>OX328110.1:9466515-10666515 GCA_946811185.2 Hippopus hippopus
GGGGGATGTAATGTGTACATCATGGGTGTTTTTCTATACTTGTTATTTTTTTATAATAATAATCGCCGCTCCTACTCTGATCATTAATCATAGAACATAACATTGATTATACAGAATTCCGGGAATGTTAAAAAAATTCAATCTTTTCGCGCTTATACGGTGAATATGTGTCGGTCCTGTTTACTTATCTTCTACTGTGGGGAATAAAATAAATGGGCCGTGCTCTGTGAAAAGGGGGCTTAATGACATTGAAATGACGTCGAGAAAATTGCATTTAAAGCGACGTCATTATTTTTGTTGTTTACATGTGGTTTTCAAGAGAGCGGTTCATTTCAAAATATTATCACCTATTTTGACGAGACCTTAGGTCTATTTTAGAGTTCTTGTACAGGGGAACTGTCATACTACGTCTGAATTTTAATCAACAATTTTCAATCGGGGATTGACGGTGAAATTGAGGTTAGTAGATTTGTTAATACAGATCTATTTTTAATCAGCTACCCGCCGTTTAGAAATATCGAAATCCTGAGCGCCATTTTTTGCACTTTTGCCGTCAGCATAGGTCAAAATCAGACTGCACAGAAAGAGCAGTCTGATTTTAGATATACACTGTCCTATGTGGTGAGATCTTATCGGCAAAAAGAACTGTTTGACGCTATATTTTGATTGTAACAGTTGTGGGAAAATTCTTTTTTATTAGATCTACTCGTATTATGTAGTGGGTTAAGTTTTGATATGACGGCAAAGTTGAATTACTGTTAATGCATCTTCTTTACCAATTTTGCATGAAGTCTTTTATGCAAGAACTACATCTGAAATCCCTTGCTGTACAGTGTAAATATAAGCACTGATTTGGGTAACAAAGAACGACGTTAAACAGAGTAAAAATAAAACGACGTCACCAACGTCTGTTAAAAAGTTGACGTTCTCTGTATTGGGTATGCTTACAATTTCGTTGATATCTCCACTTTTTGATAAGTTAGGGGTATTTTGCTTTCAGGTTCCGAGAGAGAAATGAATGTAATACTTCAAGTGAAATTCGAATTTTTTTTCATTAAGGTGCCTTTTCACAGAGCACGGCCCAAATGTAATAGGGTTTGAATAGAACTACCCATATTATCTTATCATAAATAATAGGACATACAAATTAATTTTACCACGTTCTGACAAATTAGGATGATAAGAAATAATGGGTCATTAACGAAGTATTTATTTTGTACATACTTCATTCGTAAGGTGACAAAAGGCCGATTGAACCAGGTTGTAAAACCTTCACTGAACAATTGTTCTAGCTTTACGGTATTTATATATGCACATGTCATTTAAATAAGACTCGCTCACTCACTGCATTCACTCACTCACTCACTCGCTCATGCAATGACTCATGCACACACTCACTCACTAGTCCACTCACTCACTCACCTACTCAAAACTTCAAAACTTCACTTGCTCACTAACACACGCACGCACTCACTAGTCCATTTATTCACTCACTTACACCCACTCACTCACTCTATCACTCACTCATTCACTTCCTCAATCACGGGTTCATTCACTGGCTCACACTCGGGCTTACTCATTCACTCACTCACCTACTCATTCACTCACTCACTCACTCAATCACTTATTCACTCAATTTGCTCACTCACTCCATTCGCTTACTCGCTCCATTCACTCACTCACTCACTCATGCACTCATGTACTCACTCACTCACTCACTCACTCACTCACTCACTCACTCACTCCCTTCCTTACTCACTTCCATTCAATCACTGACTCACTCACTCCATTCACTCACTGACCCACTGACTCACTGACTCACTGACTCACTCCTCACTCACTCATTCACTCACTCACTCACTCACTCACTCACTCACTCACTCACTCACTGACATACTCTATCACTCACATACTCCACTGACTCACTGACTCACTCCATTCACTCACTCACTCACTATTTCATGCAGTAACTCAAAAGTCCACAACGTCACTCGCTCGCTCACTCACTCACTCACTCACTCACTCAATCTCTCATTCACTAAATCAGACCAGTCACTCCACTCACTCCATTCATAACCCACTCCTGACTCACTCCACTCACTCCACTCAATTACTCACTCCACTCCACTCACTCACATACTCCACTCTCTGACTCACTCCCTTATACACTGACTCCCTCACTCCACTCACTCCACTCCACTCACTCACTTAATCCACTCTCTGACTCACTGACTTACTGACTCACTCAATCACTCACTCACTCACTCACTCACTCACTCACTCACTCACTCACTCAGTCAATCTCATATTCACTCACTCAAGCACTCCACTCACTCACGCACTTCCTCATTCACTGACACACTGACTCACGGACTCACTTATTTACTCCATCCACTAACTCACTTACTCCACTTACTCACTCACTCACTCACTTCACTCACTTCACTCACTCCACGCAATCAACCCACTCAATTAACTCACTCACTCACTCACTCACTCAATCACTTCACTCAATTTATTCACTTACTCCACTCACTCACCAACTCAATTACTCACTCCACTCACTCCATTCACTCCATTAACTGACCTACTCACTCACTCACTCACTCACTCACTCACTCACTCACTCACTCATTCACTCAAACACTCACTCACTCACTCACTCACTCAAACACTCACTCACTCACTCACTCACTCACTCACTCACTCACTCACTCACTCACTCACTCAAACACCACTCACTCACTCATTCACTCACCCGCTCACCCACTCACTCCCCTCCACTGTGTAACTTACTCCAGTCTTTTTCTCATTGACTCAACCACTCAGTTACTCACTGACACACTTATTCGCTCACGCACCACTTACTGACTCACTGACTCACTGACTCACTCACTCACTCCACTAAATCCACTCTCTTACTCACTGACTCACAGTCACTCTATTCACTCACTCACTCACTGGCTCACACAGTGACTCACGCATGCACTCACTCATTAGTCCATTCACTCACTCACTAACTCAAAACTTCACAAATTCACTCGCTCGTTCACTCACTAACTCACTCACTCACTCACTCACTCACTCACATAATTACTTACTCGGTCACAATCTCACTCCTTACACACTGACTGACTCACTCCACTCACTCCACTCAATCACTCGCTCCAATCCACTCACTCACATACTCCACTCTCTGAATCACTCCCTTATACACTGACTAAATCACTCCACTCACTCCTCTCAACCACTCACTTACTCCACTCTCTGACTCACTGACTTAATGACTCACGCAGTCACACACTCACTCACTCACTCGGTCACTCTCACACACATATTGTCATGCACTCCACTCACTCACACACTTCCTCATTCACTGACACACTGACTCACTTATTTATTCCATCCACTAACTCACTCCACTCACTCACTCACTCACTCACTCACTCACTCACTCACTCACTCGATCACTCATTCACTCACTCACTCACTCACTCACTCACTCACTCACTCACTCACTCACTCACTCACTCAATCGTCTCTCACTCACTCACTCACTCACTCACTCACTCACTCACTCACTCACTCAATCCACTCACTACACTCACTCCACTTACTCACTCACACACTCACTCACTCACACACACACACGCACTCACTCACTCTACTAACTCCACTCACTCAATTCACTCAGTCTCTCTCAGTCATTCCACTCCACTAACTCACTTACTCCACTCACTCACTCACTCACTCACTCATTCACTCACTCACTCACTCACTTCACTCACTCCACTCCATTCACTCACTTCATTCACTCCATTAACTCACTCACTCACGCCTTCCCTCCATACATCACTCATTCACTCTTACACTCTCACTTACTCACACATTAACTGACTCGCTTAATGACGTATTATCGGGTTGTCAGTGCGCAACTTTTCTGCGCATGTCTCTATGTATTGAAATGTACTATTTTGCATTGATCCTTTCCTTAATACTTTAAATTGAAACTCCAAAATTGAAAGCAGCTACAAATGACTAATTAAAAATGCTTCAAATTGAAGTTGAAATTATGATTGTGTAGAAAATATTGTGGAGAAATGCAAAATTGCCTATGAGCAATTCCACCTTTTGCCAATTGTTTTACTAAATCCGTCCGATAATGATGTTAAATCAAGTATATTTCAGGGAAAGATTAATAATATCATCTTTGTTGTGAAAAAGACATTATTTTGTGCTAGAAAATATACAACTGAGTATAAAATTGAGTCTTGGATGTTTTTGTGTCATTTTCATTGTTCCAAGGGAGGCAATCTAGTTCAAATATTGGGAAAAGTAGCCAGGCAATCTATCATTTTTTTGCATTTTTTTTAATGAAGGATATAATTATGTATATTTCATAGACAAATGGGAACAATCTCTGGGCTAGAGATTTTTGAAGGTCAAATGATGTCCTAATTTTCACTAATAAAATGAGCATTTTAGTGGGCTAAGGGTTTGAGCAATTACACCTTTTTCAAAAAAGTTTTCTAAAACTATCCCATTAGAATGTTACATCAAGTATATATATCCTCTTTATTGTGAAAAAGACATGATTTTGTGCTAGAAAATATACAACTTACTAAGTAATTTGACTCTTGGATGTTTTGTGTCATTTTCATTGTCCCAAGGGAGGTAATTGAGTTCGAATATTGGGAAAAATAGCCTGGTAACCTATCTTTTTTCTTTTTGCATTTTTTGATAAAGGATATAATCATGTATATTTCTGAGAAAAATCTTTGCGCTAGATTTTTTTGAAGGGTCAAATAATGTCCTGATTTTCTGTGATAAAATATGCATTTTTGTGGGCTAAGGGTTTTATTGAAACATAGATAGCATATCATTAATTTGAAATATCTGTTAATTTCTCATCAAAGTCAGAGGATCCATTGGTTCACTATGAATTTAAAACACAGAGAATATGATTTGACTGAAATTACAGATTTTAATCACAAAATTCTGACGTATGCCGCAATAATTGGGTGATATTTGAAAAAAGGGTTATGTTCTTCGTGGATTCAGAACTTTTTGGTTCATCAGGCAACGTCTGATTATCTCTTCGCATATTGAAAGAACGTACTTTGAAGTGTTTCTGTGTCAAATTTAACGAAATTCTCTGAGCTAGAAATAACTCGCTGAAACGCCTTTAATCGTTCACTCACATGCTCACACAATCAGTCACTCTCATTCACTGCTCATTCGTTCAGTCACGCACTTTCTCATTTACTCACTCACACACTCACTCACTTACCCAATGACTCACCCAATTACTCGCTCCTTGACACACTCACACATTGACAATCACTCACTCACTCACTTACTCACTCACTCACTCATTTACTCACTCACTCACTCACTCACTCACTCACTCACTCACTCACTCACTCACTCACTCACTCACTCACTCACTCACTCACTCAATTGCTCATTCATTCACACCTTCACTCATTCAATCACTCATTCAATCACTCTTTAACTCACTCGCTTACTCAGTCACTCCCTGGCGTAATTGCTGAGCTATTTAGGCACAAGGATGATGTTAGTTGATGTTACACCTGCCAGTATGACTAAATTACGCAATATTGTGTTCTTTTTCCTGTTAGGTTGACTTTTACAAAAAATAATAGAATGAGCCTAATACCTACGTATATTACTATTATTATTATTATTATTTGGCCGCTATTGGGCCTTTAAGGAACAATTTGTCACAACTTATATAATCCATTCTTGTTACTGGTTCCTGACCATTAAACAAGTACATTGCCAAATGTGTCGCCACTCAAAAGTAAGGTAAAATGCTATGAAATAAGCATCTGAAAAGCTTTTATTATAAGGTTGATATTGATTTATGATAAAAGCATAAATTGTACAGTATTTGACACACGGTTTTTACAATACAGATGTTTGCAACGTGAAAAAATACCCTTTGATTTTAAATGAGAATAATTATTAAAGTGTTTTATTTTCTAATCGTTAATCATTAACCTATGTGTAAAAATTATATAATTTAATAACTATTGCCAAGTATATGCTTTTAATAGTAGTAATCAAACTATTTGTATTAATTTACGTACTTATGGTATCTATATAATTATAAATCAATGGATGTCAACTGTTTTAACAATAAAACGCAATATGAGTTCAGAATGTTAAAGCAAGTCAATAAGTGTGTTTCAATGCACGAAGTAATAACTAGTTATAAAGGTTAGTTATGAGGTATCACACAAGCTGTTTAAAGACACATCATTTCACACATTACCTAAATCACGTCAAAGGCATGTAGTAAATGTGTGTAAATTGCCTCATGATTTTCAGTTATTTCACGAAATTCCTAATATTTTTAGGAATTTCATGTAATTCCAGGATTCACAGATTAACTTTAACATATACATGTAAACATTTAACTAGAAATAAAATAATGTGGGGTTTATAAAGCAACCCCATATTTTCTCATCATTGAGAATATAACATGCATTCTAATTCTTCAAACGTCCAAATGCATTAATAATAAAAGGGGGATGTAATGTGTACATCATGGGTGTTTTTCTATACTTGTTATTTTTTTTATAATAATAATCGATGCATCTACTCTGATCATTAATCTTAGAACATAACATATTGATAATACAGAATTCCGGAAATGTTTAAAAATTCAATCTTTTCTCGCTCATACGGTGAATATGTGTCGGTCCTGTTTACTTATCTTCTACTGTGGGGAACAAAATAAATGTAATGTGGTTTGAATAGAACTACCCATATTATCTTATCATAAATAATAGGACATACATATTAATTTTATCACGTCCTGACGAATTAAGATGATAAGAAATAATGGGTCATTAACGAAGTATTTATATTGTACATACTTCATTCATAAGGTGACAAAAGACCGATTGGACCAGGTTGTAAAAAATTGACTGAACAATACGTTATTTATATATGCACATGTGTCATAAGTAAGACTCACTCGCTCACTTGCTCACGCAGTGACTCACGCACGCATTCACTCACTCATTCACTCATTCACTCACTCACTAACTCACACACTCACTTACTCACACATTCACTCACTCACACATTCATTCACTCAGTCGATCACTCACTCACTCACTCATGCAAAGTCACTCACTTGATCAATTTACTGACTCAGTCCCTTACACACTGACTGACTGACCCATTGAATCAATCACTCCACTCACTCGTCTCAATCAATTACTCCACTACACTCACTCACATACTCCACTGTCTCCCTCATTGACTTACTGACTCACTGACTGACTGATTTACTGGCTCACTGACACACTGACTCTATTATTGAGTCACACACTGACTCACTCACTGACTCACTCCACTCACTGACTGACTGACTGACTGACTGACTAACTGACTCACTCACTCACTCACCCACTCACTCACTAATTCACTAACCCACTGAGTCAGTCAGTCACTCACTCACTCATTCCACTCACTCACTCACTCACTCACTCACTCACTCACTCACTCACTCACTCACTTTATTCACTCACTCACTCTATTCATTTACTCACTCACTCACTCACCCCGTTAGTCACTCACTCACTCATTCACTCACTCACTCTATTCACTCACCTACTCACTCACTAATTCACTCACCCACTGAGTCAGTCACTCACTCAATCACTCATTCCACTCACTATCACTGATATTTGACAAAAAAAGTTTGGCTATGCTTGGTATCTGTATTGCAACCCCTTAATTACTAGCTTTTTATGTAAATGAGATACTTGATGACACACAACAGTCAATGATGAAACTGCTGTTGTACCTCTTGTCTTTAATGATATTTAAACTAAATTTTCGGAGAAATATGGACATTCAGAATGAAAAAGATAAACATTTCACTGTTCTTTTTGGCTCGTCTCCTGTGCAAAATAAAGATTCTCCACTGCCAGGTATCCATTTCATTTCCATTCAATTGATTGCACTTGCAGTGCTTAGCTTGAAAACTTAAAAGATCGTTAATGTGAAAAATAATTGCAAAGTTCTCTTTCTTTCCAGTCTGATAGGAAATTGTCTTTTGAAATTAAGTCTTTCAGTGAACTTTCATTTCAAGTGTACTAAAACATTCAGAGTGTTATCCTTCTTTTTTTTTCTTTTTTTTTAGACATTTCAAATAATTCAAAATATGAATGGCAATATAGGCCACTGAAAGAACCTTAGTGATATTGCTGCTTGCTTACATCGCTTTATGAACAAAAGAATACATTATATGTACAAACTTGGGTATAGCACAAAAACTCAATAGGATAAAAGTCCCCAGGTCTTTATTGCCTAATGGAACAAAATCTCCATGTTATCTTTTAAAGTAATAAATTATGAGCAATTACTTCACATCCTCAGATTTGCAAACTATCTTTGGTTTTCGTTATCGATTTTCTATGTTCTAGGGCTCCACAGAGAAACCATTGTGATGCTTGAGCTGATATACTGTTTCTTGTACTCTCCTTGTGTATTTATACAACCTGAGATATGGATGATAAATATTTGAAATTATATTAACAAATTAGACAAGCAGTGACTTCTGACCTTTCATTTTTTTCAAAAGAACAGACAGGATTGTTTCGTTACAGGTTGAACTTGATTTTACTATTGATCATTTCTGTTTTATGATGATGCTTTCAAATATCAAATAGGCCAATCAGAGGTAAAAGAAAAAAATATTTTGCAAATCATGTACTGTTTCCTGATTATCTTTTGATCATTATTATGCTTTTTATAATTTTCAAGCACCAATAACTACATTATAAATACATTGCATGTATTGTTAAGAAATGTGCATATCTTCTTGGCATATGGTAACCGGCTAAAATGTAAATTATGTGGGTCATATATATTATGATACTATATATATATATCATACATGCCATACATTTTGGTTCAAACTCTGCACCACATATGATCACATATAACGCCGCCCAGGTCATGACGCTACTACAGTAGGAATTACATCTAGTGAAACAAGGTTTTATCACATAACTTCCCTTGTTTTCAGTGTAATGCACCCATTACGAATTTTCTTATATTATACACGTTATATATCACAATTTTATGACGTCATTTTTGACGTCATTTTGTACGTATTACATAGAAGTGAATGGGTTTCATGGATATTACCGCGGGTGCATCTATAGATGGCTTTACATCTTCTGATCCATGTAATTTGTGAAATATCATTATGTGATAAAAAGAATCTGACATTCGTTGGCGTTTGAGTTACAATTTTATTAAACTCGTCAAGAAAAAATGTTACTAAGCTCGCCAAAGGCTCGCTTAATAACATTTTCGCTAGACTCGTTTGATAAAATTTTATCTCAATCGCCAAGTCATGTCAGATCCTATATATCTCATATAACCGACTTTCAAGTTAAGTAAGCATTTTGAAAGTATCGAAGCACAATATTATCTGCTTGTTTTCCGGAAAGGTTTTCTATCCAATTTCCGGTAAAGTTCAATGGCCAAGTGAATAGCGTCTGATATTTAAGTCGAGGTGTTCCTTGTTCAATTCTACCTTGTAGTGACCATAACGACAATCACTGCAATGTTTGTAAACATGGGTAATGGTTATACAATTGAGAATGAAATAATATGGAGTGCATACACTAATTCCGGTCAGTGGTCAGTAAACCAATGAAAATAAAAAATTTAGTAGAGTAGATGAGAGAAGTAATTTTTGGACAAGATGGTCGAAAGAAGGTTAGCAAAATGGAAATGGAAGATCAAGATGATGATCTAGAGCCTTAACTTTTTCCACAAACAATCGATATGAGAGGCGGGAAAAGAGAAAAAAGAAGACAGAAAACACGGGTACGAAAACGAAAGAAAGGTAGTGGGGGGGATTTCAATAATTAGTAAAATGAAGAATTTACCTACATGAGTACTGATGAGAAGTTAGACTGTATATATGAACAGTTAAATCGAAACATAGACATGATACAGAGTATCGAATCAAACAAGACAGCTGCTCGGAAGACATGAATATGACCAGTGTAGTTACAATGCCTAGAAATAGAGTAGATATGTTGGAAGACAAAGTCAGAGAGCAAGGGGATAAGATCAGAACACTTTCATATAGAAGCATTGACGTTGAGACTACAAGCCGCAGAAATAATTTGATTTCCTATGATATTACAGAGAAGTTAAGAAAACCTGATAAGTGACCTTATAATAGGCATCATAGAAACTGAACTAGACACAGCCACTGGAGATATGTGCATAGACAATGTTCAGAGACTGTGTAGATACTGAACGGATTTTGAACAAAGTATACAAACTGAAAGGTAGTGCGTTCTGTATAGACAGAGACTTTCCCCGAGAAATATATCAGTGGCGAGAAAGGAATTGTATTAACAAGAAGAGGCCAAGATGCCTAAATACGATAGAAAGTCTGTGCAGATAGGTTGTTTATTGACGGCAACTTAATAGAGGACAAACTCCCGAACTGGTTTTCGAGCATGGGTTAAAATCGAATAGAAAATGACATTGGAATATCAAATACCAGACGTAACAAGAAATATCTTTAATGAAAAAGGATAGACGGCGTAAGAGGCACTGGGATATGAATATTTAAATTTATTTGTAGTATAATATGAAGAGAAATGATGAAAACAGTTCTGAAAGTAGTCTCTTATAAATTGTTTTGCATATGATAGAAAGCAGAGTTTTCAATTAGATTTAAGAATGAGAAAGCGTAATGAGCTTTTTTGAGCAATGCAGTAATTCTCATGTTTAACGTATACTATGAAATCTTTAAAAAGAAAATTCTTTTTTATTTTGCTAACGTAAGATGTTAATATTGTTAATTATCAGCAAAAGCTATAAAAATTAGAGTCCGCTATTGATACCAAAAACCGTCTGCATTGATACCCAGAAAAATCCCCAAGCGATATACTGACATCCGCAATTGTAATTCGCCGTGTTTATTAAAGCCAATATTTCTGCCGGATGCACAATAACTAATATGAAGCTTTAGTCGTTATTTTCAAGCGTCAGACTGACGTTTAGGTAGATATTTTTGATTTTCAAAAATATTTCAATTTCCAATTTCCAAGCGTCAAAACCCGAGGTCCAGGTCAAAGGAGAACCCTCATTACTAAAAGTTTACTGACAATACTTAAAATCGTCCCTCAATTTTTTATTCATACACATGTATACATGTTGAACTTATAGTTTTCTATTTATACCAGAAACAGCCATTTCTGGTCGCATATTGGTGATAATTTATGAGGATAAAGTACACGGGGCTCCGAAAACAGTAACAGGGAGGACTTCACAGATAAACCTGGACGTTTGGAAGCAAATTCAAGAACCAATTGACTTTTAAATAAACAGTGTTTATCATGAGATTGAATGGTGTTTTACGACACTTTCAACATTATTTCAGTCATATCACGGCGAGAGCTCACATACTCCTGGGTTTTACCAGTACTAGGCTAGGGCTCTGAAGTGTCTTGCCCAAGGACAGACCCACGAAAAACCCAGTGGATCCAGTGATCCTCGAGCACGGTGCCTCCCGGTCACGAGCCCTACACTTTACCTTGCCACGCGGGTCCCCTGTTATTATCATAGGTTTCGAGTAAATAGGCTGTTAAATGTAAATGTATAATGTATATTGAATATAGTTTTGTTAATATCATTTCCGGTACGCAGCTTACCTAACTTACGACATAAAAACAAATAACTGATGGACTGAGTATGGAATATCATGAAATGTATGTGTTTGAAATAGCTGAGTATTCAAAATAGGTATTCTATAATATTTACTTAATATTGTTTGTTTTTATCATTTTCGTAACGCACCTGCCATTGCAGTTTCATTTCCGTAACATGAAATTTTGACAATTCTAGTTTCATTTAATACAATTTTAAATTCAAATCAAAGCTATTATTATTATATTATTACTTTCAGTGTTTTTTCAAAGGAAAATGAAGGTTTCGGTGAATAAAATGTTTATGTTTTGGAACATTCATGTGTTTCCGAAATAAATTTTGAACAAGTGAAAATATTATCGATGATGTTCACGAACGAAATAAATTTCGATCTTTCACCGACAAAAACAAATATTCTATTTTATTTCATGCTTTTAACCCTTTCTGGGGGGAACTTAATCAAAATTCAGCACAGTTCTTTTCGGTTATTCCCTTCCGCATTACAATATTACGTCAAGCGCGAGAAATGTAAGGTAAATTGCGTAATATTTCCATCTGGTTATGAGGCACGTGCATTTTACCTAGGTAACTAGTGCGCGGGAACAACTGTTTCCACTTTCAATTGAAGTTAGAATATAAAAATCGGTATTTTTACTGGTCGTAACCATGAAATATCGAAAAACATTTAACCGATATTTCTCGATAACCTACTGGAAAGCATGAAATGTTCTTTTCTCCTGTTATGTAGACTTTTCAAAAAATAATAGAATTAGCCTAATACCCACATTTATTATTATTATTTTTTATTTTCTTTCTTTCTTTCTTTATTTATTTATTTATTATTATTATTATTTTTTTTTAAATATTTTTAATTATTATTATAATTTATTTATTTATTTATTTATTTTATTAATGAATTTATTTATATTTTATTTTATTTATTTATTAATTATTATTATTATTATTATTCATTTATTTATTTTTTATTTATTTATTTATTTATTAATTTATTTTTCAATTATTATTTATTTTATTTTTATTTATTATATATATTATTATTTTATTTATTTTTTATGTTTATTTTTAGTTATTTTTGGCCGCTATTAGGCCTTTAAGGGACAATTTGTCACAACTCATATGATCCATTCTTGTTTCTGCTTTCTGAGCATTAAACAAGTACATTGCCAAATGTGTCGGCCAGTCCATAAGGTTAAATGCTATGAAATAAGCGTCTGAAAAGCCTTTTTTATAAGTTTGTCATTGGTGTATGATAAGCATATATTGTATAGCATGATTCGTAAATTATATAGTATTGACTATTTTTCATAAAATCATGTATCTAAGCATTTTTCATGCGGTTTAAAGTCTTAGGAAAGTAGTTTGGGGTATTTTGTGAGTGGGGTTGTAATTGGATGTTCGACCATGGGTTAAAATCGAATAGAAAATGGTGTTGATATATCAAATAACAAACGTAAAAATAGTATCTACTCAAATAAACAGTGATAGATAAAGAGTTTGTAGGCCTACAGAATCACTCACAGAAGGATAATCAAACAGCTGTTATTGTTGACATTGGAAAAACCCAGAGAAGTCATGTGACATTAAGTCATCATCTATTAATTGGACACTACTGGAACCTCGCTCAAATAAAAACAACAGTGGTCACTTACCTTATGGACACTCCGGAAGAGAGAGAATATGTGAATTATGTTAAATCCAGAACTAGAAGCCACACAAAATCCCCGAACATCAATTCCATGGTGAATAAACACAGTATTCCGAACACTCAATATCAACAAGGTTCACCACATTGGGAAACACGTGCAATTCAAAACGAAGCAAATCGTACGTCGTCAGAAGGTGTGTCGCGAACTAGCCAATCAAGAACTTTAGATAAAGACAAAGGTCAAGGACAGGCAAAATGTAAATGGGACGGATGTGAGAAGAGAATCAGTGATAAAAGCGTGTGTCTGTTAAATGTACCGAGTTTGATTGGCACGAGATACTCCAAGTTGGAAGATGAATATATGAGAAGTCTATTTGATAGTTATGATATTTATTATTCACTGAAACATGTTTAAATTGCATTGTTCAACCCTGAAGTCAACGGATTTTCTTCTATCAAAATTAAATAGAACTTGTCAATAGATTATGAAAACTACAAGTACAGTAACCACAATGAAAAATCAAGAAAATTTTTAACAATGCAAATTAATGATAACGAGCTTGTTGACCCTTTTAGACATTTACATGGGGCTACAAGAAAGTATACATGGAAAAGGTTAACACCATTACAAAAGGGAAGGTTAGATTTTTTCTTAATTGATCAAAACCTTCTTTCATTTGTTAGAAACTGTGATATAGATATAAGTTACAGGTCTGATCACTCAATAATTGTGCTTGAACTTCAGTTTTCAAAGCAGGAGCATGGAAAAGGATTTTGGAAGTTCAATAATTCATTATTAAAAGATAAAGAATATGTCGACTGTATAAACAAAAAAATAGATAGCGTAATCTTGCAATATTGTTTGCCAGTATACAGTACTGAAAATGTTCTAAACGTTGATAAATCACAGTTACAATTTATAATAGATGATCAACTTTTTTTGGAAACATTGTTAATGGAAATACGCGGGGAAACCATTTCATTTTCTACTCATAAAGCCAAAACAAAATGTATAAGAGAAAACTCCATTGAAAAAGAAATTTCCTATTTAGAAAATAATCTTAATGAAACAAACAAAGACAGGCTATGTTCACTACAATTAGAATTGGAAACTTTAAGGAAGGAAAGGCTAAATGGTTTTTTCATTAGATCAAGATCAAACTGGATTGATAACGGAGAAAAAGTAACTAATTATTTTTGTAATTTAGAGAAACAGCATGTAGCTTCAAAAACTATGCATTATATAGAAAAAGAAGATGGAACTCACATATTTGATCAAAAAGAAATTTTAAAAGAAACCAAACGATTTTATGAAAATTTATATACTGAACCAAATAACGTTGTTGATTTCGATCTTTCTGAACAATTAGCAGGGTGTTCTGTAAAAAAAAAATTAAATGAAAAACAGAAAAAGGATATTGAAGGACTGCTACAATACAATGAGGTCACAGATACCCTAAAGAATATGAAAAATGATAAGAGCCCCGGAAATGACGGATTTACTTCAAATTTTTATAAGTTTTTTTGGAATAAGATTGGTCATTTTGTAGTAAAAGCTTTAAATCAAGCGTTTATATCTAAATCATTTTCACGGAATGTTAAACTGGGAACAATAACTTGTATTCCGAAAGAAAATAAAGAAAGACAATTTTTAAAAAATTGGAGACCAATCACGCTTTTAAATGTTCTATATAAACTTGCATCTGGAAGTATTGCTAAAAGAATTAAGAATGTTTTAAATGATATAATTTCAAGTGATCAAACGGGTTTTTTACAAGATAGATTCATAGGGGAAAATACCAGATTAGTGTATGATATTATGCAATATTGTGAAGAACATAGAATACCTGGATTGTTAATGTTAATTGATTTTGAGAAAGCTTTTGACTCCTTATCCTTTAACTTTATTGAACAAACGTTATCTTTTTTTAACTTTGGTGAAATGGTTCGAGAATGGATTAAGTTATTTTTGTATAATACGGAAGTATGTGTTCAAGTTAACGGTTTTCTTACGGATTATTTCATGGTCAAAAGGGGCTGCAGACAAGGAGATCCAATTTCAGCATACATTTTTATTCTTTGTACAGAAATTCTTAACATCAAAATAAAAAATGAAAAAAATATCACAGGAATAAAAGTAAAACAACGAGAATACATAATATCACAATTTGCAGACGACACAACCCTTTTTTTAGATGGTTCAGAAAAATCGCTCAAAAGTACATTACAGTTACTTGAAAATTTTTCACATATTTCAGGCCTGAGGGTCAATTTCGATAAAACGAAGCTAATATGGATTGGATGCATGAAATATAGTTCAAGATCTATTAAAACAAAATGGAAACTATCTTGGGGGGAAACACAATTTAAATTACTTGGGATACATTTCAATGTTGATCTGAAACAAATGATAAAAAATAATTTTTTTCAAATATTAACTAAAAAAGAGATAAACAAACATATTTACAACAAATTAATTGAGAACAGAGAAACTCCGTCATGTAGAGTCAAGTGGAACTCAATATACAATGATTTAGAAATTGATTGGAATCTAGTTCACGGAAGTGTTTTTAAATGTACTCAAGATACTTATACACAATGGTTCCAGACAAGAATAGTTCACAGGATCCTCCCAACAAATTCGCTACTTTTCAAAATGAACTTGATCGATACTAATTTATGTACTTTCTGTGGAACACATGAAGAAACACTTTTACATTTGTTCTATAATTGTGATTATATAACGCCTTTGATGAATAAAATTACAACAATATTAAAAAATTTTGACCGCAATTTACAAATAAATAGTAGAATTTTTCTTTTGGGCACATATAAAACAAACTTTTTGTTAGACAATTTGCTCTTAGAAGTTAAAAAATATATTTACTTTTGTAGAAA
Organism: Hippopus hippopus; assembly: GCA_946811185.2. Taxonomy (NCBI): domain Eukaryota; kingdom Metazoa; phylum Mollusca; class Bivalvia; order Cardiida; family Cardiidae; genus Hippopus; species Hippopus hippopus. The sequence goes on from OX328110.1 coordinate 9,482,804, forward strand.
TAAAACTTATAAACCGTCACTTATTGGTATGAAGAATTTTCTTACTACCGCTGTGAATATCCATAGTAATACGAAAACGACTGGGCTTGAAAACTATAAAATGACAATTGTGGAACATATCTTAGAACGCCTTCCATAAATCACTATCGATTTCAGAATAAGCATAGTTTTTTTAAACACACAATAAATGATGCCATTTTTTTTTATTTTGCACCAATCAATTTCATCATATTTTTGTTTTTCACACACACACACACACACACACACACACACACACGCGCGCGCGCACACATACGCTTTATTGCCACAGATTTTAAACTGAAATTATTTCATTTTTCATAATGCTACCTTTTTGAAAAGATGAATGTATGTGAGCCGTTCTCCGTTAAAAGGGGGCTTAATGCAACTGCGAGAAGGTATCGACCCAGGTCAGCCTGCGCAGTTCGCGCAGGCTGACCTGGACCGAAACTTTTCGCTAAAGGTCAGTTTTCTGTATGTCCAAGGACCATTCTACCTAGTGATTAGGTCGGTTTTGAGAAAAAAAGTGGCTGTTGTGGATTCAAAAGTATATGATGGCTTGCTTGGCATGATGGATTACGGAGAGGCATCGAGCACCTTTTTGCCAGAGAATGTCTCATATATATTATTGTATGTTTTTATAGGAAAATGTTTTCCTTCATGAAGTTATTGTAAATACGTTTAAATGTTGTTAAATACGTTTATAGTTTATATCGTTTATATGTTTAGAAATGAAACTAACACTGTCTACTAACAGCTTATGTAAGGTATGGTGGGGGATGACCACGACCCCCACGTACCTATTGACGTGGTAAATAAAGCACAAAAAAAAAAAAAAAAAAAAAAAAAAAAAAATAGAACTTGTCATAAAAAGGATTAAAAAAGTAGTGGGGGACTTATTATTTGTATTAGAAATTGCTTGAAAAAAAGATGTTTATTTACTTAACCCTCATCCTACCAACATAATTTTTACTTACCAACTGGGGTCTGTTTTGACCCCACTTTGAAAAATTAGTGCTGATGCTAGGAAAACTGAAAAGCAAACGTAAGGGATCCTTTATGGCTCAGTAGTAAAGTGTAGGACCTGGGTTCGATCCTTACTGAAAGCACTGGGCTTTTCAAGGGTGTGTCCTCTGACAAGACACTTCAGAACCCTAGCCTAGCCATGAACAAACCAACGACAGACATGAATATGTGAGCTATCATTGTGATATGACAGAAAGTGGCGTAAAACACCTTCCATCAATCAGTCTGTCTTCTTTGGCATCCAGTGATTGTTGGTGACGGTGAGGCTGAGATTCTCTGTAGTCCGCGTCACCTGGTTCTTGGTCATTGGGTCTCAATCTCGAGTCTCTACACCTAAGGCCCTCCTCTCGCCTGATCTCTTACTTGGGCTCGGTCCCTATCAGAACAGGGTGTACACATTCCTCCACAGCACCTATGGGATAAGGTTGAGGCTGCACCTGTGTATCTAAAACGATTGTGTCACCTTGGTCTGAATGTTAGGATACATGGTGAACATTACCGGCTGAAGCGTCCGGGTCCTCAAATTTATATTCCCCAATGTCTTCTAAAATTGACTCTCAGAGACTGTGGCTGCTATGTACATGACCTTGCTATTTTATTTGGTCATAATTTAACTGATATAAATGTGAGAATTAGTGATAAAATTGAAATTTGATTTTCGGGTCCGATCGGACCCCACACAAAAATAGTTAAGAAACAGCTCAAAACCCGAGAAATGACGTTAATATGGCCATTTTTATCATAAGATCACCAGTTTTGACAAAGTCATAAGATGTCGCAAGTTTAGCATCTGTACGTTTTTAATAGCTTCATGAAAATAGTTGCTTGGGTCAAATTGACCACAGTTGGTAGGATGAAGGTTAAAAGTAACGATGACAGCATTATTTATTTTACTCCTGTATAGGAAGTATTAGTGATCCACTTTTTAAGAAAAATATTCCCTACTTTATTTAACCTGATCCTGACCTTTATGCTGAATATATGAGTAAATAGAACTCCGACAATTATTCGGGAAGTTATATATATACACGGAAAGTACAGGTAAGCAATTTAATTCGTGCATACCGTACAGAATATTTCCGTGACCATTCAGGACAAAACCAAAGGCAGCCCTGTGTGAACCGAGGGTAATAAAATGTATGAATATCTTAAAACTACATGTAGGGTAAAAAATGCAAATGAAATAAGTGAAAGTTTTATGTGGACTTTAGGCGTTAAACAGGGAGTCTTCCACCATTTTTGTTTTCTATGTATCCCAATGATATTGAAGGATTTGAAGGCATTGAAATAGGAATTCTAAAATTATTTTTACTTTGATATGCTGATGATATTTTATTGTTTTCTGAAAGTAAAGAAAGTTTACAGAATGTATTTTTGAAGATATTGTGACAGATGGAAAATACAAATCAATAGACAGAAAAAACAAAAAAGAAATGATTTTTAAAAAGGATGGGCCAATAAGGAATTTGTATTTTTCATATAAAAACGAAACTCTAGATATTGTTAATAAATTTCAATATTTTGGTATAGTACTTACAGTAGGGAGGTCATTCAGTAGTACATATCAAGCATTACATGGCCAAGCATTAAAAGCTAACGGTAGGCTCAAATATTACTTTTTAGATTTCCCAATATGTCAATATCCCACAAATAAGATTTATTTGATAAAGTTATTGAAAGTGTTCTTAGTTATGGATGTGGATGGCATCTTCACCCAGGACCTCGGTTTATGTCTCATCCGAAAGGATATTAGTAACATTTGATGGCTAGCCATGGGGTTTGAACCCATTTGACACACGGTTTTTACAATACGGATATTTGCAAACTAAAATAATACCCTTTGATTTTTAATTATTAAAGTGTTTTATTTACTAATCGTTAATCATTAACTTATGTGTAAAAATTATATAATTTAATAACTATTAAAGTATAAGTATATGGATAAGTATATGCTCTTAATAGTAAAAAATGTACATATAAGTGAAAGGGTTATTTGAAAAACAAACAAACTAATCAAACTATTTGCATTAATCTACGTACATATAGTATCTTTATAATTATAAAGCAATGGATGTCAAATGTTTTAACAACAAAATGCAATATGAGTTTAGAATTTTAAAGCAAGTATGTGTTCAATGAAGGAAGTAATAACTAGTTATAAAGATTAGTTATGAAGTATCACACAAGCTGTTTAAAGACACATCATTTCACACATTTCCTAAATAACGTCAAAGGAATGTAGTAAATGTGTGTAAAACTGCCTCATGATATTCAGTTATTTCACGAAATTCCTGGTATTTTTGGAATTCATGTAATTTTTGGCTTCACACATGTTGAACGCGGCGTAAAAAACACCATTCAATCAATCAATCAATTAACAGATATGTTAATGTTAAATTGGAAATATAATCAACAGACATGAATTATATCAATTTTCTAGTGGAAATATATCAAAAATAATTTCCTTTTACAGTAGTCCGGTAATCGGGTTAGATGTGGGTCATAATATATATTATGACGCTATATATATATATCATACATACCATACATTTTGGTTAAAAACTCTGCACCACATACGTTCGTATAACGCCCCCTAAGTCATAACGCTACCACAGTAGGAGTTACATCTACTAAAACAAGGTTATCTCATACACCAGACTTTCATATAAAGTTAGTGCTTTGAAAGGATCGAAACATTCAATATCATCTGCTTGTTTTACAGAAAGATTTTCTGTCCAATTTCTGGTAAAGCTCAATGGCCAAGTGGATAGCGTCTGATATGGAAGATCAGGTGTTCCTGGTTTAATTCTACCTTGTAGTGACCATAACGACAATCACTGCAATGCTTGGTAAACATTAGTAATTCAGAATAAAACAATATGGAGTGTATATATCATCCCATACTTTCTCATTAATCATAGGACTTATATATTAATTATTCCGAATTTATGTTATACGAAGTTCTAGGGAATGTGAAGTGCGAACAGAAACAGAACAGAACAGAACACTTGGAGAAGCTTGGAAATCTACGAAATAATGCGGAGATTCGTTTCTACAATATCTTTCTTAACAAAGATCAGAATGAAGCACCAAGGACCCGCTCTGAATATTTTCACACCAAGTGCTGCATACCGGTGCCACACACTAGAGCCATTCCACAAGTTTAATTTAAAGCAGGGAAGAGGGAGCAAAAAGTAGAGCCACAGTAAAATGAGAATTTGTTGATCAATTGCCGAATAGAGCTTTCATCAAAAGGTATATTCTTTGTGGTACCTACGTATGCTGGGTCAGTAAGTTCAAATAAATCTCATGAACATTGCATGACCGTTAAGTAAACCATACATGCACGAATAAGTCAGTTGAATCAGTCACAACATTTCGTAGACTGATCTGTGACCGACCAATCGTGGTAAATTACTCATCCGATATGTACGGAACGCCTGTGTGAACACGCTCGGTCTATGAATGCTTGTGTAACCCGTTATTTATGTCTGGCTGTAAAACAGTTTGAGAATGGTAAGTAGGAAATACTATTTTTTGTCTATGTGAAATATTTTAGAAATAAAAAGGAAGAAAAAAAGAAATTCGAACATGATCCTACAGTTTTGTCTAAGACTTACATTTTCAAAACAGGATAGGTCAAGGGGGTAAGTGCAAAACCATAGCAACTGCATATACACTGTACTTACACTTACGACGGCCTTGCACCTCCCGAGATATAAGCATGATTTAGTGATTGAAAACATTATAGAAAAAAGACAACGGGAGACATCGGATGTCGATTATCTCGTAAAAGTTAATTTCATGAAAGTGATCGAAAAAATCGTCTAGTGAGGGATGCTTTGTAACTTTTTGTATATTATTTATATATTTATTTATTATATTATTTAAAAATTTCCAATATTTCTGAGGACTTTTTTCAGTCACTGTTCTTATTTCTTTTTTTTTTTTTTTGATTGATTTTGTTTGTGTTTTTTAATGTAGAAATTCATTGTTTTTTGTACGCTTTACTTGCGAAATTTAATTTTACTTTATTATCAATAGTTTTGTTCCCCTGATAATCTTTTTTTGCTGCATTATATTTTCCCCTTGCTTTATTACATTTTGGGCCGAACCATTCTTTATTTTGGGGAAACCGTTGAATGAAGGATTTTTATCTATTGCAGGGAATGTTAATGTTGCCGAGTTCTGAAATAGATCTTGGATTTCGTCTGTGACGTATTCCATGGTGTTCGAGGATTGGGGGTACGTATTTAACTGATCTATTAGATTATTTAAACTGTCGTAATTAATATTGTCGATATTTTAAGCTTGATTGCATACTAGGTATCCGGACTGACCGTGTGTGACTGGCTTTTGGTGCCTCACTATTTGGCTGGGGGATCGATGGGGCAAGATCTATCTGCCATGATAACAAATTATGCCCATCTGAGAAGAGGTGATCTGTATCGATTATGTCAAAATCAGATAGGTCTTTTTTTAAAGCAATCTGGTGTAGAAATTACGTAATCTAAAATATTTTTGTCTTTTTTGTCTTTAAATGATCTACCATTTACTATAAATAGAGTATTGTTTTTGCACAAATCAATTAATTTAAAGCCGTTTGAATTAACCTTTTTGTCCCGTGAACTTCGTTCTAGGTTGAAGGATAAGTCTTCGAGAATTTTGTGTTTACTGGATTTCATCGACTGCTTTCTATTTCTAGCAATAAAGTTGTAATTGTTGATATCAACAATGGCAGTATCATTGGAATGTACCCATATATTTATCATGTAGATGATCAGTATTTATTCGATTGGTTATAATTTTTGAAAAATTTCTAATAATGTCGTGTTAGTGTTGAACAATTACTCCTCAGGGCTCTTTCTTAAATATTCAAACAGACGTACATGAAAAATAAGTCTGGTTTTCTTGCAATGTAAGTTCATTCCCAAAATAACTATAAAAAATACAGAAACAAACTTCATTTTATTGGTTAGTCCCCCGAGTTTTTCCATCTTATAGGATTGCTTCTGTGTTCCCAAATTAAGTTATTATGCTTTCCGTTTATCACAGGCCCTCCCACCTCTCAACGGTTTTCGCATTTATCTACTTTTTGACAAAACAAAATAATGAAAATTATGAGATAGAGAGCATCTTAGAATATGATAATCAGAAGCAGTTTTATGTACAAGTTTTTCGTCCATTTTTAATCTGTAATGATAATAGGGCGGTTAACCTTTGATCACGTCAGCTATTTATAGAATACATGTGAACAGATAACCTCTTTTCTTCGTCACCACTTTTGCCGATTGAATTTTATTACATGGAAGATCTACCTTATGAGCCCTGTAAAATTTAGCATTTAATGTATTGTGTGTCTAAGCTGTTATGATCAGACTGTACGTGCTGTACAGTACGGTCCTGATCTACAAATCCCGTGAAAAATGTATGGATCGTGATGTACATTCTCTACAGGGGTGGTGCTTTGCTGGTGCTCTAAGGGTTGAAATTACTCGAAAATGACAGAAATAAATCAAGATAGCCTGTGTCATATTTTTTCATATTTTATATATCTTAAACATAAAAATTTCTGGTTTCTTTTTCCTTACTCAGGGTATTTCACTGTATTTTACATGTTTTTTCCACATAAACGTTATCATTTTACAACAACAATAATAATAATAATAATACAAGATAATCTAAGATTCCTCTCTAAGCTTCTACCTTTTTTATTAGAATTAGAATACCTATTATATTCTGTTTTTTGGTTTTTTTTCCTGTCTTTTCCTGCATTTTGGTACCATTTGTCACGTGCGTGTTGTTGTGCGAGACATTAGGGTGCTCACTTGGACATGCAACGTTTTGTGTTGATAACCTGCTGGATTGCATCAGGAGGTTCCACTTAGGGAATTCGTCTGCTATTGTCCGTCCGTTAGACAGGATAGACGATACTAGTCTTGCTATCGGGGTCAGTTTGGCGCACTCGTTTATACTCAGGCCATAATCGTTTGCGTGCATCGTTGATTTCTTTAGGAAAATCCCTATTGACACTGAATTTAGTCCCTTTCGCGTCAAAAACACGTTTTCATGTGAATCTTCATCACATTTATCATCTTCATATGTTTGAAAGGCTTTGTACTAAAACATGCAAACCTACTTAATTTTCTTTTTAAACATTTCATCGTATACGTTAAACATGAGAATTAATGTATTGCTCAAAAACGCTCATTACGAGAGCTTCCTCATTCTTAAATCTAATTGAAAATTCTGTTCTCAACCATACTACTTTCAGAACTGTTTTCATCATTTCTCTTCATATTATACTACAAATAAATTTAATATTCACATCCTAGTGCCTCTCACGCCGTCTATCCTTTTTTTAAAAGATACTGTATTTCTTGTTTCGTCTGTTATTTGTTATTCCAATGTCATTTTTTATTCGATTTTAACCCATGATCGAAAACCAATTTGGGAATTTGTCCTCTATTAATTTGCCGTCAATAAACAACCTAGCGGCATATCTTATCTGCACAGACTTTCTATCGTATCTAGGCCTCTTGGCCTCTTCTTGTGAAAGCAATTTCTTTCTCGCCAGTGATATTTCTCGGGGATAGTCTCTGTCTAATCCGTTCAGTATCTACACAGTCTCTGAACCTTGTCTATACACATATCTCCATGCTTTTATGCGCCCTGTCTATTCACATATCTCCAGTGGCTGTGTCTAGTTCAGTTTCTATGATGTCTACTATATGGTCTCTATCAGGTTTTCTTAACTTCTCTGTAATTTTATATGAAATCAAATTATTTCTGCGGCTTGTAGCCTCAATGTCAATGCTTCTATATGATAGTGTTCTATCTTATCCCCTTGCTCTCTGACTTTGTCTTCCAACATATCTACTCTATTTCTAGGCATTGTAACTACACTGGTCATATTCATGTCTTCCGAGCAGCTGTCTTGTTTTGATTCGATACTCTGTATCATGTCTATGTTTCGATTTAACTGTTCATATATACATTTTAACTTCTCATCAGTACTCATGTAGGTAAATTCTTCATTTTACTAATTATTGAAATCTCCCCCACTACATTTCTTTCGTTTTCGTATCTGTCTTCTTTTTTCTCTTTTCCGCCTCTCATATCGATTGTTCGTGGGCACAGAAAAGTCAAATTAAGGTTCTAGATGATCATCTTGATCTTCCATTTCCATTTCGTCAACCTTCTTTCGACCATCTTGTCCAAAAATTACTTCTCTCGTCTACTCTACTAAATTTATTATTTTAAGTCTTGTTTACTGACCACTGACCGGAATTAGTGTATGCACTCAATATTATTTTATTCTCAATTGTATAACCATTACCCATGTTTACAAACATTGCAGTGTCGTTATGGTCACTACAAGGTAAAATTAAACCAGGAACACCTGGACTTAAAGGGTAACTCTAGACCAAAATTTTTATTTCAAAATCGGATAAAACCATACTAGAGTATGTTAACAAAAAAAAATCTTAGCGTTCTGTGATGCTTACTTCACGAGATATAGAGGTTTAAACTTCGGATTTTCACCTGTCTGAAAGTCGCTAATTGAAAAAATCGTGACTTCCGGTAGTCTGCCGTGACGTCACAAGTGTGAGAAGATATGGTCGCTATATATGAACTAACGCAGAAAACCGAGAAAACTGCATGATATTTGTAAAGATATAAATCGCTTTATCACGTTTCAATCACTTGTCTGCTGCAGAATTTCAATCTCTATCGCTCTTACATCTTACTACAATCATAGGAAAGAAACTTTAAATGAATTAGCCTAGTGGAGATAGTACTTATGAAAAGTTATTCTTCTAGTGGGGAACAAAACTATTTTGAAATTCAGTAAAGCACCACCATGTATTATGTTCAGTATAAACTTTCTTTTACAAAGATCTATAACGCAATAAAGGTATAATTTTTTAACAAATGGATTCCTGGCTATCTTATAGGACAATGGCGTATCATACCAGTAAACTTGTACATTAAGTCTTTCCAATAAAACAGTGGCAGTCTCTTTGTTGCATAGTACAATACATGAGTGTGTGGGTACAGACAAAAGTCTCATATGGGAAAACCCCAACGGACAAGAGCCATATGTACTTAAAAGAATTACTGACAAAATCCCAGTGATATAAATTTATGTGTTTCTTATTACATTTTCGCTTTACACTGTATGTTTTTGAAAAAGAGAGTAACAGAGTTTTAATTTACTGATTAAATATTGAGGATTGAATCATCAATCTTTTCAAAGATAAAAGACAGTATAATTTTAAATATCATCCACAACATCTCAGGTTGTATAAATACACAAGAAACAGTGTATCAGCTCAAGCACCACAATGATTTCTCTGTGGAGCCCTAGGACATAGAAAACCGATATCTAAAACCAGATGTAGTTTGCAAATCTGAAGATGTGAAGTAATTGCTTCATAAGATCATAGAACTCAAAGGAGGTTACTTTCAAGAATAGTAAACACTCCAAGTACCGGCACTGGTTCACGTTCTATCTTATCACCCCTCGTAAAGAACTAGATAACCTAGATGATTTCAGTATTTTACTTTTTTACTTGATTGTACAGTAAATAAGTTAGATTATGTCGAGTCAAAAAGTCCAGAAGGTCTTTTAAATCATCAAGAAGTATCCTTGACTTTAAAACATATGCCATATGACAAAAGCCCTGGCTTCTCAGCAAACTTCTTTAATGTCTGTTGGCCTAAGATTGGGCATTTTGTCGTAAGACCCCTAAATTACGCCCTACTCTTTTTCTACTTCTATAAAATCAGGAATCATAACATGCATCCCAAAAGATAATAAACCGAAAAGGTTCTTAAAAAATTGGAGACCGATAACCTTATTAAATGTTTTATACAAAATAGCGGCTGGAACAATAGCAAATCGATTAAAAACCTTACTAGACAATTACATTTCAAGTGACCAAACAGGTTTCCTAAAGGATCGCTTTATAGGAAAAAATACCCGTTTAATCTATGACATAATGAAATACTGTGAAGACAATGACATACCTAGGATATTAATGCTACGAGCGTACCAGATATTGAAAAAGCCTTTGACTCGTTATCGTTTGACTTTATCTTAAAAACTTTGGACTTTTTTAGATTTGGTCCTACATTAAAAAAATGGATAAAATTATTTTTGTATAATATACAAGTAAGTGTATAGTTAAACGGCTTTTTATCAGATGTCTTTACGGTGAAAAGAGGCTGCCGTCAGGGAGACCCTATTTCTTCATATATCTTCATCCTATGCTCTGAAATCTTAAGCATGAAAATTAGACAAAGCAAAAATATGTATGAGGTGAAAGAAACCGAGTATCTCATTAGCCTATTCGCGGATGACACTACATTATTACTAGACGGCTCGGAAAAATCATTAAATAGTGTTTTAGAAGTACTTGACAAATTTTATTTTATGTCTGGATTAAAGTGTAATTAACTATTTGAGGTATTACGGTCTGATAAACACTATCCAAAACTTCTCAAGAAAGGTGGGCATTAATAACAATGAAAATTTGATTTTAATGGATAACAATGGAAAATCTATTTGCTTAAAGCCCCAGTAAAGTCCAAAAATAGGTAATTTTCACCGTTTATAACTCGAAAATATATCGGATAACCCATCACAACACACATATATAAGATCGGAGAAAACTAGAACCTGTCAGTTACTGCACTGGTTGCCATGATATACGTGTGAGAAAATGCATGGAGAAGCCCGTCGATTTCAGGGACGCCATTGATCGAAACAACCTTCGTTATCGTTCGTGTATATTTGAACTAGGTCTTCGAGAACGTCACGTGATAACATTGCATCTCATTAGTGCTATGACGTAGTACACAGGACTATTGTTTACAATTCCAATATTATGTCATCGGAGAGTAAGATTGCTCATTCTGAACCTGTTTTCTTTTTTCTATGTAGTAAACTCTTCCTGTATTGATGATAAATGAATAAGCGATGATCAGCCTGTGTTGTCGTTTCCGTAAACGATGTCGATAAACTTACTTTTTTCAAGCCTAGAATGGGGACAAAACGATCAAGTGAATGAAGGATTTGTTTCGACGCCTTGAATGATCACGTGGTGTTTACGTCACTATTACGTCACTGCGGACATTTACGACGAAAAGTAGGCTAATTGTAGGCGATCATCGATGTAAACAAACAGATAATGCGGCATGGTCGGATTTTTTCTAGTTTCAAAATTCTTTTTTCTGCAATTGACTGAAACTTTTACCAACTGCACCTTTACATATCGTGAAAGTCATAATAATTGCCATATTTTTACATGGTAAAAATGAAATTTACTTTTATTTCATAAACAGGTTTTTTATTCATTTGGACTTTACTGTGACTTTAAAGTCTATAGAGACGATTTTAGGTAAAAAAAAATTACTACTGAAGAAATTCTGCCCCATGTATTTTACGAATGTGAAGGTGTTCAGGATTTAGAATCGAAAGAGAAACAGACCTATCAATACAAAGACTTATAAATAGTGTCAACGTTCTAATCGATGATTGGCTAATCCTGATAATCCTGATTGGCTAGTAGCGGAAACACCTTCTACCGACGCATGATTTGTATCGTTTTCATTTGAACGTGTTTCCCAATATGGTGAACCTTGTCGATTTTGAGTGTTCGGAATACTGTGTTTATTAATCATGGAATTAATGTTAGGGGATTTTGTGTGGCTTCTAGATCTGGATTTAACATAATTCACATAGTCTCTTTCTTTCTGAGCTGAATGTCCATAAGGTAAGTGAGCACTGTGGTTTTTTTTTTTTTTTTTGAGCGAGGTTCCGGTAGTGGCCTATTAATAGAGGGTGCATTCATGTCACATGACTTTTCTGCGTTTTTCTAATGTCAACAATAACAGCTGTTTGACTATCCTTGTATAGGTGATTCTGTAGGCCTACAGACTCTTTATCTATCACTGTTTCATTTGAGTAGTCTCTATTTTTACGTCTGGTATTTGATTTATTTGGTTTTGTATTGGAGATTAACGCCATTTTAACAGTTTAGGTCATATCATGGCGGTCAGTGACGCACCCATGTGCTTCCTGGCTTCTCACACCAGTTCTGACAAAACTCTCTTTGCAAATCCACTGACTACTTTTCTCCCATGCATCAGAGGAGAGAGGCGAAAAATGGCAAGTTTGCCGCAACCGGATATCGAACCTGCAACCTCCAGGTCACGAGTCAGATACACTAAGCCACCCAGCCGGGCTTGGTATCTGATATTCCTATGTCATATTCTATTTAATATTTGATATTCCTGTCATTTCTATTCGATTTTATCCCATGGTCGAAAACCTATTTGGGAATTTGTCCTCTATTTATTTGCCGTCAATAAACAACCTAGCGGGATATCTTATCTGCACAGACTTTCTATCGTATCTAGGCCTCTTGGCCTCTTCTTGTGAATACAATACTTTTCTCGCCTCTGTTATTTCTTAGGGAAAGTCTGTCTGTTATACGGAACGCACTACCTTTCAGTTTGTATCCTTTGTTTAAAATCCGTTTAGTATCTACATAGTCTCCGAACTTTACAATAAACGGTCGCTTCGAGTCTGATTCCTCACCACGTAACCCTTGCTTAATTGAACCTAATCTGTGCGCCCTGTCTATACACATATCTCCAGTGGCTGTGTCTAGTTCAGTTTCTATAAAGTCTTATATAAGGTCTCTATCAGGTTTTCTAAACTTCTCCGTAATATTATAGGAAATCTAATTATTTCTGCGGCTTCTAGCTTCATTGTCCAATATGGGAAGTACTATTCAAAAGTGTTTCTCTTCTCTTGCTCTCTAAGTCTTCCATCAAACCTACTCTATTTCTAGTCATTGTAACTACCCAGTCATATTCTGAATGTTTTCCGAGCACCTGTCTTGTTTTGATTCGATGCTCTGTATCATGTCTAAGTTTCCATCTAACTGTTCATATATACATTCTAACTTCTCATAAGTACTCATGTAGGTAAATTCTTGTTACTGACACACCCCCACCTACCTTTCTTTCGTTTTCTTACCTGTCTTTTCCATCTGTTTTTTTTTTTTTTTTTTTGTTCTTTTCCTGCCTGATTGATTGTTCGTGGGCAAAGAAAAGTTAAATAAAGGTTCTAGATCACGAACTTGATCTTTCATTTCCATTTCGCTATCATTTCCAAACCTTCTTTTGGCAATTTTGTTCTCTTCTCTCATCTATTCTGCCTAGTTTTATTATTTTCCGTATTGTTGACATTTGACGTCCATTGACCGCCACTGACCAGAACTAGTTTATACACTCCATATTATTTTATTCTCAATAGTTCTACGTAAGCAGTATTTTCAAAAGCAGTTTTGTCCTATGGTTTCTATATTTGGCTTTTGTACCTCGGGAATTTTGTCCTTCAGTCGATTCATATACCCAACTTAATTTGACGTCCAATGGTAAAGTATATGCATTCAGAAACGCCCAAAGCGTGTACTGTATATTCCCTATTAATCCGCATCGAATGACTATCTCATAAATCGGAATAACGAAGTATGCATATCCAATAATCAATGATGAGAAAATATGGTGTAATATACACCTCACCACATTTTATTTCAAGTTGGCAGATTTGTTAGAATTTGGTAAAATTAATATGTATGTCCTTTTATTTATGACAATTTAATATGGAAAGTACAATAGAAACCATATTACATTAATTTTATACCCCCAGTAGAAAATGATTAAACAACGCGCATATTCATCGTATGAGCGCGAGAAGATTGAATTATATTACTTTCCCAGAATTGGATATAATCAATACATTATGTTCTATGATTGAGGATCAGTGTTGATGCAGCGATTTGTACACTGGTATTATTATATTATCAACTGTATGAGTGTTTTTGTCTACTCTTAAATCTTATACAGTTGATAACATTTCGTATAACACGAATTCAGTATAATTAATATGTGAGTCATTTAATAAATGAGAAAGTATGGGATGATATATACACCCCATATTATTTTATTCTCAATTACTTATGTGTACCAAACATTGCAGTGGTTGTTGTTATGGTCACTACCATATTATCTACTTCCCAAAAGTATAACCATTACCCATGTTTATAGAATATTGCAGTAATTGTCGTTGACAAGCTAGAATTAAAACCAGGAACACCTGGTCTTAAATATCAGACGCGATCCACTTGGCCATTGAGCTTACCCGCATTTGGACAGAAAATCTTTTCTGATAAAACAAGAAGATGATATTGAATGTTTCGATCCTTTCGAAGCAGTAACTTTATATGAAAGTCGGGTATATGAGATAACCTTGTCTCACAAGATGTTATTCCTACTGTAGCAGCGTCATGACTGGGGCGACATTATTTTATTCCTCGCAGTACGAAGAAAAAATAAAAAGAAAACCATCTCAGGTTCGCACTGAATTTTTCCCAAAAAATTCGTATTGTATGAATGCATCTTATATCATGAATAATTGAAGTATGTATATCCCGTAGCCATTAATGAGGAAATATGAGGTGATACATACAACCCACATCATTTTATTTCCAATTGTACTAAAGTTTACATTTATAGAAAAACATCCTAGAGTGAGTGAGTGGGTGGGTGAGTGAGTGAAGAGTGAGTGAGAGACTTAGTGAGTGAGTGTGTGAGTGAGCGAGTGAGCTATTGAGTAAGTGAGTGACTGAGTGAATGAGCAAGTGAGCGTGTGAGTGAGTGAGCGAGTGAGCTATTGAGTAAGTAAGTGAGTGAGTGAGTGAGTGAGTGAGTGAGTGAGTGAGTGAGTGAGTGTGTGAGTGAGTGAGTGTGCAAGTGAACGAGTGAGTAGTGAGTGAGGAGAGTGACCGAGCCTTCGAATGAGTAAAAGAATGTTTGAGTGCGAGTAAAAGATTGTGCGAGTGAGCGATTGAGGGAGTGAATGAGTGAGCAAGCCAGTGAGTGAGTGAGTGAAAGAGTGAGTGAGTGAGTGAACGAGTGAGTTAGTTAGTCAATGAATTTGTGTGTAAGTCAGTGAGTGGACTAGTGAGTGAGTGAGCAAGTGAATGATTGTGTGAGTAAGTGTGTGAGGAAGTGAGCGAGCAAGTGAGTGAGTGAGCCAGTGAGTGAAGGTGTGAGTGAATTAGAGAATGAGTGAGTGAGTGAGTGAGACAGGGAGTGAGCGAGTGAATGACTGTGCCAGTGTTTGAGTGAGCGAGTAAGTGGGTGAGTGGGCGAGTGAGTAAATGGGTTAGAAAATGGGCGGCTGAGCATATGAGTGTGTGACTGAGTGAGTGATTAAGTGAGTGAGTGAGTGCGTGGGTGAGTGAATGGGTGAGAGAGAGTGAATGGATTAGTGAGTGAACAGAAGGGCGGGTGAGTGTTTGAATGAGTGAGTGAATGAGTGAGAGAGAGACTGAGTGAGTGAGAGTGTGAATGAGCGAGTAAGCTAGTGAGTGAGTGAGTGAGCGATTAAGTGAGCGAGCGAGTTTGTGAGTGAGTCTGCTATTGAGCGAGTGAGGTAGTGAGTGAGTGATAAAGTAAGCAAGACTTTGAGTGAGTTAGTGACTGAGTAAATGTGTGAGTAAATGATTGTGCGAGTGAGCGAGTGATGGAGTGAGTGAGTGAGTGAGGAAGCAAGTCAGGGAGTGAGCGAGCGAGTGTGTGAACGAGTGAGTTAGATAGTGAATGAATGTGTGTGTGAGTGAGTGGACAATTGAGTAAGTAAGTGAGTGAATCATTGTATAAGTGAGTCAGTGAGTGAGTGAGTGAGTAAGTGTGTGAGTGAATGGACCAGTGAGTGAGTGAAAGAGTGAGTGAATTAGTGAGCAAGTCAATGATTGTGTTACTGTTTCAGTGAGGGAGTGAGTGAGTTAGCCAGTGAGTGTGTGTGTGGTGAGTGAGTAAATGGGTTAGTAAGTGGTCAGGTGAGTGTATGAGTGTTAGTAAGTGATTGAGTGAGGAAGTGGGTGGGTGGGTGGATTGGTGAATAAATTATTGAGTGAATGAATGAACGATTGAGTGAGTGATTGAGAGACGGAGAGAGTGAGTTAGCAAGTGCATGAATGAGTGGGTGAGTGAGTTTGTGTCTGAGTCAATAATTGAGTGAGTGAGTGAATAGGTGAGTGAGTGAGTGAGTGAGTGAGTGAGGGATGGAGGGAGGGAGGGAGGAATCCAGTGAGTGAGCCAGTGATTGAAGGTGTGAGTGACTAAGTGAGTGGGTGAATGGACCAGTGAGTGAGTGCATGAAAGGATGAGTGAGTTAGTGAGTGAGCGAGTCAATGACTGTGTCAATGTTTGAGTGAGTGAGTGAGTGAGTGAGCCAGTGAGTGTATGAGTGCGTAAGTGTGTGAGTGAGTGAGTGAGTGAGTGAGTGAGTGAGTGAGTGAGTGAGTAAATGGGTTTAGTAAGTGGGCGGGTGAGTGTATGCGTGTAAATGAGTGATGGAGTGAGAAAGTGGATGGATGGGTGAATTGGTGAGTAAGTAGTGAGTGAATGAATGAAAGAGTGAATGATTGAGGGACGGTGGAAGTGAGTTAGAAAGTGAGTGAATGAGTGGGTCAGTGAGTTAAAATCTGAGTCAATGAGTGAGTGAGTGAGTGAGTGCGTGAATGGGTCAGTGAGTGGTGTACGAGTGGGTGAGTGAGTGAGTGAGTGAGTAAATGATTGAGTGAGTAAGTGAGTGAGTGAGTGAGGGAGGGAGGGAGGGAGCCAGTGAGTGAGCCAGTGAGTGAAGGTGTGAGTGACTAAGTGAGTGAGTGAATGGACCAGTGAGTGAGTGCATGAAAGGATGAGTGAGTTAGTGAGTGAGCGAGTCAATGACTGTGTCAGTGTTTGAGTGAGTGAGTGAGTGCGTGAGTGAGTGAGTGAGCCAGTGAGTGTGTGAGTGCGTGTGTGAGTTAGTGAGTGAGTGAGTAAATGGGTTAGTAAGTGGGCGGATGAGTGTATGCGTGTAAGTGAGTGATGGAGTGAGAAAGTGGATGGGTGGGTGAATTGGTGAGTAAGTAGTGAGTGAATGAATGAAAGAGTGAATGATTGAGGGACGGTGGAAGTGAGTTAGAAAGTGAGTAAATGAGTGGGTCAGTGAGTTAAAATCTGAGTCAATGAGTGAGTGAGTGAGTGAGTGAGTGAGTGAGTGAGTGCGTGAATGGGTCAGTGAGTGGTGTACGAGTGGGTGAGTGAGTGAGTGAGTAAATGAGTGAGTGAGTGAGTGAGTGAGTTGTGTGAGAGTGAGCGAGTGAGTGAGTAGGTATGTATGAGTGAGTGAGTGAATGAGTGAGTGAGTGAGTTAGTTAGTTAGTGAGTGAGTGTGTGAGTGAATGATTGTGCGAGTGAGCGAGTGATGAAGTGAGTGAGTGAGTAAGCGAGCCAGTGAGTGAATGAGTGAGTGAGTGAGTGATTGAGTGAGCGAAAGACTGAGTGAGAGTGAACGAGTGAGTTAGATAGTTAATCAATAAGTGAGTGAGTGAGTGAGTAAATGAGTGAGTGATTGGACTATGGAGTGAGTGAGCGAGTGAATGATTGTATTAGTGAGTGAGTGAGTGAGTGAGTGAGTGAGTGAGTGATTTGAGCGAGTGAGTGAGTGAGTGAGGGAGTCAAAGAGTGAGCCAGTGAGTGAAGGTGTAAGTGAGTAAGTGAGTAAGTGAGTGGACCGGTGAGTAAGTGAAAGAGTGAGTTAGTGAGTGAGCGAGTCAATGACTGTGTCAATGTTCGAGTGAGAAAGTGAGTGAGTGAACCAGTGAGTGTGTGAGTGAGTGTTTAAGTGTTTGAATGAATGAGTAAATGGGTAAGTAAGTGGGCGGATGAATGTGTGAGTGCTAGTGAGTGATTGACAGAGAAAGTTTGTGGATCGGTGGATTGGCTTGTAAGTGAGTGAATGAATGAATGAATGAATGAATGAATGAGTGAGTGAGTGATTGAGGGACAGAGGGAGTGAGTTAGCAAGTGAGTGAATGAGTGGGTCAGTGAGTTGGTCTCTGTATCAATATGTGATTAAGTAAGTGAGTGAATGGGTTTGTGACTGGGTGTTTGAGAGAGTGAGCGAGCGGGTAAGTGACTGAGTGTGTGTGAGAGTTGGCGAGTGAGTGAGTAAATGTGTGTGAGTGAGTAAGTAAATTAGTGAGTGAGTGTGTAAGTGAATGAGTGAGTGAGTGAGAGTGAGTAAGTGGGCGAGGAAGCCAGTGAATGAGTGAGCCAATGAGTGAGCAAGTGAGTGAAGGTTTGAGTGAGTGTGCGAAAGAACGAGTAAATGAATGATGGAGTGATTGAGTGAGTGAGAAAGCCAGTGTGCGATAGAGTGAATGATTGAGTGAGTGAGTGAATGAGCTAGTGTGCGAGCGAGTGAGTGAAGATGTGAGTGAGGTGGGTGTGAATGAGTGAGTGAATGTGTGATTTAGTTAGTGAGTGAGTGAGTGAGTGAATGAGTGAGTAAGTAGGTGTGTGAATGAGTGAGTGTGTGAGTGAATTTGTAAGTAAGTGGGTGAGTGTGTGTGCGAATGAGCGAGTTGTTGAATTAGTGAGTAAGCAATTGAGTGAGTGAGTGAGTGAGTTAGTGAGTGAGCAGGTTTGTGATAGAATAGTTGAGTGATTGTGTGGGTGGGTAAGTGATTGAGTGAGTGTGTGAGTGAGTGTACAATTGAGAGAGTGAGAGAGTGAAGATGTGTGTGAGTGAGTTAGTGAGTGAGTGAGTGAGTGAGTGAGTGAGTGAATGACTGGATGAGTGGATGTGTGAGTGAGTGAGTGAGTGAGTGAGTGAGTGAGTGAGTGAGTGAGTGAATGAGTGAGTTTTTTGATTGAGTTTGTGAATGGGTGAGTCTGTTGGTGTATGAGTCAGTGACTGGGTGAGTGTGTGACTGAATAATTGAGTAAGTGAATGAGTTAGTGCGTGAGTGAATGGGTTAGTGAATAGGTGAATGAGTGAATGAGTAAGTGAATGAGTGAGTGAGCGAGTGAGTGAGTGAGTGAGTGAGTGAGTGAGTGAGTGAGTGAGTGAGTGAGTGAGTGAGTGAGTGAGTGAGTGAGCGAGCGAGCGAATGGGTGAGTGAGTGAGTGAGTAAAGTAAGCGAGCGAGTGAGTGATATTGTAAGTGATTATGTGAGTGAGTAAGTGAGCAAATGAGTGAGTGAGTAAGTGAGTGAATGAGTGAGTGAGTGAGTGAGTGAGTGAGCAGGTAATTGATAGAATAGGTGAGTGAGTGTGTGGGTGGGTAAGTGATTGAGTGAGTGTGTGAGTGAGTGTACAATTGAGAGAATGAGTGAGTGCAGATGTGAGTGAGTGACTGAATGATTGGGTGAGTAGATGTGTAAGAGTAAGTGAATGAGTTAGTGAGTAAGTGAGTATGTGAGTGAATAAGTGAGTGAGTTTTTTGAGTTAGTGTGTGAATGGGTGAGTCAGTTGGTGTATGAGTCAGTGAATGAATTTGTGTTTGACTGAATAATTGAGTAAGTGAATGTGTTAGTGGGGGAGCGAATGGGTTAGTGAATGGGTAAATGAATGAGTGAGTGAGTGAGTGAGTGAGTGAGTGAGTGAGCGAATGAGTCAGTGAGTAAGTAAGTAAGTGAGAGAGTGAGTGATTATGTAAGTGAATATGGGAGTGAGTGAGTGAGTGAGTGAATGAATGAATGAGTGAGTGAGTGAGTGAGTGAGTGAGTGAGTGAGTGAGTGAGTGAGTGAGTGAGTGAGTGAGTGAGTGAGTGAGTGAGTGAGTGAGTGAGTGAGTGAGTGAGTGAGTGAGTGCGTGCGTGCGTGAGTGAGTGAGTGAGTGAGTGAGTGAGTAAGTGAGTGAGTGAGTGAGTGAGTAAGCGAGTGAATGAGTGAGTGAGTGAGTAAGCGAGTGAGTGAGAGAGTCAAAGAGTGAGCCAGTAAGTGTAGGT
This sequence comes from Hippopus hippopus, assembly GCA_946811185.2. Lineage (NCBI taxonomy): Eukaryota > Metazoa > Mollusca > Bivalvia > Cardiida > Cardiidae > Hippopus > Hippopus hippopus. Next base: position 9,502,714 of record OX328110.1, read on the forward strand.
GTGAGTGAAGAAGAGAGTGAGTGAGTGGACCAGTGAGTAAATGAAAGAGTGAGTTAGTGTGTGAGCACGTCAATGACTGTGTCAGTGTTCGAATGAGAAAGTGAGTGAGTGAACCAGTGTGTGTGTGAGTGTTTAAGTCTTTGAATGAATGAGTAAATGGTTAATTAAGTGGGCGGCTGAATGTGTGAGTGCTAGTGAGTGATTGAGAGAGAAAGTTGGTGGATGGGTGGATTGGTTTGTAAGTGAGTGAATGAATGAATGAGTGAGTGAGTGATTGAGGGACAGAGGGAGTGAGTTAGCAAGTGAGTGAATGAGTGGGTCAGTGAGTTGGTCTCTGTATGAATATGTGAATGAGTGAGTGAATGTGTTAGTGACTGGGTGTTTTAGAGAGTGAGCGAGCGGGTGAGTGACTGAGTGTGTGTGAGATTTGGCAAGTGAGTGAGTAAGTGTGTGTGAGTAAGTAAGTGTGTGTGAGTGAGTAAGTAAATTAGTGAGTGAGTGTGTAAGTGAATGAGTGAGTGAGTGAGTGAGAGTTAGTGAGTGGGCGAGGTAGCCAGTGAGTGAGTGAGCCAATGAGTGAGCAAGTGAGTGAAAGTTTGAGTGAGTGTGCGAATGAACGAGTAAATGAATGATGGAGTGAGTGAGTGAGTGAGAAAGCCAGTGTGTGATAGAGTGAATGATTGAGTGAGTGAGTGAATGAGCTAGTGTGTGAGCGAGTGAAGCTGTGAGTGAGGTGGGTGTGAATGAGTGAGTGAATGTGTGATTAAGTGAGTGATTGAGTGATTGAGTGAGTGAGTGAATGAGTGAGTTAGTACCTGAGTGAGTGAGTGTGTGAGTGAATGAGTGAGTTAATAATGGGTGAGTTAGTAGATGTGTAAGTGAATGAGTGAGTGATTGAGTGCGTGAGTGAATGAGTGAGTAAGTACATGTGTGAATGAATGAGTGAGTGAATGAGTGAGTGTGTGAGTGGATTTGTGAGTAAGTGGGTGTGTGAGTGAGTGTATGTGCGAGTGAGCAAGTGATTGAATTAGTGAGTAAGCAAGTGAGTGAGTGAGCAAGTGCGTGAGTGAGTGAGAGTGATTGAGCAAGGTAGCCAGTTAATAAGTGAGCCAATGAGTGAGCAAGTGAGTGAAGATGTGAGTGAGTGTGCGAGTGAAAGCGTAAATGAATGATGGAGTGAGTGAGTAAGTGAGAAAGCCAGTGTGCGAGAGAGTGAATGATTGAGTGAGTGAATTAATGAGCTATTGATTGAGCGAGTGAGTGAAGATGTGAGTTAGGCGAGTGTGAATGAATGAGTGAAAGTTTGATTTAGTGAGTGAGTGATCGAGTGAGTGAGTGAATGGGTGAGTTAATACCTGAGTGTGTGAGTGTGAATGAATGAGTGAGTGTGTTAGTGAATTTGTGAGTAAGTGGGTGTGTGCATGAGCGAGTGATTGAATTAGTGGGCAAGCAAGTGAGTAAGTAAATTAGTGAGTGAGTGTGTAAGTGAATGAGTGAGTGAGTGAGAGTGAGTGAGTGGGCGAGGTAGCCAGTGAGTGAGTGAGCCAATGAGTGAGCAAGTGAGTGAAGGTTTGAGTGAGTGTGTGAGTGAACGAGGAAATAAATGATGGAGTGAGTGAGTGAGTGAGAAAGCCAGTGTGCGATAGAGTGAATGATTGAGTGAGTGAGTGACTGAGCTAGTGTGCGAGCGAGTGAGTGAAGATGTGAGTGAGGTGGGTGTGAATGAGTGAGTGAATGTGTGATTTAGTGAGTGAATGAGTGATTGAGTGAGTGAGTGAATGAGTGAGTTAGTACCTGATTGAGTGAGTGTGTGAGTGAATGAGTGAGTTAGTAATGGGTTAGTTAGTAGATGTGTAAGTGAATGAGTGAGTGATTGAGTGCGTGAGTGAATGAATGAGTAAGTAGGTGTGTGAATGAATGAGTGCGTGAATGAGTGAGTGTGTGAGTGAATTTGTGAGTAAGTGGGTATGTGAGTGAGGTTATGTGCGAGTGAGCGAGTGATTCAATTAGTGAGTAAGCAAGTGAGTGAGTGAGCAAGTGAGAGAGTGAGTGAGAGTGAGTGAGCGAGGTAGCCAGTGAGTGAGTGAGCCAATGAGTGAGCAAGTGAGTGAAGGTGTGAATGAGTGCGAGTGAACGCGTAAATGAATGATGGAGTGAGTGAGTAAGTGAGAAAGCCAGTGTGCGAGCAAGTGAATGATCGAATGAGTGAGTGAGTGAATGAGCTATTGATTGAGCGAGTGAGTGAAGATGTGAGTGAGGCGAGTGTGAATGAGTGAGTGAATGTGCGATTTAGTGAGTGAGTGATTGAGTGAGTGAGTGAGTGAATGAGTGAGTTAGTACCTGACTGTGTGAGTGTGTGAGTGAATGAGTGAGTTAGTAATGGGTTAGTTAGTAGATATGTGAGTGATTGGACGTGTGAGTGAATGAGTGAGTGATTGATTGCGTGAGTGAATGAATGAGTAAGTAGGTATGTGAATGAATGAGTGAGTGTGTGAGTGAATTTGTGAGTAAGTGGGTGTATAAGTGAGCGAGTGATTGAATCAGTGAGTAAGCAAGTGAGTAAGTAAATTAGTGAGTGAGTGTGTAAGTGAATGAGTGAGTGAGTGAGTGAGTGAGTGAGTGAGTGAGTGAGAGTGAGTGAGTGGACAAGGTAGCCAGTGAGTGAGTGAGCCAATGAGTGAGCAAGTGAGTGAAGGTTTGAGCGAGTGTGCGAGTGAACGAGTAAATGAATGATGGAGCGAGTGAGTGAGTGAGAAAGCCAGTGTGCAATAGAGTGAATGATTGAGTGAGTGAATGAATGAACTAGTGTGCGAGCGAGTAAGTGAAGATGTGAGTGAGATGGGTGTGAATGAGTGAGTGAATGTGTGATTTAGTGAGTGAGTGAGTGATTGAGTGAGTGAGTGAATGGGTGAGTTAGTACATGAGTGAGTGAGTGTGTGAGTAAATGAGAGAGTTAGTAATGGGTGAGTTAGTAGATGTGTGAGTGATTGAATGTGTGAGTGAATGAGTGAGTGATTGATTCCGTGAGTGAATGAGTGAGTACGTATGTGTGTGAATGAATGAATGAGTGTGTCAATGAATTAGTGAGTAAGTGGATGAGTCCGTGAGCGAGTGATTGAATTAGTGAGTAAGCAAGTGAGTGAGTGAGTGAGTGAAGTGAACTAGCCAATGAGTGATTGAGTGAAGGCTTCAGTTAGTGTGCGAATGAACGAGTAAATGAATGATGAAGTGAGTGAGTGAATGAGAAAGTCAGTGTGGGATAGAGTGAATTATTGAGTGAGTGAGTGAATGAGCTAGTGAATGAGGAGTGAGTGAAGATGTGATTGAGGTGGATGTGAATGAGTGAGTGAATGTGTCATTTAGTGAATGAGTGAGTGAGTGAGTGAGTGAGTGAGTGAGTGAGTGAGTGAGTGAGTGAGTGAGTGAGTGAGTGAGTGAGTGAATGGGTGAGTTAGTACCTGAGTGAGTGAGTGTGTGAGTGAATGAGTGAGTTAGTAATGGGTGAGTTAGTAGATATGTGAGTGAATGAATATGTTAGTGAATGAGTGAGTGATTGAGTGCCTGAGTGAATGAGTGAGTAAGTAGGTGTGTGAATGAGTGAGTATGTAAGTGAATTTGTTAATAAGTGGGTGTGTGAGTGAGTGTGTGTGCGAGTGAGCGAGTGCTTGAATTAGTGAGTAAGCAATTGAGTGAGTGAGTGAGTGAGTGAGTGAGTGAGTGAGTGAGTGAGTGAGTGAGTGAGTGAGTGAGTGAGTGAGTTAGTGAGTGAACAGGTGTGTGATAGAATTTAATTCAATTCTTTTGTTTACAATTCAATTCAATTTAATCTCAATGTACATAGAGGCCACCGGCCTAACATACAAAATAAAACATTACAAATGCTAACAGTTTCAGTTGTCATTTTATGGGTGAATTTTATGAAACCCTTAACCAACACAATCCCTATTTGATAGCTAAATAGAATAGGTGAGTGATTGTGTGGGTGGGTAAGTGATTTAGTGAGTGATTGAGAGAGTGAGTGAGTGAAGATGTGAATGAGTGAGTGAGTGAATGATTGGGTGAGTAGATGTGTTAGTGAGTGAGTGAGTGATTAAATGAGTGGTTGAGTGAGTGAGTGAGTGAGTGAGTGAGTGAGTGAGTGAGTGAGTGAGTGAGTGAGTGAGTGAGTGAGTGAGTGAGTGAGTGAATGAGTGAGTTTTTTGATTGAGTTTGTGAATGGGTGAGTCAGTTGGTGTATGAGTGACTGGGTGAGTGTGTGACTGAATAATTGAGTAAGTGAATGAGTTAGTGGGTGAGCGAATGGGTTAGTGAATAGGTGAGGAGGTTTGTTGAGCTATTTCATTCTTTCTCATTCAAGTTCAATACTTTGCTAAAACAAGTAGATCTATTACATTGTCCGTAGCCGACGTAAATCGCCCTTTTTGTACATATTCTTGTTAAAATTAGTTCAAGCATCCTTAAATTTCTTACCGAGAATTCATCATCGGCAGAAACATATGACAGAAAATTTTTTTTCGGAATTTTACTGAGAGAAACAGTCATGACAACAAGATTTAATTAAGTATCCTATCTGCTATACTGTATATGTATTTACTGCGGTTGTTTGGGAGCCCTTGGCAACAGTAACCAAGGAAGTCGGTTTATCTTATCACCATGGATCCATGTATAGGGAGGCAGAGGCAGAAAAAAAATGGCAAAGCTTGAATTTTCATGAATTCAAAATAATTTTATAATTAGCCCAGGTTGATAAAGAGATCTTTTTAGATTTTCAATATCATGCCAAACTTCAATATCTTATGACTGAATTTAGTACGGTTTTTTTTAACTGTGTTATACGCCATTTTCAACATTATTTCAGACATATAACGGCAACAGCTCTCATATTCATAGAATTTAGTATGGTATTAGTTTGTAAAATCATTTATTTGATATAAAAGAGAAGTTTGACAGAATCTATGGAATTGTATTTCCATAAAGATACATTCTTGCAGCCAAAAAATGCTGTTGAAACTTGATAGTGGGTAGAATGGTTCAGAAGTAAGTCAGCTGTGTAAACATAGATAAAACATCGATATACACTGATATATATGGTGTAAGGGATGAGGGATTTGTCTTTGATTTAATACCAGAAACGACAGCAGTCGTTTCTTTGAAGACCGCAAGAAAATGAAAAGCATTTTCTATGCGACGTAATCTGTGCAACCTTTCAACCGTTAGGGACAACATTTAGTATGAAAATACAAGAATTGTTTTAGTTTCATAAAATAAATATGAAATGGGTTATAAAAAATGGCTGAAAAACGAGTGTAGATGTATGTTTACTCCTTTCCTAGAATCAGATTGGTTCAATTTGAAAGCATTTGCAGGTGACAAATTAAATGTGCCTCAAACAATTGGTTTTGTCATTGAAAGGATAGAAAGAAATTTATTGTCTGCAAATTAATTCAATTTTTACAAATCTAAAATTTTGTCATAAACAGTAGTAAAGAATTTACTATAGTAACAGAATTTGCACAGGCCTGTGGGGATGTCATATGATCAATTTTATATGTCGATTATGTGGGATCGCATTCAAAGAGGTACAATGACGTCATATCCTATCTCATGAAAATAGACAGATTTCACGACTGCAAAATGACTGTCCCCTTATTCAACCTTTGTAGGACCACACTCGGATTGAATTGTTAATGCAGACAGCTGAAAATGAGCAGTTATATCTTGAATCCACAATTAGCTTCTTTGCCAAATATATTATTGGAAAACAGCTTTGACATCACAGTATCTGCAGCTTTGGCTCTGACTGAGAATGTCCATTTCATTTGTAGTGTTTCACAAGTAATTCTGACTTGCAGTAGAAAATTTAAATATGCACTCAGCTGCTAGGTTTTGGCTGTATTTCTTATACTTTGCCATAATATTTTAACCATGCTGTGTGAAAAGGGGGCGTAATGCATCTGCAAAAAGTATCAACCGAGGTCAGCCTACGCAGTCTGTGCAGTCCATGCAGGCTGACCTGGGTTGAAACTTTTTGCTACTAGTCTATATTCAGCGTATCAACGGACCATTCTGCCATATGATTCAGTCGGTTATTATACAAAATTGGTTTTGTCGATCTATAATTATGTGATGACTTGATTGGTATAAAGGATCACAGAGAAGCATAAACCCTTTACCAAACAATCCCTGGTTTTAACGACCCTGGGGAAGAAAGTCTTAGAAAACATTGTAGGAAAAGGAGAATCGTTTGTAACAATTAATTTCTCCTTTCCCACAACATTTTCTACACTATCAGAGAACTTCAGCTCATTGGTACCAATTTTAAATTTGTCATCTAAAAATGCTTTCAATTTGGATGTGTCCAAATTTTGTCACTTGGGAAAGGGTTTCCTTTGCCAGAACATGACACATTTATTACAAACTATGCCTTGAAAGAATGTCCCTCAGACATTTTTATTCAAATCAATCTTACTGGAATTTTCTTTGACCAAAGTAAAAAGAAGGATAAAAGTTAAGAAATCTTAATCTCTGAAAAAAGAATATTGTTCACTTATGTTAAATATCAAATGACGTTTGTGTATATAGGTAGGTTGAGGTTCATAGAGACCCCCCCCCCCTGAATTTTGAAAAATCTTTAAAAAAGCTTTAGCTATGGTACTGAAAATTTGCATAGTTGATGATATTACCTTTACCAACTCTGGGTGAAATTTTCAGAATTTTTGATGACTTAGTTTGACTTTTTTGCATTTAATGCAATGTTAGAAAGTATGAACAAAACAGCTTTAAAACGGTGGGAGGGTTGAAGGCTATTCCGAGTAAAGGGTTTACCTGTTTATGAAATAAATTCTCATGCAAGTACAGTAACTGTGGTCGTCTACTGTTTGAATAATAAAAACTTCAACTTTTGAGGCCCTGGTCTCGTTTTTTATATGAGTTTTATTGTAATGATTCAATATTGGATACTTGCACACACTTGTACACACTTTGTTTTCTTTTCCACGCCCAACCATAGATGTTTTTTTTTTTCGAAACCCAGTCAAACTCTGGCTCACATCATGTGGTATAGCAAACAACAATAAGATAAAGAAGGGTGCATTGTATAAAGTTAAGTTCCATAAACAAGCTCCAAAGTATTGTTGTAGATGAGTTTTTACGGTCGAAGGGACACAGTGTCTTTAAGAATACCACTCTATGAGTGTGACCATACTACAATATTGAGCCAATTTTGGCCGAACTGAAAAAATCATAGCGAAAAACAATTCAAAACAAACAATGAAAAACCTCTAAGTCTAAGCGTCAGGTGGTTTGGAACACATATCTCAACAGAAGTAGCATAAAAAGTTGAAACCGTGCCGAAAATAAAATTTAATAAAATATTGGAGAACAGACACCATATAAGAAAACATTAGACAAATCATTTTAGACTTCAAAGTTTTAATGAAAGTGACGAGAGCGATAATTAAGGTAAAGTATAGAACTATATTATTTGTACAAAAAACAATTTCAGGGCCTCATATTTATCTGAATTGAGGTACTGAAGTCATGCACTTGTTCAGTTATGTTTGCTGTTCTGATCACTGTGCGAAACCGTCGGAGAATGTTTTGCTTCAGAGCAAAAATTTAACATTACTGTAATGGGCAAAATGTTCTTTCTTGCAGATGAAAAATTCTAATTTTCACTGTGAGAGTTGGTAAGGTCATTTTAAAAAAAAAACTTGAAAAGTTTCATAAAAAATGATACAGGATTTTTCAAGATATTTCAAAATTCAGGGGGTCCCTATGAACTGCAAACTACCTATACCAGAAAAGCTTTTTTGTAAGGAGGTACACATAAGGAAAAGCTTACAGACAAGCATGAGCTTTACACAAGTACATGCTGCTTCTCTAATATTTTCAACATTTTTATTTCTTTCAGGTGCTTGCATAAAATTACATGTTTGTATCATTCTGGAAGCCAGAAAAAAGCTTGAGAAGTATTGGTAGCTGGATAAAGAAACAGTCAACTACCAGAGTGTTTGTGCAGGTAGAGACAGTGATATGGAAGAATTAGCCAGTAATCATACCATTAGTGCTAATAAATACTGACAGCTTAACTCTTTACCATATGACAAAAGTATAGTCTTGTCCACATTGAAAGCAATTGCAGATGTCAAAATGAATAAGACTCAACAATTGAAATTTGTTTTGGAAAAGATAGAAAACATTGTGGGAAAAGGAGTAAATGCTGGTTACCAGCATTTTCTTCTTTTCCCACAATGTTTTCAAAAGGTTTCTTCCTCAGGGTCGTTAAATGTTGGGATTTTGTGCTAAAGGGTTAATAGACTTCAACAGTAGAACATGGAAAAAAAACGCTGCAAAAGGAGCAACATACAATGTACTTGTAAAAGCAACTGCTCCTTTTCCAACTTTTCATGCAAATAGAACAATTTTTTTACTTTGTTTTAATGTTGAACTGAACATCATTGCAGATTATTTCTCATATGTGCTCAAAAAGCCCAAAAATCTAGTTTCTGATGCATCTGTGCCCATTGTGAGTAATAGCTCTGTATTTCACCTGTTCAGTGTGTACAGTGATGAGTTAAATTGTAATAAATAGAACGAATTGGTCTACATATCATTATTTATTGTTTAAGATTAAAAAATTGCAATATCAGAAAGAAAAAGAAAGTTGAATAATAAATTTTTATCTAGAACATGTCTTGTTACTTTTTCAACCCTGACCTTGCCTGTTTGTCTCAAAGTCCCATTTTGGCACAGCCCTGAAGGTTTCTGAAAACGGAATGGGAATAAGAGGAAATGTTGATAATCAGCATTTTCTGCTTTGTCCACCGTGTCTTCTGACCTCTTAAAGCAATTCCAATCAACTGAGGCTCATTCTATTTTTCATATGCAAATGTTTACAGTTAAGACAAGTGTAAATTTTTGTTATCTGATATAAAGTTAACAATTTACCACATCCTGAGTTTTAACAACCCTGAAGCAAAAGGCTGTTGAAAACATTGTGGGGAAAGGAGAAAATTCTGGTAAACACAATTTTCTCATTTTCCTATAATGTTTTTTATCCTTTTTGATGTAAATCTTATTATTTGTGGCACATTTATTGAAAGGTGTTTTACGCTGCTTTCAGTATTATTCCAGCCATATCATGGCAATGGCTCGCTTATTCATGTATGTCCTGGGTTTCACCAGTACTGGGCTGGGGCTCTGAAATGTCTTGCCCAAGGGCACTTCTATAAAAGACCTAGTACATCAAGTGAGGCTCGAACCAGGGGCTCAAGGTTACGCTTTACCACCAAGCTACAAAGGACATCTTGCACCACATTTAATTTGTGATCTGCAGCAGCTTGGAATTTGGAATTTGGAGGAGTCCAAAATTTTGTTGTTTGATAAAAGGTTAAGTTTTGAACAGAGCTAGTATTCAAGGGGGTCATGAGTCAAATTTCCAGCTAGACTAAACACTCCAAAGACGAACGAGTCATTTTGACAGGATCCATTCCTCTCTCACTGCAGAATATTGTTCACTGATTTTTTTGTGGCAAAGCAGCCAGTGGCTTGGTAGTAGTGTTGTGTTCAGTATTTATACAGGGTCCTCCATGAAAGCATGAGTAAGTGCACTGGTCGCCATAATATACAAGAACACCAAAGAAATGAACAGGCCAACTTCCACTTGTAAGATTCATCTGTTTTCTAGTCTGTTGCTCTCTGTCTAACTGAAATATCAAGGTAGATATCAAATAGATGTCTGGAATATCAATGTAGATGTCAACAAGATGTCCACAGAATGTTATATACATATAGTATATGAGTCATGATCTGGCGAAGGGGGGTCTTAACGCATCTCTGTGATGTATTATACCAAGCAAGTTATCACAGAATTATTGATCCATAAAAATCCATTTAATCTAACAATCGGCTGGATTAGAGTGGATCCGGAGGTAAATTGGTCATTGGACACGCAGAAAATTGGCCAAAAGCAAAAAAATTCGATCGAGTCAGCATGCATAGGCTGACCTGGATCATTTTTTGCTAATGCATTATAAGCCCTCTTTTCACAGAGCATCGTACATGTATCAACGTTTCAGACTTCAGAAAAATTAAGCGTAACTATAATCAACACATTCATTCCATTTAATAGGTCCTTTGAAGCAACTTCATCATTTCAGTTACCTTCGGTAACAGTTACATGTATTTACTTTAAAATTAGTCTTGTGAATTATGACGAACCGGCACTTCACAAAAAACCGGCACCTCAACAAAAAGTGATTAATACTTATGCTTTATAAAAGTCAACATCATACCTTTCCATAGGTTCCTTTCATGAAATATTTTTAGCTTTCACGTTTACTGTGCTCCGTGCTATCAATTTACTGCAATAAGTAGGTCGGCATATGCTAAATTTCCTCCGCCCACCTCGTTTTTGCGGGTCGGAGAGCATGTTGTTTACATTGGAAACAGAGGACCGGAAGTGAAAATCATTGACAAATGTAGACTGGTTAACGTATTTTTAGCGTCTTACGACCGAAGACGGTGTTAGCTGCGACTGCAGACTTACGACGGTGTTGATAAAACGGAATTCGTCGGTCGTAAGTATTGTCGTAAATGTCCGTCTTAAGCTACGATCTTACGTACGACCGACGTTTTTGATAAAACGGGGCCCTGGTCTGTACTTTCCAGTGTGCACATTTTTTACCAACCGTAAGTTACCATCTATTCATTCTTTATCTGTACCAAGAAGTGGGTCAAAAGCCAGCGCATTCAGCTATGCCGAAAAAAAGTAAGTCGGACCAATAATCAATGTACAGATTTTCCTTTAGATTCCTTTTTGTGCAGAAAACCCCTTCACTCTATTGTCGCACACAACTGATACTTGGCAAGAAACTTCCCCCTCCTCGTATGTGTCAGATGACAGAAAAATAGACATTAATAAGACAACTATAACCATGACAACGTCTACGTCGTCCTCGTTGACACCATCAGTAACTCGTGCTTCAGTTACAACTGGAGGAAAGACGATTCCAACGACGACAGGTTCTCGACCAGGTATTGGTGAAAGTGTGTAGTGTGTGTGACGGAGGAGAGAGACAGAGAGAGAGAGAGAGAGACAGAGAGAGACAGAGAGAGACAGAGAGTTAGTCAATCACAATTTAATAGAGCACCCTAGGGAGTACAGAGAGAATGTAAGAGAGTAAAGAGCACTGGAAAGAGATCGAGCCAGGCTGAGAAGGATGGAGAGCTAAACGTATTAAAACAGTATACATTAATATATGAACCTTGCTCTAGTAATAGGGGGTTTAGTGCATCTCCGTAATGCATGATACCAAACAAGTCATCAAATTATTATCGACCGGTAAAATCCTTTTTGTCTAACAACCGACCAAATCATGAGGTAGAATAGTCCTTGGACACGCATAAAATTTATAAATAGCAAAATGTTTCACCCCATGTCAGCCTGCGCGGACTACGCAGGCTGATATGGGTCGATACGTTTTTGCAGATGCATTAAGACCCCTTTTCACTGAGCATGGCTCATACGAGTAGAATTTTCTGTCACTATATCATCGGCGATATTGATCGAACGGAAGAAGCGATTTGTCCATCATTTTGCGGAATATCTGGCTATACAGGCTAATATTTTATAAGATTTCGTTTAAGGAACACTGTTGGGTGTTAAAGAAGAAAGCGGAACCTAGGCCTTGCTGTCTTCTATATTGCATCGCACATTGGCGTATACATATTTTATTTTCGTAACTATGTTATGAAACTATGTTCGTAACTATGTTATTAAAAAAAAAAAAAAAAAATAGATCATGACAGTCTTCACTTTGGCCTTGCATGACATGTACATGGAGCATTTGTGCAATGACCATTCTGTAGCAGGTTTGTAACTTCAAGAAATCAACGTTGCCTGCGAATCGAGAGATAGATACGGCCTTGTTTTAGTAAATTCGTGTTATTTTGAGAGCGTTACACTGAAACAAGTCGCGAATGTACCTCTTCTGAAGGGATTGGTGTGTATTTACCATCCGGACTAAATTCATTTCCACGTTTAAAGTCTAGCCATTTGATTGGCTCAGACAGAAGGATAAGCCACTTTCTTTAGCTAGCTTTGGAATTCAGGCGTAGACGTGACTGTTGAATGGTCAGTAAATAAGGACCATGGCGTCTGAAATTTCCGCGATTCCGTCCTCGAACACGAAGTTTTTTTTTTACACCCGGCTGTTTGCTGTCTAGAAGAAATACCAAGATACTAAGGTGAAGTTCTTGTCACTTATGAAGTCTGCTATGTTGTGTTTATATCAAACGGGGACGAATACAGGTAAAAATTAGTGCTCTTCACTATTGCTTGTCTGATGTTAAATTTGAAGGCAACGAGGTAATTAAGTCTCTCCCTCTCTCTCTTGAATGTGTCGTAATATTTTTACCTTGATAGAATAAAGTCATTTTTATCTTTATTTATACTATGACTAACTATAATAATAATTATTTTCATTGGATACTTGATGAACATGATCTCATCATAGATTCATGTCAATGTTAATGAGCCAAGCTATGACAAAAGGAGTTTTAGTGCATCCCCGCGATGCATGATACCAGGCAAGTCATCACATAATAATGGAAGCACAAAATCCATTTTGGCTGGCAACCAGCTCAGTCCTGAGGTATAATGGTCCTTGGACATGCAGAAAATTGAACAAAAGCAAATAGTTTCGATACGGGTCAGCCTGCGCAGACTGCGCTGGCTGACTTGAGTCGATACTTTTTGCAGACGTATTTTAATTTAGTCTGAGGCAGGAAAGTTCTTGCAGAAAATTTACCAACAGCTAAAAGTTTCGGGCTGCACAGGCTGAGCTGAATCGATGTATTAAATCCTGTTTTATAGAGCATGGCTGGTAGATATGCAACTCATCTAAGTATAAATATTAATATCGAAATTAATAGCTACTAGATCTGCATAAAACTTAAAATTTTCAAGCAAAAGTGAATATAACAAAGCTATCGTTCAGTTCGATTATGAAGGGAGATAAATGGTTACAAAATCAATGAATCTGCACAACATAAAATATGAGTTATTTCCCCTGATAGATATTCATATGGTTTGTTTGCATGTTTTCTTTTTTTTTTTTAAATGCTGCGTTTTCCACACTATTTCAGTTATATCACCCCGGCCATTGTACCTCCCCATGCTTTCCTGAAGATTCCTTTATTAGTACTTCTCAGGCTCGAGCTGGGAGGATGTCTTGATTAATAACAAAATTATAGATTTGAGTTTGCGTAAAATTTGACTTGTCGGTTCTGTTCGTACACATTAGTGTAGTAAGACTAATTTCGCAATTCCGTTTGGAAAGCTACATAACTAAACGAAGGCTAGTTGTTGTGTTCTCTTTATTATATTCTATTTTGAAAAAGGAAGAAAGCAGAATTATAAATGTCTTAAGTCGATTTCTGTGTTTTCACGTTTCGCGTAACTGCCACACATGAGGGGGTTGTCATTGAAACTAATTTTAGATTCAAGTTCTGTACATGTCTGTCATTTTAACCCTTATCCTGCTAAATAACTAAGATGGAACTTTCAAGCCGATAGTAAAAACGCAAATGTGCTATTTCAAAGTTATTTATTTGGGGAAAATATATCCTCATCGGACAGTGTAGATCCAAGATCAGATTGCACGTTCTGTGCAGTCTGATCTTGATCTACACTGTCCGCAAAAGGTCAGTGAGTCGCGCTTAACAGCCTGAGGGTCAAACCGGATTTTAATTACATCGGATAGTTCTATAGTGTTAATTTCTATATACACGTATTTTAAAGAAAACAGAGAAAAAAGAAGATACGGTATTATTTATTGTCGTAAGTCAAGTTTATTGTTTTTGGCGAGTTACTGCTATCAATGAGTGGGTCGTCGTTAAAATAGATTCCAGACTTTGGTCTGCGTACAAATGACCATAATTTCAATTCGTATATTATTCCACAATGTGAGGACTGATTTTTTTTTTTATTTAAGGAATGAAGAGAATTTTTTTTGTTTTCATGGAGGTATGAAAAAAAAAACCTAATCACAAAAGTGTGATTAGGTTTTTTTTTTCATACCTCCATGAAAACAAAACAAAAAAAAAAATTCTCTTCATTCCTTATAATTCAATATCATAGACAACAAATATGCACTTAGATAATTCTGACTGCTCTTTTTTTGTAAATCCAACATTGCGTATTTATTTACTGTCCTTTTCATTGATATTTCATAGCGCGGTAAAACTGCTCCTTCATGACGTAAAAATGACGTAATTCATGACGTCATTATAGTATTGAACATTTGCAGATTGGGTGGATTTTATTATTAGAAGTTCAATACCTAGAATTTAAGTTATGTGTGGCTCATTGGATGATTTAATTGATTCAATTATAAAGTAATAAAGCCTGTGGGAATTAAAGAATACAAACCATAACTATTCGTACAAATAATCAACGTACTGGTAGAAATCAAAGTACTGGTAGAAAAGGGACAGGGTTCGAAATTCCCATGTATTTACTCGCAAAATGCGAGTCAGAATTGGAAAATGCGAGGTAAAATTTCAAGTACTCGGAAAAAAAAAATGCGAGTGCAAATTATTGAAGGTCAATTACCAAAATGTATTAAATTTACATGTGAGTACAGATAAGTTAATTCTTTTCGTTCTGGATACACATCGGTCATGTCGCACTGAGAATACCCTTCGACGGCTGTTAACAATTTTAAATGTCGCCACTGAAGCCTCCGAGCTGTCGTTCGTTATCCGAGTTTCGTGAGTCAAGTTCGTCTGCACTCACGGCCGGTAGGTACCACGATTTTGCGTTTTTTTTTCACTACGAAAAAACGGTAAGCGCATTCAAACTGATTATAAAACAGAAGTATTTGTCAATATTTCCAGAAAAGATAGTTATCATGCACAAATTGAAATAACAACGAGAACCAAGTCGGAAATGGTGAACCCGTTAGACCAGTTATCGGACACGCAGGTATTCGGATATGATACGTTCGTAATTCATTCACAAAATCGTCCACCATTGTAAATTTCATAGTTAAATCATGCTTTTGATATCAATTAACGTTCTTCTTTTTTGTTTGGTTGTTGTCTCCAAGAGACAGGTTAATAGAATAGAACTGAACAGTTTGTAATGGCACTTCGTTCCCCACCATTGATAGGTATGCTGGGCTTTAAAAAATGCGAGCCCAATTTTAATTTTGCGAGTGGAAAAAAAAAGCCACTTGCTAAAATTTGCCAGTGGATAAAAAAACGAAATTCAAACTCTGCAGGGAGCAAGACTACATAACTCTAAAGACATCGGATCAAGATTAGACTGCATAAACTGATTTAAGTTCATCAAAGAGCACAATAGGCATAATGGGTGTTAGTTCTTATGATAGCGAGTTATTGATTATCATGTAACGTGGAAGAGATGGCGGCAATTGATGTATTTTTGACGTTATTGCGCTCCCGTTCGTGTATTAAACCTACTGTACATAGCTGCCAAAAGTAATAAAAACGAGTGTTAAATGCATTTGAATTTAAATTTAGATCATACCATATAAAAGTATGGAAATTATGGTGAAGATGGCAATCTGTTATTGTACGATCGGTCAAAATGTTAGTCGCTGGCAGAGAAATCAAAACTAGGTTAAAAGTTGCCAGGTCACTCTATCATTTGTTTACTATTGCTTGATCTTGAAATTAATTTTTCTACCCGCGGCTAACACTTGGACCGACCTTACAATAACAGTTTGTCATCTTCACAATATTTTCCATACTTTTAAATGGTATGATTTAAATTTAAATGCATTTTAACACAAGCATTGATTTCCTGGCCGCTATTGGGCCTTTAAGTAGTCAGATAATACATAAAGATCTTATATTAATGGCAATGTAAAAGCTTTCTCGCCTTCGCTATGATAAGATTTCAGTATCTTTCAACGTGTTATTTTCAGATCGACAGGAATGTATGCGCATTTATAATCAATGAAAATATTTGATAACTTTAATATAACAACAAATAAGCATTAAGTAACCAGTGGCAGTCTACCTTATTACCGTGTACGAGCTATTTTTAGTCATATCACATGTGGGGGATATTTGAGGGAATGAGGGGAGACAACCTCCAATCTATGCACGTATAATCTATCCCTTTTCTACACAATCCCGAATTTTAACGACCCTGACAGAGAGGACTTTTGAAAACGTGGTGGGAAAAGAAGAAAATGCTGGTAACTCGTATTTTCTCCTTTTCCCACAAAGTTTTCTGTTCTTTCATTTATAAGTTCCATCTTTTGCACCACATTTAATTTGTCGTCTGCAAGTGCTTTGAATTTGTACAAATCCCCAAATTTTGTCGTTTGGTAAAGAAAAACGAACGTTGTACTTTTGGGAAAATGACCAGTTTCTTGTAATACAATTGTCATTCCTGTGATGTTTTCAAAAGTTTCAGATACCAAATGGTTTCACCATGTTCTAAGTGAAGGGGCTTTAATACATCTGCAAAAATTACCGTCTCAGGGTCAGCCTGCACAGTCTGCTAAACTGTCTACCCTTGGTAAATTTTCTGCGTGTCCAAGGACCATTATACCTCAGGATTACGCCGGTTGTTAAACAAACTGGATTTTGTTTGGTACAATGCATCACGAAAATGCATAAAACGCCTTTTTGCCAGAGCATGGCCGATTTATTGTCGTATGGTAATGCGAACAGGAAACGAAAGAAGGCTAGTTTGTCCCTTTGAACTATGTGATAGTTTTTACAGCGTTTTCAACAAGATTTAGTCATATCACGGATACAGTTTATTAACTCATATTTTCAAGGTTTCTTTAGTACTATGCTAGGTATTTCTGAAGTGTTGGTTCCCTTATATTTCATTTATTGGCATTAAATAAAGGATGCAGACAAGGGAACACAGAGACATGCTGTGTGTCACACGATAGTAACCCTCAGGCTGCTAGGCGCGACTAAATGTGATTTTGTGGACAGTGTGGGTCAAGATCAGACTGCACAGAACGTTCAGTATGACCTTGGATCTACATTGTCTGGTAGGCTTAATTAATTTGTCGTCTGCAAAACCTTCAGATTTTGACGAGTTTTGTCTCGTGGGTAAGACTTAAATCAAGGTCACCACACTCTATTTTGTGTTATTTGAATTACTATTGGAAGGACAAAGGCGAAATGACTTCATTAGGGTGTTGGATTTGCGGATGGATAAGTAGTGTTATGTTACTCAAATACCAAAGAGAAATATGTTCCAAATTTATTGATTTCTTCGACGACTTGTTAACACTTTGTTTTTGCGGCTTAGATTGAAAGAAAATCGCGAAATCCATGAGCTTTCAATACTTTCATTCATTGTTTAATTCATCCACAGTATAATCTTGAAATTGTACATTGAAAACCAGTTTCTCGCTTGCTTAAAATATAGTTCTAAGTCCTATCTCCAAATTCGGTTTGTTAACGACGAATTACAGTATTTAGATAAATTATCATAGCCCAGTTCACCAGTTTTCCATTATAAACGGAAGTATAACTCAGATTCACGAGATAACTGGTCCAACCTAATTTCCAGTTCCGGTGAGACCACATATTATCACGCAATATCCTAATCCTCCTGCGCTCTGTAGCTTATTGTCTCCCGCAAACAGCTGCGTTTCCTTTCTTTTGGGATCATTACCTTGCAACTGGTTACTGACAGATGAAATATTTGAAAACTTGAGAGTAATTAAAAGAAACATTTAGAGGGAAAACGTAGCTGTACGGATTTATGTAATTTCCGTATTTGAACTCTTAAAAAAATAATGAAACTAAATATAAGTTTCATATATATATTTTAACTTTTTTGATAGATTTTTTGTTTATTCTCTTTTTATTCGTGTTTTTTAAAAAGGAGAAAGAATGTTTATCAACTACCCTTTGGCCATTAGACTTCTGACAGCAACTCAAAATGCTGTCTGATCTTTGATCTACGCCGTACGATACGCTGAGACTTTTTCACCTAAAAGTAAGTTTGAGATCTCGAAATAATGTGTAGTTTTGTATTTGCTGTAAATTTTCTTTTATTTGGCAGTTTAACCCTTTACCACAGAATCTCGAGTTTCAACGACCCCAAGGAAAGGGACCTTTGAAATATTGTGATAAAAGGAGAAAATTGTGGTATCCGTTCAAACTAAAGTTTCCTAACTTGTGCAGCATTTAATTTTGCGTCTGCAAATGCTTCCATTTTGGGTCTGTCTAAAATTTTATGGTTTGGTAAAGACTTACTAGTAATATGGTTAAAAGCGATAGAAATCCTTACAACTCCTGTGTGTGTTTGGTGGGGGGGGGGGGGGAACGGGAGAGACATCCTTACAACTCCTGTGTGTGTTTGGTGGGGGGGGGGGAACGGGAGAGACATCCTTACAACTCCTGTGTGTGTTTGGTGGGGGGGGGGAACGGGAGAGACATCCTTACAACTCCTGTGTGTGTTTGGTGTGGGGGGGGGAAACGGGAGAGACATCCTTACAACTCCTGTGTGTGTTTGGTGGGGGGGGGGGAACGGGAGAGACATCCTTACAACTACTGTGTGTGTTTTGTGGGGGGGGGGGGGAAACGGGAGAGACATCCTTACAACTCCTGTGTGTGTTTGGTGGGAGGGGGGGAACGGGAGAGACATCCTTACAACTCCTGTGTGTGTTTGGTGGGGGGGGGGGGAAACGGGAGAGACATTCTTACAACTCCTGTGTGTGTTTGGTGGGGGGGGGGGAAACGGGAGAGACATCCTTACAACTCCTGTGTGTGTTTGGAGGGGGGGGCGAACGGGAGAGACATTCGTACAACTCCTGTGTGTGTTTTGTGGGGGGGGGGGGGGAAACGGGAGAGACATCCTTACAACTCCTGTGTGTGTTTCGTGGGGGGGGGGAACGGGAGAGACATTCTTACAACTCCCGTGTGTGTTTGGTGGGGGGGGGGGAAACGGGAGAGACATCCTTGCAACTCCTGTGTGTGTTTGGTGGGGGGGGGGACGGGAGAGACATCCTTACAACTCCTGTGTGTGTTTGGAGGGGGAGGGGAACGGGGTGAGAATGTTGTTTTGTTAACGTATTATCAACCGTACTCTTGAGATATGAGGAAAAGCAAATATTCTTTTTATCATGGGGTGTATAAAAAGCTTTGTGCATTATTATAAAACTTGAGTCCATGCTTAACTAAGTTCTTACTCAAATTTAAAGTCTTCATTTATGCTTAAATAGGTATGGAAATCTGAAATGAAGACTTACATTTAATAGACAGAGACGAGGAAAAGCTCTAAAGTTCAGAAGTTACTCCATATTAATAGGTTTATCAAAATACATTTATATTTAAAATTTAAATTTGAAATTTCATGCTCAGCTGAGGTGAGCACGAAAAATATTTTATAAGTATTAACCCGGGTCTAGGCTTGTCCAGTTCATTTTGTTTGAAGGGAATTGAACTACAGATTAGTTACATGCAAACACAGCAGTAAACAATGATCAAAAGTCAAAGAGTAGACAATCTGCAATATGTCGCCTGTAACATGTTGCATGTAACACAGCCGTTAGTATATCAAAGGCGTAGCAGCACAGGGATTTTTCTACCCTTAACTTTGAATTTTACAGACATGCTCTTTACGAGTTTCATTGAGTTTCTGATTTCTCATTTCCTTTGACTAATTATCGCTTGACCACATTACCAGTGCCCGGTCTCACGAAAAAACGCAAATCTTTTATTTTGCCCAAATCCGTTAACAAACTCATTTTCCGACTGAAATTGTGTTCATTGTTTGAGGAGCAGTTCACCAACATAAACAGACTTTAGTAATATTCTCAGATCCTGAGTTGACACAAAGTTTGTGACTCAATTCAGCAAAACAACAGACCTAAACCTGTTGAGTCCTTTTATCTTGATGAGTCGAGTTCAAACATTTATCAGCTCGGGATTTGAGAACGTTACTAACGTCTATTAATGTTTATAAATTGTTCAGGGATGATTTTCATTTTTCGCAAGTTCCGTCCATACTACCGTAGCCTACTTAATCCTTAACCTGTTAAAAAAGTGAAATTCAACTTACGAGCCGATAGAAAAACAAACCCAAATGTTGCTATTTCAAAGGTTTTTTTTTTCTGAGAAAAATGTCTCCTTATCGGACAGTGTAGATCCAAAATCAGACTACACGTTCTGATCTTGATCTACACTGTCCGCAAAAGGTCCTTGAGTCGCGCTTATTAGCTTATTAGGGTTAATAGGATAAAGGGAGAACTCTAGAATTGCACTCCAACTTAATTTTAGAAAAGGGCGTTCCACGAACCCTTGTGAAAAGCTCACGTTGCATTCCTTTACGTATCGGATTTCCTCCCGCAACCAATCTGCAGCAAACGTTTTTGGTAAAATCCGCATAAGATACGGATACTTAAATTGAGTTCTCGGGAGTAATTTCTTCTTTTGCCACATTTTTAAAACGTGCTGCAAAACCCGAAAATGGCGTTTGCAGGAGGAAACGCTTTTGCAGGTCTACATTATGAAGCGCAAAAGATAAATTTCGGACAAAGGCAATCTACATGTATGTTGACGTTCCTGTAACTTAACCCTTTGGCTGCTAATGATGTGAAATGAAAATTTCAAGCCAATAGTAAAAACCCAAATTTTGCTCTTTCAAATGTATTTTTTTTTTTTGGGGGGGGGGAATAAAATCTTCGTATCGGACAGTGTAGATCAAAGATCAGACTGCACGTTCTGTGCAGTTTGATCTTTATCTACACTGTCCGCAAAAGGTCACTGGGTCGTGTTTAGCAGCGTAAGGGTTATACTGCGCTCTTTCAATAGCTTGTAAATTTGTGAGTGAAATACATGGCACATTTGTTACATACATACTGTTTTATGCATTGTCCGTGCACCTGTCTTGACTCTGTATCATGTCAAAGTTTTGATTTAACTGTTCATATGATTATACATTTTAACTTCGCATCAGTACTCATGAAGGTAAATTCTTCATTGTTCTCATTAATAACACCCCCTAGTACCTTTCTGTCGTTTTCTTACCTGTGTTTTCCATCTGTCTTCTTTTTTTTTCTTTCCCGCCTCTCTTATCGATTGTTCGTGGGAACAGAAAAGTCAAGTATCTAGATCGTCATCTTGATCTTCCATTTCCATTTTGCTATCACTACTGACCTTGTTTTGGCTATCTTGTTCAAAAATTACTTTTCTTCTCTCATCTTTCCTCGCTAGTTTTATTATTTTCTGTCTTGTTTACATTTGGCGTCCATTGACCGCCACTGACCGGAAGTAGTGTATACACTCCATATTATTTTATTCTCAATTGTATAACATTACCCATGTTTACAAAACATTGCAGTGATTGTCGTTATGGTCACTATACAAGATACAATTAAACCAGGAACACATGGTATTAAATATCAGACGCTATCTACTTGGCCATTAAGCATTACCAGAAACAGATCAGAAAACCTTTCTGGAAAACAAGCAGATAATATTGTATGTTTCGAGTCTTTCAAAGCGCTCTCTTTACAGGAAAGTCGGGTATATGCGATAACCTTGTTTAACAAGATGTAATTCCTTCTGCAATAGCATCATGACTGGGGCGGCATTATACGAACAGATGTGGTGCAGAGTTTGAACCAAAATGTGTGGCATGTATGAAAATTATATATAGCGTCATAATATAAATAACCCACATCTTGGTACAATCCACCTTTTAGCTGGATACCGGACTACTATAATAGGAAATTATCTTTAAAGATGTTCTTCCACTAGAAAATTGATATAATTCATGTCTGTTGATTATATTACCAATCTGTAATTGACATATCAGTGAATTGATTGCTTGATTGAATTGTGTTTTACGCCGCTTTCAACATTATTTCAGTCATATCACGGCGACAGCTCACTTATTTCATGTATTTCCTGGGTTTCAGCAGTAGTAGTAATGGGAGAGCAGATGGGTATTTTTGGGTCATGAAATACCCATCTGCTCTACCCTGAGTACCCATTCTCTCTACCCTGAAGAGAGAATGGGTATTATTGTTTGACAAACCGGAAGTAGAATTCACCAAAAGTCCGCCATTTTGAAATACCTTTTTGCAGAAGGATAGCAAATGGGTATTAATACCGGAAGTAGAATTCACCAAAAGTCCGCCATTTTGAAATACCTTTTTGAAATACCTTTTTGCAAAAGGATAGCAAATGGGTATTAATACCGGAAGTAGATATCACCAAAAGTCTACCATTTTGAATTACCCTCCATTCTACCACCCTGATAGCAAATGGGGCACCGGGGGTAGGATACGTGACGTCACTTTCGACTGACCTGACCTTCCGATACCTACTCTCCTTACCCTGAGAGGGGGAAAGATGGGTATGGCTTAGGAAAGTCATGTGACGTCATGGTTACAGGGTAAAAGACCATTTCCGGTTGATCTTAGACTATACATGTTGCAGAGATTGGACAGTCCCTATCTGACTTGCCCTGAGTGTCCTATTCTGCTTACCCTGAGTGGGGTCTGTACTGACTGAAAGTCTTGAAAATTGACAATTTGAAAGATCACTCTTTCGTGTGGAATGGTAGCCCTGAAAAGGGCTGTTTGTGGAGGTTGTGTTTTTAGGCACAACCTCCAACTTTTCTTCAGGTTGGACAGCTGCTTGCTGTCCGCCTCCTTAGTCTTCTCAATTCCATCTCGTCCAGGTTAAAGTGCAGAGAGAATGGTGGCTCATCGTCGTCATCCCAGCATTCCGTCACTGGAATGACGACCTTCTTTTCGTTGACTGGTGGCAGTGGTGTCGGCTTCAGGCCTACCCCACCATCAAGAAAGAGCAATCTTTCTTCAAAGAGTGGGCATCTATTTTCGTCTTTTTTCCACTCTGTTGGTGTGATGATGAGCCCCACCTTGTAGTTTACTAGTGGGTGTAGTGGTGGTCTTTCTTTCTCTGTCATCAACTTTTCGAGTTGGCCGTTAACTCTCTCTATTTTTAATGAGAGGGACTCTGCCACTCTCATTAAATTGTGAACTGACTTCCGAAGATCTTCCATCGTTCAATTGAATAGTGAAAAAATCGTCGGCTTTTATAAGCTGGTGGGAGGATTGACCTACTTTGGTTCAGAATTAACGGTGACCAATCAAAATGTGTAATGATATAACGAACGAATCGATTGGACACTGTTAATTCTATGTCAAAGTAGGTCAATCCTCTCGTCAGAACTAGGATTGACCTACTTTGATTCAGAATTAAGAGCGCGTTCCCGGGCGAAAGCACCCTCGATGAAGAGGGAGTTTAAACGCTATGTGTTATTAAGTGTAACTCTTTGACTGAAAGTCTTTTGACTGAAATTTGCCAAAAAATGAAAAGAATAATCTTTCAGAATTAACGTTTTTTGACCAATCAGAAGCTTCGTTGGTTTAATGTTGGCCAATCAGAAGCTTCGTTATATTTCTTTCTTTGTGTGAGTAAAAAACTAGAAGGAA
Source organism: Hippopus hippopus (assembly GCA_946811185.2). NCBI lineage: Eukaryota > Metazoa > Mollusca > Bivalvia > Cardiida > Cardiidae > Hippopus > Hippopus hippopus. The sequence goes on from OX328110.1 coordinate 9,526,194, forward strand.
AAGATTCGTGTTATACGCAGGAGTTTGGACTTAGTCTTTTTTTTTTTTTATATGGAATACAGTGTGAATTTAATACCTACACTGTCTCTGGTCAAAAAAGGGTTGGGAATAGACTTTTTTTGTCTGATTAGAGTAAAAAATTTGTAGTGGGACTGTGGACTTAGGCTTTTTTGAGTATAACTCTTAGAGTGTATCTCTTAGAGTGTAACTCATTGACTGAAAGTCTTTTGACTGAAAATTGACAATTTGAAAAGAAAGATCTTTTCGTGGTGTTGGGTTAGCCCTGAAAAGGGCTGTTTTTCTGTGTTGGAATGTTTTTTTCGCCTTTACTGACAGCTTTTCTTTGGTTTTTTCGGGATCTTGAAATCATCGAAGGCATCAATCTTTTTTCCGTATTTGCCCTGTCCTGTCATTGTCGTGATTGCCCAGTTGTTGAGAACTCCTTTTTGTGAAGTTCCCCATTGCTTTCCTCTGATTTTCTTTTTATTGCTCTTCGCTGTTTTTCCTTTGGCTGTTGTTTTTCTTTCTTTACAACAGTTACGATTGACTCTACTAGTTTATGAAGACTGGTTTTATCAAAGTCAAACTCCATCGGGATTTTCACCGGAATCTGCACAGGAACAGGTTAATCACGCTTACTCTGTTGACATAATGTCTCAATATTTCTGCTCAGCTGTTCAGTTTTTGTGTTTAAAGTCTTTATCTCCTCCAAATGCTTGTTAAAAGCCTTCAGTTCTTCTAAAAGCTGAGTCAATACAGAATCTTGTTTCGAATTCAGCTGTCTTACTTCTTCAAAAATGTCGTCCAATATAGTCTTTGGGTTGATGAGTGTTGTATTTATCGCAGTCGTTGGGTTGACGAGTGTTGAATTCATTGCTGATGATAAAATATCTCCAGTGTTTTCTTTTGGTAGGTATTCGTCTATGTCGAAACCGTCCAAGTTGAATCCATTTAAGTCGAAATCCATTTTTCCGTTAGCGTTTTATTCGAGAGCTGAGAGTCGAATAATTTATTATTTAGAAAAATATCGTCGGCTTTTATAAGCTGGTGGGAGGATTGACCTACTTTGGTTCAGAATTAACGGCGACCAATCAAAATGTGTAATGATATAACGAACGAATCGATTGGACACCGTTATTTCTATGTCAAAGTAGGTCAATCCTCTCGTCAGAACTAGGATACACCTACTTTGATTCAGAATTAAGAGCGCGTTCCCGGGCGAAAGCACCCTCGATAAAGTGGGTTTAAACGCTATGTGTTATTAAGTGTAACTCATAGAGGTAGAAATGTCAAAAAATAGGCTTTTTGAGTATAACTTTTAGAGTATAGCTCTTTGACTGAATGTCTTTTGACAGAAAATTGACAATTCGGAAGATCACTCTTTCTTGCTGAATGGTAGCCCTGAAAAGGGCTGTTTTGAGTCTTGTTGTCTGGCAAGGCTATTCATCGACTGTATAAACTACAGGTCTGATCTCTCGCCAGCAATATTCGCACCAAACCCCTGGGTCATCGTCTTCATCATAAAATCCCTCATCAGGATTTGGACAGTTGTGCTTTTGTCCAAGATACTGTAGGGGAAATGTACATTTCCCACACTCTATGTCGCATGCTTGAGCACACAAAGGGCAAATAAGTATCTGAACCATAGTGGAACGATATGATTTGATTATAAAACATTGACTTTTTATAGTTTTGCTGGATGGATTGACCTACTTTTTGACTCAGAATTAACGTTGTCCAATCAAAAAGCTCGTTTTATCTTTAGTTTATTGGAGAGATGGCTTTTTCTTACTCAAAACTTACTGTTGGACTTAGTCAGAGGAACGATTTTGTTCTTTTGGGGAAAGATTTTAGCTAGAGAGTTGATGCAAAGGACCTCTTTTTTTGACTGTAACTCTTAGAGTGTAACTCTTTGATTGTAATTCTTAGAGGAAATTGACAAATTTGAAGAAAGATCACTCTTTCTTGGTGTTGGGTAGCCCTGAAAAGGGCTGTTTTTAAGAAATCAACTCAAAAAATATTCAGAGTTGGATCTATTCGTCGAAAAACTCCCGGTGAAGTTCATCCATCTGTTCACGCTTACAGCGGGTATAGTCTCTGTACATATCGAGTGTTTCTTCAATAACCCATAATTTTATCCCAAAGTAACAACAGTACAAGCTGTTATTTGTACGTTCTGACATCTTGTATGCTTTCTCTACCACATCTTGACGATGTTATAGCAAGTCGATCTGTTTGTAGGCTTCCATAAATTCTCGTTTGGAAACATTCATTTTACGTTGTATCTTGCGTTCACTCGAAGTCAGTTTTCTTGTAAACATGATGATTCCAATTGGTTATCTAGTTGATAATAATTTTTTACAATTGAGTTCGGACTTTATATATTCTTGTATAGGGATTGACCTACTTTGACTTAGAATTAACGTTAACCAATCAAAATGTGTAATGATATAACGAACGAATCGATTGGGCAACATTAATTCTATGTCAAAGTAGGTCAATCCTCTCGTCAGAACCAGGATTGACCTACTTTGAGTCAGAATTAAGAGCGCGTTCCCGGGCGAAAGCACCCTCGATAAAGTGGGGTTTAAACGCTATGTGTTATTAAGTGTAACTCATAGAGATAGAAATGTCAAAAATAGGCTTTTTTTTGGAGTATAACTTTTAGAGTGTATCTCTTTGACTGAAAGTCTTTTGACTGAAAATTGACAAATTTGAAAAGAAAGATCTTTTCGTGGTGTTGGTTAGCCCTGAAAAGGGCTGTTTTGAAGAAAATCAAGTTGAAATAATTATTCAGAAGCAGACGAATCGTTGAACAGCTCTCGGTGAAGTTCGATAATCTGGTCAGCTTTGGAAAAGGCATATTCATAAAACATTTCAAGTGTTCCTTCAATGACTGAAAGCTTCATTCGAAGGTTATAGCGGAACGCTCTGTTGTTTGTACGTTCTGCCATCTTGTACCGTTTCTTCACCTGGTCTAAACGTTGCTCCAGCAAGACGATCTGATTAAAGGCTTTTCTAAATCGTCGTTTAGCATCATTTAAAGTGAAACGTTTGTCAAGAGTTCTTATTCTTGAAGGCATGTTGATGATTTGGTTATCTACTTGATAATAATTTTTTACAATTGAGTCCGGACTTTATATATTCTTGCATAGGGATTGACCTACTTTGGTATAGAATTAACGTTAACCAATCAAAATGTGTAATGATATAACGAACGATTCAACTGGGATAACGTTAATTCTATACCAAAGTAGGTCAATCCTCCCATCAGGCCTAGTTTTGATTCAGAAATAACGTTTTTTGACCAATCAGAAGCTTCGTTGGTTTAATGTTGGCCAATCAGAAGCTTCGTTATATTTCTTTCTTTGTGTGAGTAAAAAACTAGAAGGAAAAGATTCGTGTTATGCACAGAAATTTTGACTTAGTCTTTTTTTTTTGATATGGAATACAGTGTGATTTTAATACCTACACTGTCTCTGGTCAAAAAAGGGTTGGGAATAGACTTTTTTTGTCTGGTTAGAGTAAAAAATTTGTAGTGGGACTGTGGCTTTAGGCTTTTTTGAGTATAACTTTTAGAGTGTAACTCATTGGGTGAAAGTCTTTTGACTGAAAGTCTTTTAGAGGAAATTGACAATTTGAAAAGAAAGATCTTTTCGTGGTGTTGGGTTAGCCCTGAAAAGGGCTGTTTTTTGAGTATTCATCTATCAAGACTACTACTCTTCTAAACGATTTACTGGGATGATTTCACATCCACAGTATTCACAGCATACTGCCGAGCTTTCATCTTCGTCATAGAATCCCTCATCAGGATCAGGACAGTTATGCTTCTGGCCGAGGTAGTCCAGAATAGCAAGACATTTTCCGGATTCTATATAGCATCTGCTACCGCACATCGGACAGAGAAGTATCTGTACCATGATGAAACGATAATGATTTGATGTATAAAAACATTGGAATTTTATAGCTTGCAGGGTGGATTGACCTACTTCGACATAGAATTAACGTCACCCAATCGAATCGTTCGTTATATCATTACACATTTTGATTGGATAACGTTAATTCTGACTCAAAGTAGGTCAATCCTCCCGTCAACTATAAAAACGAACTTTTTTTATTATTGGGTTATTTCACAATGAAAGATAATAAAACTTTCAGTAAGTGCTTTGGAAGGAGGAAGGGCGAGATGGTGAAGAGAGAGATGGAGGAGAAGTTAGATCGCGAGAAAAGAAAAAAAGAAGCGAGAAGAGAAGAGGCGGCGAAGATGAAAACTCTCTGCGAGTTTTTAAAGAGGCAAGGGCTTGAGTTTTCGCCCGACTTCATGTCACTGGTATGGAATTAATTCTAACCATCCAGTGAATGGAGAAAAAACAGCCCTTTTCAGGGCTACCATTCACAAAGAAAGAGCTTTTCTTTCGAATTGTCAATTTTTAGTCAAAAGACTTACAGTCAAAAGACTTACAGTCGAAAGACTTACAGTCAGAAGAAAAAAAGTCAAGCCCAGAATTATTTCATATGTTTTTTATTCAAACAATTTTGTACAATGAAACAAGTCAGGAACTGTGTAAAAACAATGAAATGAAAAAAACAATATCTGTTAAAAAACATTGAAAATGAAAAAACAATATCTGTGCAAAAAACAATTTAGCATAAAAACATTTCGTACAATATAATATTTCATACAATATAACATTTTACAATGCAAATTCACAATGCAAATTCACAAATGCCCCGAGTTTTCCATTTGTCTTCATGTTCCATAATAACTAATTGCAATTGCTCATTACCCAAATACAATTGATATTCACTTTCCATCTCTCCGAATTCACGTATTCCTCTAAATGGAAAAACATGTTTTGTAACGCCTTTTGTTGAAAGGGATGAATATACACTTTCTTCTGTAACATCTTTATCAAATAAAATATAGCCTTCCAAGGTATCCACTATTTCCTCGTCGTTTTGAATAAATCCTCTTTTGTAGCGTACGTAAAAGTTAAATAAAACTGATTTCATTTTCAGAACGTTCAGAAAGCTTTCTTCTGTTCTTCCTATGATAATAAAGCACCAGCGACTTGTGGATCGGATTTGTTTACCGATAGCACCGTCTTTCCACCAACAAGATGCTAAATAAGCTTTGAGAACGAAATCTAAATCCGGATCGTCTACCATCATAGCAATAAAGTTGTGTATAGCATACAACTTGCAGGACGAATCTCCTTTTGCAAAACCTTTGTGTAATTTATCTATCCAAAGTTTCACACATCCGAATTTAATGTAAAGTTACGTTTGTTCATCGAGCGTATGCTGTTGAACGAATTCTCCATAAATCTTTTCACGTAGTTCTATTGGTAAAGGTAGCATAATTTTTTCAGTGATATTATTTTGCGTCTTACTCGGACCGTTCAGTTCAAAACAATGTAACATGGAATTATCTTCTCAACGTTTTATAGCCATAGGGTACAGTGTCAGTATCATTTTCAATAACTCTCTTGGTGTATACAGAACGAAACGTTTTTGTTTGCGGTTCACTGGTGACCGTTCTATCTCTATGTCTTTTGATTCTAGAATCATATTCAATTTTGATTTCTGTAGTGCGACTCAAAGCACATTTTGAATATGTATCGAAATTTACCACCTGACTTGTATTGTAATCCAAAGTAATTCCCTTCACTTTACATTTGCTTTTCACTTTTCCATCTTTTGTTTTCATTTTGTAAGCATAATTCTTTGGTCCTAGTCCTCTGAAATGAGTGATTTTACAATCAGGCTCTTCATCAGTCCATTTTCCTAGTCTGCTGTTAATAATGGGAGGGTTCCATAATTCAGGATCATGAATGTACATGCAACTATCTGTATCGAAATACAGAACTCTATCCTTTAACTTTTCAAGAACACTGTACAATTCCAGCCTTGCATAAGCTGTTACGTAGGCTCCTACAATAACATTGGCTGTAGCGTGAGTATCAATATGTTCCAACTTTGTTTCGTAGTTGACCAAGATGAATGGACAGTCATCGTCAAAGATTTCTACATGCTTCACATTGAAATTTGGATTGGTGACCAATTCAAAATATTTAGACGGATCGTTGATGTATTCCGTCTGAGACATTTTTTCACGCTGGGCTAATTTTCCGCAAAGACAGTTCAACATAATCTTAGCAAAGGAACTTCTCCCAGGATTTTTTTGAATACAACTTGGATCAAGACGAATACCTTCTTCCTCCTCATATTCACCAATAAACTGTTCTTTTTCTGAATCTGATTGACACCAACTGGGATATCCGCTAGCTTCTTGCTTAATTTTCAAGAAATTATCCACATAGCCTTTAAAGAACTGATCCGATACAGAATCGAATTGCCAAATTTCATACACTTGCAATAGCCGATAACCACAGTCAAGAGCCTTGAACAATTCAAAAGTAACCCAAGTTCCTACCAAAACCCTCTCTTTTTTGTTATGTCTACAAATGTTCGAATTTTCTTCTGCGCATTTCATACAGAGTGGAAACATCATTTTGTTGTTACAGTGAACTGGAAGAACGGGATGAAACAAATCATCTGGAGGTAAAACTTTGCATTTAATTATTCCTTCATACTGGCGAATATTCTTCACGTCAATATTCTCACCAGTTAAGATTTGTGTTTGCAAACATAAGAGTACAGAGAACAAATATCAAAGTATTTGATTTCCTTTTTACTTTTTTTCCTCGACATCATAGGCAATTTTTATTGCATTACACCTTCCTCCAGACAACGCCTCCCTTGGATCAATGGGATCCCAATTTGGATACAGGTTTTCAATGAGTTTTTTGTACTCTTTATCCTTCTTCATCTTAGCATCGAATTCATGTTCCCATATGAACTCTACGTTATATCCCATTTTTTGGATAGCTCCTAAACGTTCAAAAGTACGTTCGTACAATTCAGACATCGATCTTCCATTGATGGGATTGATCTGTTTTCGATCTGTATAACATACGGGACAGCCATGAAACAAATTGCTCCAGGCCCGGTGTAATCACTTTTTACCGCAACCACGCTATGTAACGACCTCTTAACTGCCTCTGGTGTAACCGTAACCACTCAGACAACCGTCTACATGCATCAGGGCTGTCCTCTAGAAGGGCATGTGTGCAAATTCCATTGACTCCATATCACAGAGGGATCCGTTTGGAGTTTGCCCGTGAACACGTGAACTGGGGACACAACCAATGGCCCTAGTACTTTTCACTGATGAATCTAGATTTTGTTTAGACTTTACGGATAGACGGCAACAGGTGTAGAGACGGACTGGTGAGAGGTTTCAGGATGCCAACATCTCTAAACATGACAGATATGGAGGTCCAGGGGGTGGTTCTGTAATGGTTTGGGTGGAAATAGTCGTGATGGACGAACGGACCTGCATGTTTTACAGCGTGGCATGATGACTGGCATCCGCTATAGGGATGAAATGCTTGATGTTTATGTTGGACCCTATGCTGGTGCAATTGGTCCAGACTTCATTCTTATGGACGACAATGCTCGACCACATCGTGCTAGGGTGGTAGTTGGTTGGTTGGTTGTATTGGGGTTTAACGCCACTTTAACAGCTAAGGTCATATCATGGCGGTCGGTGACACACATGTGTTTCCTGGCTTTCTCACACCAGTACTAACACAACTTTCTTTCCAAAGTCACCGACTACTTTTCTCACATGCTTCAGCAGAGGTGAGAGGCGAAAATACGCCGGAAAGAAAGTTCGCCTCAACCGGGTATCGAACTCACAACCACCAGGTCATGAGTCCGACACGCTCACCACTGAGCCACCCGGGCGGGCGCTAGGGTGGTAGAATTGTACCTTGAACAGGAAACAATCGAGTGTATGGACTGACTAGCACGTTCTCCCGACCTCAATCCTATTGAGCATGTATGGAATATGCTTCAGGTTGTTATTTTCAAACGTTTGTCTCAGCCTGGTTCCACACAGGAGCTCGGAGCTGCTCTTGTAGAGGAATGGAATGCCATTCCGTTAGCAAACATCAGAAGACTCGTTGACAGCATGCACCATAGGTACCAAGCTGTCATTGACGCAAGGGGAGTTCATACACGATACTGACATTAACTTGAAAGCCATACCTTCCCGGAATGGGTATTTGTTGTGATGTTTCTGGAAGTGTTGTGTGTGTCTGAAAACAGAAACTTTGGAATTTTTCAGCTGTAGTTTCTCATTTTATGTTAAATACAATGTGCCTTCCAATACCTGCTCGTTAGATTGACACAATCCAATATAAATGCCATTTCTTGTCTATTTTTAATGTGGTTCTGAGAAATAGCGAAAATCAGATATGATCTTTATCAAATTTTGAGTAGTATATGTAACTATATTCATTTATTTTAAAAAATAATCTATTCTTTCCCCTTTAATGACAACCGTGAAGTAAAACTAGTAATATTTAAGGGCAGGCTACTGAGTATTTGTTTTGTGGGCGGCTCGTATCGATCGACGCCGCCATTTTTTAGTTTGTGTTCAAAGTGTAATTATGTATACGGGGCTCCCGAAAGGGAAACAGCTTTTCCCTGGATTTTGCCAGTGTACATCAATATTTATTATACTGCAAAGAAATTTCTTGCAATCTGATTGGATAATATGCTCCCAATATACTTTGCTGTGCATTCGCCTTCGGCTAGGGGCGACATGATTCGCCACAGCTGCGAACAAGTTTCCAAGTCCCGTGCCACCTGACCTTACAACTGATATTATTATACTGCAAAGAAATTTCTTGCGATCTGATTGGAAAATATGCCTCGTACATACAGTCATGTTCACTGGCAAAATCCACGTAAAAGCACTTTCCCTATTGGTAGCCCCGTATACATGACTACATTTGTTTTGTGGGCGGCTCGTATCGATCGACGCCGCTATTTTTGAGTTTGTGTTCAAAGTGTAATTATGTATACGGGGCTCCCGAAAGGGAAACAGCTTTTCCCTGGATTTTGCCAGTGTACAGCAATATTTATTATACCGCAAAAAATTTCTCGTGATCTGATTGGATAATTTGCTCCCAATATACTTTGCTGTGCATTCGCCTTCGGCTAGGGGCGACATGATTCGCCACAGCTGCGAACAAGTTTCCAAGTCCCTTGCCACCTGACCTTACAACTGATATTATTATACTGCAAAGAAATTTCTTGCGATCTGATTGGAAAATATGCCTCGTACATACAGTCATGTTCACTGGCAAAATCCACGTAAAAGCACTTTCCCTTTTGGGAGCCCCGTATACATGACTACACTTTCAACACAACATCCAAAATGGCGGCGTCGACCGATACGAGCCGCCCACAAGACAAACATACTGAGTAGCCTGCACCATATAATTACTACTCTCCCTTGATAGTTGTCATTAAAACGGAAAGAATGGATTTTTTTTTTTTGTAAATAAATGAATATAGTTCCATGTATTATCATTTGTTGTCATTCTAAATCAAATATACGGGGTTTAAACGAGCCATCCCTTCGTCAGGTAAGCAAACTGTGAAGTGCCGAAACTCATACATTTGAGGCAACTAATAGTCGTATACTTTGCCAACAAATCATTAAAATGCATAGTTACTTACCTTGAAGTTGTTTAAATTCATGTCTATCGCAGTGACATCATCAAGTTTATGCATCAAATTGCACGTTTTACCAAGGTTTCAGCGACGTCGGTTCTCAGTGACGTCACTTTTCATTGAATTGGGGCACTCAGAAGGGAAATTCTGTGTCGTCAGCATCTCAGTTTGTGAGAACATAAAACGGGGAAATTTCGCTGAATACACGTTGTAATGGTAAAACTTTGCAGTATAATAACTTCGTTGTACGGTCAGGTGGCAGCGGACTTGGAAACTTGTTCACGGCTGTGGCGAATCATGTTGCCACCTCGGCTCGAGGCGACATGATTCGGCACAGCCGTGAACAAGTTTCCAAGTCCCCTGCCAGAAGACCGTACAACTAATAATGTTCGGAGCATATTATTCAATTAAACCGCGAGAAATTGCTTTGCAATCTAATAGATCTTGCTGTACTGTGTGAGCCAGATCCTTTAAACATTTGCTATCAGCGTAACTAAAGACTGTTTAGAGAAGGAAAACTATTTGAAACTTTTCCCTCATAAAAACGCGTACTAAGATATATGTAGACGGTAAAAACATTGAGATAAACAAAGAAATATCCAACTTCTAAATAATATTTCTGTCTGTCATGATCGAACCTTGGACGTCTTATATCTAAATTTAGGGATATTAGCTATTTCTAGGTCTCACCATTTTTCGGCGAATTTATTCGACGAACAAGTCGTTAATTTCAAAACCTTTATTCTTTCAATGCCAAAATTTATGTTAATAGCATCAAAATAAAATCTCAATTTTAGCTAAACAAGCTGCTGGTATAAGTCAAAGATCACCTACACGTTCTGTTCAGTCCAATCTTGATCTATATCATCTGCAAAAGCTTCTGTTTTTTCCTCTGGTGCCAAAAGGATTAAGGCAACACTTAAAATTTTGTTGAAAATATGGATAAAGATCAGATGGCACAAAACGGACGATCTGAATTTGTATCAACGTTCAATTATAGAAAATCTGACAATTTTATTCTTGATATATTCTTTCCAGTTTTTTTTTTCACCTTTCATTCTGGAAGAAAGAGAAAAGGGAAAAACTGCACTTTGTTCAACAGCCGAAAAGGTACAAGGATCTTGAGTAACTTTGATAACAGTTAACCCTAAACCTGCTGAGCGTAAGTCAATGTGCTTTTGCAAATGGCGTAGATTAAGATCAGACTGCACAAACGTGCAATCCGATCTTTTGATCTACACTGTCCGATACAGTGACAAAATTTGTATTTCAAAGAACTTTGAATAGCAATACTTATACTTGTATCACTGCGTGAACAATCTAATTTAGTTCATGTAGTAGTTGAAGGGTTTTGTTAACCCTTAGGCTGCTAAGGGCGACTCACTGACCTATTTGCGCACAGTATAGATCAAGACCAGACTGCAAAGAACGTGCAGTCTGATCTTGGATATGTCCGATACAGAGATATTTTTCCATTAAATAAATATTTGCAAGATTTGGGGTTAACTATCGGCTTGAAGGTTTCATTTCAGTTATTAAGCAGGATAAGGGTTAAAGGTTGGTATAAAATCGTGCAATTATAGATGTTATAGAATAAGATAGTAAATTACAGAGGATTATTAGATACATAACAATTCCTACGTGGGCTGTTCTCTTAGGTGAGTATCATTTATATCAAGTTTTGTTGCACGAATTTTTTTTATTCTGTCGTTAAGTTTCGTTGCGTGGCCATATTTCTGTCAAATCAAGTTTAGTTGCATGTCCTTTTTTTGTGCCAAATAACGTTTCTTAAAATTCCATTTTTCTGTCATAACAAATTTTGTTGTATGCTTATTTCTTGATTATATCAAGTTGTTTTTCATTTTGATTTATATGCCATATCAAATTTGCTGCGTGTTCATTCCTCTTTCGTATCAAGTTTTGTTGCGTGCTTATAATTCAAATTTTTTTTTCTGCTCATACTTCTTCCGTATAAAGTACTGTTGTGTGTTCATTTTTCTGTCATATCGGTGTGTTCTCTAAACACCTACTAGATTTTTTTTCCTGTCATATCAAATTTTAATAGGGGTTCATTTTTCTTTCATTTCGAGTTTTATTGTGTTTTCATTAAAAAACCTGAATAATTCCAAGAAATTTATTTTCACATTCTATTGAGAGAATCATTTGGTATCTAACACAAATTACTATACAAAATACTTTTCTTTTCTCTCGAATACTCGTACTTTAGTCAGTTTCGGAACGGGCGAAGGAAAAATAAGCAACTGCTGAAGCAATTACTGCTTTTTCATAACTTTTTCCCGTCACTGTTTTTCCCCTCAAGCTTCCTCTAGTTCACATATTTTTTTTCCCTATCACAAGAATAGGTGTTTACTGAAATACTATTCGAAAAGACGCAAAACTTGAAATGAACAAGCAATTTCGTTGAAATGATATTTCTCTCCCTTCCCCCCCCCCCCCCCCCAAAAAAAAACCTTTTCAAAAATTTACGCGACCGCGTAACTCAAAATCACTCCCAGTCGGTCATTTTGCATCGACTCAAAAAAAAAGAAAAAAGTATATCGGCGGAATAGGTTATTGTACACATGTATAAAGTTTCACAAAATTCCGTCCAATGGTATTGGAGATATTGTCCCGGACGGACACACGGACGGACTGACGGACGGACGGAAGGACGGATGGACGGATGGACGGACGGACGGACAACGCTAAAACTATATCCTTCGGCCTTCGGCGGGGGATAATAAAGAAGTAAACAAAGTCACGTATAAAGAGGTTATTACACGGCTGATGAGGGCCAGAGAGTGATATCGGCCCGCCACGTTGATATCTGTCCCGAGGGCTTTAGCCCGAGGGCAGATTTCGAGGTGGCGGACCGATATCACTCTCCGGCCCTCATCAGCCGTGTAATAACCTGTTTATTACATTCATGGGTCAATTGCTCGATCTTTTTTGTTTTATAACATGTTTAAACACTTATAATAGAGAAAATCTTGTCTTCATTCGACACAACTTTTTTCCGCGGGTAAACGTCACGTTCATGACGTAATCATGCGTCATTCATCATCACTATCGTAGAGCTGCATATATGTGCAATATAGGACATTTTAAATAAACAGTTCTTCATTTTTATTAATAATTAAAAAGGTGTTGACATGAGCATTTCTCCGATCCAAATATTCAATTTAATGTCATGCGGATCACAACTGAGAAAAAGGATAAATAGAATAGATGGTTGGTGTTTCGAAGTATGAAACTTGGTCAGGCTCGGTTCATCCGACTCAACGGATAAAATTCGTAGAACTATTAGCTTATAAACACTACGCATTGCCCGATCAACTTTCCAAATCCAAGATAACAACAATCTATTCTCTATTGTTCATGTCTTTATCGGTTTAACGATTCAATCACTGACTGTAGTTCTGAAGATTTGTCCGCTAGCGATTGATGGACTGATTCAGCCATTTTCTTTTTTCAAAATGGATGTTTTTAGAACGTTAGTTTACGAGCGAGTGTTCTGTTGCTATAGATTTAGAACAATTATCTTGTCAACGGGCAGGATATCAGATATCAACCCGTTGCCCCACCATATCTGCCCTCGCGTGACACTGATATTACGACATTTTTAGTAGAAAATGTTACTATTATTAGTAACAGAATGTAATAAACTCATGTATTTACGAAAGAACTTCTCCACTGTCTGTCTATTATTATCGGACTATAATTGGCCTGCAACATGCAAAAAGGGGCATTCGGACATTTGCCTAAAGTGTCGTCCAGGATAAGCCTGCGCAATCCGCGCAGGCTAATCCGAGACGACGCTTTACGTCAACTTTAGATTTTGTCCCACAGTATACTTGCGTGAAACAGAAAATCACACGCGATCGGGAAAGTGGCGTCTCGGATTACTGTCAACATTTTGTTTCAATGACTTCATTATTCTAGTACTTCAAAGTGACACTTTCTTTTTTTTTTTTCGTTTTGTATAGTGTTAAAGTTACATCTTCTACATTAAAGCCAATCAGAAATAATTGAATGAAATAATTGTATTGTACTCAAATTGTACCTTGATGTAGGAACTTTTAACTAATTTTCAACTTCACATGAGCCATGCTCTGGCAAAAGACGGTTTGATGTACAAATATATCTGTCATGCATTATACCAAAAGTATGCATTCATAAAATCCATTTTGTCTAAGAAACGCAAACAACCGTCTAAGAAAACGACTGAATCATGTGGTAGAAAAGTCCGTAGACATACAGAAATTTACCAAAAGCAAAGTTTCGATAAAGACCAGCCTGCACGGACTGCGCAGGCTAACCAGGGTTGATACTTTTGCAAATGTATTTGAACCCCTTTTCACAGAGCATAACTCATTTTATTCTTTACCATACCGCCTTAAACATTTTCCGCTCCATATATATATAAACTCTGACCTCTTTTGACGACTGAAAATTAGAGATTACGACCCCTAACTGATCGTGTGACATCGACGTTTTCGTAAAAGCTATTCGGCCAATCTCGGCAGCTTCCATCTTTTAATATGAGAGTTAGGGGCCGTAGACCTTAAATCCTCTGAACCTCAGAAAAAGCTTCATCATATACAGGCCTCACTAAACGAGCGGAATGTATAGATCCAAGATCAGACTCGGTGGTTTGCCTCAGTCTGATAAAAGAAGCCTCCTTGGCGATGATAATATGTTTTAAACTCCCTTAATTCTTAAACTTCTATCTCTTGGTCATTTTATACTATCTCAACAAATTAAATATAGGAGACGGCTGTTTGCGTTTCCAGAAAAGACTACGTTTCAAAGGAGAAATATATCATGACGAATTGTTCGGTTTTTTGCCACAATGTTTTCGAATATATTCACAATTTTAATCTTATTTTATTTTAGTTATCCCTCTTTTACAAGGATGCTTTCGAACTCGTCTACCGAAAGTTCGTTCCATGGGGTTAGAGGTCCAATCCTGTTACTTGGGAGCTGGTTATCTTCATTGCCCTCAAACGTCCTGTATCATGTGCTGGTGTGATTAATTTCCGCCTTCACAAATATGTCGAATCTGAACATATCACAAATAGTAACTAACCCGGATATAGAGAAGGTTTATAACAACAGATAACATGTTCATTTTGCACAATCTGACACACCTAGCATTCAAAAAATTATTTTGCGCCTTTATCGATCAAAAAAAGGCATTTGACTCTTTATGGAGAAGTGGGATATGCCATAAACTTCTTCACTTTTATATTAAGGGTTCATGTTTCAACCATATAAAGAACACTTATGAAAATGTATATAAAGTCATGCGTAAAACTTCATGACACTTGCTCTTGCTTTGCCAGATCGGATTAAAACAAGGGAAAACCTTAAATAAACCGATAATATTTTCTCTTTACCTTAATGTTGTTACCGATTTTTTTTTAAACAACTCTGTTCTTTTAAACGGTATGTACATGTACGTCTTTATCTAACTGAACACGCGAGTAACGTTGTCTATGATTATAGGCGACACTGCAGAAGGTCTACAAAATGCTTTAAACTTGAGCGACAGTTACTGCCAAGAATGGCATCCAAAAAATTATAATGAAGTGTCAAAACTAATAGTTTTCTGTAAAGGCAGAAACAGATTATACAATTTTACATTCGCTCATCAACCCATAGACGCAGTACACGAATATAAATGAGCCGTGCTCTGGCAAAAGGGAGCTTAATGCATCTCCGTAATCCATCATACCAAGAAAGCCATCACATACTTATGGATCCATAATAGCCACTTTTTTTAACAACCGACTCAATAATGAGGTAGACTGATCCTTTGACATGCAGAAAATCGACCAATAGCGAAAAGTTTCGGCCCAGGTCACCAATAGACCCCCCTCCCCCCCACAGGGGGAATTTTCGGCACTATTATTTTCTGAAGCCCCAAGGTCTCCTGAGCACTTTGTCAAAGTCTGCCACCTGGCGAGTGGGGCTTTTGCGAGTTATAGAGGTCAAAGGTCATCAAGTGCACTGGTGCATAAGAGATACAGTTTTCATAACAAAAACATTAAGTCACAGATAGGGCGGGTAGGTATGAGAATGATGATGGTGAAGGTTTTACTGAGCAAATACAAGCATGAATGAGCTCTCATTAACTATAACACTATGGTCCTCTGTGAATGAATACTGACCAACAGTGTGAGATAACAGGTGCATCTGCCCTATTGAAATATCAACTCCAAATGGGGAATTCAATTCATCTTTGTAACTCACATTGCTAGTAAATCACCTCATAACTTAGTTGATGTGTGTAAAAAGTGAAACAAGATTAAATACGAAGAATATCTCTTATTTTGGGCAGTCAACTCTTTCCACGCGAAATATTTAATGCTTACCTCTTTCGATGCCTGGAAATAGGCTCCACTGAAACTCAGTAAGAGTTTTATCATATTATGCTTGACTAAACAAGCAGACGAGTGTGAGATTTCTAAGATCAGACTGCATGTTCTGTGCAGTCTGATCTTGATCTATGACGTCCGCAAAGGCCACTGTTTTCGCCTATAGTGCTGAAAGGGTTAAATTCATGCATATGTATGCTGTATTTAACTAAAAAGGTGGATATGCCTGTAGGTCATACCTTTACTACTTCATGGCAAGTTCGAATTTTAGTACTTTGATACCATTGTCTGAGAGAACTAAATTGATAAAATAACAAGAGAAAGCACTGTGGATAGCATATGCAATGTCCTCTTAATAAATAAGATCAAGATATATTTTACTTATAAACTTTTTTGTCCGTTTTTTAGATACAGGAGTTAAATGGTACACAATGTACTTTGATTTACACTAAAAGTTTCTATTTACTGTAACGAATATAACTATTAAGATCATGAAAATAAGCATACCAATAAATTTTAGATTGTTTTTGTTTATCTAAAATAAAGAAATGAACCAGATAGTTGTTGAATTCTCAGCAACTGGTATAAAAAATCAAAAAGTATATTAATGAACTTTGGTTATAAGTGCTTCCATTTTATCCATGAATATGACAAATTGACAATAAATCTGAAAATGCCATTTTGGTTGCTTCTAGGATGCATTCAAGACATTTGTGATCAAGAAAATGTGCTTTATCTGAAAAACACCCTTGTAGTTTCTCAGATTATGATTTTTTGGAAGCTTGAATCATACAAAAATAGTGCTGTCAGTGCTTTGATTTGCATTAAATGTTCTTTTATTTTGTTAGAAATGCATAGAATTATCTAAATATGAGCTTAGTACATTACCTGAGATCATTTGGAACTTTCACAAGGTATAAAATTTCCAAAGAAGTGTCAATTGAAGATTAGCTAATAAGGTTAGGGATAGAGGTGCACTTGATGACCTTTGACCTCTATAACTTCCAAAAGCCCCACTCGCTAGGTGGCAGACTTTGGGAATGTGCTCAAGAGACCTTGGGGCTCAAGAAAATCATAGTCCCGAAAATTCCCCCTGGGGGGAGCAAACACCCTTCTGGCTCATAGTCTATATAGTTTACTGCGCAAAATTAAGAAACTTTATTACAAGAAGATATGCAAATTGATCTTTTCAAATACACTCTTTAACCAAAATTCTTATATGGAGTTGAAGTGTGCGGTTTCAGTAAAAACGATATCTTAGAAAAAGTCAAACTGGAATCTTTAGAATACATTCTGAATTAGAACAAAAATCTACGTCTTTAAATGTGTAGTGTATAGCGAAACTGGAATATACTAATAACAGATCGACATTGAAAAAGAATGGTACAACTGTGGTCTAGAACCGCTTAACTCACACCGAATACTGTGAACGAGTACTATAGAGCATGTACACAGTAGTGGGTGACTGAACAAATGAGTCAGTGAATGAGAGCGACTGAGTGTGTGAGTATGTGAGTGAGCGATTTAGCGAGTCAGTTAATGTGTGAGTAAGTGAGAAAGCGTACGAGTGAATGAGTGAGGAACAGAGGGAAGGAGGGACTGAGTGAATGGGAGTAAATGATGTGTGATCTTGATGCATCCACGACTTGTAAAAAAAAGCTTTTCTTCTAAGCTCTGGAATAAACTTTCTAGTAATGACTTTCAGATATCTTTCAGTCGTGACAGTAACAGTCTAACCATTTTCTTCGAAGATATAAGGGCCTATCATTCCATAGATATCTGCCCACACTTAATTTGTCACTGTAT
Source organism: Hippopus hippopus (assembly GCA_946811185.2). Taxonomy (NCBI): domain Eukaryota; kingdom Metazoa; phylum Mollusca; class Bivalvia; order Cardiida; family Cardiidae; genus Hippopus; species Hippopus hippopus. Next base: position 9,543,971 of record OX328110.1, read on the forward strand.
AATGGCCTTGTGTCGTAGAATTGTAGTATCTCAGGTTTTGCTTTTTGACCGATCCATTTAGGTAAAAGTGGAATTCACCAGTGAATCAAATATAGTCTAAAATGCCATCATTCTGATCTAACCAATCTGGGAAAGCTAATCTGGCGCTAATATTGGTATCTTTAAGGTGCTGCATGCTTGTTATTTTGTATGGTCTGTGTTTTAAATCATATTTCAAAATTCTTCTCAGTGGTCCAAAAGTAGCGTTACCTGGACCATTTTCTGTGATGTCATTACACCTCTAATAGATTTTCTTGTTGTTTCTTCAATTATCTGCCTCACCTGTCAATATTTAACGTCATCTGAGCGTCCCGTCCTGGCACGACCATTTTCTTTTCTTCTATCCTGTGCATTTCCCTTGCTTCCCAATTTTTCCACTAACCTCCGTGTTTTCTGTTCTAATGGTGAAGTAGACCTAGAATATAGGTATAGTTTTGGCATTTTTTTGCCTAAATATAGTATATTATAAATATAGTTGATTATTTCTGGATTTTGGGCAATGATGGCACCATTGATGACGTCATTGATGTACCATTGAAGTCGCGTGACAACGTTCAGTATTACATTTTTTAATGTTTAACTCTCTACTAGATGACAATGTTTTGGACTAGACCAAATTTAAATCATCCACAGACAAAAAATTAAATGTAGCTCAGATGATTATTTCTGTCTGTGATAGGATAGAAAACATTGTGGGAAAAGGAAAAAATGCTGGTCTTCTTTTTCACAATGTTTTCAAAAGATTTTTTGCTTAGGGTCGTTAAAACTCGGGATTGCGCGATAAAGAGTTAAATTGTATGTGTTCTTTTAGGCGCTGGCTTGGCGTTGGCGAAAACAGATCCTTGTCTAGACTATACGCCATTATCAAACCGTACACTTCAGGTCTCTGTACCTAAAGTAGACTGGTACAGATTTGTCGACACTCCAAGTGGACTTTTGGCAACATCCTGTCCAGATGAAATTGTGTGTCCAAGCACCTATGGGACTATATGGACGGCTGGTACCACTTTTAAAGCGTTGATTTTTATCCTATCTCGAAAAATAATCACCATATACGAAGTCAGGGGCGTTTGCGTAGAACGATACTCTGATCTACAATTTAATCTTTTATCACATAATCCCGAGTTTTACCGACCCTGAGGTAAGAGGCATTTTAAAACATTGTTGGAAAACAAGAAAATGCTGGTAACCAGCATTTTATCCTTTTCCAACGATGTTTTCTACCTTTCAGATAGAAATCCCATCATTCGAGTATCATTTTATTTGTCATCTGCAAATGCTTTGAATTTGGATTAGTTTAAAATCTTGATGTGTAGTAAAAAGCAAATACTTAACCTTTGTTTAGTCAAGATTGTAGCTGAACTCTTTACCACACAGTCACAAGTTTTAACGACCCGGACGAAGAAGCCTTTTGAAAACATTGCGGGAAAAGGAGAAAATGCTAGTTGCCAGCATTTTCTTTGTTCTAACAATTTTTTCTACCCTATTAAAGACAAGTTCCATCATTTGAGTCACATCTTAATCGTCGTCTGCAAATGCTTTCAATTTGGACAAGTCTACATTTTTGTCGTGTGGTAAAGAGTTAAAAACTGTTTCCAAGTCTCAGTAACTTGTTTTTGCAGTCGTATGAAAAGGGTCTCGTATGTCAAAACAAAATAAATCATGCTTCTGAAAAGATTTCTTTCGGATGTTCAAAATGAAATATCGACAGAGTTTGTTTCTAGCACTCTAGTGGTTACTACCTGGTTGTTCAAGAAAATCTTCCATCCAAATAAACCTTTTCACATTTTTTCTTGTGCCAAGTCCCGGTATCTCAGTCGGTAGCGTGCAGGACTTGAGAACAGGGGGTCGTGGGTTCGATCTGTGGCTCGGCCAATTTCTTTCCGAGGATTGATGATAGTCATTGCGACAGGATTTTACTCTCCCACCGCTGACCATTGTTTCGACCATGGTTATGTGGGAAAGTAGCCAGTGACTTGAAAAGAAAATTTTGCGGTAAAAGAGACTCCAGGAAAGCATGGATAGGTGCACTGGCCGCCGCGATATAACTGAAATAATGTTGAAAACGGCGTTAAACACCATATAATCATTATTAATCATTAATCATTTTTTTGTGTGTACTGTCCATTTCATGTGATATGTACTCTCGGGTTCAATGTTCTGTCGTCATTTTGCAGGTTTGCCAGAAAGCCAAGACCAAACTGGGGTACTGTCTTGTTTCAAAATATCAAATAATTGTTGTTCCCAAAAACTTACCATCCAAATGAAAGTTTGCAATGGTATTGCTGTGTATCAGCTCGCCCTGCCTCCGAACACAGCGCTTGGACACGCTCTGTACTGTTTCAGTAAGTCCTAAGACTTTTATTCATTGATAGTGAATATAAATGTAGCTTTTGCATACAACGTAGGTTAAGATCTGACTGAACTAAACCTGTTGTCCTATCTTGAAAGTACGAGGGCTGTCCCAAAATAGCGTAGACAAAGGCTATAACACAATCAGTGTTAACACAATAGATTCAGCAAGTTTCAGAATTCTTTACAAGAGCTTTGTGCATATGTGTGTGAAATATAAACTAACTACCTTAAGAATTGCTCAATCTATCACGATTTGAAATAAGCTACCCATACATACCCGGCGCACACTAACTTCAACGTCATGAAAACAATTTATTCTTTTTCAAAGTACTCTCCGTTATGCTCGATGCATTTACGGTGGCGTGTGACCCACTTATCGTATACGTCTTCAAATCACTTGCTTTTCAAATTGCTCACCACTCGCAGAGTGTCCTGTCGGAGTTCATTGAAGTTTTCGAATCTATGTCCCCGTAACTGAGACTTTAAATAGGAGAACAAAGAAAAGTCTAGGGGTGCTAAGTCTGCTGCTCCTCTGTCCATCCGTCAACAAATCTCTTGTGCCATTTAAATACAAGAGATCTTGACACAGAATTTATTTGTATTTTTCTGTAGCGTGCAGTTTGTGTAGTGTTTGCGTAGGAGTCATATCTAATTGTACACACTCTTCGATAACATTCCGCTGCGCAGCCATTTCCTTTGACGTCGCCATTTTCAGCATGTTGGAATTAACCACCGCACTAGGTTTTATCCTGTAACTTTTTTCAAAATAACATTACGTAAGCATCCTTCGGCGTAATGACATCAAATGCAATGACATTAATCCACGTCGAATGATTTCCCGCAATTATGACCATGTTTGGAATTATAGACATGTAAAGATGTAGCATGCTCATAAAACCCAGTCATATTTTGGTGTGCACCGGGTTAGGTACCCCATTCGTGTAAGTAACTTCATAAAATGTACTATTTGCGATCTCGATTTTTTATTTTATACGGGAATATGCACAAATGACTAACGGATACAACATGCAAATTTCACTGAAATCTGACGTCTGGTTCCATAAAAAATAGTGTTGTCTACGCTATTTTGGGACAGCCCTCGTACATATACTACACTAGGGAACTGGCCCTTCCTATTTAGTGGGGCAGTATATTTAGACCAACTAAAAAGACTTCGCTGTAGAAAACTCGTTTACAAACGACCAATTTTGGCCCAGCCCTAATTGAAAGTCTTTGCAGATGAAAATGTAACATGTTCATGTGATGGGATTTGACTTCAAAAGCAGAGAAAATTTCGTGAGACACGTATAAAGCACACATTGCTGTCTTGGCCACAATGTTTTGCAAATAATCAGTTAGTTGGGATCTAAGATCAGGATGTGAAATCTGTTCAGTTAGGTCTTGTATACTACAATTTCCCTTTAACGATAACGATAGAGTCATTAGACTGTCACGCAGTTATTATTGTCACGTTCTTTTTTATCCCTTGAGCAGCTAAACGCAATTCAATGACCTTTTGTGGACAGTCTAGATCAAGATTAGACTGCAAAGAAGGTTCAGCCTGATGTTGCATTTTCTTTGTTCGATAGGGAGATTTTTCCCCTTATAAAAATACCTTTGAAATAGCAAAATCTGGGTTTTCTTCTATCGGCTTGAAATTTTCGTTTCACTTATTGAGGATGTTAAGGGTTAAGAAAGATTAGAAAAGTCTAGATTGAACCACACAAACTTATTTAGTGTAAGAAATATACGACTCAAAGCTTGCTTAGCACCAACACTATTGCTGTACATATCTTAGGTTATCATTAAATTTTTAGTATTTTTTTTTTTTTTTTTGTTGAGCATGTGCCTTGTGATTTATTTATTACTTCGTATCAAGATTTTACACTTGTTATGCATTCTTTTGATTTTATTTTCATTCTTATCTGGATGGTCACTAAAACGGTCGTTTTTCCAAAGTAGTATGAGCTCCTTTTTGGAGGCAAACGAACGAGCGCCATATTGGATGACCTAATTACTATAAATAGTAACTCATTTGCATATAAGGATGTTACTATGTTTAGACTTGCGGACATTTTGGATGACGTATTGTTTATTTTTAGATCAGGGGTTATTTTGAATGATTTTTATTATAGACCAGCAGCCATTTTGGATGACTTAATTTTGGCAGTCATTTTAGATGACGATTTTTTTTTCTTTTTTTTTTAGACGACCCCTTTTTCTTGGCACTAATATTGATTTTTCTTTTGGTTATAAATTTGGAGAGAAATAGTTTTAAAAATGAGTCATATAAGTGAGTACCCTAACAGTATACAGAGCTGACGTGTATACCTCGTGCTGGTAAGTACTCACGGGCATTGAGGGTCAGGCCCTTTCCTTACCAGACGATAAATAAATAAATAAATAAATAAATGAATTTACCTCTCTCCGATGTGCTCTTCTCAAGGTCCTACTCTCAAATGAGGCCTTAAGTCCAGAACAGAGTCTAAGGTAAAAGGATGCGCATGCGTGAAGCTATATTTAGATATGTGATCATCAACTATATTTAGAGTCATTACATCAGCTATAATAGGGGTCAGAAGATCTGAACAATGGTCTTTTGGTAATGTCGCCATACTGTCTCGTTTTGTTTATTTGGTGACGGAAGTACGAACAATGATCTATTCAACTGTCAAAGTTAATCCCATAACAAAGGCCCAAAAGGCAGAACACTGGTCTTTTGTTAATGTCGCAATATTGTCTGGTTTTGTTTATTTGGTGACGGAAGTGCGGACAATGGCCTATTCAACTGTCAAAGTTAATCCCCTAACAAAGGATCAGGTAGCTGAACAATAATCCTTTGTTACAGTCGCCACACTGTCTGGTTTTGTTTATTTGGTGACAGAAGTACGGACAATGGCCTATTCAACTGTCAAAGTTAATCCCCTAACAAAGGACCAAGTGATACAGAGCTGACTTGTATACCCAATCAAAGGCATAGTCACGGACATTGAGGATCAGGTCCTCAGTTCTCGATGGAAATAAAAAGTAAATATTTTTAATGATGAAAAGGCGAAAAATGAAAAGAAATAGTCTACGGGTAAAAATATAAAAGCAGAAACAGTGGAGTAAGCAGAAAGAAATAGTCTATGGTAAAAAAAGAAGAATTAGGTCCAGTACCCATATATCATTGATTATGATGCAAAAGTGAAAAATCAGGTCGTCCCCCTTTAAAGCAAAAGATTAATAGACTCTAACAAGATTGGACATAAACCCCCAACCCTTTAAGATCCAATACCTGTTTATATCATTGATTATGATGTAAAAGCGAAAAATCAAGTTGTCCCCCTTTAAAGCAAAATATTAAATGGTTCTAACAAGATTGGACATGAACCCCCACCCCTTTAAGGTCCGGTACCCATTTATCATTGATTTTGATGCAAAAGTGAAAAATTAGGTCATCCCCCTTTAAAGCAAGAAGTTAAACGATTCTAACAAGATTGGACATAAACCCCCACCCCTTTAAGGTCCAGTACCCATTTATATGTAAATCATTAATTATGATGTAAAAGGGAAAAAATCAAGTCATTCCCCTTTAAACCAATAGATTCAATGACTCTAACAAGATTAAACATAAACCTCCACCCATTTAATGCACAGTACCCATTTATATCATTGATTATTATGCAAAACCGAAAAAATCAAGTCGTTCCCCTTTAATGGCAAAATATTAAATGGTTCTAACAAGATTGGACAAGACCCTACCACCCCTTTAAGATCCGGTACCCATTTATATCATTGATTATGATGTGAAAGCAAACAAATCAAGTCGTCCCCCTTTAAAGCAATTGATTAAATGATTCTAACAGGATTGGACAAGACCCTATTATCCCTTTAAGGTCTGATACCCATTTATATCATTGATTATGATGCAAAAGTGGAAAAATCATGTCGACCCCCTTTAAAGCAAAAAGTTAAATGACTCTGACAAGATCGGACAAGACCCCCAGCCGTTTAATGTCCAGTACCTATTTATATGTATATCATTGGTTATAATGCAAAAGCGAAAAATCAAGTCGTTCCCCTTTAAATTAAAAAGTTAAATGACTGTAACAAGATTGGACAAGACCCCTCTTCCCTTTAAAGTCCAGTGCCCATTTATATGTCAATGTTTTTTGATTTGAGATCGGATTAACATAACTTATAATCAGAGCTGGCCAATGTTTACATAAATATTTATAGTAACCCTAGTAACGGATTAAATTTTGTAAAAATGTAAGATTTTAGTCGAAAGTTATAGGAGTTGTTACCTTTAGTAATGAAATGATTTTTTCTCATCATTCAAACCTTCTGACAAGTAAAGCCGTGTACTGATAAGCCTAATTCTAGGAAATATAGGCAAAGGCACCAAATTGTAGGACAACCAAGCAAAGAAACCGATATTCAACTCTTTCTTTCATTTTTTGACAGTTTCTATTCATGAAATTTGAGATAACCCTGTCAAATGATACATGACGCTTTACTCTTTCATTTTGACCCCCGTGTTTGTCATTCAATTTCCAGCCGTTTTAGAGCCAATACTCCTTTTCCTAGAAAAATCGACTTTTTTATTTAGTCAGATCGAATCGATATAGGTATCATTGGAATGGCCTTGTCACACTGATGAAGAAAATGTATAGTTTTGTGGGTGTCACTTGAATGACAACGGATATACAAGGGTTAAGGTTTTGGGAGATACACGCTTTTGGCATCCACTGGCACCAAAATGGCTCAAATCTGTATTAACGTTATTAATGCACTAACTTTACTAACTTTAACAAAAATGGCTAAAATCGTTGTTTATGAACCAATTTTCGTGATCTTGGTGTCTAATTGTATTAACTTTTGCTCAGAAATCCATTTATGAGGGTAACGAATACATTTTGGTGAGATGACGCCATTTTCTATAAAAATTACTATAGAAGATCAACACAAGACAAAACAAGTTGGTTTCTTTAAAAAAGAAGCCAGGAGAGGTCAGCATCAATGTTTTCAAATAGTTTATTGGCTTTTAATTTCAATATATTCAGGTACATGTAAACAAACAAGTAAAAAAGCCGCTGCGTAGAAACCTCTTTTGCTTTACATGACGGTCATTTGACCTTCTTTCCGCCTTTTCAAGTCGCATGATCTTGTCCAGCGGTCTTCTTTCTCTTTTTTAACGAAAATCTTCTCATTTTTTCTTCTGCTTAGATTTATTTGCTTAATGAAAAATTACAGTTATTTGAGAGGTCATTTGCAATCATGGCAAATTAATATAACAAATCTTTTCTGAAATTCGTCATATAAAAATAAACCACGTCTATTTCCTATTTCGGTTTTTTGATTTCGCTTTATTTACAAAACCGTGACGAAACAGACTGTGTATCAGAACAATTTCGCAAGAAAAATGGATTTAGACAGCGAATTCTGTGGCAGTCTGCCTTTTAAACTCACCACTGTTGGAGAGGTCTGATGACCTCTCCAATTAGCTTTGTCCATGTAATTATACGCAGTGGCATTAGCATTAAAAAAAAAAAAAAAAAACCACTACTGACTTCCGACAGGACGATACGGGCCAAATCTTTTAAAATTACCCTCGTAGTTTATGAGGAGAAGATGTTCGAAAATTGAGACAATGGGCTGACACAGGCACACACGCATGATAGGCACAGGGCCATAACATAAGCTGGCTGACCTTTGGCCAGTGGAGCTTAAACTTGCGTTGTGTAGATAATAGGTTGAATACATTCTACAAGATACTCTCAAACCAGACTGTTGCTACTACTATTAGATGAAATAAATAAAACTTATCTATATAATGCTCGCCTTTTCCACTCCATATCAAAACTTTCCTTATATTAGAAATATCCATAACACTGTTTCCAAGAAATAGGCAATTTTTCCCACAAATATAATCCATTAACATTGTCCTGATAGAGAAAATTGAGAATTGTAGATAAATATAATTATATGTCTAGTCTAGAATGACCTGGACAAGTAATGTCGAACTTCTACATGTTCTCACATGAAGTGAACTCCCTTTTGGGTTCATTTGTTTTCTATTGTCAATGTTTTTTGACTTGAGATCGGATTAAGATAGCTCATAAAGGCAGCTGGCTAATGTTTACATAAAGATTTATAATAACCCTAGTAACGGGTTAAATATTGTAAAAAGTTAACATTTTAGTCGAAAGTTATGGGAGTTGTTACCTTTAGTAATGAAATGATTTTTTTGAACATTCTAACCTTGTAGAAAGTAAAGCTGTGTACTGATAAGCCTAATTCTAGGAAATAGAAGCAATAGCACCAAATTCTAGCTAGAATGGGGTGTGATGCAGTTGAATATCGAGTCCGAAGGTCGAGTTTTTTTTTTAAACGTATCAATTCCCAGTTAGTGCCTACCAGAAAAGGAACGTTTTTAAGGCCTGACGAGTATAAAGGATTGAAAGAGCACTTGTCAGAGATTGAGAAAACCTTACTCGAACTGGACGGAATGGTGTCCTGTTACCCACAAAGCGATCATTGTAATTAGATGGTGGCGTTACAATGCTCGGAATGCAACCCTAACGGTTTTATAAATTGGTGAAGCCGTGTTCTAAAAAAAAACAGCTAATGACGTTCCGTTTCTTAAAATAACCACCAATCGCTGACATTGAATACCTTTATAAAGAAAAACAAAACACTAGATATTCTCACTCAGTCAGACGGTACAGAACAAATAGCATGGATCAGAGCGATTCTATCATAGTCAATAGATTTATCAAGTCAGATATGATGTTTAACGAGGGCCGACTACAGACCTTTGAACACTGGTCGAAACAAATTAAACCGGATAAATGGTCACTAGCTAATGCGGGGTTTTACTACACCGGAAATACGGACAAAGTCATTTGCTTCGCGTGCGGGGTTAACGTCTTGTCTTGGGAACCGACGGACGATCCTTTGGAAGAACACGAGAAATGGTCTCCATCCTGTATATACTTGAAAATGACAGGTTACAAAAGCAAAGGTAGGAACTTGGGTGAACCTGCAGGAAATTTTAATATTGCTAGAAAAAATTAGCAAAGTACGCCAGGTTTTTTTGGAAATACGCAACTAACATTTGGATCAAACAATAAAAGTGCACCATCATTCGGATTTGGAGGATTTGGGTCACACAGTGTTACCGGAAGTAATTTGTTTGTAAGACGTTAAACATGTTTGGGCTATTATTTGTTTTGTGTACGTTGATGAAAGACTTTGAACAGTGGTGGAGATATAGACAGTTAAGACGAGAAGCCAGAGAGGGTGCTGAGAGACTGATTGACGTTATAAACTTGTATTTAGAAGAAAATAGACCCTGAAGTTTTGTAAGAATGCATTACATTTGTGGTCAAATAAAAACATGTCAAAGTGGAAAAATTATTTATCTCTTCTTTATTTTAACCCCAAATCCCCTGCTGGTTTAAGCGGCCCAGAGAAACTATATAAGTATGTCAAACCTGAGGGTAAATTTAAAATTGGAAGGCATAAAATACGCATATGGTTACAGGATCAAGAAGCCTATTCCCTCACTAGGGAAGCCAGACACCATTTTGCTCGGGGAAACCCAAAGAATACTATCAATTAAAAAACTTATACCAAACATTGGAAAAGACTTACCTGTCCAGAGTGTAAAACAAAACGCGTTATGTATAATGTAATACAAAAGTGTTTAAATCATCCTGACACAGAGAAACAGTGTGTCAAACGCTTTGAATTGACCAAAACGTTCAATTATGATATTTGACTTTGAGAATTTTCAAATAAACTGAGTAAGAATCTGAAAATGATATTTACCAGGACAAAAAATGTCATTTTTGTTACAACTGCTTATCCGATTGTCTAGTTAATAAACTGACAAACATGTTTGGGTACGTTATCTATGTTTAGATCATGACGAAAATGACTTGTTAACCAATCAGACAGTGGTTCTAAAATTAGACAATCAATTAGATGAAAGAGGAAGTGGACCAATCAGAAGAGACTCTGATCTATAAAATACATTGTAACGAGTGTGTATGCCAAAAAAGTTCCCATACTGAAACATGGAAAACATCAGATGCAAACTCAGTCTTGGTAACAATCGCTACGTACAGGTCAATGAATGGAAAAGGGGAATTGAGAGTCGATATCAGAAAGGTGACAAACCCACAAAAAAAAAAAAAAAGAAAGACATAAGCTTAACTATAACGCGTTGGAACAACCTAGTAGATCAATTAGAACATGTTGACTAATCCCTCCAAAATAAAGTGACGTTCGGATATCACATTTGGGGTAATTTATATTACAGTGTTGGCGAAAGTAGCGTTTGTGACGATATAAGACAGTGCTGAAAGCCGAATGAAGAAGTGCCTACCAGGAAAGGCATCTGTTGAAGACCCATAGAATACAATCAATTAAAACAACTTATACCAAACATTCGAAAAGACTCACCCGAATTGGATAGTGTGGTACCATGTCACTTGCAGAATGATCATATGAATTAGTTAGGAGCCCTTCGCTGTACACAGTGTAACCCAAATGAATTTATAGATTGGTGATCATGTTTGGACTTGCACATCTGATAGTTTCATTGATTGGTGAATGGATACATTATAGACATATAAAAATAGAAATTGAAATGAACGATTTCTTGCTCTTTTAAATATTTACCAAAATAGACCTTTGTATTCAATTTTGTTGTAATTCTATATGTTGTAAAAATGTACGTTATGTATATGTAAATATAAATAAAAATGGATGACTGAAAAAGATACTTGTCCTCTATTTATTTTGATACTAACCATTCTGTCAGTTTTAGCGGCCCCGAGAAATTGTATCGGTATGTGAAAGCCCAGGGTAAATACAAAATTGGTTTACATCAAATACGGACATGGCTACAAAATCAAGAGTCCTATTCCCTTACGAGGCGAGCTAGACGCCGATTTGTACTATCCAGAGTTATTATTGACAGTCAATGGGATAAAGATCTCATGGACATAGTCAATTTACAAAGAAAAAAAAATGGTGTCAATAAATATGTTTTGGTAGCGATTAACATTTTTTCTCGGTGCCTATATGTTCAACCAGTAACGAGTAAATATGGAGCGGACATAGTCATGACATTGAAACATATAGTAACAGATGAAACCGTTTCAAGTATTACTACTACTAATCCAAATAAAATATGTAGGGACAAACGAAAAAGAAAACTTTACAATCGCAAGGAAGAGAAAATGTATCAAATGGTTTATACAAAAAGGCGAAAAGTAGACCAGTTTGATACAAAATGATAGTCGTCTTTATACTTTGGGGCAAGTTTGGACAGAGGCTCAATATGCGCCAGACAGAAATCTTTACGGATAGTCAGGTCAACCTGTTCTTTCAATTATTCTCAGATCCCTTAAAACAACCTCTCAACTTTCACATATTAACGGATGACATAATACAAATTGAATGGCTATACAAACAGGACTGCCAACCCGAAGACAACAACACAAACATACTTGGCGACCTTTACAACGTGCTGGGCCAGACTCAAATTGTACAGTGTGCTCGAACAATTAGACAGACGAGTACTGTATTACGATACAGATAGTGTCATTAACTTGAGTAGACCTGGAGAGGTAGACCCACCCTTAGGGGACTACTTAGGCGAACTGACCGATGAATTAGATAAGGGAGAGCACATTGTAGAATTTGTGTCTGGCGGTCCCAAGAACTACGCATACAAAACAAACACCAACAAAGAAACGTGTAAAGTCAGAGGATTCACGCTGCACTACACCAACTCACAACTCATCAATTTTGAAAGCGTCAAACATATCGTCACAGACACACACGGCACCTCACACATCACTGCCACAAACCCTAGTAAAATATGTAGAGACAAAGGTAAACGAAAATTATACAATAGAACGGAAGAAAAAAGATATCAAATGGTATACACCAAACGTAGAAGAATAGAGAAATATGACACAGTACCTTACGGATATTAGAATGGGGAGAATGGTGTGAGAATGAATGTGTTTGAAATATTGATGTTAGTGGAAACAAATTTACATGTTGTTGGAAGCAAATTTGCATGTTACTGGATGTAAAAATCAATGTTATTGAAAGTAAATTTGCATGTTACTTGATGTAAAATTCAATGTTATTGGAAGCAAATTTGCATATTACTGGAACCTGTTTTTGCAATTTTACATTGAAATATATAGGGAAAACTGGATTCAATTTTTTCATGTTACTGGAAGCAAATTTACATGTTATTGGAAGTAAATTTGCATGTTACTGGATGTAAAATTCATTGTTATTGGACGCACATTTGCATGTTACTGGAACCAGTTTTTGCAATTTTACATTGAGATATATAGGGAAAACTGGATTCAAATGTAAAGTCAGAGGATTCACACTGCACTACACCAACTCACAACTCATCAATTTTGAAAGCGTCAAACATATCGTCACAGACACACACGACACCTCACACATCACTGTCACAAACCCTAGTAAAATATATAGAGACAAAGGTAAACGAAAATTATACAATAGAACGGAAGAAAAAAGATATCAAATGGTATACACCAAACGTAGAAGAATAGAGAAATATGACACAGTACCTTACGGATATTGGAATGGGAAAAATGGTGTGGGAATGAATGTGTTTGAAATATTGATGTTAGTGGAAGCAAATTTGCATGTTACTGGATGTAAAAATCAATGTTATTGGAAGTAAATTTGCATGTTACTTGATGTAAAATTCAATGTTATTGGAAGCAAATTTGCATATTACTGGAACGTGTTTTTGCAATTTTACATTAAAATATATAGGGAAAACTGGATTCAATTTTTCATGTTACTGGAAGCAAATTTACGTTATTTGAAGTAAATTTGCATGTTACTGGATCTAAAATTCAATGTTATTGGAAGCAAATTTGCATGTTACTGGAACCAGTTTTTACAATTTTACATTGAGATATATAGGGAAAACTGGATTCAATTTTTGATGTTACTTTCCAGTTTTCCCTATATATCTCGATGTAAAATTGCAAAAACTGGTTCCAGTAACATGCAAATTTGCTTCCAATAACATTGAATTTTACATCCAGTAACATGCAAATTTACTTCCAATAACATTGATTTTTACATCCAGTAACATGCAAATTTACTTCCAATAACATGTAAATTTGCTTCTAGTAACATAAAAAATTGAATCCAGTTTTCCCTATATATTTCAATGTAAAATTGCAAAAACAGGTTCCAGTAACATGCAAATTTGCTTCCAATAACATTGAATTTTACATCCAGTAACATGCAAATTTACTTCCAATGACATTGATTTTTACATCCAGTAACATGCAGATTTGCTTCCACTAACATCAATATTTCAAACACATTCATTCTCACACCATTCTCCCCATTCTAATATCCGTAAGGTACTGTGTTATATTTCTCTATTCTTCTACGTTTGGTGTAATATTTGATATCTTTTTTCTTCCGTTCTATTGTATAATTTTCGTTTACCTTTGTCTCTACATATTTTACTAGGGTTTGTGACAGTGATGTGTGAGGTGTCGTGTGTGTCTGTGACGATATGTTTGACGCTTTCAAAATTGATGAGTTGTGAGTTGGTGTAGTGCAGTGTAAAATCCTCTGACTTTACATTTGAATCCTGTTTTCCCTATATATCTCAATGTGAAATTGCAAAAACTGGTTCCAGTAACATGCAAATGTGCTTCCAATAACACTGATTTTTAGATCCAGTAACATGCAAATTTACTTCCAATAACATGTAAATTTGCTTCCAGTAACATAAAAAATTGAATCCAGTTTTCCCTATATATTTCAATGTAAAATTGCAAAAACAGGTTCCAGTAATATCCAAATTTGCTTCCAATAACATTGAATTTTACATCAAGTAACATGCAAATTTACTTTCAATAACATTGATTTTTACATCCAGTAACATGCAAATTTGCTTCCAACAACATGTAAATTTGCTTCCACTAACATCAATATTTCAAACACATTCATTCTCACACCATTCTCCCCATTCTAATATCCGTAAGGTACTGTGTCATATTTCTCTATTCTTCTACGTTTGGTGTATACCATTTGATATCTTTTTTCTTCCGTTCTATTGTATAATTTTCGTTTACCTTTGTCTCTACATATTTTACTAGGGTTTGTGGCAGTGATGTGTGAGGTGCCGTGTGTGTCTGTGACGATATGTTTGACGCTTTCAAAATTGATGAGTTGTGAGTTGGTGTAGTGCAGTGTGAATCCTCTGACTTTACACGTTTCTTTGTTGGTGTTTGTTTTGTATGCGTAGTTCTTGGGACCGCCAGACACAAATTCTAAATGTGCTCTCCCTTATCTAATTCATCGGTCAATTCGCCTAAGTAGTCCCCTAAGGGTGGGTCTACCTCTCCAGGTCTACTCGAGTAAATGACACTATCTGTATCGTAATACAGTACTCGTCTGTCTAATTGTTCGAGCACACTGTACAATTTGAGTCTGGCCCAGCACGTTGTAAAGGTCGCCAAGTATGTTTGTGTTGTTGTCTTCGGGTTGGCAGTCCTGTTTGTATAGCCATTCAATTTGTATCATGTCATCCGTTAATATGTGAAAGTTGAGAGGTTGTTTTAAGGGATCTGAGAATAATTGAAAGAACAGGTTGACCTGACTATCCGTAAAGATTTCTGTCTGGCGCATATTGAGCCTCTGTCCAAACTTGCCCCAAAGTATAAAGACGACTATCATTTTGTATCAAACTGGTCTACTTTTCGCCTTTTTGTATAAACCATTTGATACATTTTCTCTTCCTTGCGATTGTAAAGTTTTCTTTTTCGTTTGTCCCTACATATTTTATTTGGATTAGTAATAGTAAAACTTGAAACGGTTTCATCTGTTACTATATGTTTCAATGTCATGACTATGTCCGCACCATATTTACCCGTTACTGGTTGAACATATAGGCACCGAGAAAAAATGTTAATCGCTACCAAAACGTATTTATTGACACCATTTTTTTTTCTTTGTAAATTGACCATGTCCATGAGATCTGTATCCCAATGACTGTGAATACCATCAATAATAACTCTGGATAGTACAGATCGGCGTCTAGCTCGCCTCGTAAGGGAATAGGACTCTTGATTTTGTAGCCATTTCCGTATTTGATGTAAACCAATTTTGTATTTACCCTGGGCTTTCACATACTGATACAATTTCTCGGGGCCGCTAAAACTGACAGAATGGTTAGTATCAAAATAAATAGAGGACAAGTATCTTTTTCAGTCATCCATTTTTATTTATATTTACATATACATAACGTACATTTTTACAACATATAGAATTACAACAAAATTGAATACAAAGGTCTATTTTGGTAAATATTTAAAAGAGCAAGAAATCGTTCATTTCAATTTCTATTTTTATATGTCTATAATGTATCCATTCACCAATCAATGAAACTATCAGATGTGCAAGTCCAAACATGATCACCAATCTAAATTCATTTGGGTTACACTGTGTACAGCGAAGGGCTCCTAACTAATTCATATGATTATCCTGCAAGTAACAGGGTACCACACTATCCAATTCGGGTGAGTCTTTTCGAATGTTTGGTATAAGTTGTTTTAATCGATTGTATTCTATGGGTCTTCAACAGATGCCTTTCCTGGTAGGCACTTCTTCATTCGGCTTTCAGCACTGTCTTATATCTTCACAAACGCTACTTTCGCCAACACTGTAATATAAATTACCCCAAATGTGATATCCGAACGTCACTTTATTTTGGAGGGATTAGTCAACATGTTCTAATTGATCTACTAGGTTGTTCCAACGCGTTATAGTTAAGCTTATGTCTCTTTTTTTTTGTGGGTTTGTCACCTTTCTGATATCGACTCTCAATTCCCCTTTTCCATTCATTGACCTGTACGTAGCGATTGTTACCAAGACTGAGTTTGCATCTGATGTTTTCCATGTTTCAGTATGGGAACTTTTTTTGGCATACACACTCGTTACAATGTATTTTATAGATCAGAGTCTCTTCTGATTGGTCCACTTCCTCTTTCATCTAATTGATTGTCTAATTTTAGAACCACTGTCTGATTGGTTAACAAGTCATTTTCGTCATGATCTAAACATAGATAACATACCCAAACATGTTTGTCAGTTTATTAACTAGACAACCGGATAAGCAGTTGTAACAAAAATGACATTTTTTGCCCTGGTAAATATCATTTTCAGATTCTTACTCAGTTTATTTGAAAATTCTCAAAGTCAAATATCATAATTGAACGTTTTGGTCAATTCAAAGCGTTTGACACACTGTTTCTCTGTGTCAGGATGATTTAAACACTTTTGTATTACATTATACATAACGCGTTTTGTTTTACACTCTGGACAGGTAAGTCTTTTCCAATGTTTGGTATAAGTTTTTTAATTGATAGTATTCTTTGGGTTTCCCCGAGCAAAATGGTGTCTGGCTTCCCTAGTGAGGGAATAGGCTTCTTGATCCTGTAACCATTTGCGTATTTTATGCCTTCCAATTTTAAATTTACCCTCAGGTTTGACATACTTATATAGTTTCTCTGGGCCGCTTAAACCAGCAGGGGATTTGGGGTTAAAATAAAGAAGAGATAAATAATTTTTCCACTTTGACATGTTTTTATTTGACAAGACAAGACGTTAACCCCGCATGCGAAGGAAATGACTTTGTTCATATTTCCGCTTTAGCTAGTGACCATTTATCCGGTTTAATTTGTTTCGACCAGTGTTCAAAGGTCTGTAGTCGGTCCTCGTTAAACATCATATCTGACTTGATAAATCTATTGACTATGATAGAATCGCTCTGATCCATGCTATTTGTTCTGTACCGTCTGAGTGAGTGAGAATATCTAGTGTTTTGTTTTTCTTTATAAAGGTATTCAGTGTCAGCGATTGGTGGTTATTTTAAGAAACGGAACGTCATTGGCTGTTTCTTTTTAGAACACGGCTTCACCAACTTATAAAACCGTTAGGGTTGCATTCCGAGCATTGTAACGCCACCATCTAATTACAATGATCGCTTTGTGGGTAACAGGACACCATTCCGTCCAGTTCGGATAAGGTTTTCTCAATCTCTGACAAGTGCTCTTTCAATCCTTTATACTCGTCAGGCCTTAAAAACGTTCCTTTTCTGGTAGGCACTAACTGGGATTTGATACTTTAAAAAAACAAAAAAAAACTCGACCTTCGGACTCAATTTTCAACTGCATCACACCCCATTCTAGCTAGAATTTGGTGCTATTGCTTCTATTTCCTAGAATTAGGCTTATCAGTACACAGCTTTACTTTCTACAAGGTTAGAATGTTCAAAAAAAATCATTTCATTACTAAAGGTAACAACTCCCATAACTTTCGACTAAAATGTTAACTTTTTACAATATTTAATCCGTTACTAGGGTTATTATAAATCTTTATGTAAACATTAGCCAGCTGCCTTTATGAGCTATCTTAATCCGATCTCAAGTCAAAAAACATTGACAATAGAAAACAAATGAACCCAAAAGGGAGTTCACTTCATGTGAGAACTTGTAGAAGTTCGACATTACTTGTCCAGGTCATTCTAGACTAGACATATAATTATATTTATCTACAATTCTCAACTTTCTCTATCAGGACAATGTTAATGGATTATATTTGTGGGAAAAATTGCCTATTTCTTGGAAACAGTGTTATGGATATTTCTAATATAAGGAAAGTTTTGATATGGAGTGGGAAAGGCGAGCATTATATAGGTAAGTTTTATTTATTTCATCTAATAGTAGTAGCAACAGTCTGGTTTGAGAGTATCTTGTAGAATGTATTCAACCTATTATCTACACTACGCAAGTTTTAGCTCCACTGGCCAAAGGTCAGCCAGCTTATGTTATGGCCCTGTGCCTATCGTGCGTGTGTGCCTGTGTCCGCCCATTGTCTCAATTTTCGACTATCTACGAGGGTAATTTCAAAAGATTTGGCCCGTATCGTCCTGTCAGAAGTCAGTAGTGTGTTTTTTTTTTTTTAATGCTAATGCCAGTGCGTATAATTACATGGACAAAGCTAATTTTGTCTTGTGTTGATCTTCTATAGTAATTTTTATAGAAAATGGCGTCATCTCACCAAAATGTATTCGTTACCCTCATAAATGGATTTCTGAGCAAAAGTTAATACAATTAGACACCAAGATCACGAAAATCGGTTCATAAACAACGATTTTAGCCATTTTTGTTAAAGTTAGTGCATTAATAACGTATCTGAAATCTTTCAGGCAAAATTACGATCTCACTTTGATCTTTAGGTAAATTTTGTCTTCAAATTTGAATTCCCAGCGAAAAATTATCGTGGATAGACACCAAGAACGTAAAAATTGGTCAATTAATACAGATTTGAGCCATTTTGGTGCCAGTGGATGCCAAAAGCGTGTATCTCCCAAAACCTTAACCCTTGTATATCCGTTGTCATTCAAGTGACACCCACAAAACTATACATTTTCTTCATCAGTGTGACAAGGCCATTCCAATGATACCTATGTCGATTCGATCTGACGGTAAATAAAAAAGTCGATTTTTCTAGGAAAAGGAGTATTGGCTCTAAAACGGCTGGAAATTGAATGACAAATACGGGGGTCAAAATGAAAGAGTAAAGCGTCATGTATCATTTGACAGGGTTATCTCAAATTTCATGAATAGAAACTGTCAAAAAATGAAAGAAAGAGTTGAATATCGGTTTCTTTGCTTGGTTGTCCTACAATTTGGTGCCTTTGCCTATATTTCCTAGAATTAGGCTTATCAGTACACGGCTTTACTTGTCAGAAGGTTTGAATGATGAGAAAAAATCATTTCATTACTAAAGGTAACAACTTTTATAACTTTCGACTAAAATCTTACATTTTTACAAAATTTAATCCGTTACTAGGGTTACTATAAATATTTATGTAAACATTGGCCAGCTCTGTTTATAAGTTATCTTAATCCGATCTCAAATAAAAAAACATTGACATATAAATGGGCACTGGACTTTAAAGGGAAGAGGGGTCTTGTCCAATCTTGTTACAGTCATTTAACTTTTTAATTTAAAGGGGAACGACTTGATTTTTCGCTTTTGCATTATAATCAATGATATACATATAAATAGGTACTGGACATTAAACGGCTGGGGGTCTTGTCCAATCTTGTCAGAGTCATTTAACTTTTTGCTTTAAAGGGGGTCGACATGATTTTTCCACTTTTGCATCATAATCAATGATATAAATGGGTACCGGACCTTAAAGGGATGGTAGGGTCTTGTCCAATCCTGTTAGAGTCATTTAATCAATTGCTTTAAAGGGGGGACGACTTGATTTGTTCGCTTTCACATCATAATCAGTAATATAAATGGGTACCGGATCTTAAAGGGGTGGTAGGGTCTTGTCCAATCTTGTTAGAACCATTTAATATTTTGCCTTTGAACGACTTGAATTTTTCGGTTTTGCATAATAATCAATGATATAAATGGGTACTGGGCATTAAATGGGTGGGGGTTTATGTCCAATCTTGTTAGAGTCATTGAATCTATTGGTTTAAAGGGGGATGACTTGATTTTTTCCCTTTTACATCATAATCAATGATTTACATATAAATGGGTACTGGACCTTAAAGGGGTGGGGGTTTATGTCCAATCTTGTTAGAATCGTTTAACTTCTTGCTTTAAAGGGGGATGACCTAATTTTTCACTTTTGCATCAAAATCAAGGATATATGGGTACCGGACCTTAAAGGGGTGGGGGTTTATGTCCAGTCTTGTTAGAGTCTATTAATTTTTTGCTTTAAAGGGGGACGACCTGATTTTTCACTTTTGCATCATAATCAATGATATATGGATACTGGACCTAATTCTTCTTTTTTTACCATAGACTATTTCTTTCTGCTTACTCCACTGTTTCTACTTTTATATTTTTACCCGTAGACTATTTCTTTTCATTTTTCGCCTTTTTATCATTAAAAATATTTACTTTTTATTTCCATTGAGAACTGAGGACCTGATCCTCAATGTCCGTGACTATGCCTTTGATCGGGTATACAAGTCAGCTTTGTATCACTTGGTCCTTTGTTAGGGGATTAACTTTGACAGTTGAATAGGCCATTGTCCGTACTTCTGTCACCAAATAAACAAAACCAGACAGTGTGGCAACTGTAAGAAAGGATTATTGTTCAGCTACCTGATCCTTTGTTAGGGGATTAACTTTGACCGTTGAATAGGCCATTGTCCGCACTTCCGTCACCAAATAAACAAAACCAGACAATATTGCGACATTAACAAAAGACCAGTGTTCTGCCTTTTGGCCGTTGTTATGGGATTGACTTTGACAGTTGAATAGATCATTGTTCGTACTTCCGTCACCAAATAAACAAAACGAGACAGTATGACGACATTACCAAAAGACCATTGTTCAGATCTTCTGACCCCTATTATAGCTGATGTAATGACTCTAAATATAGTTGATGATCACATATCTAAATATAGCTTCACGCATGCACATCCTTTTACCTTAGACTCTGTTCTGGACTTAAGGCTTCATTTGAGAGTAGGACCATGAGGAGTGCACATCGGAGAGAGGTAAATTCATTTATTTATTTATTTATTTATCGTCTGGTAAGGAAAGGGCCTGAGCCTCAATGCCCGTAAGTACTTACCAGCACGAGGTATACACGTCAGCTCTGTATACTGTTAGGGTACTCACTTATATGACTCATTTTTAAAACTATTTCTCTCCAAATTTATAACCAAAAGAAAAATCAATATTAGTGCCAAGAAAAAGGGGTCGTCTAAAAAAAAAAAAAAATCGTCATCTAAAATGACTGCCAAAATTAAGTCATCAAAAATGGCTGCTGGTCTATAAATAAAAATCATTCAAAATAACCCTTGATCTAAAAATAAACAATACGTCATCTAAAATGTCCGCAAGTCTAAACATAGTAACATCCTTATATGCAAATGAGTTACTATTTATAGTCACTAGGTCATCCAATATGGCGCCCGTTTGTTTGCCTCCAAACAGGCGCTCATACTACTTTCCAAAACCAGTAAAAATAGCATTTGCGGAAAAAAGCTAGCGATTAATTTTTTATGGGCCTAATAATAAGTATGTGACCCATTGCTTTCAATGACAGTTTGGCTTCGTCTTTGTATGCCCCCAATTAGGTTTTGGATAACCATTTGTGGAATGGAATTCCATTCCTCGACAAGGAATGTACCAAGCTGCTGAATGCTTTGTGGCTGGACCTGACGGGCTGAAATGCGGATCTGTAACTCATTTCACTTGCTTTCAATTGGATTTAAGTCCGGGGACGGGATGTCCAATCCATACGCTGGATACCCTCCTTTTGCAAGTACTCTTGGACAACATTGGCCGTGTGAGGACGTGCATTATCGTCCATTAAAATGAAACTGTCGCCTAACAGAACCAGCATATAACCTTACCTGTGTGTCGAGAATTTCATCTCGATACCGCTGGGCAGTCAATGTTTCTCGATCGAGCACGACCAGGTCAGTTCGTCCATCCCAGCTTATCCTGCCCCCATACAGATCTTGCTAAGCTTCGGAGATGGGGGATACGAAAACATGGTCTACTCGATCGGAAGCCACTTTCGTGCAACCGTTTACGTACGGTTTGAGTCGAAACTATGACCCCAGAAGCATTTTTAAGGTCAGAAGGCAGTTGAGTTGCAGTCGCAAAGCGGTTTATCCGAGCCTGGATGACCACATATCGATCATCAGCTGCAGCTGTAGCCCTTCTCCTGCCACCACCGTGTCGCGTGATAGGCGTACCATACTGCTGGTACCTCGCCCAGACTCTGGTGATAACAGTATGGTGCATACCATGTGCCTCACCAACCTCACGATGAAGAGCCCCATGTTCCAACATTCCAACTACCTGCCGCATGTCTGCATCTGACAAATGTCTTCTTACATTCGCATTTGCCATATTAACGTCAGAAACGTTCGGCCTTTTATAAGAAATTGAAGAATAAAGAGTGTACACAAGTTTGATACATGTATTCAGTGTCTCAAAACACTATGAAAATTGAGGGTATCTGCATTGGCAAAAATTGCAAGAGGAATTTGCCTGTCATACAAGGCAATGTGTGGACTGGAGACCTTCTTGATACACTACTAAATGATTTCCAATATTAACATCACAAAAATATAGAATACAGACTCTGCTGTGGTGCTAGGAAATCTTTGGTACTTAGCAAACTTTGAGTAGTATATTCCTTGAGAAGGATAAAGGTCTGTTTCCGGTTTCGATAGTATAACAAAGTCGGAACAACAATCACTATAAAGATTTTTCATTAGTTTTTTTTTTGTGCAGATAACTACGACACTCTATTGTCGCACACAACTGATACTTGGCAAGAAACTTCTCCCTACTCGTATGTGTCAGATGACAGAAAAACAGACATTAATAAGACAACTATAACCATGGCAACGTCTACGTCGTCCACGTTGACACCATCAGTAACTCGTGCTTCAGTTACAACTGGAAAAAATACCTTTCCAACAAAGACGGGTTCTCGCACAGGTATTGGTGAAAGTGTGTAGTGTGCGTGGCGGGAGAGAGAGAGTAAACCACTATATAACGGCATACCCCAGAAGAAAATTCAAAAATATGTTTATTCCTTGGTCACTTAACCATTTTTCCTTTTTAAATGGCATGACTAATATGAGTCAAGCTCTGTGAAAAGGGGGCTTAATGAATCTGCAAAAAGTATCGACTCATGTCAGCCTGCGCAGTCCGCACAGGCTGACATGTGTCGAAACTTTTTGCTATTCGTCAATTTTCTACATCTCAAAGGACCAATACAGCTCATGATTCAGCCGGTTGTTCTACAAAATGGATTTTATGGATTCACAATTATGTAATATATTGCTTGGGATAATGTATCACGGAGATGCATTAAGCCCCCTTTTGCCAGAGTATGGCTTCATATGTTTTTTTTTTACTTTATAACTTGTCTTAACATTTCCCATTGCTTTGAAAATTGTCACATACAAGTAGAGAGAGAAAAAGAGTCAGGGGCACTGGAAAGAGATCGATCCAGGGTAAAAGGATTAAGATGGAGAACTATTCAATCAGGATAAATGTGAACCATGCTCTGGCAAAAGGGGGTTTATACATCTCTGTGATACATGACACCAAGCAACCCATCACATTATTATGGATCCAAAAAATCCATTTTGTCTAATAACCGACTAGATCATGACGTAGAAATTTCCTTGGACAAGCAGGAAATTTACAGAAAGCAAAATGTTTCAACCTACATCAGCCTGCACGGACAACCAGACCCAGGTCAACATCATTTACATAAATTAAAATTCTATTTTCACCTACTGCATCGCACGGGGTTGCCCTCGGCATATGTCCCGAACGGTCACGGAAACATTTCATAGGTATGCATGAGTTAAATTGTTTACCTGTGTATGTAGGTATAAGTACCTTTCCGTGTACATGTATATATAACTTTCCGACTAATAGTCGGAGTTCTATTTATATGCCTACTTATATATTCAGCATAAAGGTCAGGATCAAGTTAGATGAAGTACGCAAAATAAGATTCCGGTTACGGAACGCTGTTGGATGTAAAAGAAATAGAGGATAAACAACTGGTTGTATGTGATATTAAAAATATGTCACTCGAATGGGATGTGATGCGGTTGAAAAACGAGTCTGAAGGACGAGTTTTTTAACCGCATCAAACCCCATTCAAGTGACACAAGAATAAGCAATATAGGAAAAAAGCAGTTCCGGCAAACATTCTAAAACTATATCGTCACTAGTGATGATACCATATTTATCATCACTAGTGGTGTTATTCACTGTGAAATCCCAGTAATTCACTGATAAGAATATAATAAGACAGTTTAATGTTAGCTTTGCTGTCTTCTTTATTGCACCGCACAGTGACATATCTTTTATTTTCATAACATACAAATGTTATGAAAAAATATTCAAATATGTCATGACAATCTTCACTTTGGCCTGGCATGGCATGTACATGGAGCATTTGTGCAATGGCCATTCAATACAACGTACATAATTGCGTGCAAATCGAGAGATAAATATATAAGGCCATATTTTTAGCAAATCCGTGTAATTTTGGAATCGTTACATTGCTAATGTACCTCTTCCGATGGGATTAGTGTGTATTCACCATCCAGACCAAATTCAGTTCCAAGTTCAAATTTCAAGTCTAGCCTTTTCATTGGCTCAGTCAGAACATCTCAGCTAATCTAATTGCTGGTTTTAGAATTTAGAGTAGACGTGACTGTTGCATGGTTGGTAAATCTGGACCGTGGTGTTTTAAATTTCCACTATTCTATCTTCGAACGCGAAGCTTTTTTTTTTTTACATCTGGTTGTTTGCTGTCTAAAAGAAATTTCAAGATACCAAGCTGAAGTTCTTGTCACTTATGAAGAAGTCTGGTATGTGGTGTTCTTTTCAAACGGGGACGAATATAGGTAACAGGTACAGTTATTGTTCTTGACTATTTCTTGTCTGATGTTATATTTGAAGGCGATGAGGTAATAAGCTCTCTCTCTCTCTCTCTCTCTCTCTCTCTCTCTCTCTCTCTTTCTTTGTGTTTTGAATATGTCGGAATATTTTTACCTTAATTAAATAAAGTTATATTTATCTTTATTATCATGACTAATTATGATTATTATTATTTTCATTGGATACTTGATGAACGTAATCCATTATAGATTCATGTCAATGTAAATGAGCCACGCTCTGACAAAAGACAGTTTAATGTATCTCCGCGATGCATCATACTAGGCAAGTCATCACATGTTTATGGATCCATAAAATCCATTTTACCCGTAGTAGCAACCGGCTAAGTCCTGAGGTATAATAGTCGGACTGCGCTGGCTGACATGAGTCGATACTTTTTGCAGATATATTAAAACTGAGTCCTGAGGTAAGCAAGTCCTTGGAAATGCAGAAAATTTACCAAAGCAAAAAGTTTCGGGCTACGCAGGCTGACCTGAGTCGACACTTTTTGCAGATGAATTAAAACCCTTTTCATAGAGCATGGCTCGTATTCAACTCTTCTATGCATAAATATTAATATCAAGATTAATACCGGTAGCTTGCTACTTTTTAAAACTTAACCCTTTATGTACTAAGCGCGACTCGCCGATCTCTTGCGGACAGCGTAGAACAAGATCAGACTGCAAGGAACGTGCAGCCTGATCTTGGATCAATACTTTGCGCTAAGGAGATATTATTTCCCCAAACATACCTTTGAAATAACAATATTTAGGTTTTTACTATCGAATTGTTAATTTCATTTAAGTTATTTAGCAGGATAAGGGTTAAAATTTTCAAGCAGAAGTGATTGTACAGTTTTTTTTATCAAGGGAGATAAATTGTTTAGAGTTTTTATTATCAAGGGGGATAAATGTTTACATAACACAATGCACCAGCAAAAAACAAGATATGAGTTATTTACCTTGATAGGTATTCATATGATTTGTTTTATACATAATGTTTCTTTTTCAGAAACGCCGCGTTTTCCATATTATTTCAGTTATATCGCCCCGGCCATTGCACCTCTCCATACTTTCCTGAAGATTCCTTTATCAGTACTTCTAAGCTGGGAGGATGTCTTGACTTATAACAAAGTTATAGATTTGAGTTCGCGTAAAATTTGCCCTGTCGGTTTTGTTCGTCCATGAAAGTGTTGCAAGACTAATTTTGCAATTACGTTTCGAAGGCTGGTTTTTTTTTGTTCTCTTTGTTATATTTTATTTGAAAAGAAAAAAAAAAAGTAAGCAGCCTTATACTCGTAAATGTCGTAAGTCGCTTTTTATGTTTGAAAATCACGTTCGCGTAACTACCACATAGGAGTGGGTTGTCATTGATTCCAATTATAGATTCTAATCTCGGTACATGTTTGTCATTTCAAATGGAATGCTATTCCACTGTATAGTTTTATTATTTACTTTTATATACTGAAAGAGAACAGAAAATGAAAAAGCATAAGTTATTGTTGTAAGTCAATTTTATGTTTTTCGGCGGCGAGTAACTGCCACCAATGAGTGGGTCGACATTAAAATAGATTTTTGATTTTGGTCTCCATACAAAAGTTCATGCTTTCCATTCGTATGTTATTCCACAATGCGAGGGCTTTTTTTTTTTCATGTTTTTTTTTTATAAGAGTGGGGACGTCCTCGAAACTAATTTAATATTCTAGTCTCCGTATGGATGTTTGGCTAGGTGAGGGGTGGTTGTGGTGTATGGTCTTACATCCTGAAACAAATAACAAAATGAAATAAAACAGAATTATTTATAACTGAAATAATGTTGAAAATGTCTTTAAACACCATCAAAATATAAAACAAACTTAACACTGACTCGGGTAGGAAACATCATATTCAGAGCCAATGGCTCTGACGAGAAAATGTTGAAGTTTCCTACCCGTAACCGAGCTACATCGACGGCTCGGCATCCACTCTCTGCCGATTATCATTATATAAAATTAATTGGATTTGTACGGAAATATATTCACTCGTCTCAACTCGGCCGATTCCGTAACTACATCTGACCTCGTCCATATCAAGGAGGTCTCACGTGCTGTCACTCACATAATCTTAAACATGGCGGCACTGATGGAAATCGATTTGCAACGACATCATCAGGCAAGTTATTCACATCCATCAATTTGTCGGTGAAAACTACCTACGGAATTGGTAGACCACGTTAACAACTGAATGTACAGGTTGTTTGTCAGCAGAAATGTATTTAGAATGATTTCCATAGAAAATTGTAGCTCATACACCTATTTCTGTTTTTGAGTGGAGCCTTACAATTTTTGTGGTATTTGTCGAAGACAATACCACTATCAGTTCAATATTGAATTTTGAAGACCATGTATCGTATTTTGTGCAAAGCCGAAGGAAATAAACCCAATTAAATTCAATTTTTCTCTGACAAATGAGTTTTTCGGTGGCACTCAGATATGTAATCCGAAATGGCATGTTAAAATACACTTGGTGAGGCCATCGATTGTAGGAAATACTAATTTTTTATTGAAAATAGCTTCACTCGCTCATAGCCTTCTATTGGCGCAATGACATGTACAAAATTTGCCTACTGGACTTTTTCGTTCCAAAACCAGTTCGTCCCATGGCTACTCCATTTGATTGGACATGAATATTTATAGATCGAAATAATTGATTGTAATGTTGGGAATTAAATGTTAACGGCCAAAGATATTTCAAAATCATAGTTTTCAGGTACAAACTTTATCATTATTCGATATATTCACATGGTTTCTCTCTCTATCCATCATGCATCCTACTGTCAAGGGACCTTACTCCTGACTCATCCTAATGATCAAAGGAAGACCACCAATACACAAATAATCCTGTGTCATGAGTACTCTCCCTTCAACCAAAAAGGTATTTATTTGCTTAGTAGGTTGACTTTCAAGCCTATGTTTGAATAATATTTCTCTTTTTCTTTCAAATTATTAATTCCCCACAATGGCTTCCTTGACAAATACCACTTCAGCGTTCTTAACGCTTTGATTAGAACGGGATTTAGCGGCGTAAGTGTATACCACTCATCGTTATACAGCCGAGGTATTTGTTCAGCAAATCACCCGAGATATGCCGACGGTCCACGATTACCTAGTGGAACAACCGAACATGCTTTAATTTTTCAAGCCTGAATCCGTATTCACCAACCATTCTTAAGAACATTCTTAGTCTTATAATCCAGAATTTTCTATATTTGATAGTAACACAGCTTCTGATTGGCTAAACCAAATGGTTTATGAGGTATAGTGTGGCACAGGGTCGCTCAATACAATCTTACTTTTGTTTATTATTATACTCGTAACTTTAGAAAACATAAATGTATTGGCATGATAAACTGTGACAGACCCACAGTATTTTTTATCTTGACTGCCATCGAATGAGAGAGGGATGAAAAAAAAAAAAAGAAATCAAATCTCTAAACGTAACTGTAATCCATGGGTACAAATTGTTGTATGTCACCCAAAATTTTCCTCCCCTCAGAGTGCTGTAAACTTTAACCCCTTAGCTGCTAAGCGCGACTCACTGTCCATTTGCGGACAGTGTAGATCAAGATCAGACTGCACAAAACGTGCAGTCTGATCTTGGATCTACACTGTCCGATAAGGAGGTGGTATTCCCCTACACATAACTTCGAAATAGCAATATATGCGTTTTTACTATCGAAGTGAAAATTTCATTCTAGCTATTTAGAAGGATAAGGGTTAAAGTGACTGTTTTCCACAAATACACTTTCGTGCATTGATTGTGTGTTCAACCGTTTCTCTTCAAATAAAACAAAGCAAGAAACTAGGCTCACATTTTAAGTACATTTTCTTACTCATCAACTCCCTTCCCATTAATCCCTTATCAAACAATCACGCGGCTAAACGACTCCAGGAGAGAAGGCTTTTGAAAACATTGTGGAAAAAGGAGAAAATACTGATAACCAGTACTTTTTCCTTTTTCCACAATGTTTTCCGCCCTTTCCAAGGCAAATCCAAATTTTGGACCACAATTTACATGTCGTCTGCAAATTCTTTCAATTCGGACAAGTCTAAATACTTGTCGTGTGGTAAAGTCTAAATACTTGTCGTGTGATAAAGAGTTAAACTATTTCACCAACAACAATGCAGAAGCCGTAAACCTCGTTAAATATTACCCTGAAACACCCTTTATATAATTGTCTTTCTTTTGCAGTCCGTGAAGATCAAGATCAGACTGCACAAAAAGTACGGTCTGATCTTTGATCTATACTGTCCGCCTAGCTGAAACAATATAGGCAAAAGAAACGATGAAATTGCCATTATTTGGATTTTTTTTCCAGATTGATAAAGAACGTTGAGTTTATTCGGGGCTTTAAGTCTTTACCTCACAACCCGCGAGTTTTAATGACAATGGGAAATTAAACTTATGAAAACATTGTGGTAAAAGGAGAAAATGCTGGTAACCAGCATTTTCTCCTTTTTCCACGATGTTTTCTAACCTTTCAGAAACAAGTTCAACTGTTTTTGCCACATTTAATCAAGCCTTTACCAGACAAAATTTTAGCCTTGTCCAAATTGAAAGCATTTGCAGACGAACATTTCAGTATGGTTCAAAAGGTTCACTTTTTCTTTGATAGGGTAGAAAACACTGTGGGAAAACGAGAAATTGCTGGTTACCAGCATTTTCTCCTTTTCCCACAATGTTTTCAAAAGGCTTCCTTTCCAAGCTCGTTTAAAGTCGGCAATGTGCGGTGAAGGGTTAATTTGTCGTGTCAACTTGGATTAAGGATGAAACCCTTCACTCACACATTGTTTATATGGTCATAACAAACATGTACAGATGACAAAAAAAAAAAGAAACAATGAGTAGGTAAGGAAATTTAGGAGTAGATTCCATGTAGAGAGTGGAACAATTCTCTAATTTGTTTCTATATTCGCATTGTATTCAATAATTGTATCCAGCAAAACTACCAAAACCCAAATACACGTAAATTTAATCATGAGAAAAATAAATTTGAATGACAAGAAACACGCCGAACTTAACAAGATTAAAAAAAAAAACAACGAAAATGTTATGCGAAAGGAGCAACAATTTCAAACATTTACTCCTTTTCTCATATGGTTTTCAAGAAAGATCTACTTTTTGGGTCGTAGTAGAAAGACTAATCCGGGTGGTTATGTGTCAGTGAGGGGAAGAAGTGGCAAGCCAAGGGTGATGGATCGCTGGCCTTTACAAATAGTTTGTACTCGATCGCATTCTTGTTGTGACCTCATTTTGAGCGGGTTTTGTCAGTGTATTCCCTCAATCATTAAATACTGACGCGGGAGATGATAATTTTACTGGACTATTTTTAAAACTTGTTAAGGTAAAAGTTTTGTGATATACTATATGTAGTTTATAAAGATGAGTCTTTTACTCGTCTGCACGTGACACTTTTTGACTGCATTGTTGGATATCGAGCATCTGCTTTTACCAAGAATTAGATTTTAAGTGCTCTCTTTCAGTAATATGCTTTTCATACCATTTGAAGCACTAACGTTACATGTATTTTACTTTCTTGAAATGTTTATCATTGCATAGTATGTAATAGATATACAATTGACAAATATTTCAAGAAAATAAATTGGTGTTTCAAATGGTATGAAAAGCGTTTTAGTTAAGAAAGCAACTAGAATCTACTGCTTGTTAAGAGCAAAAGCTCCTTTTCCCAAAATGTATTCAAAAAGTGTCACGTGTACACGCATAAAAGATTTACTTTTATAGTAGTTGGATTTGTGTTATTGACCACGTGACTTTATGTTTACATGTTCATGTATATATGAGCCATGCTCTGTGAAATGGGAGCTTAGTGCATTTGCCGAACGTATCGACCCAGGTCAGCCTGTGCAGTCCGCGCAGGCCGATCTGCGCCGAAACTTTGTGGTTTTTGGTCAATTTTGTGCCAGTCTACCTCTTGACCCAGCCGACTGTTAGACAAAATGAATTTTGTGGATCCATAATTGTATGATGACCTGGTTGGTATACTGCAACACGGAGGTGCATTAAACCCTGATTTGCCAGACCAGGGGTATACATTTACATATCAACTGTTGTTTAGAGTCAGTGGCTTAACGTTTTGCCAGACCCGGGGTATATATTTACATATCAACTGTTGTTTAGAGTTATCAGTGGCTTAACGTTTTGCCAGACCCGGGGTATACATTTACATATCAACTGTTGTTAAGAGTTATCAGTGGCTTAACGTTTTGCCAGACCCGGGATATACATTTACATATCAACTGTTGTTAAGAGTTATCAGTGGCTTAACGTTTTGCCAGACCCGGGGTATATATGTACATATCAACTGTTGTTTAGAGTTATCAGTGGCTTAACGTTTTGCCAGACCCGGGATATACATTTACATATCAACTGTTGTTTAGAGTTATCAGTGGCTTAACGTTTTGCCAGACCCGGGATATACATTTACATATCAACTGTTGTTTAGAGTTATCAGTGGCTTAACGTTTTGCCAGACCCGGGGTATACATTTACATATCAACTGTTGTTTAGAGTTATCAGTGGCTTAACGTTTTGCCAGACCCGGGATATACATTTACATATCAACTGTTGTTTAGAGTTATCAGTGGCTTAACGTTTTGCCAGACCCGGGTTATACATTTACATATCAACTGTTGTTTAGAGTTATCAGTGGCTTAACGTTTTGCCAGACCCGGGGTATACATTTACATATCAACTGTTGTTTAGAGTTATCAGTGGCTTAACGTTTTGCCAGACCCGGGGTATACATTTACATATCAACTGTTGTTTAGAGTTATCAGTGGCTTAACGTTTTGCCAGACCCGGGGTATACATTTACATATCAACTGTTGTTTAGAGTTATCAGTGGCTTAATGTTTTGCGAGACCAGGGGTATACATTTACATATCAACTGTTGTTTAGAGTTATCAGTGGCTTAACGTTTTGCCAGACCCGGGGTATACATTTACATATCAACTGTTGTTTAGAGTTGTCAGTGGCTTAACGTTTTGCCAGACCAGGGGTATATATTTACATATCAACTGTTGTTTAGAGTTATCAGTGGCCTAACGTTTTGCCAGACCAGGGGTATACATTTACATATCAACTGTTGTTTAGAGTTATCAGTGGCCTAACGTTTTGCCAGACCCGGGATATACATTTACATATCAACTGTTGTTTAGAGTTATCAGTGGCCTAACGTTTTGCCAGACCAGGGGTATATATTTACATATCAACTGTTGTTTAGAGTTATCAGTGGCTTAACGTTTTGCCAGACCAGGGGTATACATTTACATATCAACTGTTGTTTAGAGTTATCAGTGGCTTAACGTTTTGCCAGACCAGGTGTATACATTTACATATCAACTGTTGTGTAGAGTTATCAGTGGCTTAACGTTTTGCCAGACCAGGGGTATACATTTACATACCAACTGTTGTTTAGAGTTATCAGTGGCTTAACGTTTTGCCAGACCAGGGGTATACATTTACATACCAACTGTTGTTTAGATTTATCAGTGGCTTAACGTTTTGCCAGACCCGGGATATGCATTTATATATCAACTGTTGTTTAGAGATATCAGTGGCTTAACGTTTTGCTAGACCCGGGATATACATTTACATATCAGCTGTTGTGTAGAGTTATCAGTGGCTTAACGTTTTGCCAGACCCGGGGTATACATTTACATACCAACTGTTGTTTAGAGTTATCAGTGGCTTAACCCTTTCGGCGCCACTGCCAAATTCTGGGGCTTTTGTGGATGGCATAGATCGTGCAGTGTGATTTTGAGTCTACATCAT
Organism: Hippopus hippopus; assembly: GCA_946811185.2. Lineage (NCBI taxonomy): Eukaryota > Metazoa > Mollusca > Bivalvia > Cardiida > Cardiidae > Hippopus > Hippopus hippopus. Next base: position 9,576,751 of record OX328110.1, read on the forward strand.
ACGATTGTTTATTCAAGCCTGTAAGATAAACAACTGTTTTCGTTTTCAGTGGAATGCATTTTCAGCCTTAAAAAGAGGCCTAGTTCATACATATAGCGCTGAAACAGTTGCAGACCCATGGGTCGGGTGTACATTAGTCATTTATTTTTGTTTTGTAATTTTTGTATGTTATTTATACATGTCACTTTTAACTATTTACAATGTAGATCTACCTATTTATGATTGAGCGGCGCTCTGGCAGAAGGTAGTTAAATGCATCTGCGTTATGCGTTATAGCGAGCAGGTCGTCTCGTTATCCATGGATCCATAAAATCCATTTAGTCTAACAACCGACTGATTCATGAGGTAGACGGGTCCTTTGGCATGCAGAAAATTAACCAATAGCAAAAACTTTCGCCCCTGGTCAGCATGCGCTGTTTTCGTAGGCTGACCGCGGTCGATACTGTTTTGCAGATACATTAAATCCCTTGTCACAGAGAACGGTTCAAATAGATTTTTTGTTCGGTACGAAATAGAGCAATGTGGAAAGCGACTGCATACACGAGCGTTCTCGGGGTGACAGAGCAGACCAAGATATTTAGGCTGTGCAGAAATCGCCATTTGATCTTAATGTAAACTTGTCTATATATAAACAGTGACATATTCTGGCTTAAAACGGAAACTGTGACAAAATTAATGGTTCTTTTTCCAAAAATTGACAGAAAGTACCTATTTCTTTTTCTCATGATCTGCGGACACAAATTTGCGACAGACAACATAGGCACAGCCACAGCCAGGATTAAAATATTTATACGAACAGTGAGGCACGAGGGAGCCGATGTGGGATGGGGGTCTCTCCAGGAACATTGGAAGACTTTAAATGCGAAATGGTTGGTTCTGACATATTTTTGATAGCATTTTCTTGTAAATAATTTGTCACAAATATTACTATTTTTACAAAAATACATGTTTCAGCCTCCCTTTTTATACGCAGGTGCTTACTGTGCGTAATGGATGCTACGCCCTTGGACAAGTTTTAAAAAACTACACATTGTAAAAATTAAAAAAAAAGAGTCAAAATGAAGCAATACTATAAACAAGACTACACTGCACTGTAAAGTATAATTATTAGCTTAAATGACCTTGTACTCGTCCTTTACCACCAGTTTGGAGAAGAACATTATAAGCTTTACTTTCGTTCTGATGCATTTTGTAGAAAATACTGAATTATTTGTAAATAACTATGTAAATTACATTTCATAAGAATGTGCAAATGAAATATGTTTAAAGTAAACTAAAACTACATTTGAACATTAGTTTCAGAAGGGTTACGAGCCATTTTTACTATCGCCACAATGTTTTCAAAATTAGTCGCTGCAAGATTAATTGTATGTTGGAGTTATTCTGTTATTTAGCAGCAAAAGAATTTAGAAAATTTTCATGTTTCAGGACTTACTATGTTATAGAAATGTTTTTAGATTTATTAGTTTGGTCCCTTGATCGATGAATCGAATCAATGATTTAATATACATCCATGTATTCTTTTGATACTTATTATCTGGGTCACCACCTCTAGGTCTTCGACCTTCATCATTTTACTGAATACCTTTGACAACACTACAGCATTTTGTACTCGACCAATGAGCATTTCCAGGTAACAAATTTAATGTGGCTCAAAAGATGACTTCTTTCATTTATGATGTGGAAAACATTCTGGGGAAATGAGAAAATGCTGGTTACCAGCATTTTCTCATTTCCCCGCAATGTTTTCAAAACCATTCCACTACAGGGTAGTTAAAACTCAGGATTGTGTGGTAAAAGGTTAAAGTGGAATTGATGAAATCTAAACATTTGGACCGAAGAGCTCAGATAACGCGTTTCACCAGCCGGAAGAATTTGAAACGGCCTATTTAGCTTTTATGCCAAAACTCAGAATATTTTGCGAAATACCGACGAATGCAACTAGATATGTTTTTCTTTGCAATTGTATGGACTGTCCGGTTAAATTCATTGAAAAAGGCAGTCTTTGGCTTTTAACTTATGAGATCATGGTTGTTTTGCAATCGTGAACTTGGTCTACCTTCATTTTCGTCAGATATGATGTCATCATGCATACGAATTCTCCTTGTCATTGACGCGTATTACTGATCAAGCGACATTCCCACAAGTCTTTGCGAAACTCTGCTGCGAATTTTGCCAAGCCCCGGTAGCTCAGTCGGTAGCGTGTAGGAATCAAGAACAGGGGATCGCTGGTTCGATCCCTGGCTCGGCCAATTTCTTTCCGCGAATTGATGATAGTCATTGCGACGGGTTCATTCCTCTTCCACCGCTGACCATTGTCTCGACGATGGTTATGTGAGAAAGCAGCCAGTGGCTTGGAAAGAAAATTGTGCGGAGTACTGGTAAAAGAGACTCCAGGAAAGCATGGATAGGTGCTATGGCCGCCGTGATATAACTGAAATAATGTTGAAATGGCGTTGAACACCATAAATTTTTTACCCCCCTGCCCGGGGAGGGTATAGTTTTTGCGTTGTCCGTCCGTCTGTCAGTCGTCCGGACAGATATCCTCTAAGATCCATAACGAAAATTGATGAAACTTATATTGTTTATCATAAGTCACAGACAAACATTATTTGTTTTTATTTAATGAAATGCCATGTCATCGAAAACGAAGGCTTAATGTATAGTTTCGTTATGGACCAATAAGGTTCCGTTTGTTCCTCCGTCGGTCCGTACAGAAATAGATCTTCTAAGATCCTGGTCGAAAACGACGACACTTCATACATGTGTTCCTTATGATAGTCCGCTGATACAATTTGTTTGCTTTTTGATATAATGTCATGTCATGGAAAAAAGAGGCTTAATGTATAATTATATTATGGACCAATAACAATAAGGCCACGTGTACGTGCAAAACACATACCTCTTATATGTTTCTATCAAAAAAAGTCTTTTTTTCGGCGGGTGGGGGGTATCATTTTAACGAAATAACTTGTTCTTACATTGGTCTCTCCTCTATACTGGTGATTTGCCAGCTATCGGCTTATTTAGTTCAGAGATATTTTTATAACTGTGGTGAGATTTTAAAAGTCTAATTGCACATTTCAAGACTCGACCAAACTGCAAGGGTTTGCATAAGATAATGAAAATGCAGCTCAAATGATGAAATTTGTCTTCGAAGGGTGGAAAACATTGTTGAGAAAAGGAGAAAATGACGGTTACCAGCGTTTTCTCCTTGTGCCCCACAATGTTTTGAAAAGTCTTCACGTCAGGGTCGTCAACACGGGAATATTCAGTAATGGGCTAAAGTGACTTTATTGTGGCGCCGCATGAGCGGCGGCACTGTATTTTTATTCGCTTTTGAAAAGTGCCTGTGGAGGTAGCCATATTGATACTATATAGACTGGTTCAGTATTTTCTTTTTTAACATACATGTAAAAATACGGTACTTTCATTACCAGATCGAGCCCGTACCAACTTTTTTTTTTCTATTTGGACTGATTTTTTGTTTTTTAACATGTAAAATACTGTACTTTCACTGCCAGATCGATAAAAACCAGATCGTATCCCAGATGGCCCAGAGTTTAAATATTTGTCATGTAGTATCACCACGTGGACCTCTACGAAGTTTGTTCAAGTGATGCCCTTGGCGTAAAAAAATAACCCTCTGTAATGTGGGGTGTGTGAAGTTGGCAGTAAGTTCGATAATCGGAGTTCGATATTCAATATCGAAATGAATATGCGGATGAGTTGAATTTCATGCCGCAGTAAATTCGCTTTTTTTTCAAACTCAAGGGATAGTTACGAAAATTAATGAATCCTGACTTGAATATCGAAATGAATATCATGCCAGCAGCAGATTCGCGTTTTTTTTTTATGTATGGGCATATGGATGGTGTATGAAATCGAATGTCGATTTAAATATCGAAATGAATTTCATGCCAGCAGCAGATTCGTCTGTTTTTATGTATAGGCATATGGATGGTCTATGAAATCGAATGTCGATTTGAATATCGAAATGAATATCCTGCCAGCAGCAGATTCGCGTTTTTTCCTGTATAGGCTTATGGATGGTCTATGAAATCGAATGTAGATTTGAATATCGAAGTGAATTTCATGCTAGCAGCAGATTCGCGCTTTTTTATGTATGGGGATAAGGATCGTGTATGAAATCGAATGTCGATTTGAATATCGAAATGAATATCATGCCAGCAGCAGATTCGCGTTTTTTTTATGTATGGGGATATGGATGATGTATGAAATCGAATGTCGATTTGAATATCGAAATGAATATCATGCCAGCAGCAAATTCGCATTTTTTCATGTATGGGCATATGGATGGTGTATGAAATCGAATGTAGATTTGAATATCGAAATGAATTTCATGCCAGCAGCAGATTCGCGTTTTTTTTTTGTTTTTTTATGTATGGGCATAAGGATGGTGTATGAAATCGAATGTCGATTTGAATATCGAAATGAATATCATGCCAGCAGCAGATTCGCGTTTTTTCCTGTATAGGCATATGGATGGTGTATGAAATCGAATGTCGATTTGAATATCGAAATGACTTTCATGCCAGCAGCAGATTCGCGTTTTTTTATGTATGGGCATAAGGATGGTGTATGAAGTCGAATGTCGATTTGAATATCGAAATGAATATCATCCCAGCAGCAGATTGGTGTTCTTTCCTCTATAGGCATATGGATGGTGTATGAAATCGAATGTAGATTTGAATATCGAAATGAATTTCACGCCAGCAAGAGATTCGTCTGTTTTTATGTACAGCTATATGGATGGTGTATGAAATCGAATGTCGATTTGAATATCGAAATGAATATCATGCCAGCAGCAGATTCGCGTTTTTTCCTGTATAGACATACGGATGGTATATGAAATCGAATGTAGATTTGAATATCGAAATGAATATCATGCCAGTAGCAGATTTGCGTTTTTTTTTTTTTTATGTTTGGGGATATGGATGATGTATGAAATCGAATGTCGATTTGAATATCGAAATGAATTTCATGCTAGCAGCAAATTCGCATTTTTTCATGTATTGGCATATGGATGGTGTATGAAATCGAATGTCGATTTGAATATCGAAATGAATATCATGCCAGCAGCAGATTCGCGATTTTTCCTGTATACGTATATGGATGGTGTATGAAATCGAATGTCGATTTGAATATCGAAGTGAATTTCATGCCAGCAGCAGATTCGCGTTTTTTTTATGTATGGGCATAAGGATGGTGTATGAAATCGAATGTCGATTTGAATATCGAAATGAATTTCACGCCAGCAGCAGATTCCTCTGTTTTTATGTACAGCCATATGGATGGTGTATGAAATCGAATGTCGATTTGAATATCGAAATGAATATCATGCCAGCAGCAGATTCGCGTTTTTTTTTGATGTATGGGGATATGGATGGTGTATGAAATTGAATGTCGATTTGAATATCGAAATGAATTTCATGCCAGCAGCAGATTCGCGTTTTTTTATGTATGGGCATAAGGATGGTGTATGGAATCGAATGTCGATTTGAATATCGAAATGAATTTCATGCTAGCAGCAGATTCGCGTTTTTTCCTGTATAGGCATATGGATGGTGTATGAAATCGAATGTCGATTTGAATATGGAAATGAATTTCATGCCAGCAGCAGATTCGCGTTTTTTCCTGTATGGGCATAAGGATGGTGTATGGAATCGAATGTAGGGGCATACGGAGGATATGTAAAAATTTAATGTCGGTTACAATATCGAACTGAAATTCATGCTAGCTGCAGATTCCCGTATTTTTATGTGTTGGCATTTTTATTCTATATGAAATCAAATGTAGATTTGAATATCGAACTGAATTTCACGCTAGCAGCAGATTCGCTTAAATTTCTGTACTGGCATAACGACTGTGTATGTTATCGAATGTAGGGTTGAATATCGAACTGAATTTCATGCTAGCAGCAGAATCGCTAAAATTTCTTTACTAGCAATAGATGATGCATGAAATCGAATGTAGGTATGACTATCGAACTGAAATTCATGCTAGCAGCAAATTTCTAAAATATCTGTACGGGCATAAAGACTGTGCATGAAATATAAAGTAGATTTGAATATCGAACTGAATTTCATGCTAGCAGCATGGTCGAGGAAAAGCGGCATTGCATAAAATGCGCTCTCTCTCTCTCTCTCTCTCTCTCTCTCTCTCTCTCTCTCTCTCTCTCTCTCTCTCTCTCTCTCTCTCTCTCTCTCTCTCTCTCTCTCTGCAAAGCATCTGTTCTGTTCGGTTATAAAATTTTAACAGTATAAATTGCTATCAATTGTAAAAAAGAATTAGTCGACAAAAAAAAAAAGGAAAACACGATTTCAGAACTGACACTTTGCATTTATAAAATCAATAAAACTAAAATTAACTCATGTTTGAATTTCCTCCATACTTATCAATGCTGATTGTCACTGGTTTGATTCTTAGTTCAGTCAAATTCTTTCCAAGCAATGATTGATGTTATTGCGACAATATTCACTGATTGCTCACTACGTTGTTTCGCACGTATTTATTTAAAAATAGCCAGGAGCTTTGAAGAAATGTGGTGCAAAATTAAATTACAAGCTGCAAGCAAGCATCGATATGTGCACTGGCCGATTCAATGCAAGTAACATACTTTTTGTCACGGCGTGGGCTTTTTTGGCCCTTCTATCGCAAAACTTAACTTTGTAAGCGTCGCTAACGATTATTTTTTACTGTTTACATACACTATTTTATAGACTTCTGTTTCAGTACTTCACAGTATCACTTTTGATCGTTATATATGCACCCAATATGACCTTCGCTGTCAACGGGCCGATAAATTCCATTCATTCATTCATTCACTTGTAATGGCATAAAAAAAAAGAAAACATCAAACAAAATCATTCCCCTTTTTTGGATTAGAGAAATGATAACTTTTCAAGTCTTGTTATGCAAATCAGTTCTAGTTGGATTACAGTATGGGGTAGCCTTCCGGGAAAATATGCTACACCATATTAAACACATCATAATAACTCAAGAGGAATAACTGAAACGATAAACATGTTCCACATTTAAAAACACCAACACTGGACAAAAGACAATGGACAAAAGATGAATGAAAACAAAAGAAAAGAGGGCCATGATGGCATCGAAGTCGCTCACCTAGCATTTTGACCATACATGACCCATTTCCAATCTCTTCCGAGACATATTGACAAACATTCTGACAACCTTTTATTAGTTAGGGACTCTTGTCTACACAAGCGTTTTCTAGAATTTGTCTCAATGACCTAATTTAAAGCTCAACATTGTTTTTTTAAAACTTGTAGAAATTATCCAGACAAACATTCTGACCACCTTTCATGAGTATTTGAGAGAAATATGGCCCGTAGAGTGTACACATTTTTTTTTCGAGATTGACCAGGTAACCTAGTTTTTTTAACCCAACATGACGCCTTTTCAAACTCGTCTAAGTTATCATCAAGGCAAACATTCTGACCAAGTTTCAAGATTACCGGACTGAAAATGAGGCCTCTTGAACCTACACAAGGTTTTCAAAGATTAAACCTGGTTACCTATTTTTTGACCCAATGTGACTAATATCAAACTCATTCAAGATATCATCAAAACAAATTTCCTAACCAATTTTCAAGAGTATTGTACCAAAAGCGTACACAATGTTTTTCAAAGATTTGACGTATTGACTTAGTTTTTGACCCGACATAACCCATTTTCAAAGTTGTCAAAGATATTATAAAGACAAACATTTTGACCATTTTTCAAGACTATTCTACAGAAAATGTGGCCTACAGAGTGTATTTTCTTTTAATGAAATTTGACCTAGTGACCTAGTTTTTTACCCAACGTGACCAATTTCCAGACTCGTCCAAGATATCACCAAGACAAAGATCCTAACCAACTTTCATTTGTTATGGTCTGAAAATATGCCCTCTATATAGCGTACACAAGGTTGATTAAAGATTTGACGTAGTGACCTAGTTTCTGACTCGACATAATCCATTTTCGAACTTGTCAAAGATATTATGAAGAAAACATTCCGACAAATTTTTCAGAGTATTCGATAGAAAACGTGGCCTATGTATGGAGTGAACAAAGGGTTTTTCAAGATTTGACCTAGGTACCTTTTTGGCCCGATATGACCCTTTTCGAACTCGTCCGAGATACCATCAAGACGCACGAGTGTTAGTGACATTCTTTTTGTCCGAGATATCATTAAGACAGACATTCTGAACATGTACAATGAGTATCAGACTGAAAATGTGGCCTCTACAGTGCACACAAAGTTTTTCTAAGATTGGGCGGAGTTATCTATCTTTTGACTCTTATTGACCCAATTTCAAACTCGTCCGAGATACCAACAAAACCAATATTCAGATAAGGTAAAAAGAGTATCAGACTGAAAATGAGACCTCTAGAGTACGGTATAGTGTAATCAAGGTTTTTCAAAGTTTTGCACCAGTGACCTACTTTTCTTCCCAACATGATCTAATTTTGAAATTGTCCGAGATATTGTCAAGACAAGCATTCGTATTAAGTTTCATGAGTATAGTACTGAAAATGTTGCTTCTAGAGTGCACACAAGGAAACTTTTGACACGTAGGCGACGCTCGACAGACGACGGACAGAGCACGATCACCTAAGGTCATATTGAGCACTTCGTCCTCATATGAGCTAAAAATAATGATAATAATGAAACATTAAAATGGCATCCATTGCTAACTACTTCGAACGAATATAATGATTTCTCTCGCTGATATTGCTGGCTGAAAAGCAGACAGTAACTTTCCAACTTAAAGACGGAGTTCATGGAAACAAAAGGAAATTATAAAGGCAATGGGTTTTGCAAAAGTCATGTTTTCTTTTTACTCCCCTTAACTCTTTACTAGTCAGCAAAGTTTTATACCGGCCCAAATTCAAATTATTTGAAGACATAAATCAATGGTGGCCCAACTGACGAAATATGACCTTGATGGGGTAGAAAAGATTGTGGTGAAGGAGAAAATGCAGATTACCACCATTTTCTCCTTTTCCCACAATATTTTCAAAAAGCTTTCTTCCTCAGGGTCATTGTGATTGTGTTGTAAAGGGTTAACTCTTCGAGTTTTGAATAACACAGCGGTCAGTTTAGGAATTATAGCAATATACATGAAATTTCACCGTTGATTTTGATCAGATTGCAGGTCTGGCTTTTCTGCTCTTGATCTACACTAGCCGCAAAGGAATCTACAGCTGTGAGAGGCACTCTAAGGGTTCTAGGACCATTATTGTACTGGAACTTGTCAAAATCAGAGAAATCAGAGAGATGTTAGTGCTGAATTGCTTCCTTAAACTGAAACGGTCCCAATTTTTACTGAGAATGTCTCTCTCATTTGAACCATGCCCTGGAAAAAGGGGACTTAATGCAGCTGCAAAAAGTATCAACCGGTGTTAGCCCACGCAGTCTGCGCAGGTTGAAATGTGTTGGAACCTTTTGCAATTGGTCAATTTCCTGCATGACAAAGGACCATTCTATCTCCAGATCCAGTCATTTGTTAGACAAGGTGTATGTTATAGGTCCATAATTATATGACAACTTGCTTGGTATTATGCATCACAGAAATGCATCAAGCCCCCTTATGCTAGAACTCAGCTCCTTTATGGTAATTCTGCGAGAAAAGCCCGTTCTGTAAAGTATATGAATGAATATAGAAAATAAAACAAGTGTGACCAAACAATATATAAACTGACCAATACTATAACAGTAGAATGAAGTACCAGTAACGTTCAGAACAACAATAAGTTAGAATAAAGATAGCCAAAATGCTAATAAAAAATAAACAGGAGAAAAGTTCCATTACCGAAAGTAAAAAAAGACATGAGTACGACTACAAATAAAGCATAAATAAGAGGGCCAAGATGGCCCTGGATCGCTCACCTGAACTTTCGAGAGGACCATAGCCAATTCTTTTTTAACTATTGAAATTTTGGAAACAAATCGTTATTTTACCAAGCAATTTTGAAAACATCACCTGTAAAAATCATTTCAAAATCTGTCACCACCCCTACAATCATCACCAAAGCCATGTTTTTGACGAATGAGAATTCTGCAAATAAATTTTGGGATAGGTCACCCAAGGACCGTTTCTTGAACAAGAGCACATGCCCGGTAGTGGCTAAAAATATTAAGTCGAACAAGAGCACCGTATGCGGGTGCCAACGATTTGCTGTTGGGTGCTGGATAGTAAGTTAAAATTCTAACTCGAAAAAGGGGCATAATTTGGACAAAATGATTTTAGAGTTATCTGTTCGTGTTGTATGGGTTGCTCTTTTACTAGTGAACACTTATTCCAAGCTTCAAGTACATGTGTTGAGTGGAAGCCGAGATATAACAAAATGTCAAAGTTTTTGCAGAGCGACGACGACAACAGGGCTATGAGAATACCTCGATTTTTTCTGTGAAATTATTTCAAAATCTGAACAGTGGTTTCAGAGAAGAAGAATTTTTAAGAATTTCTTCATGTCCGTATAGTGCAAATAGCCCCCCACCACCACCACAGCCATGTTTCTTGACGGATCAAAAGGGGCACCAAAGGAACATTTCTGTGAAAATATTTCAAAATCTGAGGAGTGGTTTAAGAGAAGAATTTCAAAGAATTTCTTTAAGTCCATACAGTGCAAAGAGCTTCTCCCCCACGGCCATGTTTTTTGACAGATCAAAATTTCGTGAACAATTTTTTGAGAAGGGTTACCTAAAGAACATTTCTGGGAAATTATTTCAAACTCTGACCAGTGGTTTCAACAGAGAAGATTTTTCAAGAATTTCTTAGAAAATTCCATTTGGTTGCCATTGCAACCAGATTTTTTGATCGAATCAAATTCTGTGAACAATTTTAAAGAGGACTTCCCGAGGAATATTCCAGCCAAGTTTGGCCTAAATTGGCTTAGCGGTTAAGGAGGAAAAGATGTTTAAAGAATTGTTTACACCGCACGACCCACTGCAAATAGCTCCTCATCACCACAGCCATGTTTCTGGACGGATCAAAATTTCGCAAACAAGTTTTCATAAGGAACACCCAAGGAACATTTCTGTGAAAGTATTTCAAAATCTGATGAGTGGTTTAAGAGAAGAAGAATTTCAAAGAATTTCTTTAAAGGGCAAATCAACAAGTTTCAGATATGGTTAATTTTCAAATCTACACTTATCAAATGGTAACATGGTAATGTTGTAACTAGAAAAAAAAATTAGTAAAAGTACTTTTTTTCAATTCATATTTCTGCTTATTAAATTTTATTGCATCGCTTATCTCCCTTACTTATTGTTGCGTCCCTTGATTTGTGACGTCATAGGAGAGCTTGTTTCAATATGGACGTTGTTTACGATAGTAAACTGAGCGATATTGAAGACGAAGAAATAGACGATTCTGGGCCGGTAAGGCCGTACATGTACGAGCCAATTTTTAAAGAAACTTATTAAGTTTCTGATGATGAGTATAATTGTAACTTTTCGCCCACTGATGACGAAAATGACGATGTTGTGCCGGACTTTTCAACGTGTTGAGTATTGCGCGCTATTGAAATACGTCTATTAGGGGTGAACATCGCTTACAGAAATATTATTCTATACATGATAATATTAAGTGTATGGCATAAACTTTGTTTCACGTGAAGCATTTTCAGTAGATTAACGGGCGGAATTAAACAACAACAACAACAAAAAAAAAAATACGGTTTCAAGACAGTTCCACGACAAGACATTTGCCCGACACTTTATTTTCATGTCAAATAACCCTTTTCTTGACTTTTACGATTGATAATCGTGAGATGTTAGTTCTAACTATTTGTTGATGGGTCCTCGTTGATATTTGTACCTTGTAAAGAATTCTGTAAACATTGACGAGTACAAGTTTATTCTCTCGTGGGTGAAGGGTTACACAATAAATCACGATTTTCATGAGAATTAGAATATTTTGAAATGCTGTTAACCAGCATGAAATTTGATAAAAGAATATGTTCCGAGATTATTAAGACTTAATTCTCAAAATTATTTTGAAAGTTATTTTAGTTGTTTTTCTTACCATACAGAAATACATGAACATCAGAGAGAGGGAGAGGTGATCTACCTGTGTGAAATACTTTTTTGCTGTTTACCTTGTCCACATGATCCATTCAATGCAAAAATTTATCATACATGTATAGCTACTGTATGTTCCATATAGAGCTTCTCTGTGAAAGTCTTAAACTCTGAATTGAAATTTGTTCAGTCGTTGTTTGTCTTATGCAAATTGTTTCAATTTGGGTAAGTCTCAAATTGGTCTACCGTTTACTAGGGACTGAGCGGTTAATACTGACATTCCGGTCAAATTGCAGTATAGACGACTTCAGATTCATTGTAAAAACATAGAAAGAGCTTGTAACTATCAATTGGTCCTTTATCCACAATATTTTCTATTTTTAACTTTTTACCAAACGACAAAATATTAAACAGGCCCAAATTGAAATCACTTGCAGACGACAAAATAAAGTTAAATATTTCAAAAATTGAAATTTGTTTCCAGCAGAGTAGAAAACATTGTGGTTAAAGGAGAAAATGCTGGCTACCAGCATTATCTCCTTTTCCTACAATGTTTCTAAAAGGCTTCTGTCTCAGGGTCGTAAAAACTAGGGATTGATTGGTAAAGGGTTAAATATAAATCCCACACATTGGGCACGAGTTTTGTTTTGGTTCCCAGGAAGCAGTATCCGAAGAGATTAGTACGAGTTGTATGAACTTGTTTCTCAAGAGGTGTAAAATACATGTTTAAATTGTTACCAAACATCAAATTTATTGACGCAACCGAATTGAAAGCATTTGGAGTCAACAAATTAAATTTTACTCACATGTTTGGACTTGTCTTTGATGGGGTAGAAAACTTTGTAGAAAAAGGAGAAAATACTGGTTACCATCATTTTCTCCTTTACCTACAATGTTTTCAAAAGGTTTTTGTTTCTTCACAAGGGTCGTTAAAACAAAGGATTGTTTGGTAAAGGGTTAAACTAAGTTAAACTAAATTCCAATAAACAATCACATTTTATCGGTCATATTTAAATGCTGTGGATTTGAAATATTCTAATTCTAAATTTTTATCATTTGGGTAAGGGTTAGGCTAAACCCTTACACAGATGGCAAAACTTTAGACTTGTCCACTCCACACCGAAAGTATTTGCAAACCACAGATCCAATGTGGCCTTGACAATAGGTTTGAGGGTAGAAAATATTGTAGGAAAAGAAGATAACTCTGGGAATCAGGACTTATTCCTTTTTTCACCCTGTCCTCAAAAGCCTTCTCCATTAGGGTGGTTGAAGATCAGAATTTTGAGGTAAAAGGTAAAAGAATTGGTGTGTGAGCCTGGTCAAAAACATTCTGTTTCTTAATTAAAAAAAAAATGTGTTATTTTAATTTTCTCACTTTTGTCTGATTATCAGAGAAAATGACTTGTGTCAAATTATATGCATTTTCAAAATTTTCATACTGACATGTTCAAAACATTTTCCTAAGTAGCCTGTCTAGAAGACATAATATGGATAGGAAAAGGAAATATATCCACAAATCAAAATTGTATAGATATAATTCAAAATTTGTTCAAAATGCATGCAAGTTGTCAAATCATTTTTAAGAGTGAAATGTCAAAGAGAAGTAGTCTATGGGATAAAAGCTGTAACATGGGTTTACTGTCACCAACAAACATTACAGTGTAAAGGGGTGAGATATGCAAATGTTATGTAACCATTTCCTGTATTGTTTCAACTGGTCGGTGATGGATTTACATTTATGACCATGATTAGGGGTAGCCAGATACTGATTTCACCCTTTACCATACAAACCCTAGATCTAGTTTCCAATACCCAAAGAAAAAGTCTTTGAAAAACAGTGTGGGAAGAAAATGATATTTGCTGTTCAAAGAATGATTATTATCCCTTGAAAGTTTACATCATTTGAACAATGTCGACTTTGTTATTTGCAAAATTTATGTTATGAATTTGGATGAATCTATAATTTTGTTAAATGTTGAAATCATTTGGAAAAGGGAGAAAACGGCAGCATTTTCTCTTTGTTCAGAATGAAGCGGATGTAGAAAAGGGTAAATTAGTACGAATAACAATTCATGAATGTATTCCAGTTTCAAGAAAAAAGAAATTACCTACTTCATGTTGGATTTTCTTTTTGGGAATTGCCGTTGCGGAATGTCTGTCTTTCGGAGTTTCGGTTTAAGGCCTATCTCCTTTCGACTCGGAGTTTCGAATAATGTCGGCACAGCGTCAGGTTTTAACCGCAGGCTAAAATTCCTATAACCAACTTCTTTTGCGAGTTTTGGACTTATTAAGAACTGACTGTCATCGAAGTATTTCAGACACAATTTCGAATGAACCGATGGCAAAAAATCCGTCGCTACTATCCGGCCCCGGTTTAAACGTTGAATCCATAGTTTCCTCCTTTTTAATTCCTTCGGAAATTTGAAAATACTACTTCTATGAGTTCCCGAATCGACGTTGCAGCCATAGGCTGCACAATTTACTATTTTTTCGGCTCAATTCTCAGTTAATACTCAGATATCTGCATACAATCATCCGCGTTCCTACTTAATGTCTACTGACGGTATACACAGAGTGACTCGACAATGACGTCACACATGCACGGGAGATAAGCGAATCAGGGGAAGTAAGCCATGTACCATTTTTAGGGCCGTATATCAGCGTGACAATTCGGCCGTGGTTTATGGCATGTTACAGGGTGGTATTTATGAAAAATGGCGGACACATGTTTAACTGACATCATTTGCAGCTGATTAAAGGAAAAAAAACAGTCTGGTCAAAATATTTTAGGATTTGCCCTTTAAGTCCATACAGTGCAAAGAGCCCCCCTCCCCCACGGCCATGTTTTTCGACGGATCAAAGTTTCGCGATCAATATTTGAAAGGGTCACCCAAAGAACATTTCTGTGAAATTATTTCAAAGTCTGACCAGCGGTTTCATCAGAGAAGACTTTTAAAGAATTTCTTTTAAAATTCCATTTGGTTGCCATGGCAACCAGAGTTTTTGATGGAATCAAATTCTGTGAACATTTGTTAAAGAGGACCTCCCAAGGAACATTCCAGCCAAGTTTGGTCCAAATTTGCCAAGCGGTTTAGGAGAAGATGTATAAAGAATTGTTGACGCCTCACGACGGACGACGCACGACTGACCCAACGTGATCGTAAAAGCTACCCTTGAGCACGTTGTGCTCAGGTGAGCTAAAAAACAAGAGGGTAAACGGCCCTAAGGCGCTCACCTGAGTAAAGTCGTATAGGATTGATAAAGCTTAAGAAATCCTGGTTTCATACACCATCCATATGCCTATTCATGAAAACAGGCGAATTTGCTGCTGGCATGATATTCATTTCGATATTCAAATCGACATTTGGTTTCATACACCATGCATATGCCTTTACATAAAAACAGGCGAATCTGCTGCTGGCATGAAATTCATTTCGATATTCTAATCGACATTCGATTTCAAACACCCTCCTTATGCCCAAACATAAAAAACGCGAATCTGCTGCTGGCATGATATTCATTTCGATATTCAAATCGACATTCGATTTCATGCCCCATCCTTATGTCCATACATAAAAACCTCGAATCTGCTGCCGGCATGAAATTCATTTCGAATTTTAAATCAACATTCGATTTAATACACCATCCATATTCCCATACATTAAAAAAAATGCCATACATAAAAAAAAAACGCGAATCTGCTGCTGGCATGATATTTATTTCGATATTCAAATCGACATTCGATTTCATACCCCATCCTTATGCCCATACATAAAAACGCGAATCTGTTGCTGGCATGAAATTCATTTCGATATTCAAATCTACTTTCCATTTCATAGACCATCCATATGCCTATACAGGAAAAAACGCGAATCTGCTGCTGGTATGACATTCATTTCGATATTCAAATCGACATTCGATTTCATACACCATCTTTATACCCATACATGAAAAGACGCGAATCTGCTGCTGGCATGATATTCATCTCGACATTCAAATCTACATTCGATTTCATACACCATCCTTATGTCCATACATAAAAACATGCGAATCTGCTGCTAGCATGAAATTCATTTCGATATACAAATCTACATTCGATTTCATAGACCATCCATATGCCTATTCATAAAAAAAGACGAATCTGCTGCTGGCATGATATTCATTTCGATATTCAAATCGACATTCGTTTTCATACACCATCCAAATTCCCATACATAAAAAACGTGAATCTGCTGCTGGCATGATATTGATTTCGATATTTAAATCGACATTCGATTTTATACACCATCTTTATGCTCATACATAAAAAACGCGAATGTACTGCTAGCATGAAATTCATTTCGATATTCAAATCTACATTCGATTTCATACACCATCCATATGCCTATACAGGAAAAAATGCGAATCTGCTGCTAGCATGACATTCATTTCGATATTCAAATCGACATTCAGTTTCATACACCACCTTTATGCCCATACATGAAAAAATGCGAATCTGCTGCTGGCGTGAAATTCATTTCGGTATTCAAAGCGACATTCGATTTCATACACCATCCATATGCCCATACATAAAAAAACGCGAATCTGCTGCTAGCATGAAATTCATTTCGATATTCAAATCGACATTCGATTTCATAGACCATACTTATGCCCATACAGCAAAAAATGCGAATTTGCTGCTAGCATGAAATTCATTTCGATATTCAAATCGACATTCGATTTCATACACCATCCTTATGCCCATACAGGAAAAAATGCGAATCTGCTGCTGGCATGAAATTCATTTCGATATTCAAATCTACATTCGATTTCATAGACCATCCATATTCCTATACAGGATAAAATGCGAATCAGCTGCTAGCATGACATTCATTTCAATATTCAAATCGACATTCGGTTTCATACACCATCTTTATGTCCATACATGAAAAAATGCGAATCTGCTGCTGGCGTGAAATTCATTTCGGTATTCAAATCTACATTCGATTTCATACACCATCCATATGCCCATACATAAAAAACGCGAATTTGTTGCTAGCATGAAATTCCTTTCGATATTCAAATCGGCATTCGATTTCATACACAATTCTTATGCCATACTTAAAAAAACGCGAATCTGCTGCTAGCATGATATTCATTTCGATATTCAAATCGACATTCGATTTCATATACCATACTTATGCCCATACAGGAAAACATGCGAATTTGCTGCTAGCATGAAATTCATTTCGATATTCAAATCGACATTCGATTTCATACACCATCCTTATGCCCATACATAAAAAAACGCGAATCTGCTGCTGGCATGAAATTTATTTCGATATTCAAATCGACATTCGACTTCATACACCATCCTTATGCCCATACATGAAAAAATGCGAATTTGCTGCTGGCATGATATTCATTTCGATATTCAAATCGACATTCGATTTCATACACCATCCTTATGCCCATACATGAAAAAATGCGTATTTGCTGCTGGCATGATATTCATTTCGATATTCAAATCGACATTCGATTTCATACACCATCCATATGCCTATACAGGAAAAAAACGCGAATCTGCTGCTGGCATGATATTCATTTCGATATTCAAATCGACATTCGATTTCATACACCATCCATATGCCTATACATAAAAACAGACGAAACTGCTGCTGGCATGAAATTCATTTCGATATTCAAATCTACTTTCCATTTCATAGACCATCCATATGCCTATACAGGAAAAAACGCGAATCTGCTGCTGGTATGACATTCATTTCGATATTCAAATCGACATTCGATTTCATACACCATCTTTATACCCATACATGAAAAGACGCGAATCTGCTGCTGGCATGATATTCATCTCGACATTCAAATCTACATTCGATTTCATACACCATCCTTATGTCCATACATAAAAACATGCGAATCTGCTGCTAGCATGAAATGCATCTCAATATACAAATCTACATTCGATTTCATAGACCATCCATATGCCTATTCATAAAAAAAGACGAATCTGCTGCTGGCATGATATTCATTTCGATATTCAAATCGACATTCATTTTCATACACCATCCAAATTCCCATACATAAAAAACGTGAATCTGCTGCTGGCATGATATTGATTTCGATATTTAAATCGACATTCGATTTTATACACCATCTTTATGCTCATACATAAAAAACGCGAATGTACTGCTAGCATGAAATTCATTTCGATATTCAAATCTACATTCGATTTCATACACCATCCATATGCCTATACAGGAAAAAATGCGAATCTGCTGCTAGCATGACATTCATTTCGATATTCAAATCGACATTCAGTTTCATACACCACCTTTATGCCCATACATGAAAAAATGCGAATCTGCTGCTGGCGTGAAATTCATTTCGGTATTCAAAGCGACATTCGATTTCATACACCATCCATATGCCCATACATAAAAAAACGCGAATCTGCTGCTAGCATGAAATTCATTTCGATATTCAAATCGACATTCGATTTCATAGACCATACTTATGCCCATACAGCAAAAAATGCGAATTTGCTGCTAGCATGAAATTCATTTCGATATTCAAATCGACATTCGATTTCATACACCATCCTTATGCCCATACAGGAAAAAATGCGAATCTGCTGCTGGTATGAAATTCATTTCGATATTCAAATCTACATTCGATTTCATAGACCATCCATATTCCTATACAGGAAAAAATGCGAATCAGCTGCTAGCATGACATTCATTTCGATATTCAAATCGACTTTCGGTTTCATACACCATCTTTATGTCCATACATGAAAAAATGCGAATCTGCTGCTGGCGTGAAATTCATTTCGGTATTCAAATCTACATTCGATTTCATACACCATCCATATGCCCATACATAAAAAACGCGAATTTGTTGCTAGCATGAAATTCCTTTCGATATTCAAATCGGCATTCGATTTCATACACAATTCTTATGCCATACTTAAAAAAACGCGAATCTGCTGCTAGCATGATATTCATTTCGATATTCAAATCGACATTCGATTTCATATACCATACTTATGCCCATACAGGAAAACATGCGAATTTGCTGCTAGCATGAAATTCATTTCGATATTCAAATCGACATTCGATTTCATACACCATCCTTATGCCCATACATAAAACAACGCGAATCTGCTGCTGACATGAAATTTATTTCGATATTCAAATCGACATTCGACTTCATACACCATCCTTATGCCCATACATGAAAAAATGCGAATTTGCTGCTGGCATGATATTCATTTCGATATTCAAATCGACATTCGGTTTCATACACCATCCTTATGCCCATACATGAAAAAATGCGTATTTGCTGCTGGCATGATATTCATTTCGATATTCAAATCGACATTCGATTTCATACACCATCCATATGCCTATACAGGAAAAAAACGCGAATCTGCTGCTGGCATGATATTCATTTCGATATTCAAATCGACATTCGATTTCATACACCATCCATATGCCTATACATAAAAACAGACGAAACTGCTGCTGGCATGAAATTCATTTCGATATTCAAATCGACATTCGATTTCATACACCATCCATATGCCCATTCATAAAAAAAAAACCGCGAATCTGCTGCTGGCATGAAATTCATTTCGATATTCAAATCAGGATTCATTAATTTTCGTAACTATCCCTTGAGTCTGAAAAAAAAGCGAATTTACTGCGGCATGAATTTCAACTCATCCGCATATTCATTTCGATATTGAATATCGAACTCCGATTATCGAACTTACTGCCAACTTCACACACCCTGTAATGTGCCCTATTTCAGAAACAACTGATTTGCGGCGCCATTGATGTTATGTATCAATATTTTCTTGTTTGGGGGTATTTTTAAAACCTCTTTTCATTATACATGTTACTTGTTTAACTCTTTTTGGGACGAAAAAATCCCTAGACAGGCCCAACTTGATACCATTTACAGATGAAAAATAAGCTGTGGCCGAAATGATACACGCTGCCTTTGAAAAGGTAGAAAACATCGTGTAAAACGAACAAAATACTGGTTACCAGCCTAGGAATTACAAATCATTGTCAACCCTCAGAGCGCCAAATAAACCCAAAGGACATTTTCAGTTTTGAAATAAGACCCAAATAATCGCAATATCAAGATCGCTCCTGTCTTAAGTATTCCAGCAAAGTAGACAGTGTAGATCAAAGATCAGGCTGCACGTTTTGTGCAGCCTTATTTTGATCTGCATTGGCCGCAAAGGCAAATATCGTTGTGAAGGGCGCTTTAAGGGTTAACATAAACGTCATATCAATTTGTCTAAAAATCCCGCAGTGTTACTTTGTGAGAAAGAAATGTGATTGTCACAAAAGCTTGATAATGACATATTTTGATAAAGTAGGTCTAGGCCTAGGGGTATTGTGTCTCTACCAGTTTCCAAAGTAATAAATTTACAAAAATAAAAGGGACCACGTCAGATACCAATGTATGATATTGTCGTCAGCACTAACAAACTACATGTCAATAATTGTGGTGTCAGATTTACACTGACAATGGGTTTTTCATTTCTTAAGCCTTACTGTAAAAGTGGATATTATTGCGGGTCTATTTCGCGAATTTCGCGAATCACCAAATACTGACCATACGCGTGTTTTAATCTCCGCGAGAGCTAAAGACAGAATTCTCAAATTTCTACTCTTTGTAGTGTAAAACTAACTTATTATTCAATTCAATAAATCTCAACTTTTGCTACGATGAAACTTTTGTAACTGACAGTATTAATCCCCGCTAGACTAGTATTCTATTCGAATCTGATGAAAAAGTGCACTCATTGATGTTGACATGGGTGCCAGTCAAGCGCTCCAACATGACCCAGTGTCTAGGTAAAATATACCTTAATCAAGCCAAAATTTACGCTAGCGAATATCTTCGCGATTTTTATTAACACGCGAAAATCGCGAAGGTTTCCCCGATGCGAACATTTCCGGTTTTACAGTATCCTGCTTAATAAGTGAAATGAAAACTTTCAAGCCGATAGTAAAAATCCAAATTTTGCTATTTCAAACGTATTTTTGGAGAGAAAATATGCCGTTATCTGACTGTATAGATCAAAAATCTATACTGTCCGCAAAAGGTCAGTGAGTCGCGCTTAGCAGCCTAAGTACCTTGTACCGAACTATCTACGTGTTTTATGTCCCAGGAGAAGAAGCCTTTTGCAAAAAAAAAAAGAAAACTTTTTAAGAAAACGGGAAAAATCTTGTTTCAGCATTTGCTTTTTTTCTAACAATGTTTTTCACCATTCATGGGCAGATCATGTAATATGTTCATTTGTCGTCTGCGAGTATGAATAGGCCTAACCTTTTCTCATTTTAGCTCTACTGGTCCCGAAGGTTTCCGGCGCTCATCTGTCCAGCGTCCGTCTGATTTCCGTCTGTCCGTCAGGATTTTTTGTTTCGTTTTGTCTATTCGATAAAATCCACATTTGTGGTTTAATTTGCACTAAACTTGCACGCTCGGTTTATAATCCTCAAATAAAAGCACATCTTCATAGATGTATTACAGCTGATTCTACAAATATGAATAATCAAATACTGAGGGACCATATTTAACTTTTTCACAATTATTAATGGTTTCTTTAAAATTAACCCGTAGGCTGCTAAGCACACCTGAAGGACCTTTTTCGGACAGTGTAGATCAAGATCAGACTGCACATTCGTGCACTCTGATCTTGATCTACACTGTCCGATAAGGAGATACATTTCCCCAAAAAATACTTTTGAAAAAAAAGCTGTGTTAGTGCTTTTACTATCGGCTTGAAAAATTTCATTTGATTTTTTTGGCAGGTTAAGGGTTAAAAAAAGATATGCTGGTCAGTACTGCGAGTAGAGCGATTTAGGGCCTCATGGACCTGTTGTGTATATCGTGTACACTTCCCATCTATTGTTATTGTGTTAGCTAACGAATCGTACCTCCATAGTTTTGCTGTACGTGGCGACCCGATAGGGACAGGAAAGTCATAAACTTTCTGTAATTGAATCAAGCTTTTACATAACAGACCAGAGTTTAACCATACCCTAAAAATAAAACATTTTAAAACATAATGGCAAAAGAGAAAATGCTAGTTATCAACGTTTTCTTTTTCTCCAAAAATGCTTTCTGCTAGTCACATGTATAACATGCGTTTAATTTGTGATGAGGCTGTTGTGGAAAAAAAAAGAGTTGTTTTATGTTATAAACAATAGCCTCTTTTTCCAAAAGATGTAACGTGATGGGTTAAACGTATCCTTTTACTAGTTAATAAGTCTGCCGGCTTGATGATTTGTGGGGTTTTAAACAGTGATCAGTGCTGAGAGCAGGGATCACATGTATAGAGAGATGTATATACGATCCCTGCTGAGGGGGATGAATACTGTCGCAATGACAATTATCGATCATCGGAAAGTTATTGGCCGTGTTGAGGGTTCGAACCCCTGGTTTTAAACCCTGTACAATACCGATTGAGCCATTGGGCTGGCAAAGTGTCTCTGCAGGGCTAACAGTTTGTGGGCACAACTGGTCACCGTCAAGAAAGGGTCAACCTCTAATCCTGGACAGGTCACAGAGACCAACGTTTATCATTTGACCCTTCAGCAAACAATCCCCTGTTTTAATGATTCAAAGGGGGGGACCTTAAAGAAAAAAAACAAACATTGCGGGTAAAGGAGAAATACCGGTTACCAGCATTTTCTCCTTTTTCCACACTGTGTTCTGTCCTATGAAAGAAAAAAACCATCATTTTGAGTTACATTTACTTCGTCGTCTGCAATTGATTTCAGTTTGTCGTAAAGTTAAGAGCCAAAAGAGACATCGGTTGTCATATATGATCGTAAATCCTTTGACATTTAGAAAATAACAATTTTCTATTGTTCGTGACTTTTTTATTGTAGGTCTGGGGATATCTAGATATTTTTCTATAATGTACCCTTAACATGTTAACCCTTAACCTGCTAAATAAGTCATATGAAACTTTTCAAGCCGATAGTACAAACCATGCACATATTGCTATTCCAAAGTTGGGGGGGAGGGGGTATCTCATCGGACGTTCTGTGCAGTCTTATCTTGATCTACACCGTCCGCAAAAGGTCCTCGAGTCGCGCTTAGCAGCCTAGGGGTTAAATTTATTTCGTAGTTTTGCGGTCAATTTAGACCCAAGATTAGAGAAGACGAGGCAAATTTTATTTGACGATCGCTAGTACAGCGTCTAGTCATACATTGTGTATGAGCCATGCTCTGTGGAAAGGGGGTTTAATGCATCTGCAAAGTGTTTCGACCAAGGTCAGCCTGCGCATCCCGCTCAGGCTGACCTGTTTCGAAACTTTTTGCTTTTTATAGATTTTCTGCATGTCTAAGGACCATTCTACTTGGGGATTCTGTAAGTTGTGAGACAAAATGGATTTTATAGATCCATAGTTATGTTATATCTTGATTTTTAGTTCCACTGGCCGAAGGCCAGCGGGCTTATGTCATGGCCCGGTGTCCGTCGTGCGTCCGTGCGTCCGTCCGTGCGTTAACTTTTATTTCAATTATCTTCTCTGAAACTGCTCATCTAATTTTGATAAAACTTCACAAAAATGATCCTGCCATGGTCCTCTTCAGATTTTTTGAAAGAATTTGATTCCATGGCAACAAAACTGAAAAATATTAAAAATCTTTGAAAATCTTCTTGTCTGAAACCATAAGGCCTAGGGCTACCAAATTTGGCATGTAACTTTATCAAGTGGGCCTGTACCAATGCTGCCCCGGGGTCAAATTTGGCCCCACCCCGGTGGTCACAAGTTTTATGTGGGCTTATATAGGGAAAAATTTAAAAATCTTCTTGTACCTAGCCATAAGGCCTGGGGCTACCAAATTTGGCATGTAGCTTTATCTAGTGGGTGTTTACCAAGGGTGCCCAAATTATAGCCCTTGGGTCAAATTTGGCCCTGCCCCGGGGGTCACAAGTTTTACATGGGCTTTTATAGTGAAAACTTTATAAATCTTCTTGTTACTAACCATAAGATCTAGTGCTACTTAATTTAGTCCTGTCTCAGGGGTTTCATGTTTTACAGGGCCTTTTATTGAGGAAACTGAGAAATTCTTCTTGTTTATAACCTCATATTCTAGACTTTCATTATGTGGTATGGGGCTTTATCTTGTGGACCCCAACAAGGATTCAAGTAATTATAGCTTTGTGGTCAAAAATGGCTTTGCCCTGGGGTCATAACTTTCTCGTAGGATTTTATAGAAAAAAAAAATTGTATGTCTGCTGGTTTGAAACCAATTGGCCAAATATTGTAATGTTTGGCTTGTAGTGTTTTTACTTATTAGTTAGTCAAGCGATACAGGGCCATCATGGCCCTCTTGTTTTAATACATCACGGAGATGCAAAAGACCCCCTTCTGCCTGAGCATTACTCACAATATTGAAACAAACATGACATTGTAGTAATTTACAACTGAATTCGTGCTTTGCGATCTGACCTCGGGTCTACAGTGTCTTGGGTCAACACTTTTTCTTCTTTCAATAAGCCTAATCAGGCTACTAAGCATAGAGGAAAAAGAAGGCTACATGAGGTCTTACTACAAAAATTGAAAATCGCTGTTTAGTGCAAAGTTTTTTGTTATTGTAAAATTTAATAATTTCGAGAAGGACAAAAAATGTTATGGTCTACTTTTGTTGTTTGTTAGTTTGATTTTTCAACGTTGCTTTCGGTATTATTGAGTTAAATAACAGTGGCCAGCGTGTCTACCCAGAGGGAGAGAGAGAGAAAGAGGGAGAGAGAGAGAGAGCGGGGAGGGGTTGGAGAAAGAGAGTCTTTTTTTCCCCCCACAATTCAAAACAAATGATACGACTATTGCAATTGTTCGTAAAACAGGTACCATACATTTTTTTTAAAAAAACTTTTTCATGTATTGATTTCAGGTTTGCGTGTATAAAGAATTTAAGTGCCAGTTTAAAAAAAAAAGAAAGGAGGGTTTGTTCCTTGTCTACACTTTTACTACCCGATATGCAACGGTAACCCCCTTTCCTTCGCCCGCCCCCCTCGTCCGGAGATCGGGTGCACATCTCAAGTTGATAAAACGCTGACATGCTAAGTATAACAGCCCACTGGTTGCGTTGGAGACAATGCAGATGAAGACCAGCATTGGCCGTATTCGATTCTGAATAGCAAAATTATCCATCTGATTGGCTGAGACAAATGTCTAATCCAATCAGATAGCTTGTCTTAGATTTTAGACTTGTATATAACTGACTTTGGAATAATTTGTGAAAAAAGATCCTAGCTTGCACCGAATATGCAGTTTGAAATCTACACTTTATCTTATTAACCCTTATTAATGACCTAGACGGAGAGGGCTTAAGAAAATATTGTAGGAAAAGGAGAAATTGCTGGTAACCAGATTTTCTCCTTTTCCCACAATACTTTCTACTCTTTCAGGGACAAAGTTAATAATTTGAGCAAGACTGAATTTGTCGTCTGCAAATGCTCTCAATTTGAAAAAGTCCAAAATTTTGTCTTTTGGTAAAAAATTATGTAAAACTTGAATTATTCTGGTACGACCAGTTTGAAATTGCACCTTTTACGGTAAATGTCGAGATTAAACTATCAAGTTTACAAGTTTGCCGAGCCCCGATAGCGCAGTCGGCACAGTACAGGACGTGAGAACAGGTAGCCGTTAGTTCGAATCTACGGCTCTGCCAATTTCTTTCCGAGGATTCATGATAGTCAATGCGACAGAATTCGTTCTTCTCTCATCGCTGATCATTGTTTCGACGATGGTTATAAGGGAAGTGAGGCTTGGAAAGAATATTGAGCGAAACACTGGTAACAGGAAGTCTAGGAAAGCATGGATAGCTGCACTGGCCGCCATAATTTGACTGTAATAATCAGTCAACATTTTTGCTAGCCAAGGTTGACGATCACTATATTGCCATGTTGCCCTATTGGTGAAAAGTGCGTTAAACATCTAGCAATAAATTTTAATACAACATGTACAGACAGAGAGAGAGACAGAGAGAGAAAGAGAGAAAAAGAGTGAGGGGTGCAGAGAGAGAGAGCGAAAGACACAGAGAAAGAGAGAGAGAGAGAGAGAGAGAGAGAGAGAGAGGGAGGGAGGGTGAAGAGAGAGAGAGAGAGAGAGGGAGGGAGGGTGAAGAGAGAGAGAGAGAGGGGGAAGAGAGAGAACGAGAGAGAGAGAGAGAGAGAGAGAGAGGGTGAAGAGAGAGAGCGGGGGAAGAGAGAGAACGATAGAGAGAGAGAGAGAGAGAGGATGAAGAGAGAGAGAGAGAGAGGGGGAAGAGAGAGAATGAGAGATAGAGAGAGAGAGAGAGAGAGAGAGAGGGTGAAGAGAGAGAGAGGGGGAAGAGAGAGAACGAGAGAGAGAGAGAGAGGGTGAAAAGAGAGAGAGAGGGGGAGAGAGAGAACGAGAGAGAGACAGAGAGAGAGAGAGAGAGAGAGAGAGAGAGAGGGTGAAGAGAGAGAGAGGGGGAAGAGAAAGAACGAGAGAGAGAGAGAGAGAGAGGGGGGGAGGGAAGAGAGAGAACGAGAGAGAGAGAGAGAGAGCGAGATCCATAAAAGGCCAATAAAAATCCCTCTATTTATTCTGGATGCGCTGTAGATGATAGATAGGCAGGACTGAAGCTTTTTCCCTTAACCCCTAAATTGCTAAACAATGTGAATTTCCAGTCAATAGTAGGTTTCTAAGTTGGCTTTTTTTTTAAATCGGAAAATATCACCGTATTGGACTGTGTAAATTTAAGATCAGACTGCACTTCTGTGCTGTCTGGTCTTGATCTATACTGTTCGCAAAATATCAAAAAAAGTCTTGCTTAACAGCCTACAGGTTATTAATGTGAGGAATGCAAATGGAATCGATAAAAACAATTAGATATGCTTTTCTATATATATCCCATAATTAACCGTGGAGTACTGAGTTCATTGAATACATCCTCTTTTTGTCTGTGAAGACGAACAAATACTCGCAATTTTGATGCCTAACCAAGCAATCCCGTCTTCAAACGACCGTGAGTTTTTTCCCACAATGTTTTCCATCTAAGCTAAGACAAAATCTTTGATTTGAGCCACATCCTGAAATTTGTTCGGTGCATTTTTTTCCATTGTGGAAAATGCTGAAAAATACTTGTCTGGTAAAAATTGGTATAGAACATTTTTGCCAGGTTATCTAACAAACTATCCGTAAGAGTGCACGTTCTGTGTAGTCTGATCTTCATTTTGTCTGTCCGCAAGATCACACAAAGCTATGCTCGCCTTGTTCAGGATTGTTAAGGATTGATCAAAATGACATACTTACGGGCTGGGGGCCTTAATACAGTAATAATAAACTTTTGAACTATACTGATACAAAATGATTTAAGGGCAGGAACTCATTTATATAATTTGTGTCCTGGATTATACCAGTTATCAGCTAGGCTAGGACTCTGAAGCGTCTTGCCCAAGGACACTTCTACAAAAATTTCAAACATTTCGGGTTGTCATTTTGGATTGTTCAATTCTGTACTTGTAAATGCCACAATCTTGTATTTTATTGAGTTATGCCTGCATTTGATACGTCTTGACATCATTACATATTATTAGCTTTTACTTATGTTTATCCTCACCATTTTCACTTGTTTTATACTAATACTAATGCATATGTCGACAGTATGTGGGAAATGGCCTAGAAGGCTTGAAATTAGAAGACACTCTTTTTCTACGAAGTTTTTCATAAAAAAAAAAAGTAGGAAAAATAACACGTTCCACAATACACCATTAACCATTATTTTACTAATGTTTATTCTGACTATTTTCCTTTGTTTTATGTTCGTGTGTTTAATTTCCTCTCGTGTTGATTGATTTCGAATTTCGGGGGATAATGGAAGTTTTCTAGGAAATCAGCTGATACTCTGACCATGCAGAATCATGGTCACAGCTATATAACCAAAATGCTGTTGAAATCGGGGTAAAACAGCAAACTGACATACACACTTTCATGGAATTAGTAGGTCTAATACATGTATGCATATTAGCCTGTCGACGTACGGATTAATTACGCTCTATCAATGACATACTATATCAATTCTTAGCTATCCAGACGATGTTGAGGACAAATTTCATATTCCTTTTGTATGGTAAGTCCCTAATGAGGACGTACTCGTTATTTATATGGTCCTCTCGGATACAGAGAGATTTATGGCCGTGATTACAGTTTACCTCATTCATGCTGTGTTACAGTGACATTGCCTTACACCTACGGGAGGTAATCCAGGTGTACCAAGAAGGCTTTTTTTCAACTAGATCTACGTGTAATTTTGAAAAATAAAGAGATGTAAATCTCTTTATGATATAATTGGATGAAAAATAAAGTTTACCCACACAATTGAACAAGGCAAATTCTATGACAGTGCATTATAAAAACTGAGGCATGCTCTTGGAAAAATGGGGTTTTTAATGTATCTCCATGATGCATATACCAATCAAGTCATCATTGGATTATGGATCCATAAAATCCATTTTGTCTAACAACTGACTGAATTGAGTTAGATTTGTTCTCTGACATGCTGTAAATTGACCAATAGTAAAAAGTTTCGAGCCGTGTCAGCCTGCGAGGATTGCTCAGGCTAACATGAGTCGATACTTTTTGCAGATGTATTTAACTCACTTTCTGCAGAGAATGACTTAATTACTGAAGAAAAAAACAGTCACCTCCTGGAAGGGTATTTTGGGGTTGTGGTTTCTATTTTCTAAACACTCAATGTCACGACTTTTTTTTTTTCTGAATTCAGTGCATAATGCAATTTTGATAACTAGAATGATTAGCTATTCTTTGTGCTGCTGCTATTATTTGGATAAACATGATGTTAGCGATAAAGTATGAATGAAAGAGTACAAGGCTAACTTTTACACATTACGAGACTTATCCATATTGAAATCAATAATAGAAGACATTGATCATTTTTGCTGAAATGATGGCTTTTGTTCTTGAAAAAATAGAAAATATTTTGAAAACAGAATGCCGGATGCCAGCATTTCTCCTTTTCCAAAGATGTTTTCAGAAACATTTTATCGGGGTCATATAAAAGTTGGATGTTTTGGTAAAGAGTAAGATACGACAAAATCAAATACTATCTGATCAATACTGTAATGCTACTCTCTCACTATTGCATATCAGCGGCGTATGCAACAAACTTTCTTTACGCAGGTCAATCGCCAAGAACCGAGGCGTATTTTGTTCAAAATTAAAGACACGGCGTTTGTACAACGTTTCTATGACGTTCCTGTGGCGTATCTGTGGCATACTGAGGCGTAAGCGTGGCGTATGAAGCGTTGCCGTGGCGTAACCGCTTCGTTAGGACGACGTTCCTTTCTTATGTGCAGCCTTGCCGTTGCGTAAATACGGCGGTCACCGACAGAAAGCGCTGTGCTCACTTCGTTGCAGGTTATTCGTTCAAAAGAAGTTAAACGTATCATGTTAAGCAATACGTTCGCGTGACGTAATAAGTGTTCGAGCTACGTTCCCGCGGCGTCACTGCTGCGTTGTTTTCGCTTTTACGGCGTATGTGTGACGTAAGCATGACGTATCGGAGCTGCTACGTACGTGCTACGTATTTTTAAGTGCAGACTTAAAAAAACGTCGCACCTCCACGTACTAGGAGATCATGCTACGTACCAAAGAGTATTGGCTACGTAAGTTGACGTTACTGCGGCGTTGTCGCGGCGTTCCTTTCTTATCGCGATACGCCGTACATACGCAAGCCGATACGCAATAGTCAGAGAGCGTCTTAACGGTTCTCAACAGAAAGTACAGGGGCGTCAAACCGTCAACGAAGTGCCATGCTGCGACAAAAATAATAGGCCTAGGTCTATAAAGTAAGGTACGTAGTGAAATACTTTTCGCATAGTGCGAAAAGAATCCTGACTCTCTATACTTTCGACACTTTGGCCATGATTTAAGACCTTTCTTGTCTTAAGCAAAATGCAAATAATATTAATTCCGATGAGTTTGAATTCGCCTATTTCTGTACCTACCACGGACGGAAAACATCATCAGTTTGGAAACAAAATTCATGCTATGTACCACTGAATTCACTTGTTTCTGTTCCTATACTGCGGACGGAGCATGGACGTGCATCAACTTATGTTCCAGCGAGTCATGAAGATTTTTAAGCAAATCCGATATCTCCATATGGCCTGCAACACGCGAAAAATGGTATTCGGACATTTGCGTAAGGTGTCGTCTCGGATCAGCCTGCGCAGTCGGCGCAGGCTAATCCGAAACGACACTTTCCGCTTTTTATGAAATTTTCTGTTTTGCGCAAGTCTACTGTAGCACAAAATCTAATGTAGTCGTAAAGTGCCGTCTCGGATTAGCCTGCGCGGACTGCGCAGGCTGATCCGAGACGACACTTTACGCAAATGTTCGAATGCCCCTTTTCGGGTGTTGCAAGCCATATTATGCCGATGTTATCAACATTTCGCCCGCTTGAAAAGAATTTTGGTGCCTTTGCATACTTACACGATCAAGATCAGTCAGTCCTAAGCGTACAATCTGATACGTTACTATACTGTCTGCCGTTTCTATAAGCGGTATTTTCTGCTTTTTCTATGACGTTTTATCAACAATCATTCTTCCTCAGATTTGCAAGAGCACAGCATCGTTCAGAAAAGGGTTAAAGATAAGACATCGTCTCTTGAATATTCATGAATTCTGTCACGTGACATTTGCCCAGAGATCAACCGATGCTGATTATTGCCGTGAATCATGCAAATATTTGAGATCAGCGACAAGATATGATACTGTTACCCGCCAGATGAAGAATCTGTTTGGCTTTCTGTGCACCATACCAGCAGTTGTTATTATGAAACAAATTCACAACATACAGGTTCCAAACGATCTTTGTAAAATTTTCATGATTGACATTGTACATGTATTATTGTTGAATACAATAATTGTGCCATGCTCTTGCTAAAGAAGGTTTGATACATCTCTATGATACTTGTACCGAGTGAGTCCTGATAAAATTATGGATCCATGAAATCTATTTTGTCTAACAGCCAACTGAATTATGAGGTAAAATAGCCCTAGGACATTCAGAAGATATGCGCAGGCTGATCTTGGTTGATACTCTTTGCAGATGCAGTAAACCCCTTTTCGCAGAGCATATCTTATATCCTTACTGTATAACATGTATTTAGGGACTACGTGTATAGATGTGGTCGAGTATTTACCCGCATGTCTTATATCAATAGTGTATAACATGTATATAGGGCCTACGTGTATAGATGTGGTCCAGTATTTACCCGCATGTCTTATATCTATACTGTATAACATGTATATAGGGCCTACGTGTAAAGATGTGGTCGAGTATTTACCCGCATGTCTTATATCTTTACTCTATAACATGTATATAGGGCTTACGTGTATACATGTAGTCGAGTATTTACCCGCATGTCTCATATCTTTACTGTATAACATGTATATAGGGCTTACGTGTATACACGTGGTCGAGTATTTACCCGCAAGTCTTATATATTTACTGTATAACATGTATATAGGGCCTGTACATGTATACATGTAGTCGAGTATTTACCTACATGGCTCATATCTTTACTGTATAACATGTATATAGGGCCTGTACATGTATACATGTAGTCGAGTATTTACCTACATGGCTCATATCTTTACTGTATAACATGGATATAGGGCTTACGTGTATACACGTGGTCGAGTATTTACCCGCATGTCTCATATCTTTACTGTATAACATGTATATAGGGCCTGTACATGTATACATGTAGTCGAGTATTTACCCGCATGTCTCATATCTTTACTGTATAACACGTATATAGGGCCTGTACATGTATACATGTAGTCGAGTATTTACCCGCATGTCTCATATCTTTACTGTATAACACTTATATAGGGCCTGTACATGTATACATGTAGTCGAGTATTTACCCGCATGTCTAATATCTTTACTGTATAACACGTATATAGGGCCTGTACATGTATACATGTAGTCGAGTATTTACCCCCATGTCTCATATCTTTACTGTATAACACGTATATAGGGCCTGTACATGTATACATGTAGTCGAGTATTTACCCCCATGTCTCATATCTTTACTGTATAACACGTATATAGGGCCTGTACATGTATACATGTAGTCGAGTATTTACCCCCATGTCTCATATCTTTACTGTATAACACGTATATAGGGCCTGTACATGTATACATGTAGTCGAGTATTTACCCCCATGTCTCATATCTTTACTGTATAACACGTATATAGGGCCTGTACATGTATACATGTAGTCGAGTATTTACCCCCATGTCTCATATCTTTACTGTATAACACGTATATAGGGCCTGTACATGTATACATGTAGTCGAGTATTTACCCCCATGTCTCATATCTTTACTGTATAACACGTATATAGGGCCTGTACATGTATACATGTAGTCGAGTATTTACCCCCATGTCTCATATCTTTACTGTATAACACGTATATAGGGCCTGTACATGTATACATGTAGTCGAGTATTTACCCCCATGTCTCATATCTTTACTGTATAACACGTATATAGGGCCTGTACATGTATACATGTAGTCGAGTATTTACCCGCATGTCTCATATCTTTACTGTATAACACGTATATAGGGCCTGTACATGTATACATGTAGTCGAGTATTTACCCGCATGTCTCATATCTTTACTGTATAACACGTATATAGGGCCTGTACATGTATACATGTAGTCGAGTATTTACCCGCATGTCTCATATCTTTACTGTATAACACGTATATAGGGCCTGTACATGTATACATGTAGTCGAGTATTTACCCGCATGTCTCATATCTTTACTGTATAACATGTATATAGGGCCTGTACATGTATAGATGTAGTCGAGTATTTACCCGCATGTCTCATATCTTTACTGTATAACATGTATATAGGGCCTGTACATGTATACATGTAGTCGAGTATTTACCCGCATGTCTCATATCTTTACTGTATAACATGTATATAAGGCCTGTACATATATACATGTAGTCGAGTATTTACCCGCATGTCTCATATCTTTACTGTATAACATGTATATAGGGCCTACATGTATAGATGTAGTCGAGTATTTACCCGCATGTCTCATATCTTTACTGTATAACATGTATATAGGGCCTGTACATGTATAGATGTAGTCGAGTATTTACCCGCATGTCTCATATCTTTACTGTATAACATGTATATAGGGCCTGTACATGTATACACGTGGTCGAGTATTTACCCGCATGTCTCATATCTTTACTGTATAACATGTATATAGGGCCTGTACATGTATACATGTAGTCGAGTATTTACCTGCATGTCTCATATCTTTACTGTATAACATGTATATAGGGCCTGTACATGTATACATGTAGTCGAGTATTTACCCCCATGTCTCATATCTTTACTGTATAACATGTATATAGGGCCTGTACATGTATACATGTAGTCGAGTATTTACCCGCATGTCTCATATCTTTACTGTATAACATGTATATAGGGCCTACATGTATAGATGTAGTCGAGTATTTACCCGCATGTCTCATATCTTTACTGTATAACATGTATATAGGGCCTACGTGTATAGATGTAGTCGAGTATTTACCCGCATGTCTCATATCTTTACTGTATAACATGTATATAGGACCTGTACATGTATAGATGTAGTCGAGTATTTACCTGCATGTCTCATATCTTTACTGTATAACATGTATATAGGACCTACATGTATAGATGTGGTCTAGTATTTACCCGCATGTCTCATATCTTTACTGTATAACATGTATATAGGGCCTGTACATGTATAGATGTAGTCGAGTATTTACCCGCATGTCTCATATCTTTACTGTATAACATGTATATAGGGCCTGTACATGTATACATGTAGTCGAGTATTTACCCGCATGTCTCATATCTTTACTGTATAACATGTATATAGGGCCTGTACATGTATACATGTAGTCGAGTATTTACCCGCATGTCTCATATCTTTACTGTATAACATGTATATAGGGCCTGTACATGTATACATGTAGTCGAGTATTTACCCGCATGTCTCATATCTTTACTGTTTAACATGTATATAGGGCCTGTACATGTATACATGTAGTCGAGTATTTACCCGCATGTCTCATATCTTTACTGTATAACATGTATATAGGGCCTGTACATGTATACACGTTGTCGAGTATTTACCCGCATGTCTCATATCTTTACTGTTTAACATGTATATAGGGCCTGTACATGTATACATGTAGTCGAGTATTTACCCGCATGTCTCATATCTTTACTGTATAACATGTATATAGGGCCTGTACATGTATACATGTAGTCGAGTATTTACCCGCATGTCTCATATCTTTACTGTATAACATGTATATAGGGCCTGTACATGTATACATGTAGTCGAGTATTTACCCGCATGTCTCATATCTTTACTGTAAAACATGTATATAGGGCCTGTACATGTATACATGTAGTCGAGTATTTACCCGCATGTCTCATATCTTTACTGTAAAACATGTATTTAGGGCCTGTACATGTATACATGTAGTCGAGTATTTACCCGCATGTCTCATATCTTTACTGTATAACATGTATATAGGGCCTGTACATGTATACATGTAGTCGAGTATTTACCCGCATGTCTCATATCTTTACTGTATAACATGTATATAGGGCCTGTACATGTATACATGTAGTCGAGTATTTACCTGCATGTCTCATATCTTTACTGTATAACATGTATATAGGGCCTGTACATGTATAGATGTAGTCGAGTATTTACCCGCATGTCTCATATCTTTACTGTATAACATGTATATAGGGCCTGTACATGTATACATGTAGTCGAGTATTTACCTGCATGTCTCATATCTTTACTGTATAACATGTATATAGGGCCTGTACATGTATAGATGTAGTCGAGTATTTACCCGCATGTCTCATATCTTTACTGTATAACATGTATATAGGGCCTGTACATGTATACATGTAGTCGAGTATTTACCTGCATGTCTCATATCTTTACTGTATAACATGTATATAGGGCCTGTACATGTATACATGCAGTCGAGTATTTACCCGCATGTCTCATATCTTTACTGCATAACATGTATATAGGGCCTGTACATGTATACATGTAGTCGAGTATTTACCCGCATGTCTCATATCTTTACTGTATAACATGTATATAGGGCCTGTACATGTATACATGTAGTCGAGTATTTACCCGCATGTCTCATATCTTTACTGTATAACATGTATATAGGGCCTGTACATGTATACATGTAGTCGAGTATTTACCCGCATGTCTCATATCTTTACTGTATAACATGTATATAGGGCCTGTACATGTATACATGTAGTCGAGTATTTACCCGCATGTCTCATATCTTTACTGTATAACATGTATATAGGGCCTGTACATGTATACATGTAGTCGAGTATTTACCCGCATGTCTCATATCTTTACTGTATAACATGTATATAGGGCCTGTACATGTATACATGTAGTCGAGTATTTACCCGCATGTCTCATATCTTTACTGTATAACATGTATATAGGGCCTGTACATGTATACATGTAGTCGAGTATTTACCCCCATGTCTCATATCAAGAATCAAGAATTAGTTTATTGATCATAATCTGATAGATAAAATTTGATTTAATTACAAACAATTAAAGACAGCTTTATTTATTAAATTATAAATAATAGAGACACAAGAATAATTAAAGCTTAAAATATAACAACTATGTAACAAAACAAAACAATGAAGCTTACAAGGCGTTGTCTGCGCATGTCTTTACTGCATAACATGTATATAGGGCCTGTACATGTATACATGTAGCCGAGTATTTACCCCCATGTCTCATATCTTTACTGCATAACATGTATATAGGGCCTGTATATGTATACATGTAGTCGAGTAATTACCCGCATGTCTCATATCTTTACTGTATAACATGTATATTGGGCCTGTACATGTATACATGTAGTCAAGTATTTATCCGCAGTTTGTATCAGATATTAAGTCACGTGTGGCTCATTGGATGATCTAATTGATTCAATTATAAAGTAATAAAAACCCGTGGGAATTAAAGAAAACAAATCACAACTATTCGTACAAATAATCAAAGTACTGGTAGAAATCAAAGTACTGGTAGAAAACTTAGAAAGACTAACAACAAAGAGATTGGAACAAGATTAGACTGCACAGACTGATTTAAGTCCATCAAAGAGCAATATGGGCTTTATTTATTATGATATCGAGTTATTGAATATCACGTAAGGTAGAAGAGATGGCAGCAATTGTTGCATTTTTGACGTTATTGCGCTCCCTAACGTTCGCTGTAGGACTATCAAAGTTACAATAGCTGCCAAAAATTAACAAAGCGGGTGTTAAAATGCGCTTAAATTTAAATCATACCGAATAAAATATTGAAATTATGCTGAAGATGACAATCTGTTATTGTATAGTCGGTCCAAATGTTAGTCTCTAGCAGAGAAATCAAAACTAGGCTAAAAGCTGCCAGGTCACTGTATCTTATATTTATTTTTTTACCTGGTTTTGAAATTCATTTTTCTACCAGCGACTAACACTTGGACCGACCGCACAATAACAGAATGTCATCGTCACAATATTTTGAATACTTTTAAATGGTGTGATTTAAATTCAAATGCATTTTAACACATGCATTGATTTTCTGGCCGCTATTGGGCCTTTAGGTAGTGGGATAATCCATGGAGATTTTATATTAATGGCAAGGTAAAAACTTTCTCACCTTCGCTATGATAAGATTTCAATATCTTTCAACGTGTTATTTTCAGATCGACAGGAATGTCGATACAAATATTTGATTACTTTAATATGCATACAACAACAAATAATTATCTAAGTAAACAGTGGCGGGCTTCTTCATTACCATACGAGCTATTTTTAGTCGATCACATGAGGGGATATTTCAGGGAATAAGGATAGAAAACTTTCAATCTATGTACATACAATTTATTCCTTTACCATTTACCAGCATTTTCTCCTTTTCCAACAAAGTTTTCTTTTCTTTCATTTATAAGTTCCATCTTTTTCGCCAAATTTAATTTGTCGTCTGCAAGTGCTTTGAATTTGTACAAATCCTCAAATTTTGTCGTTTGGTAAAGAAAAACGAACGTTGTACTTTTGGGAAAATGACCAGTTTCTTGTAATACAATTGTCTTATTCCTGTGATGTTTTCAAAAGTTTCAGATACCAAATGGTTTCACCATGTTCTAAGTGAAGGGGCTTTAATACATCTGCAAAAATTACCGTCTCAGGGTCAGCCTGCACAGTCTGCTAAACTGTCTGCCCTTGGTAAATTTTCTGCGTGTCCAAGGACCATTATACCTCAGGATTACGCCGGTTGTTAAACAAACTGGATTTTGCTTGGTACAATGCATCACGAAAATGCATAAAACGCCTTTTTGCCAGAGCATGGCCGATCTATTGTCGTATGGTAATGCGAACAGGAAACGAAAGAAGGCTAGTTTGTCCCTTTGAACTATGTGATAGTTTTTACAGCGTTTTCAACAAGATTTAGTCATATCACGGATACAGTTTATTAACTCATATTTTCAAGGTTTCTTTAGTACTATGCTAGGTATTTCTGAAGTGTTGGTTCCCTTATATTTCATTTATTGGCATTAAATAAAGGATGCAGACAAGGGAACACAGAGACATGCTGTGTGTCACACGATAGTAACCCTCAGGCTGCTAGGCGCGACTAAATGTGATTTTGTGGACAGTGTGGGTCAAGATCAGACTGCACAGAACGTGCAGTCTGACCTTGGATCTACGTTGTCCGGTCGGCTTATTTAATTTGTCGTCTGCAAAACCTTCAGATTTAGACCAGTCTAGAATTTGCCTCGTCGGTAAGACTTAAATCAAGATCAACACTGTCTCTTTTGTATTATTTGGGCCGTGGTCTGTAAAAAGGGGGCTGACCTGGGCCGAAACTTTTCGCTATTGGGCAATTTTCTGTATATCCAAGGATCAGTTTACCTCATTGTTCAGTCGATTGATAGATTGCAATTTATGGATCCATGATCATGTGATGACTTGCTTGGTAACATGCATCACGGCGATGCATTAAGCCCCCTTTCGCCAGAGCACGGCTCATTTGTATTACACATGGAAGAACATAGGCGATATGACTTCACCAGTACAGTAGAATTGAGGATGTATAAATAGTTTTATGTTACCCAAATACCAGAGAGAAATATGTCCCAAATTCATTGATTTCTTCGATGTCTTGTAAACACTTCGTTTTTGCTGCATAGACTGAAAAACATCACGAAATCATTGAACTTTCAATACGTTCTATCATTGTTTTTCCATCCACAGTATATCTTCAAATTGTACACTAAAAAGCCAACTTCTCGTTTTCTTAAAATATATTTCTAAGTCCTACCTCAAAATTCTGTTTGGTAACAACAGATTACTGTATTTAGATATGGTACCATAGCCCCGTACACTAGTTTTCCATTATAAACGGAAGTATGAATATCGCTATCAGAGTCACGAGATCCATTCGGCACACCTCGGGTGATGGGAGCCATCATATCCCTCGGCTGTATCTGGTGGATTGATATGCACCAGATTGGTACATACCCGGAAATACGCCGGTTTACCGGTCTGAAAATTGTAAGGCTCCTCTTATAAAAGAAAACTCGAGTTTCAATTTTCTATCGAAATCTTTCTAACTATATTTCAGTTGAGCTGGCAAACAGTTCGTACATTCATTATTTATCAATTCCGATTGAAGTTTTCACCGACAGATAAACAGATGTGAATAACTTAATCGAGGTTGTTTATGTCGTTGCTAAACGACTGACAGTGGCGCGCCATGTATAAGATCACGTGATTCGCAGTTCAAATGGAAACGACCGTTATACGGACGAGGTTAGATGTAGGTGCGGAATCGGCCGAGTTGTGACGAGTGTCACGAGATCAACTGGTCCAACCTAATTTCCGGTTCCGGTGAGACCACATGTTATCACGCGATATCTGAATTCTCCTGCGCTCTGTAGCTAATAATTGTCTGTCGCCAACAGCTGTGGTTTCTCCCCTTATGAGATTATTACCTTTCGACAGATGAACTATTTGAAAAATTGAGAGGAAATAAGAAAAATGTAGAAGGAAATCACTGCTGTGTGGATTTACATAATCTCCGTGTTTGTACTGTTGAAAAAGTAATGAAACTAAAAAACATAACTTTTTTACATACATTTTGATTTTTGAAGAGGGTTTTTGTGTGTGGTTGAGAGAAAATTACCTTATGAGGGGTACCTACAAGTATTATCAACTCTACATAATGAAAGCGATTTATACTACAGTACAGTACCACCGTGCAAATATATAGATAAGCAGACTTCTCCTTTTCCCTTTTCCCGCAGTCTTTCAAAAACTATTCTTTAGCTGGAAGATAAGAGACAGCATTAGTTTGAAAGTAGTTTGTGTTTGAATGATATGGAAAACACTGTTACATGTCAGAGAAGAGGAAAAGCATATATTCTTTTTGCCATTGATGATTTTAACCCTTAGGCTGCTAAGAGCGACTCAAGGACCTTTTGCGGACAGTGTAGACACAAGATCAGGCTGCACAGAACGTGCAGTCTGATCTTGGATCTAGACTGTCCGATAAGGAGATATCATTCCGAAATAAAAAGAAACTTAGAAATAGCAAAAAATGTGGTTATTTACTATCGGCTTTAAAGTTTCATATCATTTATTTAGCAGGATAAGGGTTATAAGCTTTGTCCATGAATGTAAAATTTGAGTCCATGTTTAACCGAGTTCGTGCCCACACTTTAGGTCTAGGCTTTGTCCATGAATGTAAAATTTGAGTCCATGTTTAACCGAGTTCGTGCTCACACTTTAGGTCTAGGCTTTGTCCACGAATGTAAAATTTGAGTCCACGTTTAACCGAGTTCGTGCCCACACTTTAGGTCTAGGCTTTGTCCATGAATGTAAAATTTGAGTCCACGTTTAACCGAGTTCGTGCCCACACTTTAGGTCTAGGCTTTGTCCACGAATGTAAAATTTGGGTCCACGTTTAACCGAGTTCGTGCCCACACTTTAGGTCTAGGCTTTGTCCACGAATGTAAAATTTGGGTCCACGTTTAACCGAGTTCGTGCCCACACTTTAGGTCTAGGCTTTGTCCACGAATGTAAAATTTGGGTCCACGTTTAACCGAGTTCGTGCCCACACTTTAGGTCTAGGCTTTGTCCACGAATGTAAAATTTGGGTCCACGTTTAACCGAGTTCGTGCCCACACTTTAGGTCTAGGCTTTGTCCACGAATGTAAAATTTGGGTCCACGTTTAACCGAGTTCGTGCCCACACTTTAGGTCTAGGCTTTGTCCACGAATGTAAAATTTGAGTCCACGTTTAACCGAGTTCGTGCCCACACTTTAGGTCTATGCTTTGTCCACGAATGTAAAATTTGAGTCCACGTTTAACCGAGTTCGTGCCCACACTTTAGGTCTATGCTTTGTCCACGAATGTAAAATTTGAGTCCACGTTTAACCGAGTTCGTGCCCACACTTTAGGTCTAGGCTTTGTCCACGAATGTAAAATTTGAGTCCACGTTTAACCGAGTTCGTGCCCACACTTTAGGTCTAGGCTTTGTCCACGAATGTAAAATTTGAGTCCACGTTTAACCGAGTTCGTGCCCACACTTTAGGTCTAGGCTTTGTCCACGAATGTAAAATTTGAGTCCACGTTTAACCGAGTTCGTGCCCACACTTTAGGTCTAGGCTTTGTCCACGAATGTAAAATTTGAGTCCACGTTTAACCGAGTTCGTGCCCACACTTTAGGTCTAGGCTTTGTCCACGAATGTAAAATTTGGGTCCACGTTTAACCGAGTTCGTGCCCACACTTTAGGTCTAGGCTTTGTCCACGAATGTAAAATTTGAGTCCACGTTTAACCGAGTTCGTGCCCACACTTTAGGTCTAGGCTTTGTCCACGAATGTAAAATTTGAGTCCACGTTAACCGAGTTCGTGCCCACACTTTAGGTCTAGGCTTTGTCCACGAATGTAAAATTTGAGTCCACGCTTAACCGAGTTCGTGCCCACACTTTAGGTCTAGGCTTTGTCCACGAATGTAAAATTTGAGTCCACGCTTAACCGAGTTCGTGCCCACACTTTAGGTCTAGGCTTTGTCCACGAATGTAAAATTTGAGTCCACGCTTAACCGAGTTCGCGCTCACACTTTAGGTCTAGGCTTTGTCCACGAATGTAAAATTTGAGTCCACGCTTAACCGAGTTCGCGCTCACACTTTAGGTCTAGGCTTTGTCCACGAATGTAAAATTTGAGTCCATGCTTAACCGAGTTCGTGCCCACACTTTAGGTCTAGGCTTTGTCCATGAATGTAAAATTTGAATCCATGCTTAACCGAGTTCGTGCTCACACTTTAGGTCTCATTTATGCTTTAAGATAGTTATGAAAATCTGAAAGTAAGACTTTTATTTAACAGATAGAGACAAAGAATAAAAGCTCTGAAGTACAGAAGTTACTCCATAAGGTTTATAAAATTACATTTAATACAACATTGAAAATTAATCCTAAGCCGAATTTAGCACGAAAAAAGCCTTATAAGTACTGACCCGGGTCTAGGCTAGTCCAATTCATTTTTGTTTGAAGGGAATTGAACTACGGAATCTTTGCATGCGTAAACAGTAGTAAACAATGATCAAACGTCAAAGAGTAGACAATCTCCAATATGTCGCCTGTAACATGTTGCATGTAACACAGCCGTTACTATAACAAAGGCATAGCAGCACAGAGCCTTGTCTACCCTTAACTTGGAATTTTACAGACATTATTCTTTACGAGTTTCATTGAGTTTTTGAGTTTCTCATTTTCATGGAACACTTATCACGTGGCTACTCAATATCTTGTGACCAGAGTCCGCCTTCACCAAATATTTTTAAGAACATCCTTTGTCTTATTCGCCAAGATTTTCTAAAGTTGTGCTTCTTACAAATTGAGAAAATTCTTGAGAACAAGACTAAGAACCTCTGAAGAATGGTTGGTTAATACGGACCCAGGAGTTTTTAAATCGTGACAAAGAGATAGTTTTCATTTTGCGCATGTTCCGTTTATACAACCGTATCCTACTTAAAAGTGTGAAGAGAGCTCTGGAATTTCACTCCAATTTAATTTTAGAAAAGGGCGTTCCACAAACCCTTGTGAAAAGCTCACGTTGCATTCCTTTACGTATCGGATTTCCTCCCGCAACCAATCTGCAGCAAACGTTTTTGGTAAAATCCGCATAAGATACGGATACTTAAATTGAGTTCTCGGGAGTAATTTCTTCTTTTGCCACATTTTTAAAACGTGCTGCAAAACCCGAAAATGGCGTTTGCAGGAGGAAACGCTTTTGCAGGTCTACATTATGAAGCGCAAAAGATAAATTTCGGACAAAGGCAATCTACATGTATGTTGACGTTCCTGTAACTTAAACCTTTGGCTGCTAATGATGTGAAATGAAAATTTCAAGCCAATAGTAAAAACCCAAATTTTGCTCTTTCAAATGTATTTTTTTTTTTGGGGGGGGGGGGGGAAATAAAATCTTCGTATCGGACAGTGTAGATCAAAGATCAGACTGCACGTTCTGTGCAGTTTGATCTTTATCTACACTGTCCGCAAAAGGTCACTGGGTCGTGTTTAGCAGCGTAAGGGTTATACTGCGCTCTTTCAATAGCTTGTAAATTTGTGAGTGAAATACATGGAACATTTGTTACATACATGTTTTAAAACTTTTAGCGCTATAGTTGAAAATGCGGACTTTTCCGGGCGGCATTGATCAAGATCAGACTGCACAGAACGTGCAATCTGATTTTGGATCTATGCTGCGCTCTTGTTTAGTCAAACCCATATCATAAAAAAAAATCTGAGTTAAAGTTTGTATTTTCAGCATTCGATCGAGGTAAACTGAAATATTTAGCGTTGAAAGTTTCTTGCCGACCTCTAGATAGGAACAAGTTGAGAGATGGTTTTGTTATAGTTTTAGAACACTAAGTCTTGACTACCAGTCTGTGGGTCGGAGATGTGACTTTAAGCCAGGGAGGAGGTTTTCAGTGTCGCTTAGTTTTTAGAAAAATACGTTTACAGTTTGACCGTTAAAATATGTCCATACCTGCTTTACATTTATAGATGTTCCATTTAACATT
Organism: Hippopus hippopus; assembly: GCA_946811185.2. Taxonomy (NCBI): domain Eukaryota; kingdom Metazoa; phylum Mollusca; class Bivalvia; order Cardiida; family Cardiidae; genus Hippopus; species Hippopus hippopus. The sequence continues at coordinate 9,620,079 of OX328110.1, forward strand.
GATATAAGCCATGGTCTGTGTAAAGAGGGTGTAATGTATTTGCAAAAAGTATCGATCCAGGTCAAGCTGCGCAGCAACTTTTTGCTTTTGGTAAATTTTATGCATAGTTAAGGACCATTCTATCTCAGGATTCAGTCGGTTGTGAGGTAAATTTATGCATCTATAATTATGTTACGTGGTTAAATGCATCACGAAGATGTATCGAACCCTCTTTATGCCAGAGCATGGCTGTTATAGGTTTTACTTTTATAGTTCATAGGGATTTAAAATTACATAAAGATATGAGCCGTGCTCTGTAAAAAGGGGGCTTAATGGATCTGCGAAAAGTATCGACCCACGTCAGCCTGCACAGTCCGCGCAGGCTGACTTTGGCCAAAACGTTTCGCTATCCGTCAGTTTTATGTATGTCCAAGGACCAGTTTACGTCATGATTAAGTCGGTTGTGGATGTTATGGATCCTTGAGTATGTGATGGCTTGCTTGGTGCAATGGATCACGGAGATGCATTAAGTCCCCTTTTGCCAGAGCATGGCTCATATATTAGGAAAAAAGCGTACAGATATAGTAGGGAAAAAGCGTACAGATTTGTTAGGAAAAAAGCGGACAGATATATTAGGGAAAAAGCGGACAACTATTCTACAAAGTTGGGAGTTATCTCGACTAAATTAGCTCAAGGATACAAATGTTTGGAATTAAATTTGAAATGTTAAAGGGCATTAAAGGAAAGGTTACTGGTCAGTATTTCTCCTTTTCCAAAAATGTTTTCTAAAACCTTCTTCTCGAAGGTTGCAAAATACGAGATCGGTTGGAGCAAAGGCTTTAAACAACGATCGTGTATATTTTCCATTGTAAACTCTCAATGCATCTGAAGATTTATTTGTGTACCACAAAATCAATGTCATTCAGCACGCATATTAAAGAGATTGTTTGCAATGTTTCAATTAGAAACGTATTGACATTTTTAGCCCCACAGTAACGCTTCAATCCTGACTCTAATAAATCAGAAACTGCCTTAGAGTAAGACGATTACTGTCAGATCGGTAGAATTCAGACTAATATTGCTCCCTCTGTTGAGTTTACCCTTTACCCAACAATCCCAAGTTTCAACGAACCTAGGGCACCTTTCACTTAACTGCGTAGATTTATGCAATTTATTTGGATTCAACATACACACATGTATACACGATCTCTGCTTTACCCAAAGGTATGAGCTGGCGTAAAGTTCTGCACTTCAGTAAAACTTGTTTTCAGACTTAATGCTTGCTTACCTAAACTGCGTACGCAAATCCCGACCTTTAACGAACCAGAGACGAAGGCTTTTGAAAATATTGTTCACAATTCGTTTGCCTTAAGCTTCCCCCCCCCCTTTTTTTTTTCATTCAAATCTAAGAAAGTCTAGCTAGGCACAAGGAGAGCATGGATGAAGATTGGACTGCACCTTGCTGTCTTGTCTTTAATCTACACTGCCCCAACACTTAGTTACTCTTTTTTGCCAAAAACGTCGGTGAAATTGCACTGTTTTTGGTGTTTTAGCTCCACTGGCCAAAGGCCAGCGGGCTTATGTCATGGCCCGGTGTCCGTCGTGCGTCCGTGCGTCCGTGCGTCCGTTATTTTAAACATCTTCTTCTCTGAAACTACCCATCCAATGTTGATAAAACTTCACAGAAAAGATCCTGCCATGGTCCTCTTTAAAATTTCTTGAAAGAATTTGATTCTTTCAAAAACTCTGGTTGCCATGGCAACAAAACTTAAAAATATTGGAAATCTTTAAAAATCTTCTTGTCTGAAACCATCAGGCCTAGAGCTACCAAATTTGGCATGTAGCTTTATCTAGTAGACCTTTATCAAATTTCTTCAAATTATAGCCCTGGGGTCAAAAGTGACCCCGCCCTGGGGGGTCACAAGTTTTACATGGGTGTATATAGAGAAAACTTTAGAAATCTCCCCTGTACCTAGCCATTAGACATAGGGCTACCAAATTTTGCATGTTGCTTTATCTAGTAGGCCTCTACCAAGGTTACTCAAATATGTGGCTTTTTCGAGTAGACCTCTACCAACATTGCCCAAATTATAGCCCTGGGTTCAAATTTGACCCCGCCCTGGGGGGGGGGGGTCACAAGTTTTACATGGGCGTATATAGAGAAAACTTTAGAAATCTCCCCTGTACCTAGCCATAAAGCCTAGGGCTACCAAATTTTGCATGTTGCTGTATCTAGTGGACCTCTAGTATGAATGCCCAAATTATAGCCCTGGGGTCCAATTTGATCTCACCCAGGGGGTCAGAAGTTTTACATTGGCTTACACAGTGAAAACTTTAGAGATCTTCTTGTTACTAACCATAAGACCTAGGGCTACTAATTTTAGCCCTGCCTCAGGGGTCTGTTGTTTGAAACCAACTTGCCTAGTAATGTAATGTTTGACGTGTAGGTTTTTACTTATTAGCCAGTGGAGCGATACACGGCCATCATGGCCCTATTGTTTTCTTACTGAAACAGTCTGTCTCATTTCTTTTGCGCTGTAAGAGTTTGTTGTTCACGGCAGTACGATAATTGCGTTAATTTTTTCAGAGTTTTAGTTATTTCGTCCGGTAAAGTGTACAATAGATAGCTTTGGTCTTTTTTTCTTGTCAGTGGCTCATTGAACCCTTAGGCTGCTAAGCGCGATTTAAGAACGTTTTGTGAACAGGACAGATCGTGCAGTCTGATCTTTGATTTACACTATCCGATAGGGTGATATCCACCCCTCCCCCCATACCTTTGAAATAGCAAAATTTGGGTTTTTACTATCGGGTTGAAAGTTTCATTTCCCTTATTTAGCAGGATAACGGTTATGCTATTTTGTCGTCAAGTTGTTTTTATTTTCTAACAAATCTGGGCCAAAGTAGTGAGAAAGAAAGTGGAAAGGAGGAAGAAAGGCACAGAGGGAGGAGGGAGGAAAAGAAGGAGAGCGGAGAAGAAAGGAGTGAAGAGACAAATCTAATTGTGTTCGAAGGAAGAAAGGAAGGAAAGAAAGGAGGAGGGAATGGAGGAAAGAAAAACGAGCGACTGAACGAAAAACGAACGAACGAAGAAAGGGAGGAACGTACAAATGAACACTCGTACTCACAACAAAAGTGGATAAAAACAAATACCGTTGATTAAAGATCAGATTCCGAAGATCAAAGTATCTGATCCTATTCTACAGTATTTGCTGCAGTAAAAAAGAAATTTGTCAATCGAATTAATTCAGTAAATTTATTTTCAGTAGAGGGAAGCTGTTTTTCCTAATAGATTTAAATACATATATACCGATACGCATACAGACTCATCTTATTTCAAAGAAAATTCTATGTAGAGGAAGAGTAAGTTGTGGAACTATTCATGTTTGTTTTTGAAGAAATTATCTGTGACAAGCAGCCCCAATTCCTAGCAGATAAAACAATAAAAGCCAGATACCCCACGTTATGATCTAGCACCGAGATAATCTGCCAGAAACACTATATTGTAGTACATGTATTATGTAAATGAAAAAAAAAGGGGGGGGGGGTCTGCAGACTTTTTTTCTTTTAATGTCTAACACAACTTAGGTAGAGTTTGCGGATAGTGTAGATTGTAGATTAAGATGAGACTGCACACAAAATACAGTTTGATCTTAGAACTACGCTCTTCGATAATTTTGGAATTATTTTTACCGAAGCAGCCATGAAACACTTATCTTGCAATATATGTGTTCCTTTTTTTTCCCAGAATAAGCTGAGGACGTTCCTTGCTCTTGTTTGGTACAATAGGCTCACGGTAAGCAGTCGGTTAACCGTTCACTACACAATCCCGATTTTTAATGACCCTAATGATCCTGGGAAAACAAGCTTTGGAAAATATTGTGGGAAAAGGAGAAAATGCTGGTAACCAGCATTTTCTCCTTTTCCCACAATTGTTTTCTGTTATTTCAAAGATCAATGGTATCATTTGAGCTACGTTCATTTTGTCGTCTGCAAATGCTTTGAATTTGGACAAGTCTGAAATTCAGCCGTTTTGTAAAGAGTTAATACACCGCTTCCACACACGTTTATAGATGTTTTAAAGAGAAAACTACCGAAAAATAAATGATCTACTCGGTTCTTTTCATATATCAAAGAGCTTGTTTTTCCGGTATATATAGAATAAATGTCATTCAAATATGTCAGTGAGGAAATTAAATTGATTGTTTGTAAGCCCTTAAGGCGCCATAGGGACTTCTGCGAACGGTATATTTCAAGATCAGACTGCACAGACGGTGGAGTCTGATGTTGGATCTATATCTCAGCTTGTTTAATCAAGCCTTTGAGATAAAAAAATGAATTCTGTGTTTCTTTGTGCCGAGCCATGGTAGCGCGGTCGTTAGCGTACAGGACTTGAGAACAAAAGGCCGCTGGTTCGAATCCCCAGCTCCACGAATTTCTTTCCGAGGATTGATGATAGTCATCGCGACAGGATTCATTCTTCTCTCACTGCTGATCATTGTTTCGACGATGTGTATGTTGGAAAGCTGCTAATAGATTGGGAAGAATATTGTATAAAGTACAGGTAACAGAAGCTCCAGGAAAGTACGGATAGGCGCTCTGCCCGCCACGATATAACTGTAATAATGTTGCAAACGACGTTAAACACCGTATGATTAATCAGTCAATTTAATCCTGAGGCTGCTAAGCGCGACTCACTGACCTGTGGACAGTGTAGGTCAAGATCAGACTGCACAGAACGTGCAGTCTGATCCTGGATCTACCCAGTCCGATAAGGAGATATTATACCCTAAAACATAACTTTGAAATAGCAATATTTAGGTTTTTTAATTTCGAATTAAAAATTTCATTTTAGATATTAAGCAGGATAAGGTTTAAGTAGATTGTACTTTCAGCTGTCCATAGAGGTCGTGTTTTTATTTTTCGCTGAAAGGGTTCAAAACAACTGATTATTTCCCCACAAAGATGCACTATCATTAAATTGAAAAGGAAACATTCCTTTCCCTCAAATATTTCTTCTTTGTGTCACTTGTCGTCTGTTGGGCTGAAATAATCCTGTATGGTATTGAATAAACAGGGCCAATGAACGAGGACAATAATTAGGCATGTACAATAGCCTAACTCTGAATGATGTATCGTTTTATAATCTAGGATTACTGGGGGTGACCTATCACTCTATAGCTCTACACTGGTTATTGTATGAAACTGCAGGACGGGCAACGCACAGAAAGAGAGACAGAGACAGAAAGAAAGGGACACCGTTTTCAAATGTTGCCTACAACAGAACCGTGAAACCACGGGAAGGGGGGGGGCGTTTTGTAATTGACGTAACGTTTTATAACTATTTAACCTTTAAGTTGCTAGGCGTGACTCACTGACCTTTTGCGAACAGTGTAGATCCAAGATCAGACTGTACAGAACGTGCAGTCTGATCTTGGATCTACACTGTCCACAAAAGGTTCTTGAGTCGCTCATAGCAGCCTAATGCTTAAATGACGTATAGCTTTATATTGCAGGATTACTGGACGTGACAGCTACTATAGCTTTATATTGCAGGATTACTGGACGTGACAGCTACTATAGCTTTATATTGCAGGATTACTGGACGTGACAGCTACTATAGCTTTATACTGGTTACTATTGGAAACTCAGAGAAAGAGAGAGAGCGAGGCGGATTTTATCACGAGAGGCGTCTAGCATCATTCAGAAGAGAAGATACATTCAAAGCTCCATTGACAAAACGGCTGTAATTACCGGAAAAATATAAACGCGTAAAGTGTAATTTATCTGTCAGAAACGATTCGAAAAGTGTCGGAAATTGCGTTTTTTCATGTCGTAATGTTGGGAGGGTGATTTTTTTTTCTCGACTCACTCGCTTTGATCGATATTAACGTAGTTAATCCATACAATATATATTTCCCGGCATATTAGTACCTAGACCAGTACGTGATTTTGTGACACAAATGGGAAATACTGAAGAAAAATGAAAGAAAAAAAAAAAATGTCTTAGAATGGTTTAGTACTGTACATATAATCAGAAAACGGACAGTTGCTTGTAACAAGCAATTGCTCCTTTTCCACAATGTTTTTTTTTTCAAAGATATCCCTTACAAGAGTGTGAAAGGTCGTATTTCTATGTGAATGGGTTATTGCATTGTGCTCTGAATGGATGTATGGCATTTATTACTTTAACCCTTAGGTCGCTAAGCGCGACTCACTGACCTTTTGTGAACGGTATGGATCAAGATCAGATTGCACAGAACGTGCAGTCTGATCTTGGATCTACACTTTCCAATAAGGAGATAGTATACCCAAAAACATAGCGTTGAAATAGCAATATTTGGGTTGTCGCTATTGAACTGAAAATTTCATTGTAGTTATTTAGCAGGTTAAGGGTTAATGAATACTGATTCTAAACGCGTTCTTTTTTTTTCAGTGCATGTGCTAATGGAAACGTTTACTACGAATAGATCGAAAACGTTTCAGAAAATGTTTAACATTACATGAGGTCGAGTGGTTTATAAAAATAAAAACCTAAGACATGTCAGGGGTGTCAGGAGTAGGTGTGTTTTGGGCTGTTTTCTCGTTCCTTGGCTCGCTAGCCGCGGGGTTTGGGTTCTATATGCCATATTGGATTACTGGTGAAATGTCTCTCCATGTGTTCGGACAGTCCGAAGACAAAATTCCGGTACATTTCGGCGTCTTCCGGAGATGTAACTATCCCGCGGTGAATAGTGAGGGTCAGCTGACTATGATAATGGAATGCGGACGTTATACTACATTCTCGGACATACCTAGTATATCCTGGAAAATAGCTACACTGACCATTGGTGTCGGGTGTGGACTTAGTTTATTGGTCGGGGTTGTTGCTATTTTTGGACTCTGTGTGCGGGGTGTGATCATACCGACCGTGGCTAGAACGGCAGGGATTATACAGATGTGTTCAGGTAGGCTCATTCTTACACTTTTTCTTTCTTTTCTCTCTCTCTCTCTCTCTCTCTCTCTCTCTCTCTCTCTCGTTTTTTTTGTTTTTTTCTTTCTTTCTTTCTTTATTTATTTATTTACTAATTTATTTATTTGATTATTTTTTTCATTCATTTATGCAATTATTTATTTAAAATCCACGTACAGATTTCATCTTCTTAAAGGCCCAGTAAAGGCCAAAATATCAAAGCAGGTGTCATAATACATTTAAATCTAAATCATACCATTTAAAAGTATGGAAAGTATTGTGAAGATGACAGTCTGTTATCGTGTGGTCGGGCCATATGTTAGTCCCTGGCAGAAAAAGAAATTAAAATCAGGCAAAAAGTAAACAAAAGACACAGCTACCTGGCAGGTTTAAACCTAGTTTTGAAATTAATTTCTCTGTCAGCGACTAACACTTGGACTGACCGTACAATGACAGATTGTCATCTTCACAAAAATTTCCACACTTTAAATGGTATGATATAAACTCAAATGCATTTAAACACCCGCTTTGTTTACATTTGGCCTTTATTGTTACTTTAATTATTCAGTGGTGTCTGTGGCGTTCAAAACCCTTTCCACTTTATTAACTTTTGACACGATCATGCTCGGCAAACTACCCTAGTTATCGATGCGCCATCTATCAATATTTATTTGTATTCTTTTTAATTGGATAGCTAGATTTGTCGTGTAAAAAGGTAATGAAGACAAACAGAAACTTTCTTGGCTTGTTTGTAAAAAATGAAACGAAACTGAATGGATTGTGGTATTTGAAAGAAAACAAAAGATTTCATTTGGGAAAGGGTTCACCCGACAGTAAAGATTCCTATCACTTCACAGCATAGCAGGTGATATGTTGTTATTTGACGTTCCTGAAATCCCCATTGTACAAGTCATCGTCTATGGTTTTATAGAAAGGCATTTGGCGATTTCGTCCCCAGAGCGATGTTCGTTGGTTCGGTCTCTGGTTATCTTTGGAGATTTCGTCTCTAGAGCGATGTGTCGTTGGTTCGGTCTCTGGTTATCTTTGGAGATTTCGTCTCTAGAGCGATGTGTCGTTGGTTCGGTCTCTGGTTATCTTTGGAGATTTCGTCTCTAGAGCGATGTTCGTTGGTTCGGTCTCTGGTTATCTTTGGAGATTTAGTCTCTAGAGCGATGTGTCGTTGGTTCGGTCTCTGGTTATCTTTGGAGATTTCGTCTCTAGAGCGATGTGTCGTTGGTTCGGTCTCTGGTTATACCCAAGACTCAAATGGCTTCTTAGCCCTTAATCTGCTAAATTAATAAAATAGAAGTTTTTTCGTCGCTAATAAACTCCAGATTTCAAAGGGTTTCTAGCCGCGAAAAATTTTGACGTATCGGAGAGTGTAGGTCCAAGATCGGACTGCACGTTTTGTGTAGTCTAGTCTTGATGTAAACCGTCTGCAACAGCATATATTAAAGTCGCATACTAGTGCTCAGACCAAAAACTTTCTGTGAGTTATTTCAGTTGTCAGCATATTAACCCTTATCCGGCCGAATAAGAATTGTTTACGATTGTACAAACATAGATAAATGTCCGGGCATTGAGCTGGGCTTATATGACCCAGACTATCGATAAACCAGCGATGGGTGTAGATCAAGATCAGACTGCAAGTATGTGCAGGCTGATCTTGCTGTACACTCTCCGCAAAAGTCATTCATGGTTGCAAACGACAGGTTAAGGGTTAAGTAAACTAGATGGGTGAAGCGATGACTGACTAAACCGTGAAACTGCCATTTGTTGTAGTGTAATAAATGGAACAAATGCCTAAATCTGATAATTGGTCCTTTATAGATAACCTCGCAGATTTTGACCATCACCATGAAATCCTTTTCTATGGTTTGCCTATTCAGAATATCTCATAATACTTAGGAATGTATGGATTCAGATTCAGGGTATTTATATCTAAATGCATCGTGATAGCTTACTCGATTGCGGACATAACTGGTAAAATTAACGTTACCATTAACTCTTAGGCTGTTGGGCAGGACTCATTGACCTTATGCAGACAGTGTAGATCAAGATTAGACTGCACAGAACGTGCAGTCTGATCTTGGATCTACACTGTCTGATAAGGATTTTTTTTTTTAAAAAAAGTACCTTGGAAAGAGCAGAATTTTGCTTTTTACTATCGGCTTGACAGTTTATTTCATTAATTTAGCAGGTTAAGAGTCAAGAATCGTCAACTCTCAAGAAATAGAATTTGAAAATACTTGACCGTACTTCAGACAATTTCTTCCGTATGCCCTCTACAACTTGATTCTGTTGGTTATTTTAGTCAGTGTGGTAAGATGTTTTAATTTTGGACGATTGCAAACCAAGGAATATATGGGTTCACCTATATACCTGGTAAATGTAAATGCATTTCCAGACACAGCTTATCACTTATTCGCTCATCTGTTTAATATAATGGGTTCTTTTTTTTATAATTGACGGAAGCATTTCTGTTGAACTATGTAATTGTAAAGAAAAATTTATTTGCTGTTGAAAAGAATTCGTGCCTGTTTTATAAAAGAATAATAGCACGAAATTTCACCATATTCTTTGGTTTGTATTGGAGTATAACGCCATTTTAACAGCTTAGGTCATATCATGGCGGTCAGTGACGCACCCATGTGTTTCCTGGCTTTCTTTCACCAGTCCTGACACAGCTTTCTTTCCATAGCCACTGACTACTATTCTCACATGCATCAGAGATGAGAGGCGACAAATCGCCAGAAAGGAAGTTCGCCGCAACCTCCAGGTCACGAGCCAGATACGCTAACCACTGAGCCACCCGGCCGGGCTCACCGTAACCAAAGACGGACAATCCCAGCCACAGGTCCTTTTTCGGACTATCATGGTTAGCATAGAAATTACCTTCAACTTTTTCCCTGCTAAATAAATGAAATGACACTTTCTTAGTAAAAACTAAAATTTTGTTATTTCAAAGGCATTTTTTGGAGAAAAGATATCTCCTCATCGGACAGTGTAGCTCCAAGATCAGACTGTACGTTCAGTAGTAGCCTAAGGTTTAAAGAATGTAAATGAAATAGAAGTGAAGGTGATGAAGTCGACCCTGAAGGCCACGGGTTCGAGTTTTGCTTGAAGCGCTGCATTTTTCGTAAGAGTGTACATGTATTTAGGAAAGACACTTCAACATCCTACCCTGGATCAAACATTCTGAGGCTTTGTGCAGTCTGATCTTAATGTATTCTGTCCGCAAAAAAGTTCCTTGTTTTAGCTAATGACGACGAAAGGAATAATTCTTAACCCTTAGGCTGCTAAGCGCGACTCACTGACCTTTTACGGACTGTATAGATCAAGATCAGACAGCACAGAACCTGCAGTCTGATCTTGGATCTACATTATCCGATTAGGAGACATTTTTCTCTCCAAAAAATAGATTTGAAATAGAATCATTCGGGTTTTTACTATAGGCTTGAAAGATTCATTAAACTTTTTTAGCAGGATAAGGATTAACACGTCGAAATTTCATAGTACTGAAATGATAAGCAGTAATTCACTTCACAATGGGGGACATCTTTGGTAAAGAGTTATAATGAATTTTAGCTGAAAAATATATAGGATCTGACATGAGTTGGTGTTCGAGATAATAATCTATCAAACGAGTCAACGAAAAATGTTATTAAGCGAGCCATTGGCGAGTTTAATAACATTTTTGTGGACGAGTTTAATAAATTTTTACCTCAAAAGCCAACGAATGTCAGATTCTTTTTATCACATAACTGTATAACAAGAATTATAGTCCATAATGTGTTAAAACGTAGGCGTATATGTATAATGTGTAATGAATTTTACATGAAGCCTAGTCGCTTCTTTGACAGGTATATTACGGACGAAAAATAGTTCCAAAGAAACTTGCATATATTGATTTTGTTTCGAACCCAAAAATGATTAAATCAACAACTTCATCATTATTACACATTTTGACCGTTAATTACACTCAGGAACCTAGGTTAGCAATGTTTTAGAAATAAGGTGTATGATTACAGAGTGTTAACCAAATACAGCACTATTTTCATTTCTCACACGTGTGTGAGATAAGAAAATTCGTAACGGCTGTATTACATTGAAAACAAGGGGAGTTATGTGAGAAAATGGCAATCCTGATAAAACAAGGAATTCTTATTCGTGAAAGATAATACTTTTCATGAAATATGCATGGAATTCTAACTTCTGTAAAACTTTCAACGCCCCAGGGGAAAACATGGATCTTTGTCTAGTCTTGGATCTACCGTACACTTTTTTCAAATATACATGAGCCATGCTCTATGAAAAGGGGGTTTAATGCATTATGTAAAATTTTTCAAATCTATATGATCTATGCTCTGTGGAAAGGGGGTTTAATGCATCTACCTTTTTTCTGTCAAATCTATATTAGCCATGCTTTGTGAACAGGAAGCTTAATGCATCTGCAATTTTCTGCATGTCCATGGATCAGTCTACCTCATGATTCAGTCGGTTGTTAGACAAAATAGATTTTATAAATGCATAATTATGTGATGACTTGTTTGGTATAATGGATCAATGAGATGCGATAAGCCACCTTTTACCAGAGCATGGCTCATATGATAAAGACAATAAAATGTAAAATCTGACTAGAGTTCCACTGCATTGTATATTCATCCGTCAAAAGTGGTCGACATTATATACTAGTACTTGGCACCGGAAGCTTTAACCCTTTCCGCGCCTGAGACGAAAACAGGGACTTTTGAGGACAGCATAGGTCAAGATCAGACTGCACGTTCCATGCAGTCTGATCTCGGATCTATGCAATCCGCTTGTTTAGTCAAGCCTTTACGATAAAAACAGTTTCTCAGTTTCAGTCAATTGTAATTACAGCCGTCGAAAGAGGTCGAGTTTGTATATTGGGCGCTGAAAGAGTTATTAAACTTGTTTCTTGGAGACAAGCCGGGCCCGGTAGTTCAGTCGGTAGCCCACAGGACTTGAGAATAGGAGGTTGCAGGTTCGATCCCCGGCTCGGCCAATTTGTTTCTGAGGATTGATGATAGTCATAGTGACAGGATTCATCCCTCTCTCACCGTTGATCATTATTTCGACAATGGTTATGGGGGGGGGGGGGGAAACAGCCAGTGGCTTGGAAAGAATATTGTTCGGAGTACTGGTAAAAGAAACTCCAGGAAAGCATGGGTAGGTGCACTGGCCGCCGCGATATTACTGAAATAATGTTGTAAACGGCGTTAAACACCATCAATAAATCAATGATGGAGGCAACCCCATGCAGTTCATTCGTGTTCAAAGACAAAAAAGGTGGTTTTCGAATACTTGCGAAATCGATTTTCATTCACGAGTCATTAATTATAATGACTAATCCGCGCCTATATCGATCAACTTTATAAATCTTTCAAATGAGTGCAAACGCACATGGTGCGCTCGTGCCATCTGGCACCACTTCATCTTGACAAAAGAATAAATTGTTATTAGTCACTTTCATGTTGTGTAATAAAATGGTCAACGACTCAAAATTCAAAACTTCAGAAAAGGAAATCAATATCCCCACAGTTGTACTTCACCCACTTTTCTCCCTCCCTCTCTCTCTCTCTCTCTCTCTCTCTTTCCGACTAACTCTTATTATTTTGGTTTATTCTAAAAGAAACAAATCGTCCGCTTGTAATTGGACTTTTGATCAAATAATAGCTATTGTGCTATGAATTATTTTACATCTGTGTTATGCGAAAAGTGTTCCGTTATAAATAGAAAACACTATCTATGTTTAAATTGAGTGCACGCAAAACAAAAAAAAAAAATATTCTAAACAGATTAAATCACTCAGGGGAACTCATAAATGCACTCCATTCTGGAAAATGATCGTTCTATCGTGAAATTAAGCGTGTAATTCTTCTTATTTTTTCGTCTTCTTTGAAGTGTACCTTTATTTAAGAAATGCCTCACAGCCACGGAACATATGTAGTTTAAAGATCAAAAGTTCCAAACCGCCATCAAGCTAAATGACCCCAAAAAGCTAAGTCATTAGTGCGATTACTATAACAGAACTTCATCAATAAAACAGCCCTGATCTAACATGGACAGCGAAAGACACAGGGAGAGACAGAGAGTTTACAAGAGGGCAAAGGAAAACAGCCTGACGGAGGGACGGACAGGCAGACCGACAGAAAGACAGACAGACAGACAGCATATAGACAGTCAGACAGACAGCATATAGACAGTCAGACAGACAGACAGACGGCCAGCCAGCCAGCCAGCCAGCCAGCCAGCCAGACAGACAGGCAGCCAGCCAGCCAGACAGACAGACAGACAGACAGACAGATAGCGTATAGACAGTCAGACAGACAGAAAACATTGTGGGAATAAAATAAAAGCTTATTACCAGCATTTTCTCCCTTACCCACAATAATTTCAAAAGCCCCTTCCTCAGGGAAGTTGAAAACACAGTACTGTTTGGTCAAGGGTTTACTCGCATGGCTTATAATCACAATTTCTTAGTAAGAACCCGATAGTGTTCTGTCCAATGTCTTTCTGAGCCTTATAGATACATCCTTACCGCTAGAGAGAAAAAAACGGTGTTAAGACTTGAAAGTGTGTAGAATAGCTCAGCTGTGTAACCATAGATTAATTACCAATATATATGGTGTAAGGGATAGAAAAACACAAGGGATTTGTCCTAATTCAAACCGAAAACGACAAGAGCGGTTTCTTTCCGTCGTAATCTGTGCAGTCTTGCAGCCAATCAGGGGCAACATTTGGCATGAAGATACAAGAATGATTAAAGTTTCATAAATTAAAGATAAAATGGGTTAAAAAACTGGCTGAAAACTGCCTGAAAATGGGCGTATATGTGTCTTTAAAGTTCGGACATCTGTATAAAGAAAACGTGTATTTCTAGAAAGTAAAACGTAACCTATATTGTAGTGGCACGGCTGTTCTGACGAGGATCTCTTACAAACTACCGACCAGTGAAAGTCAAAGATCAGACTAACTTCTGTTCAGTCTGTGCATGATCAACGCCGTCCGCTAAACTACCCACTGAAAGACAAATTTCATATTTCGAATTATAATTACTTGTTGTCTGCAAATGCTTTCAGTTTGGACCAGTCTAAAAATACTGTCGTTTGGTAAAAAGTTAAAACGTCAGCCAGGTTTTTTCTTGTGGTCAATTCCTTGAAGGCAATTACAGGCTTTCTGCGTTTAACCCTTAGGCTGCTAAGCGCGACTCACCGTCCTTTTGCGGACAGTGTAGACCAAGATCAGACTGCACAGAACGTGCAGTCTGATCTTAGATCTACACTGTCCGATACGAATTTTTTTCCTCGGGGAAAAAAAACAAGTTTGAAGTAGCATTATCGGGTTTTTACAGTTTCATCTAAGTTATTTATCAGGATAAGGGTTAAAGATAACTGCCTGTTTCGCGGGAAATGCTTTTAGCATCTTAACACGCTAAACTGCTGATACTTGAACCTACCCTTAAAGTGCTACATAGATTTCCAGCCAACAGTCAAAACCGATATATAGCGATTTAAAAATTATTTTGACCGGACAAAGTCTGTACCCATCGAACAGGTCTGAGATCATACAGCGAGTTCTGTAAAGTCTGATCTTGATCTGAAATGTCTGCAAAAGTGCTTTGAGTCATACTTAAAGGCCTAAGGGTTGATGGAGACTTGATGTCTCGCTTTTGAAACGTTTATTTCTGTAAATACATGTATAATAGAATTTCTGCACTCAACGCTTGTATTCCTTCGATAATCATGGTTGGCATACTTAAGGGGCAAGTAGCAACCGAAAGTGTTAAAATGCATTTAACTTTAAATCACACCTTTTAAAAGTATGGAAATTATTGACAACCTGTTTTTGTGTGTTTGTTCCAAGTGTTAGTCGCTGGCAGAAAAATAAATTTCAAAACTAGATTAAAAGTTGCCAGGTCGCTCTATTTTTTTTATTATCTGTTTACTTTTTGTCTGGTGTTTCATACCATCTGATGATCAGTACCAAAAAGCATTTTTACTGCTTTCTATGCAAATATGAATCTTGTAAAAACATCTCTGAAAAACAGGACACTTTGACGCGAAAAATGCACGAATATCTCCTTGTAAGAACATTCGTGCGTCTTCGATGCCGAAAGTCATAGAAAAGGTTCCGTGTTTGAGGAGGCTAAATCACTATCAATGTTGAATGTCCTTTTACGTTGTGAGTGTAAACGTTTGGCGTTTGAACTCTTACACTCCGAAAAGAAATCTACAAGTTTTCTTGTAGCAACTGTCTATTACAACAGATACCTATTATAAAACGGGTAAAACGAAACGGATCAGGGACGTAGCAAGAGGTTCAGAACTATTATACTCTCCGAATCGAGAGCGCTATTTCAATCTTTGGCTGCTTAGCGCGATGCAGTGCGCTCTTGCGGAAATTGTAAATCAAGATCAGACTGCACAGAACGTGCAGTCTGATCTTGTTTTACACTGTCCGATACAGGAATGTATTACATCGAAAAGAAATTGGATGAAATCGCAACAAATTGCTTTTTACCATCGGTTGGAAATTTTCATTCTAAGCAGTTAAAGGCGTAAGTATGAAAATGGAGTTGTTCTATATATAGAGTGATAAAAGACTGTTTTGCCTGTTTCCATTTTTTCTACATTACGCGCGTGCGTGTTGTGCATTACGGACGCTACGCCCTTGTGGATGAAACTGTCTCCACAGTAAAAATAGAAAATATAGTCGAAGGCAAACTGCTTCAGCCATACTTTTTTTAGTATGATATTATTAAATTGTCTCGCATTTAAATAACCCTGTGGAAAAAGGTTTTTAAGACCATTGTAGAAAAAGGAGAAAAAGCTGATAGCCAGCATTTTCTTCTTTTCCCGCAATGTTTTCTACTCTTTCAGACGCAAACGCCATCATTTGAGGCCCATCTAATTTGTGGTCTGTGGATGTCTTTAGTTTGGGCAAGTCCAGTGTATTGTCCTCTGATTAATAGTGAACCGGAAGTGCTCGCCGGATTACCACACACAGAATAAAATAGAAATCTGAAAATAAGCCTGTGTTATGTCAGGTTTGTCTCTTACTGATACTAGAATGATTAAGCCATACCCTGTGAAAAGGGGGCTTAATGCTTCCGTAAAAAAGTATCGACCTATGTCAGCCTGCGCAGTCCGCGCAGCCTGGCATGGGTCGAAACCTTTTGCTATCGGTCGATTTTCTGCGAGTCTCATGATTCAGTCGGTTTTTTAGACAAAACGGGTTTTATGGATCCATAATTATGTGATTAATTACATGGTACAATACATCACGGAGATGCATTAAACACGCTTTTGCCAGAGCATGGTTCAGTTGTACTTTCACTGCATAGAGAAACTATTTTTCGCGCATGTTTCACAAAACGTCCAATGAATCTTTGTACATTCAGCTCTTTGAATTTGTTTCGTGCTGTGACCCTCCAGGCGCCTATTCACTGTATTCCATTAGGGCCGACTTCCGTTTCTGCACGTTTTAATTAAATGTTCGCCCTTTGCTACAGGATAACGATAAAAACAAATATACCGGAAGTGTTTGTGTCTGAAGGAAACGGAGTTTTCCTAATTAGGCACCATGATCGGATCGATTAGAGTCAGACGGTCAAACTGAATCAATCGCAACATTTCGGTTGTAAGAAAACATTCATAGAAATATTTATATGAAGGTAATGAAGTGAGCAAGACACTGAATTACTTTATTGCTTTTTTGCTTTTGTCATGCAAAATGGTAATATCCTGTACAGAGAGAGAGAGAGAGAGAGAGAGAGAGAGAGAGACAGATGAAGAGACAGAGAGAGAGAGAGAATGATGGTAATACTCTGCTGAGAGAGAGAGGGAGGAGGGAGAGAGAGATGGAGAGAGAGAGAGAGGGAGAGAGAGAGAGAGAGAGAGAGAGGGAGAGAGACGGGGGTAGAGAGAGAGAGAGAGAGACGGGGGTAGAGAGAGAGAGAGAATGAGAGAGAGAGAGACGGGGGTAGAGAGAGAGAGAATGAGAGAAAGAGTGAGAGAGAGAGAGAGAGAGAGAGAGAGAGAGAGAGAGAGAGAGAGAGAGAGACGGGGGTAGAGAGAGAGAGAGGGGGAGGGATGAGAGTTAACTTTTTATTTCAAAATTTCCTATCATCATGGAGATAAGATTTCTCGACACAATATAAATCAAAGAAATCTCATTTCAGATAAGACAATTTTACCGACCCGTTTCTATAGAAACGAATATTGAATAAACGTTTATTTTTGTTAAAGGTTTTGTTTCATGGAATTAGGAAATCTATAAGATCTAAATCGATGTCTGATTTGTCTGGTTTACATCCTCTTTGTTTTCTTTTTCATCTTTGAACGAACTTGTCTCTCATATTAAAGGCCATGTCGAATTCTCCAAGTCTCACAGAGAAACCATAATGTCGTATGGAGAAATTCATTGTGAAGAATAACTAAACAGTAAATACGAAAGCCACAAAAAAAAAACGACAGTTTCAAAGAAAATGGTTTTCTTGCATTTTGCATAAGTAAATGAAATAAATAAATAATAAATAAATAAACAATTAGAAAATAATAAAATAAATAAATAAATAAATCTGAATTATTTAAATCTGTCAGCGCTATAGGCATAAACAGGGGCTTTTGTGGACGGCACAGATCAAGATCAGACTTGCAGTCTGATCTTTGATCTATACCTTCCGCTCGTTTATTCGAGCCTATCAAAACAAAAATCATGCTGAGTGTCAGTGAATGGTATTTTCAACATAGAAATATGTGTAGTCTGATCATTTGGCGCCGAAATAATCAATCAAACAGTAGGCCTTCTCCTTCAGGATCGTTAGAACTCGGGATGTGTGGTAAGGGGTTGATGCGTTTTGGGAACTGTTTAGATCAAGATCAGACTGTGCAAACGTGCAGTCTGATTTTTGGAACAACACAATCTGATATGATGTAGATAGCAAAAAAAAAAAGAAACCGTTAAAGTCGCAATATCTGAAGTCTATCTACATTTAATGGCTGACAGGTTTTTTTTTCCCTTATTAAATCTTCCTGGTTTTGTAATTTCCAGAAACCGCTAAAACAGATCAAAACTTGTAGAAAGCAACCAATTGCTATTTGTCTTAAAACTACAGCCTTGTAATATACACATCTTGAGATTTGATGAACTGAAATACCCTAAAAGAATACCACTGGATTATAGAAGAAATACAACTGTAAAAAGTATATCAATTTTTATAATATCTGCATGTTGTACCTTATGTTTTAATACTGTACATCTTGATTTCTTGCCATACGAAACAATTTTACAATGGCACTATGAGTTCCTCAGGGAATGAATAAAACACGATGAAAAGCAAAACTGTATCGTTCGATATTTCGGCTATTGCTTTTTCCAAGGGTTCAAAAACTTTTTGTTCTAAAACATTTCTTAATCCTTATTGTGCTGAATAAGTGAAATGAAACTTTCAGGCCGATAGTAAAAGTCCAAATTTTACTATTTCAAAGGTATTTTTGGGAGGAAAATATCTCCTTATCGGACAGTGTGGATCCAAGATCAGACTGCAGGTTCTGTGCATTCTGATCTTGATCTGCACTGTCCGCAACAGGTGTTTGAGTTGCGCTTAGCAGCCTAAGGGTTAAACGTGAATTAAGAGTTAAGCGTGAACTATAGATGTTTTATAAGTTTGTAGCCTAGTACTGGTGGAATCCGGGAAATTCATGGCTATGTGAGCTATCGCCGCGATATCACTAAAATAATGCTGCAAGCAGCGTAAAACAACATTCAATCAGTCAATCATTTACAAGCTTCTAAAACATTGTGGTTGTAGTAATTCACGCTTAAAAATATTTTAGAGGAAAAAGTGTTTCAAACTCTTGAAAATCGCAATAGTGGAAATAGGGAACAATACTCCCAAAAAAAATATTTTTCATAGTGTGACAAAATCTTATACACGTCAATACCTTTAGTTTTATTGCTTACTTCATTTAACCTGATCCTGAACTTTTATGCCGAATATATAAATAGGCATATAAATAGAACTCCGACGATTATTCGGGACGTTTTATATAAACACGGGAAGGTATTTATATACACAGGCAAGCAATTTAACCCTTAGCCTACTAAGCGCAACTCAAGGCGCTTTTGCGGTCAGTGTAGATCAAGATCAGACTGCACAGAACGTGCAGTCTGATCTTGGATCTACACTGTCCGATGAGGAGATATTTTCCCCAAAAAATAAATTTGAAATTGCATTATTTGCTTTTTTTACGATTGACTGGAAAGTTTCAATTTACTTATCTAGCAAGCTAAGCGTTAATTTGCACATACCGTACGAAATATTTCCGTGGCCATTCGGGACATATGCCGAGCGATGCAGAGGGTAAAAAGTATAATATTAATTTATGTAAATGATGTTGACCTGGGTCAGGTTAAATGAAGAAGGTAATAACATATCTATTTTACATCGATTGAGAAACACGTTCTTGCAACTTATACTATTCTCTCTCGATTCTGCTTCCTTGAGGCTACACAAGCATTCGCGCCGAATGTGTGGGCCACTGAACGGTCCCAAGGTTGATATCCGCTCCCGGGTATCGAACTCAGGACCTTTTGGTTGCGAGGCCGACGCTCTACCTCACGACCACGTACACCCCACACGTCAATTCCTAACTGGTTACAAGCATTTTCTCCTCTTCCCAGAATGTTTTCGAAAGCCTTCTTATTCCGAAACGTTAGAGTAGGGACTATGTGGTAAAGACTTAACTTCTGTTTTATTTTTTGTGTAGCATCGCAGTACTAACATTTGTGATTTTATTTTTATCTTTCAGGCCTATTGATGGGAGCCGGGGTAGGCGTGTACCCAAATGGCTGGGACAGTACAGAGGTGCAACAAGCCTGTGGAAATATTTCCAAGTCTTATAGTCTGGGTGAGCTTTGTTGTTGAATGTTATTTACTCGTTAATGACCGACTGCATACAAGATCAGACTGCACGTTTTGTAAAGTCTTGTCTTAACCCCATTCTACACAATAAAATTTGAGACTCGTCCATATTGAATTAAAAGAGCAAAATTCAACTTTTTGGGCTCACCTAAGCACAAGTGCTCAAGGTGAGCTTTTGTGATCGTGCTGTGTCCGGCGTCTGTCGTGCTTCGTGCGTCGTGCGATCGTCACAGTTTACTTTATGCAAATCTAAAGGCCACATTTTTAGCTAGATACTCATTCAAGTTGGTCAGAATGTTTGCCTTGATAAAATTTCGGACAAGTTTGAATTTGGATCACGTCAGGTCAAAAAGTAGGTCACTTAGCTAAATCTTAGATAAACCTTGTGTGCACCGTTGACGCCACATTTTCAGCCAAATACTCATGAAACTTGGTCAGAATGTTTATATGTATGATATCTGTAACATGATTGAAGTTTGGTCACGTCAGATCAAAAAGGAGGTCGTTGGGCCAAATCTTGATACTCATGAAACATGGTCAGAATGTTTGTCTTGGTGATATCTAGGACAAGTTTCAAGTTGGGTCAGATCGGGTCAAAAAAGTAGGTCACTGGGCCAAATCTTAGAAAAACCTTGTGTGCACCGTAGATGACACATTTCAGCCTGATACTTATGAAACTTTGTCAGAATGTTTGTCTTGACGATATCTCAGACAAATTAAAAAATAGGTCAAGACAGTAAAAGTAGGTCACTTACACTCATGTGTTTAACATTGTCACAACCAGGATTTATCAGTACTAGATGGCATTACTCAGGCGAGCGCTTAGGGGCCAATGACCCTCTTGTTTAAATGATGGTATTGGTATTTGAATAGGGAGATGTGGGAAATAAGAATAATTGCCTTTTTCCAGTATTTTCTCCTTTTCCCACAATGTTTTCAAAAGGCTTTTTTTCAGAGTCGTTAAAAGTCAAGATTGTGTGGTAAAGGGTTGTTAGGTGTCTGAAGGTTAGATAATTCTCGGTAATCCAGGTGCGGCTCGTTTATTACTTTCACCGCCTTGGAATTATCTTATTTAACTCTGTCAGTCGCGGACTGACCTTGGCCGATACTTTTTGTTATAGTTAGGTTTTTCTGCGTGTCAAAAGAATGATAAAGGATAGGGCACCCTAATGAGATTTTTGTAACATCGCTTTTCTTTGCCGAAAAAATGTGCTGATTCGGCTAAGTATGGGATAGAAAACGAGTGCTGTGGTATATGGGAAATATACACGAGCGTTAGCGAGTGTATATTTCCCATATACCACGGCACGAGATTTTCTATCTCACTTAGACCACGTGACTTTTCGTGCTTTTCATGTACACGTTTATATAAGATAAAAAGCTTGTTCCAAAATGGATTCGTCGTGATTGTTGAAATGAGTTAAAGCACCCGATACAAAAGAGGCAAATATAAGGTACAGTTTACATCAAAATGCTAAATTATTCATTATGATATTTAATCAAGGTAAATCTCATTGTGGAGTATTAAGATCGAACTAGCAGTTGTCTGCAATATTTTGAAAACGTTATGCTTCGATTGATGATGGGTGTCAAAGAAAAAAGGGACGTTCATGTGTTTTAAACTTACTCTTTGTCTCTTAGAATTTAACAGAACCATTTTAGTTCATGTTTTATTACGAAAAACATAGAATGTTGGAGCGAAATATCGCTTATAAATTCGTTTTTTTTTTGTAATTATTTTCAATACGTGAAGTTCGACCAATTTTGTTAGCAATGTCGAGTCTGCTCATGAATTTTTTTTTTTTTTAAACTTTTGTAAAGCCATGGAACTCAATCCTTAGGCTGCTAAGCGCAACTCAAGGACCTTTTGCGGATAATGTAGATTCAGATTAGACTGTACAGAACATGCACAGTCTGATCTTGGATCTCAACAGTCTGATGAGATTTTCCCCCAAAAATATCTTTGAAATAGCAAATTCTGGGTTTTTACTCTCAGCTGGACAGTTTCTTCTTATTTAACAGGTTAAAAGTTAAACATTACAAAAAACACCCTACACTTGCGTAGGTGCACTGACCGCCGTGATAAGACCTTAGCTGATAATCATCAAGTGGCGTGAAATTCCAATACGAACAAACTAAAGAACGCAATCGAATTTGTTGTTATTTCTTAGCTAAAATTAAGATTAACCCTTCTCAGATTAAAGAGAAAAAAATGTTGTACAGGCAATTCCATGTTTTGGAAAGCCGAAATGCGAACATTAGAGTTTTTTTTTTTGCCTTACTAGAGCCTTATTTTTTCTACTGTCAAAACCACAATCTACTCAAGAGGTTGCTTGATAGATGAGAGCAATACTATTTTAAGTGTCTGTACATTGTAAAGGCACATAAAATAGTAATGCACTTACCAATCGAAATGCTGTATCGGTTTACTAAATAATATTTCAAAATTGTTTTACCGTGAAGGGTACATTTTGCCTCGCCTCGATATTGCAAACAAAAGTTGTCGGAATTCACGTGCGGGATATACTAGCATTGTATATCAAGATATACAACTGCGGGAGTTGTATCTTCGATATATACTTTTGAAATACTGATCGCTGATTGGTCATCTCGCTACATACGTGGTCTAAGGGTAAGTTATTGTGAACCTAGTTTTTCAATATGCTTGGCCTCATATGTAAATGCTTTCAAATTGACCATAGGATAGTATGCTGTTCTATTTGTTGCACTCTCTCCACCTTTTTCAGGTGTCAAAATTAACATTGAGTTTAATGGACAAAATCATTAAAATACAGTTTTAAATTATCCGAGTATTTTTTTTTCTCGTGGTTTTTGTCAAATAATCAGATAGGTATAAAGAAATTTCCCCATAAATTTTTTAGATAGATGATTTTGAGCCAAACGCTAGTCTTTATACCAACCAAATGGACTATATTAAAATTACTTTCTCTAGCAGCGACTGACAGTTGGACTGATCGTACAATAACAAATTGTCATCTTCACAATAATATCCATGATTTTAAATGGAATGATTAAAATCTTATTGTGTTTTAACACCCGTACTGTTTACCTTTGGTCGCTACTGGGCTATAAAAGACTTCGTCATCTCTTGTGTCACACTCTTGATTTTCTTTGCAGGTGACTGTTCTCTGTCCTGGTGTTTTCACTTGACATCTGTCGGGGTTGGTGTCACACTAATGTGTTCGGTACTAGCATTTCACGCGCCTAAACGGAAACAGATTATTACGGGATACGCATTGTGAGAAACTGACGTCACAAAATTCTTGAAAATTATTGACTCGATATAACCACAACGCAATGGACATGATAAAGGTTCTCCAAGGATAGTTTGGCGAGGAAAACAGTTGTGAAAAGGGGTTGATGGACTATATATTCTCCTTGGACTGTGATTTCCCTTCTGCGAATTGCAAATTTTGCGACCAGATGTTAGGCACCTTTGCCCTTCTAAGGAGCTTTACTCTCGTTTGATGTTTGACGATGGCCTAGCGTATAGAACACAAGGACAGCTATACGACAAGACATTTTAAGGCAATGGATGTGGAAATTCATGGTTACGGGTATTACTGATTGAATTTGTGAGTCAAAGTGTGTACCATAAAGAACAAGAAATATCTTTTTAAAAAAAAAAAGATGGTGTAAATTTGCCTACAAGTAGGCCTGTAGTGGCCCTCAGAATAAACATGTTTATATTTTCTACCGATTACAAATTTCTGTTCATTCATTAGAATATATCAATACCAAGAAGTAGATCAAAAGCCAGCGAACCTACTTGTAGCTACGCCGAAAATTTTCAGACTCTTTGCGGAAGGGAATCAGAGAATGTCATTGGCAATTTGTGTGTCGAGAAACGACCGACAACTATAGCCTCATAAATTTGCAATAAATCCTACAGTTATTTCCCGTTGGCAATAGTCTGTAGTTGTATTGAGCATTTATATTTTTCTCATTCGCTAACCTGTAGAAATAATCGTACCCACTGAAATCATGGCCTCGTATTCACGAATCATTCTAAGTATTGTCATAGATTTCCGAATTCTAAATCTAGCTGTCAAATTCAAAGCTAGCCATTTAATTACACGAGACAGAGCGTGTCGGCCAATCGGATGGCTGGCTTCGAAAAATGGTTGGTCGATTGATTGATAGTATGGGGTCGAACGCCGTTTTCAACTTATTTCAGTTATATCGCGGCGGCCAATACACCTATTGATGCTTTTTTGAGTTTCTCCTACCAGTACTTCGCACAATATTCTTTCTAGGCCACTTGCTGCTTTCCAACATAATGACCGTCGAAACGATGATCAGCAGGTAGAAAGGAATGTATCCTGTCGCAATTACTACCATCAATCCTCGGAAAAAAATTGGCTGAAGCTAAAGTGGGGATTCGAATAAGCGACCCCCTGTTCTTAAGTCCTATATACTACCGACTGCGCTAACGGGGCTGGACTCGAATGGTTGGTGAACACGTGCCCACGGCGACGTGTGCATATTTTATATCCGAAGGTTGTGGGGGGGGGGGAGACAATCTCGGTAGTTCGAAAGGTAACATATAGGGCGATTGACCAAAGGGTCTTGGGATGGATTCCAAGATTGGCAATATTCTTATCAAGGTTCTTGATAGTAATTGCGACAGGATTAATGAGAGATAAAAGTGAAATTCAAATTATGTCCCTTGTTAGATAAAAACCAAAGTTAATCAAATTGCAACCCGGTCCATTTGTTTGATTTCCTATGTTTGTATCCTTGCTTTACTAGGAGATATTGCGATTTTTATTATTTGACTTCTGATGTGTACGTATGGTCTTCATAATATTTGCAAATCGAATTTCACACACTATTATATAACTACTGCAATGCATCAAAGAAATCGAATTTTGTGGTTTGATAGATTTTCAAGGAGATATTTAAACCTGAATATTCCCAAATAGTACAAAGGATATCAAGGATAAATCCAAGTAATACCTTATTCAGGACCTTGTAAGTTGTGAAGAGCTATCAAGGGAAGTAACTTTCTTTTCCCATTTGTCTTTCACCTCTGAAAGCTATTTGGACGATGCTTATGTCGGAAAGCAGCTGTACGGTTTTGTATAAAAACTAAGAAATTCCTAGAACGCATGGATAAGTAAAATGGTTGCTGTGGTGTAAAAGAAATAACCCCGAAAATGGCGTTCAACACAAGACAAACAAAAGAGTGCTCCCGTATTGAAATTCATTTTTCGGGTTGTATATCTAGCTAACTGAAATTGAAAAAGAAAGGCGTGTGGGCCTGCTTGTATCACGACGGAAAATTGTAGGCTCGTTTTGGAAAAGAAGGATATGTATGGGATAGAAAACGAGTGCTGTGGTATATGGGAAATATACACGAGCGTTAGCGAGTGTATATTTCCCATATACCACGGCACGAGATTTTCTATCTCACTTAGACCACATGACTATTCGTGCTTTTCATGTACACGTTTATATAAGATAAAAAGCTTGTTCCAAAATGGATTCGTCGTGATTGTTGAAATGAGTTAAAGCACTCGATACAAAAGAGGCAAATATACGGTACAGTTTACATCAAAATGCTAAATTATTCATTATGATATTTAATCAAGGTAAATCTCATAGTGGAGTATTAAGATCGAACTAGCAGTTGTCTGCAATATTTTGAAAACGTTATGCTTCGATTGATGATGGGTGTCAAAGAAAAAAGGGACGTTCATGTGTTTTAAACTTACTCTTTGTCTCTTAGAATTTAACAGAACCATTTTAGTTCATGTTTTATTACGAAAAACATAGAATGTTGGAGCGAAATATCGCTTATAAATTCGTTTTCTTTTTGGTAATTATTTTCAATAAGTGAAGTTCGACCAATTTTGTTAGCAATGTCGAGTCTGCTCATGAATTTTTTTTTTTAAACTTTTGTAAAGCCATGGAACTCAATCCTTAGGCTGCTAAGCGCAACTCAAGGACCTTTTGCGGATAATGTAGATTCAGATTAGGCTGTACAGAACATGCACAGTCTGATCTTGGATTTCAACAGTCTGATGAGATTTTTCCCCCAAAAATATCTTTGAAATAGCAAATTCTGGGTTTTTACTCTCAGCTGGACAGTTTCTTCTTATTTAACAGGTTAAAAATTAAAAATAACAAAAAACACCCTACACTTGCGTAGGTGCACTGACCGCCGTGATAAGAACTTAGCTGATAATCATCAAGTGGCGTGAAATTCCAATACGAACAAACTAAAGAACGCAGTCGAATTTGTTGTTATTTCTTAGCTAAAATTAAGATTAACCCTTCTCAGATTAAAGAGAAAAAAATGTTGTACAGGCAATTCCATGTTTTGGAAAGCCGAAATGCGAACATTAGAGTTTTTTTTTTGCCTTACTGGACCCTTATTTTTTCTACTGTCAAAACCACAATCTACTCAAGAGGTTGCTTGATAGATGAGAGCAATACTATTTTAAGTGTCTGTACATTGTAAAGGCACATAAAATAGTAATGCACTTACCAATCGAAATGCTGTATCGGTTTACTAAATAATATTTCAAAATTGTTTTACCGTGAAGGGTACATTTTGCCTCGCCTCGATATTGCAAACAAAAGTTGTCGGAATTCACGTGCGGGATATACTAGCATTGTATATCAAGATATACAACTGCGGGAGTTGTATCTTCGATATATACTTTTGAAATACTGATCGCTGATTGGTCATCTCGCTACATACGTGGTCTAATAAAGTAAGAGATTATTGTGATTCTAACCATGTTCATAGTCTTGACATTTATAGGATATCGATCAAAGCATTCACCTTTTTGCTGTCCAGATAATAAACATCTTAAGCTCGAGCGTTTCGAAGGGGATTTTTTCTCGCATAGATCAAGATCAGATCGTACAGAGCGTCTATTCTAATCATCGATCTACACCTCCAGCTTGTTTAGCCCAGCCTCTTGATGAAAATCTATCTTAGTTTCAGTGGATTATTATTTTAACTTTCAAAAAAAACCAAAAACT
Organism: Hippopus hippopus; assembly: GCA_946811185.2. NCBI lineage: Eukaryota > Metazoa > Mollusca > Bivalvia > Cardiida > Cardiidae > Hippopus > Hippopus hippopus. Next base: position 9,646,973 of record OX328110.1, read on the forward strand.
GATTTGATTGATTGATTGATTGATTGATTGATTCCGCTTTCAACATTATTTCAGTCATATCACGGAAACAGGCTGCATATTAATATGTGTCCTGGGCACCAGAACTAGGAGTAAGCAATGAAGTGATTTGCCCAAGGATACTCCACGAAAAACCCGGTGCTTGTAGTGAGGCTCGAACCCTGGACCTCTAGGTTAAGAGTTCTACTCCTTACTATTAAGGCTCTCACAAAAGAGACGGGATATTTCATCTCGGTGGGAAAAAATGAAACGGTATTAAAGTGTGTTTATCTTGACATTGTATTTGTAGAAACAATAGAGCCGCCCTTTGGCAAAATGGGGCTTAATCCATCTACCTGATGCATTATACGAAGCAAACCGTCACATGATCATAAATCCATAAGGTCCATTTTGTCTCACAACCGACTGAATCATGGGGTAAATTGGTCCTTGTACTTGCAGAAAATTGACCAATAGCAAAAAGTTTCGACCCAGGTCAGCCTGCCAACTGCACAGGCTGACCTGGAAGATATATTTTGCAGATGTATTAAACCCAATCTTCACAGAGCATGGCTCAAATCAATTTTACTCGCCACAGAGAGTCCATGCCATTCCATAACAGAAGGCGTATTCCTTCTCCACAGAGAGTCCATGCCATTCCATAACAGAAGGCGTATTCCTTCTCCACAGAGAGTCCATGCCATTCCATAACAGAAGGCGTATTCCACCGCCACAGAGAGTCCATGCCATTCCATAACAGAAGGCGTATTCCTTCTCCACAGAGAGTCCATGCCATTCCATAACAGAAGGCGTATTCCACCGCCACAGAGAGTCCATGCCATTCCATAACAGAAGGCGTATTCCTTCTCCACAGAGAGTCCATGCCATTCCATAACAGAAGGCGTATTCCTTCTCCACAGAGAGTCCATGCCATTCCATAACAGAAGGCGTATTCCTTCTCCACAGAGAGTCCATGCCATTCCATAACAGAAGGCGTATTCCACCGCCACAGAGAGTCCATGCCATTCCATAACAGAAGGCGTATTCCTTCTCCACAGAGAGTCCATGCCATTCCATAACAGAAGGTGTATTCCTTCTCCACAGAGAGTCCATGCCATTCCATAACAGAAGGTGTATTTCACCGCCACAGAGAGTCCATGCCATTCCATAACAGAAGGCGTATTCCACCGCCACAGAGAGTCCATGCCATTCCATAACAGAAGGCGTATTCCTTCTCCACAGAGAGTCCATGCCATTCCATAACAGAAGGCGTATTCCTTCTCCACAGAGAGTCCATGCCATTCCATAACAGAAGGCGTATTCCTACTCCACAGAGAGTCCATGCCATTCCATAACAGAAGGTGTATTTCACCGCCACAGAGAGTCCATGCCATTCCATAACAGAAGGCGTATTCCACCGCCACAGAGAGTCCATGCCATTCCATAACAGAAGGCGTATTCCTTCTCCACAGAGAGTCCATGCCATTCCATAACAGAAGGCGTATTCCTTCTCCACAGAGAGTCCATGCCATTCCATAACAGAAGGCGTATTCCTTCTCCACAGAGAGTCCATGCCATTCCATAACAGAAGGTGTATTCCTTCTCCACAGAGAGTCCATGCCATTCCATAACAGAAGGCGTATTCCACCGCCACAGAGAGTCCATGCCATTCCATAACAGAAGGCGTATTTCACCGCCACAGAGAGTCCATGCCATTCCATAACAGAAGGCATATTCCACCGCCACAGAGAGTCCATGCCATTCCATAACAGAAGGCGTATTCCTTCTCCACAGAGAGTCCATGCCATTCCATAACAGAAGGCGTATCCCACCGCCACAGAGAGTCCATGCCATTCCATAACAGAAGGCGTATTCCTTCTCCACAGAGAGTCCATGCCATTCCATAACAGAAGGCGTATTCCTTCTCCACAGAGAGTCCATGCCATTCCATAACAGAAGGCGTATTCCTTCTCCACAGAGAGTCCATGCCATTCCATAACAGAAGGTGTATTTCACCGCCACAGAGAGTCCATGCCATTCCATAACAGAAGGCGTATTCCTTCTCCACAGAGAGTCCATGCCATTCCATAACAGAAGGTGTATTCCTTCTCCACAGAGAGTCCATGCCATTCCATAACAGAAGGTGTATTCCACCGCCACAGAGAGTCCATGCCATTCCATAACAGAAGGTGTATTCCTTCTCCACAGAGAGTCCATGCCATTCCATAACAGAAGGCGTATTTCACCGCCACAGACGTTTGGTAAGCTCGTTATAACAGTAACCGTTATCCTGCTGAATAAGTTATACGATATGTTCATGTAGATAGTCAAACCCTAATTGTTGCTATTTGAAAATTACTTTATGAGGGAGAAATATCTCTTTATCGGACAGTGTAGATCCTAGATCAGACTGCACGTTCTGTGCAGTGTGATCTTGATCTTCACTGTCCGCTAAAGGTCCTCGAGTCGCTTTTAGCAGGGTTACAAATAAAATGGCAAACAGATCCAACACAACACTACCAGAAGTCTCACTTGAAGCATGCGTTGCATACTGTGGCACTAGTGGTGGTCCCAGTGGGTGCAGATTTCATGTGAAAATTGACGTTGACGTAACATTGTCTTTCGCTAGATGACATTCTTCAAATACACATCTATCTGAATTGAGCATTCTGGGTACAGAACCGGACTACTTTTCAAAACGACAACCGTTACTTTGAATTTCAAAATAAAATAAACGTTTACTCAATAAAACACTACCTGATGCGATTCATTGAGCTATGATCAGCTAGCATGTAACCTATGCACCGGCCATTTATTAAAACAGCCCCTACAGGCTTGGGTAATAGCTTCGGTATAAGCCCTACTTTTCCCTAGTATATGAGATGGGTGATGCGTCATAGCAGACAGGTCGAATCTTCGAATATGACATGCGCAGACAACGGTTGACGTAACTTATTCATGGTAATGATAATTTAACTAAATAGTAATAGTACCGAGTTTGTACTTACATGTCTTGTCATTTGATGCATTTCGGTTGTCACTAGAAATATTGAATAAAGATGAAAGGTAAATCATAACGTCTTTTCAAAATATTCCCACTGAGATGAAATATCTCCTACTTTTTGTGAACAGTATATTTGGTCAATACCCTTTGTAATAGAACCTACAGGTAGCTAGTGTTTAAAACCATTAACCTTCTAAATAAAGTGAAATGAAACATTCAAGCCGATGGTAAAACCCATAATTCTGCTCTTTTTCAAATTTACTTTTTTGGGGAAATACAATCTCCTTATCGGACAGTGCAGATCCAAGATCAGACTGTGCAGTCTGGTCTTGATCTACATTGTCCGCAAAAAGTGCTTGAGTCGCTTTTAACAGCCTAAAGGTTAACCGTATCGTGTCCTTTTCACAAATACTGCACAGCCAGTACTGACTGATCGCTGGAAATAAGATAAGTAAACTTAGTTCCATCTGTGAGTGTCGGATAGTGTTAAAAGAACGGTTCGAGTCTTGAACCCATGACCTCTCGCTCTCGATGCTTACGTATGAACCTCGTGACCCCAAGGCGCATTCGTTTGTTTGCAATAATTATTATGGATACCATAGCACTCGATAACAGAATATGTACGTAATAGTGAACATCTACAGTTCTGTAAATGGAATTTAAAAGTGGCTTCAAAAGTGGTACATCCGGTCAAACAATAACGACATTATGTACATTCCTTTTCAATATATACAAACAAAACCTCAAACCAACTACCATTAGCTGAGATGGCAGACACATCCACTGTAACAAACGTCGGCCGGTTTGTCGATATTTGAGCCATGCTCTGGTACACGGCGATTTAATGTATCTCTATGACGCATGATAGGCCAACCGAGAAAGTCATAAAATTCATTTTGTCTAAAACCGACTGAATCACGCGGTAGACTGGTTCTTTGACATAAAGAAAATTGACCAATAGCAAAAAGTTTCGGCCCAGGTCAGCCTGCGCGGATTGAGCAGGCTGATCTGGTTCGATACTTTTTGCAGAGCATGACTGATATGTAAAAAGTCGTAAAGCGTGCAAGCTGATCTTGAGTTACAGCCTAGTGCGCCTATATCTCGGGTCGTATCGAATAAGGCTTGAAACCCACTGGTCAGTTGTGCCTTTCTCTGCTTTGCTAAATTACCGTCCAATGATTGATGATAGAGATATAGGGGATATTTGTTTTTTTCGGTGAAAGATCGAAATTTATTTAATCGAGTGAACATCATCGGTAATATTTTCACGAGCGGCGCAGCCACTCATGAAAATATTACTGATGATGTTCACGAGATGAAATAAATTTCGATCTTTTACCCAAAAAGAAAACAATCGTTCTGTTTATTTCAGGCTTCTAGCCCCATTTTTTTTCAGATTTTCATCAAAACCCAGTACAGTTGTTTTCGATAATTCTCATTGGCTTTCCCCCACCACATATGAACGCATTACAATAGTTCGTAAAGCGCGAGAAATGTGGGGTAAATGCTGTAAATGACGTCATATTTCCGTCTAGTTGAATGGCACGCACAGTTTACTTTCCGCCTACAATCGTTGTCTGCGCATATCATATTCTTCGAAGATTCGACCTGTCTGCTATGACGCATCACCCATCCCATATACTAGGGAAAAGTAGGATTTACACCGAAGCTATTACCCAAGCCTGTACGGGGCTGTTTTAATAAACAGTCGGTGCATATGTTACATGCTAGCTGATCATAGCTGTATGAATCGCACCAGGTAGCGTTTTATTGAGTAAACGTTTATTTTATTTTGAAATTCAAAGTGACGGTTGTCGTTTTGAAAAGTAGTCCGGTTCTGTACCCAGAATGCCCAAATTAGATAGATGTGAATTTGTAGAATGCCATCTAGCGGGAGATAATGCGCCTACATTTGAAGAGTTATGGAAATATTTATGGTAAATTTCACTGGTCGTAACTATGAATTATCAAACCTTGTAACCAACCATTATTTCCCAATAAATTACCGAAAAGCATGGAATAATGCAGTAGAATTTACTCAAAACTATCACGATATCATTTTCCTTTGTTACGAATAGAAGACAATAAGTTTTAGAATGCGTAAGAGATGTAAATTGCACCGAGGCTGTACATCTTGCTGACAGCAAGATGTACAGAACATGCTCATAAAAGCAGGCAAAATCTTTAAGACAAATTAAATGTAACTAAAATGTTCACATTTGTCTGGTTAAGGCCAGAAAACAATGTGGGGCAAGGAGAAAGATAGTGATTATCAGCAATCCCGGGTATACAGTACATCCTGTAGGTGCACTACAAGCAATCCCGCATATAATCAAAGCGCTAACGCACTGAAGGCAGCGGATTTCTTTTCTTGCTCCGAATACATGCTACTAATTGGTGTGTTCTATTTTTTTTCTTCGTAAACTATATAAATCAAAACGGAAAGTTCTCCAGGGAACTCTTACCCTTGAGATTAGGGTACGAGTTCACCAGGGTCCGAGTTCTCCAGCAACAAGGTATGTTATTGTATAAATGTGCCAGATGGTGGAGAGGTGTTAAACCCGGCACGGTTTTTGTTTTATTGAAGCTGAAAATCTTTTGTTACCTTGAATTAAAAAGACAACTGAAACATGATGGTTCAATTTTTTTCAGAGAACATACAGTATCAAGTTGAACTGCTTTGTTTGAATATCATCGGCAGAACTACTGTGTTAGTGTACGAAACTGGTTTTGTTTACACTCGTATCCAGGCAAAACCTGCCGGAAGCAAAAATCTGACCTAGATAAAGATAGTAGGCTTCAAAAATCAATATATACATGCACACGTGATGTGGGAACTATGACAGCGGGGTAAACCCGCTGCCCAAAATAGTCTTCGAGTGCTCTACAAGCAATCCCACGAATAAAGTATAGTCCGTGACTGCGCTACAAGCAATCCCACGTATAAGTGTATACTTTATAGTCTGTGAGTGTGCTACAAGCAATCCCGTGTATATAGCTTAGTCTTTGAGCAACATACGATTTCAGGTATAACGTACAGTCTGTGAGTGCACTACAAGCAATCCCGTTTATAAAGTACAGTCTGTGATTGCACTACAAGCAATCCCGTGTATAAAGCACGGTCAGTGAGTCTGGCCTAGGTGGATGTGACAGGCTTGAAACCGTATGTGTTCGACAATAGCTGCCCCCGTACTCGTACGATCTGCACGTATAATTTGTAGCTTGTAAACAAACATCTCTGCAATCCGAGTCGGTGATACCAGTTATACTCTCTATATTCTGCCTGTATATATAAAAGCCTAGCTCTGCTTGAAATGTTACGCCATACTCCGTACATTCTGAAAGACACAAACACAATTCTGGACAACTACACAAACTCTGAACAGGAAAAACTAATTTTAGACGGTTCCACTTTCAGAGCATTTTCAGACAATAAACTCATTGTGACCCAAATGATGAAATCTGCCTTCGAAATGGCTGAGCACACTGAGAAAAGGAAAACAAAGTGCTGGTGACCAGTATTTTCTCTTTCTCCCCAAAGTTGTTTTCAAATAGCTTTATCGAAGTATAATTATAACACAAACTTGTTTGGTGGGCTTATAGAGTGAACGAAGCATTTTAACGCACATTTACATTTTACAAGGAATCCCGTATAAACAATACAGTCTATGTTGCGCTACAAGTAATCCCACGTATAAAATACAGTCTCTGAGTAAATAGTTAAGTCTGTGAGTGCGCTACAAGCAATCCCGAATGTATAGTATAATATGTTAAAGCGCTGTAAAACAATCGCGCAAGAGTACTATCTGTGAATGTGCTACATGCAATCCTGCGTAAAAAGTACAGTCTGTGAGTGAAGTACAGTCTGTGAGTGTGCTACTAGCAATCCGGCGCATAAAGTACGGTCTGTAAATGCACTACAAACAATCTGGCGTATAAAGAACAGCCTGTGAGTGTGCTACAAGCAATCCCGCGAATATAGTACAGTCTGTGAGTGTGATACAAGCAATCTAGCGTACAATTTAAAGCCTATGAATGCGCTAAAGGCAATCCCGCGTATACAGTATAGTCTGTGAGTGCGCCGTTGGTGTATGTGAAAAGCTGGTAACTTTCTGTGTACGACAATAACCGCCCCCGTACTCGTATGATCTGCACGTATAATTTGTAGCTTGTACACAAACTTCTCTGCAATCTGAGTCGGTGATACCACCTATATGCTCCTCATTCTGCATGGGTATATAGAAACCTATCTCTACTTGAAACGTTTCGCCAAACTCTGAGCATGCTGAAAGATTGCAAAAACACAATTCAGAGCAGCTGTATCTTAGGCTACTCTTTACCAGAAGACATGATTTTCGGCAGATCAAGTATGAAAACATTTGCAGATGACAAATTTCATGTGGATTGTCTTCAAAATGGAGAAAATATTGGTAACCGGTACATTCTCTTCTTTGTCCCACGATATTTTCAAAAGCCTTCTTTTCAAGGTGAGGATATTTTGGTAAAGGGTTAAATCTTTCAGTGCCAAAAACATAGACCAGACCTCTTTCAGCGGCAAAAAAATACATACTGAAACTCAGACATATCCGTAGAATCAAAAATAAGGGAACGCTCATGTTTCATCTTGAGGTAAGTCTTTATATTACCAAAAACATATATTAGATATGGAATCCAAGTCAATATCGGATGTGAGCTCCATATCAGCAACACTTACACACACCTGGCAGGCATACTGTAGATGATACAGCGTACTGTTGCTCTTGGAATCTTCTTAAATATTGAGAGGTAAAGTTACCCTGTCATGTCATGTCAGAAGAAACAAGCAACAGGGTTCCCTTATTTTTGGGGCTACGTATATTCATCTTACAGGCGAGACTAAACAGGCGGACAAGATGGATCCAAGATCAGACCGCACGCCCTGAAAAGTCTGATTTTAGGGTTAGGCTTAAACCCGTGAACATCTTGAATTTGTGGCAATTGAAAACATTTGTAATCGACAAATTAAATGTGATTCAGATGTTGAGCATTGGCTTGGAAAGGATAGGAAAACGTGTGGTAAAAGGAGTAATGCTGGTAACCTATATTTTCTCCTTCCACAATGTTTTCAAAAGGCTTTCTCCACAGAATCATTCAAACACAGGATTGTCTAATAAAGAATTAGATGAGGTGTGATTGGTACCTCCAAAACAGTCGTGGTCCAAGATAGTACTGTTCACAGTATAATTTCCAAAACAGTGGTGTGGACCGTCAAGCAAATACAGCTACTGCGGTTAGACATCGAATGGATATCGGCCTTGTATAAGACGACCTCAGTATACTGATAATCTTAATTTAGACATTTCCAGCTTTTCGTCCATTATTCACACCTAACCAGTCGTTTCTTGAAGCTCTGACTCACACACTTGGACAACGGCAGACGAAGTCGTTATACGGCAGAAAGGGGACTGGTTTTTCAAGTTAACTCTTATCCTACCGCTCGCGACCATGGATTACTTTTGCAAAGAGTGTACAGCAAGTTTAGTCTGCACATACGTGCAATCTGATATTGCTCTACACTCTCTGCTGCTTTATCGCTAGTTTGGGTTTTATAGGCCCAGCCTAAAGCCCGTACGTTTAGCAAAATATTCTTGTGTAATCGTCAGGAAATTTTCTTCTGCAGGATAAGGGTTAACCTTTTTCACGTTTATGTTATGTCGGGTATAAACTTGCCAAAATCCAACATGTACTATACTCAGCATTTTCTGTTCACATTTAATAAATCATTGTTACGGCGCTTTTACATGATAACAATTTGACCCATTGCATGCCAGCCTACGAAGATATTTTTGCATTCGCTAGCATGCGCTGGCATGCACTTCATTTCGTTAACAAAGTTCTTTTCAAGTTCGTTTGATGACGTTTGTTTGCGTTCTTGTACGGTCAGTGTGTCGAAAATGTTTATGGATGCACACAATTTTTTCGTCCTATGCCAACAAGCATCCCATACGCAGCGGGTTTATTCGCTGAAGAAATGTGAACGGATTGTTCGTCGACAGTGCGGTGGCATTCGTCCAAACAAATTCTTTAACAGATTCTGACGTGTTATTAACGAGCGTTCTTTTAACCTTATCTTGCTAAATAAAAGAAACGAAACTTTAGAGCCGATCGTAAAACCCCAAATTTTGCTGTTTGAAAGTTATTTTGGTTGAAAGATATCTTCTAATCGGACAATGTAGATCCAAGATCAGACTGTACGTTCTGTGCAGACTGATCTTGATCTATACTGTCCGTAAAAGGCCCTTGAGTCGTGCTTAACAGCCTAAGGGTTAACGTCCTTCTAGCAAAAATGATTTAGAGAGCATGCAGAGAACATGCATGTTGCAACAAATTTGACGTTCGTTAAGAGATCGTTATTATTTGTTGGTATTCGTTTTGCATTCACTTTGGTTTGTTGATGTGTCGTTACTCCTATGTGATGAACTCGTACTGGTGCCGTCTCAAATTTCAAATTCTTTTTCAGTCTTTATGTTGAAACCTCCCCCCCCCCCCCCCCGCCATTAAGAAATTCAACGAGTCTGTGCTTATTATTAGCATTCGAGCTTTGCAGGTCGTTCACGGTACGTTCCGTCTATTCGTCACACTGCCAAGGCGCCTTAAAGGCCTAGTAAAGGCCAAAATATCAAAGCAGGTGTCATGATACATTTAAATTTAAATCATACCATTTAAAAGTATGGAAAATATTGTGGAGATGACAGTCTGTTATCGTGTGGTCGGGCCATATGTTAGTCGCTGGCAGGAAAAAGAATTTTAAAATCAGGCAAAAAGTAAACAAAAGACACAGCTACCTGGCAGGGTTAACCTAGTTTTGAAGTTAATTTCTCTATCAGCGACTAACACTTGGACCAACCGTAAAATGACAGATTGTCATCTTCACAATAATTTTTTATACTTTTAAATGGTGTGATATAAATTTAAATGCATTTAAACACCGGCTTTGTTTACTTTTTGCCTTTATTGTCGATTTAATAAACCAAGATTGTTCTTTGAACAATACCCTTCGCTTTTCCAATCGCTACTTACCAGTAGACTAATATCACATCGTACGGCCTTCCTTTGGCCTGCGCACTCTTCAGACCCTTTGGACTAATTTCTCTTATGGATACCTATAACGCAGGTTCTATGCTAACAATTTGTCGTCTGCAAATTCGTCAATTCGTTAATTTTAAGACCTGTAAAGGGCTTATCACTTCATTAAAACCGTTCTATCATTTTTTTCCTTTTTTCTCGACCCTATGACTAGAATTGGATACACTATCTGAAAGGCAAGAACATACATGTACATAGTATTACGTAACAAATTAAACTGTTTCATTACCTGTGACGCATGCGCAAGTGTTGGGATCATGATGAAGTCCAGCCTGACATTTACAAATACCATCTCGACATTCCGAGCTCAAATCGACACACTCGGAAGACAATGAGCAGTCATTTCTAATTGAGGTCACGCAACTCTGAAACAAAAGAACAGAACTGTACACAGACAGACAGATGGACGGACGGACAGACAGAAGGACGGACGGACGGACGGACGGACGGACAGACGGACTGTGCCAAAATAAACACGATGTCTTTAGACAACTGAAAATACAATCTACTGATATCAGAAATTTTGATTTATCTAAAAGATTTGACTTAACAAGAAGATTGTACAGATCCAAGACCAGACTGCACGTTCTGTGCACTCTAATCTCGATCTATGCAGTCTAAAATAACCGCATCATTTCGCCTATTTCGCCGAGACGGTTAAAATCGAAGTGTATTTCTTTTACTTCTGTATTTGTAGAGAAAAACATCCGTACAGATCCTTTGCCACGTGAATATGGTCATACCAATTGATGTAAATGGCAAAAATTTCGGTAAAACCGACGGATGCTACCCAATAATATGGCCTGCAACACGCGTAAAAGGGGCATTCGGATATTTGCGTAAAGTGTCGTCTCGGATCAGCCTGCGCAGTCCGCGCAGGCTAATCCGAGACGACAATTTACGACTGCATTAGATTTTTTTCCTACAGTAGACTTGCGTGAATCAGAAAATTATATAAGATCGGAAAGTGACGATACTTTACGCAAATGTCCGAATGCCCGTTTTCGCGTGTTGCACGTCATATGTGACGAGAAACAGCTACGGCAGAAATGAAATTGTGTGGACAAAATCGTGGACGCACTGATGGAAAACGCGGCAGCTACTATCATGCTCCGCCGTAATTCTGTAGGGAAGCATAAAAATCCTGACAGTGGTAAGATGATAATTAACCCGTATGCTTCTAGGCACGACTCAAGGATCGATGTAGGTCAATATTAGACCGCAAAGAACGTGCAGTCTGATCTTGGATTTTCACTGTCCGATAAGGAGATATCTTTCCCATAAAACTATCTTTGAAATAGCAGAATTTGGTAAATTAAGAACAGTATGTTTCATGCTTTTTGGGAGTTTATCGGGAAATAATGGTTGAATATAAAATTTAATAATTAATGGTTACGGCTACGGTGGCACAAAAGTGACATGGAGGATATATTTTATACTACGTGCGCACGCAGTAGCTAATACGTGCGCACGTAATAAGTAATACGTGCGCACGCAGTAGTATTACGTGCGCACGCAGTAGCTAATACGTGCGCACGTAATAACTAATACGTGCGCACGTAATACTATTGCGTGCGCACGTAATAAGTAATACGTGCGCACGCAGTAGTATTACGTGCGCACGTATTAGCTATTACGTGCGCACGTAATAAGTAATACGTGCGCACGTAATAACTAATACGTGCGCACGTATTAGCTACTGCGTGCGCACGTAGTATAAAATATATCTTCCATGTCACTTTTGTGCCACCGTATACGGCCAGTATAATTTACAGTAAATATTTTCGTAAATCTTCAATTTAAGGTGGAGAGAGGAGTTCCCGCGAACTATTTACCTAGGTGAACAGTGTGTGCCATTCAACCAGACGGAAATATGACGTAATTAACACGTCTTTACCCTACATTTCCCGCACTTTACGTAATATTGTAATGCTTTGTTATGTGATGGGGGTACGCCACGAGGAATTACCGAAAGCAACTGTATTGATTTTTTGTTTGTTTTTTTTTTCAGTGAAAGATCGCAATTTATTTCATCGCGTGAACATCATCGGTCATATTTTCACTCGTGGCTGCACCACTCGTAAAAATATGACCGATGATGTTCACTCTATGAAATAAATGTCGATCTTTCTCCGAAAAAAAAAATCTGTATGCCATTGGTTTACCTCTAATCCGGGGCGATATCGGTACCTAGCGCATCGGTAGCGTACAGAACTTAAAAACAGAAGGTCACCGGTTTGAATCCCAGCTTGGCAAATTTTGTTCAGAGGATTGATGATAGTGCGACAGAATTCGTTCCTCTCTCTCTCTCTCCCCTCTCTGTCTAATCACAGTTTCGAGGATTGTTATGTGAGAAATCAGCCAGTGGCTTGGGATGAATATTGTTCAAAGAACAGGTAAGAAAATGTCTAGGAAAGCACTAAAAGGTGCGTTGGCAGCCGCGATATACCTGATATAATATTGAAAAGGGTACTAAACATCACGAAAACAAACAAACCTCTGCTCCACGCTTCGTTGCTAGTAGGTATATACCCGACGTGCTCTTGTTGTTCAGTTGTTCTATAGAAATAGATGTCTGGCTCAAGTTGCACGACCTTGACGTTGCATCGTAAGTTACCGACTGACAGCTCCCGAGCTGCGAACACATTGCGCAACAATATATAAAACTTTGCGCCACTCGATTTTCTATACTGTCTCCACTTAATGTCTCATTTCGTTTGATAACATCATATAATTGAGCACAGTTAAATGGTAGAAGAAATATTAGAGAAAACACACGTGAGCTAAATATTATCATCTTAGAAATAAAATAGAAATATTGATGGTATTTCTGCGATCGGTAAAAATAATGACAAATATTGACATAGATAAAACAAACGCCTGGAAAAATGATATTAAAAAAAATGGAGAAAAATGTAATTATAATTTCCCTTTTAAACTCGGAGAAAATATGTATCACATACTAAATAGGCTGATTAAATGTGACATAAACGGTCAAGCTCTGTCTTGAGAGTACTTTTAACCAAGGTCACTCTGAGAAGTATGAAAACAATACCAAGAATTAAACAAATACAAAAGAACAAAACATTCAATTAAATATATTGTTGAATGAGATTTTATTTTGAGGGTGTAACTTTATGTTCGCATAATTTTCGATGGTTTTATTTGTACTGTGCGATACAAATACAAAAGAGCCTTTTGATTCCCATTTCGGACAGAGACTGTGTAAACAAAATTTACGCCATATTTGAATCATCAATCATCAAGCAACGATTCGCATTTTTGTAATGAAGGTCAAACAAGAGTTAGTAAATGTTACAGTCACAGTCACAATATCAAAGCTTTCATTACGTCCTCTGTTTTTTTTTTCAGTGTAGCAGATTATACCGGCTTTTGACCTACCTTCTGGAATCGATATACTAGAAGGAACTATTAGTAATTTATGATTGGTGATAACTGTGGACAAGTATATTCTGCGAGGCCCTGCAGATCTATCTGCTGGCATATTTTAGAAAACAGTCATAATCGTTACCCTATAACCACAGGCGTACGTTTTATGACAAACTTCGCCATCTATATAATGTAATAATATACATGTAGATGGCAAAGTTCGTCATACAACGAACGCCTGTGTCTATAACCCATTACTGTTTGTCTACATGTATTTTCAGACACAGCAATTCCTCCTTTTCTGGCTATGATATGGATCAACATGTAATCTTGAAAAATATATCTAGTTGAAAATTCCATCCTTCAGCAATATGCAAAACAATGAGGAACAACAGGAAGTCAGTTTTCACTATTTCTGTCTATGTTGAACCACAGAGGAGCTTCAATATTTATTTCACTACCGTCATCTGTCTTTTTTAACCCTTTACCACTCGATGCTCACTTTTAAGGCCCTTACAGTGAAGGCCTTTGAAAACATTGTGATAAAAGGAGAAAATATTTTCTCCTTTTCCCACAGTGTTCCTATCCTATAAAAGAAAAATTGCATCGTTTGAGCCACATTGAAATTGTCGTCTGCAAATGCTTTCAGTTTGGACGGCTTTGAAATTTTGTCGTTTGGTAAAGGATTTAAGATATTTCTTGTTTGGCACAGAGACGTAATAGTGTTTGTTTATTGGTATGCTTAAAAAATTAAGTGACAATGACGACTTGGGGGCACACTACGAATGAGAAAAAGGAAAACATCCGTCAATGCTGGAAACGGATTGAATTTCGGTAACCAGCGTATTTTCCATTTCCCACAGTGTTTCTACCCTTTTAAAGACACATTCCGTGATTTAAGCCACATTTAATTTGTCGTCTGCAAATGTCAGTGTATTATATATCCTTATGAGACACTCTCTGTGAAAAAGTGATTTAGACTATAAATAATGCATCTGTAAAAGTATACTGACCTACATCAGCCTAAGCAGTACGTGCAGGTAGACCCGGCTCGAAACGTTTTGCTATTGAAAAATTTTCTTCCGGTAGAAGGACTGTTTCTTCTTCATGATTTACATGATGTAACCCTTTACCAAACAATCCCAAGTTTTAACAACCCTGTTGAAATATGCTTTTGAAAACATCGTGGAAAAAGGAGAAAATGCTGGTAACCAGCATTTTCTCCTTTTCCCACAATGCTTTTTATCCTATGTGTGAGAAATTTCGTCATTTGAGTCACCTTTATTTTGTCGTCTGCAAATGCTCTTGATTTGGACAGTGTTAAATCTCGTCGTCTTGTAAAGAGTAAAGGCACAATACGAAGATGTTTTAAGCCCCCTTTTCACAGGGCGCCGCCAATGTATTTGAGCCATGCACTGTGAAAAGGGAGCTAAAGCATATGCTTAAAAAAGATTCGACACAGGTCAGCCCGCGACTGGGCCGAAAATCAGTGCTTTTGGTAAATTTTCTGCATGTCAAGAGACCATTGCATCTCATTGTATCTCATGACTCATTTGGTTGTGAGACAAAACGGATTTTATGGATCCATAATGATGCCATGACTTGCTTAGTATCATACATCACGGAGATGTATTAAGCTCCCTTTTGCCAGAACATGGCTCAAAATATTAGTTATTGTCCTCTGGTGAAATGTTAACTAAGTTCTAGTGCACAATCTCTCGTATAAAGATTTGTAAAGATGTCGTATAAAGCGACGCGCTCATTGCTTGTGACGTGTTGCAGACGGCAGTTACTGAGTACAGTCCAGTACTCGACAGATCGACAAGTAAACTTTGTCTCAGAAATACACCGGTCAAGACATTCATGAAATGCTATCCCGGTGATCGACTCTTGGTTCCCTCCAACCAGATATATATTCTGTTCCTCTTGAAAAGTATCCCCGTAAGTGGTGCAACCTGAAAACAGAATTACAAATGAGCAGCGCCCTGGCAAAAGAGGGTTTAACACAACTCCGTGAGTCATAGTACCTAGCAAGTCTTCACAGAATTGTGGAGGCATAAAATTCATTTTGTCTAACAACAGGCTGAATCATGGTCCTTGCACATGCAAAAATTTTACATATAGCAAGAAATATTGACCCATCCCAGCCTGCGCGGACTGCGCAGGCTGATATGGGTCGTCGATACTTTTTGCAGATGCATTGTACTCCTTTTTCACATGGCATGACTCAAATATGTGTACGCCCATTCTTTCGGTCAACAGAATCACAGTCTGACGTAATAAAAAAGAACTAAGACAAGCACAGAATATGCTGTCACACCAGGGATCATTTTAACTTCTCATTCTAAATTTCATTCTAGGTATTAATCTAGACATCTACAACAGCGGTGTAGGGGTGGAGCATCCGGCTCTCGCATCAAAGGTGCCGGGTTCGAATACCGTATTGAGCGGGGTTAACCTTTGGACCATTCACATTACGGCACAAGTACTGGTTTAGATTTCTAAGAAGTAATGATTGAGATTGTTTAAAATAATTTGTAATGACATTCTTTTACAACGGATGTAAAATATTATTTTTGAACTTAGATATGGAAAGAAAAGCTGACTGACTTAGCCAAATGGTTTAGCCAATCAGGAAATGCGTTACTTTCAAATTAAGAAAATTCTTTACAATTAGACTAAGATTGGAACTAAGAATGGTTGGTGAATACAGGCTCAATGTGGGAAAATAAAGCTATTTATGGAAATTCTTATTCTTTTCTGAAAAGTTCCACGAACTGCAATCAATTTCTACGATTTATGAGTTTTTATGCCAGAATTTCAAAAGACTTACCTTAAAATATCATCGTTTACAATGAAAGTAAAGTTGGGCAAAAGGGAATGAAATGAGAGAACAAGGCCTGTATTCACCAACCATTCTCGAGGATATTCTTTGTCTTATCCTAGATTTAGAAAGTAATGCAAGTTCTGATTGGCTAAACCAAACGGTTTAGCCAATCAGAACTTGCATTACTTTCAAATTTCGAAAATTCTTGAGAATAAGACTAAGAATGTTCTTCAGAACGGTTGGTAAATATGGACCCAACTTTTATATTGTATCATGAGAGAGAGAGACAGAGACAGACAGACAGACAGACAGACAGAGGCAGAGAAAGAGAGGGTAATTAACCCACTAAACATTTACCTGTAACACAACTACACGTGCTCGGATCATAATGAAGCCCATTTATACATTTACAGATATCGTCTCGACACACAGAACTCGCATCTATACAATCAGAATTGGCCGAACATCCGTAACGCATTGATGTAATACAAGCCTCGATCTGTATATAAAAAAAAATGTATCCCCAACCTTTATATGCCCAATAGCTGTCAAATAATTAATACAGGTGTTAAAATGCAGTTAAATTTCAATCATACCATTTGAAAGTATAGAAAATATTATGAACATGATAATCTATTATTGTAGGGTCAGTCCAAGTGTTAGTCGCTGGTAGAAAAAATGAATTTTAAAATCAGGCAAAAAGTAAATTAAAGATAGAGTGATCTGGCAGGTTTTATCCTAGTTTTGATTTCTTTGTCAGCGACTAACACTTGGACCGACCATACGATAACAGACTGTCATCAGACTGTCATCTTCACAATAATTTCCATACTTTTAAATGGTATGATTTAAATTAAATTACATTTTATTACCTGCTTTGTTTACTTTTGGCCGCTATTGTTACTTTAAAAAAACAACAAATTTTAAATAAAACAATGTAACAAATATATGAACCGTCCTTTGACATAGGGGGCTTAATGCATCGCATGATACCATGCAATCATCATAATCATAAACATGGATCCATAAAGTCCATTTGTCTAACAACCGACGGACTCATGCGATAACACTGGACATACAGAAAATTGACACATAGCAAAAAGTTTCGGCCCGGGTCAGCCTGCGCGGACTGCGGACCTGGTCGATACTTTTTGCGAATGCATTAAGCTCCCCTTTTCACAGAGAACGGCTCATATAGGAAATGGATTTACAATTATGTAGATAAGCTGTATTCCTATATGAGGAAACACATGAAGCTTTAAACTTTGATAGTAGAGAAACAAAGCAATTCAAGGTCATAGAAACCAATTAAGCTTCAAAGATCGTTTCCATTTTACTTTTTATCATCGTGTCGACATTGGTATAGAATGGAATTCCTTCCCATCTATTGATTTCAGACTTGGATCCGCTATTTTGCTAACCATTCTGGATGAAATTAGAATATATAGTTCTTTCTTACTGAAATTAGTCCTTAGCTACTTTTTTAGCAGCTTAATATGTGTTTAAAAATCGGTTTAAGTTAGCAAACATATTTTTTATAGTGGTTTATGAACTAGTATGTGCTGTCATGGTTAAGAAAAAGGCAAATCAGAACATTTCAAAAAAATAAATAATCCGATAAATCATTCGTCTGTTAACATGATATATGAGAGCGACATAGAGACCTAGAGCTAGCGATAGAGACAGGCCGACTGACATAGAGACCTAGAGCTAGAGATAGAGACAGGCCGACTGACAGAGGGACCTAGAGATTGAGACAGAGACAGGCGGACTGACAGAGAGATCTAAGGATAGAGACAGAGACAGGCCGACTGACAGAGAGACCTAGAGATAAAGACCTATAGATAGGCAGTCTGAGAGACATAGAAATAAAGACAAAGATAGACCGACTGACGGAGAGACCTAGAGATAGAGACATAGACAGACCCACCCACTAAAGGATAGAGACAAAGACCGGCCTACTGACAGAGAGAAAAATATATGAGACAGAAACAGGCCGACAAACAAAGAGACCTAGAGACAAAGACAAGCCGACTGACAGAGAGAGAGACAGAGAGAGACAGAGACAGAGAGACAGAGAGACAGAGACAGAGAGAGGCCGACTGACAGAAGAACCTCGATTTAGAGACAGAAACGGGCCGACTGACAGAGAGACCTAGAAATAGAGACATAGATAGGCTTACTGACAAAGAAACCTAGAGATAAAGACAGAGACAGGCCGACTTACAGAGACACCTAGAGAAAGAGACAGAGACCGTCCGACTGACAGAAAAATCTAGAAATAGAGACAGAGACAGGCCGACTGACAAGGAGATCTAGAGATAGAAACAGAGACAGGCCGACTGACAGAGAGACCTAGAGGTAAAGGCAAAGACAAGCTGACTGACAGAGAGACTTAGAGGTAGAGAAAGAGAGAGGCTTACTGACTGACTGAGAGAGAGAGAGAGGGAGAGAGAGAGAAAGAGAGAGAGATGCGGACTAGCAGAGAGACCTTGAGATAGGGACAGAGAGATGCCGACTGACAGAAGAAGAACCTGGAGATAGAGGCACAGACAGGTCGACTGACAGAGAGACCTAAAGATAGAGACAGAGACAGGCCGACTGACAGAAAGACCAACAGACAGAGACAGACCGACTGACAGAAAGACCTAAGGATATTGACAGAGATAGGCCGACTGACAGACAGAGATAGAGACAGAGACCAGCCGACTGACAGAAAGACCTAGAGATATAGACAGAGACGGGCCAACTGACCATCAGAACTAGAGATATAGACAGAGACAGACCGACTGACGAAAAGACCTAGAGATAGAGACCTATAGATAGGCAGTCTGACAGAGAGACCTAGAGGTAGAGACAAAGACAGGCCGACTGACAGAGATTTAGAGGCAGAGACAGAAACAGGCCGATTGACAGAGAAACTTTGAGATAAAAACAGGCCGTCAGACAGAAAGATCAAGAGATAGAGACGAGCCGACTGACACAGAGACTTAGAGATAGAAACAGAGACAGACCGACTGACAGAGAGACCTACAGACAGCGACAGGCCGACTTACAGAAAAATCTAATGATATAGACAGAGATAGGCTGCCTGACAGAGAGACCTAGAGATAAAGACAGAGACTGGCCGACTGACAGAGCGACCTAGAGATAGATTCCTTGAGACAGAGACTGGCCGACAAACAGAAAGATCAAGAGATAGAGACGAGCCGACTGACACAGAGACTTAGAGATAGAAACAGAGACAGACCGACTGACAGAGAGACCTACAGACAGAGACAGGCCGACTGACAGAAAGACCTTATAATATAGACAGAGATAGGCCGCCTGACAGAGAGACCTAGAGATAGAAACAGAGACAGGCCGACTGACAGAGAGACCTTGAGACAGAGACAGGCTGACAGACAGAAAGACCTAGAGATAGAGACAGGCTGACTGACCGAGAGACCTAGAGATAGAGACAGAGACAGGCCGACTGACCGAAAAAAGTACAACCTTGCTGCCATATTGAACATCTGGCAGGCTCGAACAAGACCCAGGGTTACAGGTCAGTAAGTCCTCGGGGACCGCTATTCCATTTAAACTACATTTCCCGTTATTACGTTCATACATCACAGACTTGCAACTGTCTAGTTTTGAACACTGTACAAAACAGTCCAGATAGCTTCTCGATATATGGGAACCCAGACTGTATCCATAGGAGACTTCTTTGATTTGTAACACTTTGTACATCCCACATCTTACCACGAACAAATTGTTGAACAAGATGATAGAAGAAAGAGAGACAAGTGTATTTTCCATGTCAATTTTGTGGTAATGTCCAAGTTTTAGTCCAATGTCCTCAGCTTTGTGAGCGCTAAATATATGTAGAGGATTTTTTTTTTGTGAAAGATCGAAATTTATTTCATCGAGTGAACATCTGGTAATATTTTCACACGTGGCGCAGCTGCGAGTGAAAATATTACCATGTGATGTTCATAAGGTGAATTAAATTTCCATCTTTCACCGAAAAATAAAAACACTCTATTTATTTCAAGTTTCTAACCCCTATTTTGTTGGTAATTGAATCAAAATCCAGTATCGGTACAGTTGTTTTCGGTAATTTCCCGTGGCGTATCCCCTGCATAAGAACGCATCACAATGAGAATGTATTGACAACTTAACAAAGAAAACAGTTCGTTCGTATACAGAATTATGACAGGATTGTGTTTTAATCAATTTGAGAGAATATCACGTTCAGTGAATTATTTATAAAAGACAAAAATACATTTTCAAATTGATATTTTTTTCAATCTTTAATACTCCTATTGCTAAGTATATCCTTCCGCGTTAGCGTCATTAGTGTCCGCCATTTATTTACATTCGAAGTGACACAACAAATCAACACAACCCCCAATCCTTGAATTTAACAGGATTAATGAACATTTTGAAAATAAAGGATTTTTTTAGATCACCCGATTTAATCACTGTCTGAAATAGATCTGATGCGTTTGAAAGGATGAAGTTATAAACATGGTGCAAGAATCTAAGTATTTCCGTAACACCGAGTTGATCAAAGCGGTAAATTTCACCGGTCGAACGGTGCAATTATCAAACCTTAATCACCATCATTTCCCCATAAACTACCGAAAAGCATGAAATAAATACTCTATCTCTTTCGGCAGAAACTCGGAAAGATTTCTTTGCCTTATTATTTAATCTAAACAAGCAGAGAGCATAGCCCCAAGATCAGATTGCACGTTCTGTGAAAATGCCCCCCGTCTCGCCTTAAAGGTGGCCCTTCAGATTTTGGGACGAAAATTTTACAAAATACAAAAAAATCATCCTTATACTCCCAAAGCCTTTTAATTTTCATTCATAAAACCCCAGTAGTCGAAAACCATCCGACAACAACAGAAATTAGAGATTTACTACGGCCCAGGTCGACAACGACGTGAAAAACGGTCTATTTTTACATGAGCGACTCGCTCATTTACATACCAGAAATACACAGACGAAGCTTCAAACATAGCGTAGGAAGAAGACATTATGGAAAATAATTACATGTTTGTTATGTTATGGAATTTAAGCGTCATTAGTCACGTGCAAGTCACCTGACATTCTCACAATGTTTTTTTGATTTCTGGCGCGAAATCTAAAAATACCTTAAGAGGCTACGTAGCCTTTTAAGGGAACACCATCAAAAACATTTTTTTTTTGTAATTCTATGATTCTTAATTATTGATGATTTGTATTGTTTTTTCATATAAATTTCAATGATATAGCCTATATATTTTTTAATTTGGTGAGATGTGAAAAATCTACATACCCACCTTTAACACTGAAAAGATTCCATTGAGTGGTTAACCATTTTCCAAACGATCCTTTTCTTTAGCGACAAGACTTTTTTAAACTTTGCAATAAAATGAAAATAAAATTTGCACCCAACTAGACCTTAACAGAAATCACAAATTGGTATAAGTCAAAGAAGACCTTCTGTGAATTCTTCCTTTCACAATATATTGTGCCAGTTTGTGATTTCTGTGCAAATAATGTCACCCTGCGTTTCTTTATCCCTCGAGTATATATTGTGAAAGGGAGAATTCACAGAAGGTCTTCTTTGACTTATACCAATTTGTGATTTCTGTGCAAATAATATCACCCTGCGTTTCTTTATCCCTTGAGAATATATTGTGAAAGGGGGAATTCACAGATCTTCTTTGACTTATACTAATTTGTGATTTCTGTTATGGTCTAGTTGGTATATCAACTTATATTCGCGTATTTAACCCTTTATCACACAACACCGACTTTTAACGACCCCGAGGAAGAAGGCTTTTGAAAACATTGTAGGAAAGGAGAAAAATGATGCAAATATGGCCACATTTAATTTGTCGTCTGCAAATGTTTTTTATTTGGAGCAGTCTAAAATTTTGTCGTCTGATAAAGACTTGAGCCTACTTTATCCTGACTATCTATACCGTGCAAACGTGCTCGTACAAAGTTTTCGTTGTGAATTTATACTAGGAAGTAAACACCAAGAACTAATTACTTAATACCAAAATACAGCTAGATTTCCAATGTTCAGCAATAAACTAGACTACTCAAAGTTTGCTAAGCACCAAGATTTCCTAGCACCATTGCAGAGTCTGTATTCTATATTTTTGTGATGTTAATATTGGAAATCATTCAGTAGTGTATCAAGAAGGTCTCCAGTGCACACATTGCCTTGTTTGACAGGCAAATTCCCCGTGCAAGTCTTGCAAATGCAGATACTCTCAATTTTCATAGTGTTTTGAGACACAGCATACGTGTACCAAACTTGTACATACTCTTTATTTTTCAATTTCTTTTGACAGGCTGAACGTTTTTGACCTTAATATGGCAAATGCGAATGTAAGAAGACATTTATCAGATGCAGAAATGTGGCAAGCAGTTGGAATGTTGGAACAAGGGGCTGTTCATCGTGAGGTTTGTGAGCCTGGGCGAGGTAACAGCTGTACCGTACACCTATCAGGCGACATGGTGGTGGCAGGAGAAGGGCTACATCTGCAGCTGATGATCGATATTTGGTCATCCAGGCTCGGAGAAACCGCTTTGCGACTGTAACTCAACTGTGTTCTGACCTTCAAAATGCATCTGGAGTCAGAGTTTCGACTCAAACCGTACACACACGGTTGCACGAAAGTGGCCTCCGATCGAGAATACCATTCATTCGTATCCCCCTACCTCAAAACCACTGTCAGCATCGTTTTGCTTGGGCGATGGACCATGTTGGTTGAAGAAGAATGGACTGTCGACCTGTCCTCTTTACAGATGAGTACTGATACTGCTTGGACTACACGGATATGCATGTTCGAGTGTGGAGAAGGCCAGGGGAGAGGTTTCATGCAGCAAACATTGCTGAGCATGATCGGTATGGGGCGGCTCTATCATGGTATGGGGCGGCTCTATCATGGTATGGGGAAGGAGATAAGCTGGGATGGACGAACTGACCTGGTTGTGTTTGATCGAGGCACATTGACTGCCCGGCGGTATCGAGATGAAATTCTCGACACACAGGTAAGGTTATATACTTGTCCTGCGCGTCCTGACCTGAAACGAGACTTTTTGCTATTGGTCTACTTTCTGTAAGTCAAGGAACCATTCTTCCCCATAAATCAGTGCATTTTATGGATTCATAATTATGTGACGACTTGCTAAGCATCAGGCATCATAAAGATGCATTAAGACTTCTTTTGGCTGAGCTCAAATAATTACGACAACGCTCTAGTAAGGAAAGCACTGTCGTAAATACAGTTCCCTTGTAAACCCACTCTCCACTCACAATAAATACAACATTGACATATTTTTGGTATAACAGTTGGAACCGTTGACCGACTGTCGACCGTTCAATAAACCGCCTTTTTACAACCACACCACATAAAACAACAATGAAATACAGCGAACTACCGCGAAGGTACACCATGGCAAGCGCCACGAACAACGTAGCAACAATCTGGTACTATTAAATACAATATGGCAAGCGCCATGACGAGGACTGACACCTCGCCAGCAATTATAAAGGCAGCCACGCCTTGACCCACGACGTTGTGGTACTCTAAAACATAATATGGCAAGCGCCACAACGAGAACTGACACCTCGCCAGCAATTCTAAAGGCAGCCACGCCTTGATTCACGACGCTCTGAGCGCCAAACACCGTACTTGGTGTTGAATTGTACACGTGACGTTCTACATAAACTAAACAACAAAATAGAAAAGCATGTCTAGTCCCAGTCGGTTCCAACTCTGAACTGAAGAACCCGCGCAAGAGCGTTATACTCGTGCGCTACACAAACGCCTCCTGTCGGAGCTTAGACTATAAGAAGGCCAATTGAATTTCGTCCAGGTCGATTCTTCAAACGCCAGAAAATAACATGAATTGGTCATAGCTAGCAATTTCTCTAAACACCATAACATGTTCATAACGAGCGACAGCGAGTTACGGGCTTCGACCGTAACGAGCGAAGCTCGTTTTGCGGTAACACCGTTCTAGATTTTTAAACATATAAATTCCGACTTCGTTCTGGGTTTTAGTCTAAATCTAGAAGGGGATGACTAAAAATTGAGTGTCTTCCGGTTAGTCGCACAGCGTCACACACATCACAATCTTTCGTACAATTACCTGATTGGTCAAAAATGACAATCATTTAATATGAATATAGGCAAAGCCTAAAGGCGAGCAGCGCTACAAGTGTTTGCTACTTTGATAGAAGTAAATCTCCTAATCAAATGCCTACAAATTATATGGGGGGTAAATCTAGATCTATTTCAGATTTTTATAATCTCACTAAATTTAAAAAATAATCCATCTCATAATTATGCAAAACAACTGCAGGTAAACCACTCGAAAAAAAGAAAGACAAATGAAGAGTATATTACGAATCCCCTCCCCCTCAACCCCCCCCCCCCCAAAAAAAAGTAGCAGCCCTGGTGTGTTTTCCTGTCTTTCTCACACCGGTACTGACACAACTTTCTTTCAAACTATTGACTACTTTTCTCAAATGCATCAGATGTGATAGGCTAAAAGTTGCTGGAAAGGAAGGTTGCCTCAAATGGGTATCGAACCCACAACAACCAGGCCATGGGTCAGGCACACGAACGATGACGAACCACCGAGCTACCTGGCCGGGAAGATTTCATTTTAGAATTAGGCAAATGTATCAGGGAATGTGCACTAATCAATAATGCCCAACCATTGTATGGGATCGTATTCAAATTGGTATGATGATGTCGTATTTGACAGCATAACAGTAAACAGAGTAACGTACTGCAAATCACATCTATTATTTGAACACAAATTTGCACCTTTTTCTTGTATTTAACCATATGGTGGCATATTTCTTCCACTAGATACAAGATAACTATTGTGATAGTTTGAGAGAACTAGCGTGATAAAGCAAACATTCCTGGAAATGTTATCTAAATAATAAAAACTATCATGGTAAAAATAGCTGATAAAATCTAATTCTGATCGAACTCTGTCAGCATTCACTTTGATGTTTGTGACAGAATAGATCTAGATTTCACTTTGCATAGAATATGATTTTTTTGTGCAACCTGTTGTTGTACCCACACACATAATATTCTCTAAAGTTGGGTCTACATTGTGGGAACTCCTCTGGTGTTATTTCTAAGAGATTTTTACCTACTTTAAGATAACTGTCTTTTCAACAGACCATAACATTTTTTTTTCCTTCTTAATGTGGTCACACTGTAGCAGTTAATGATGTGTCAAAATAGACTTTAAGCAAATATTCTTTTTCAAGAAGTTTGATAATTTACATCACCTTGAAACAACAGTAGCCAGGGTGACAAAAAAAGACGCCACTAACATTGTCAGTACCAGGGCTCAAACTAAGTACCAATCAAATGATTGCTTCTACAGAGTGCCTTCATTGACTGAGCCATTCCTAATCATCCAATTAATAGTATATGCCGGTCATTTTGAAATGTACTAGTATTTAGAACTACATGTACCATGTTACACACGGAGTCAGAAATTTAAACATTTAAATGGAAAAACAAAGGGGATATTCCCCTATGTATTTTCTCTTGTAATGATATTTTGGTCTAAAGGCTTCTTTGTTGCAGAATGATACATGTATTGCTTACTAATTTTGTACAGTTATTTTTGACTTCCCAAATCAGAATCTGGTAATATGCCTTTTTTTTTATCACCCCTGTTTTAATCTGCTTTCAACAAATTTAAGCTTATTTCATCCAGGCAAAACCATCAGCTGCATAGTCGTCAAAAAACATACCAGCTTGATGATCAGAATTATATTTTAAAACAATGATTATTATGGCATCTAGATCCAATTCAGAACAAAACAAAAAAGTATAAAAGAAACCAAATTCCCTCTGTATAAAGAAAATGAAGAAAAGTCACTGCTGCGAGTAGATCTAGACCATTTTGTTTTAAACTGAAAAAATATAACTTTTTTAAGCAGTTGTAATCTAGATCTCGATGAGAAGTTTTTTGTTACATCCTGTTAAGAACGAAAGACACGCACATCAATCCGCCACTATCTACCGTACATAGATTAACAAACATAAAGAGTTTGTTCGGGCTGTGTTGACTTGGGAACGAGTTAGCACTGGCCGAATTATTTCGCTTTCTTTACCGAACAAGAGTTTAAGAATTAGAGAAAACGTCCGAATGAAATATGAACAAAGTTTTCAAAAGCAAGAGCGCGAAAACTTGAAAGTAAAGATCGATTGGCTCACCCGAAATGGTTCAGCTGCTTTATTAATTCCCGTAATGTTTATTTCTGTATTCGGAATTTTCCGTATCTCAGACAGATACGGAAAAGCCCGAGATCCTTCGTATTTGACCAGATCTCGCGAAGGTCTCGTTTGTAGACTGGAACACTGTTTCAAATCACGTGACTGTCAAGGGTGGAAGGAATTATAGGACAGAAACGCTCTTAGTGCCAGTCTTTTACGTCACTTCCGTCCGCCATATTTGAAAAAATCTACTTCCGCTCCACCACTGCTTCAGAGGCATAAGGTACGTACATTTTTTACACCATCTGTACCAATAAGCTCTCGCTTACGCGAGGCGTCTCTTCGCGACGCCTCTTGTGCGCTGCTCGCTATAATCTACCGATCGGATAAATACTTAAAAATCATCGTCAGTTTAAATAGTACAGATAATCTAATTTCCTCCTTACTTTCAGCGTATTAAACGTCTATTTTTGTATAAATATACGCAATGATCTATGCTAGCAAATGATGACGTCATTAATCATACTATTTTTACGTCATGCACGAGCCGGTTTTTCGCGGAAAATATTGTGTCGAAGAAATCATGACTTAATTAGTTTTTTGATTGATGATTGATTGATTGTATGGTGTTTAAAGCCGTTTTCAACATTATTTCAGTTTTATCACGGCGGCCAGTGCACCTATCCATGTTTTCTTGGAGTCTCTTTTACCTGTACTCTGCACAATTTTCTTTCCAAGCCACTGGCTGCTTTCCCACATAACCATCGTCGAAAAATGATCAGCGGTGAGAGAGGAAAGAATCCTGTCGCAATGATTATCATCAATCCTCGGAAAGAAATAGGCCGAGCCGGGGATCGAACCAGCGATCCCCTGCTCTTGAGTCCTATACGCTACCGACTGCGCTACCGGGGCTCGGCAACTAGTTTTTTGACTGTTTCAAAATACCATTTACAGAGGAAGTCGGATTTATGATCCATAAGAAGGGGGCTTAATCCATCTGCAAAAACTATCGACCCAAGTCTGCCTGTGTGCACAGTCCGTGCAAGCCAACCTGGATCAAAACTCTATGCTAGATCTATTGATCAATTTTCTGCATGTCAAAGGACCAGTATGCATGCATGCCTCGTGATTCAGTCAGTTATCATACAAAATGGATTAGATCTATATGGATCTATAATTATGTGATGACTTGCTTACTATCATGCATCACGAAGATGCATTAAACCCTCTTTTACCGTAACATAGCTCAAATATATTTATTCAAATGTTATAACGTTAGAAGCTTGTTGATAGATCTATCTAAAAGCTTGGTTTTTTTTACCATAAGTTGGATATCTATCCGATAACTCAGCAAATTTCTATCCTAGGTTTGATGATAGATCTAGTCATTGTGACAGAATTCATTCCTCTCTCTACACTGATCACTGTGTCAATAATGGACGTGTAGAAAAGCAGATGGGATGAAAAAGGAAAGCTACTAGTAATCTGATTTTGGCGATCTACGCACTTTCATTTTAAAGAAACTCAAGGAAAATCATGCCACCATTGACAGATCTACAAGTGAAATAATGTCGAAGTGTTAAACGTTAAAAATCATAGTTGAAAAAAATATCATAATTCTCCAAAGATGGAGAGATCAGATGTCGTTGCAGTAGCGCCCGGGTAGCGGTGGAAACAAGCCGGTCGACCTTAATCACCAACTAAACCCTTCAAAATGTGGCGGTCACATGATTCCCTGGCGATCAAAGCTACTGGTGGTATTGCAGAAAGACAGCAGCGTTACATGGAACTATATAGAACTATAAAAAAAGGGAAGTTTTTTTTTCCCCTTCTCCTTTTTACGTGCAATATGAAAAAGTGACCGTGAATTTCTTTCTTTCTGTCTTTTCTTTTTTCTCCTCTCTTATAGATTCTCTATTGTAGATCTAGATCTACATGTAGTGAGGAAATGTCCCTGTAAAACGTGAACCAATAATCACTCCAAGTTTTCTTTTTCTGGATATAAATTAACAAAATTGCAGAGGAACTGTCTTAATTTTGTTAAGGGAATCCGGGACCGTTCGCCCTTTATCACAGGTATACATCCACAAAAGGAGCATGCTTTCTACTTTTAACAACGCTCAAAACTAGTTTTGGCAAAGCCGGAGTTCGAACTCAAAACCCCTTGATTTAGTTTAGTTTAAACATATTTATTTTACATCGATTGAGAAACAAGTTCTTACGACTTATGCTAATCTCTCTCGATTCTGCTTCTGGGAGCTACACCAGTACTCGTGCCGAATGTGTGGGCCAATGAAGGATCCCAAAGTTGAAACCCGCTCCCGGGTGTCGAACTCAGGACCTTATGGTTACGAGGTCGACGCTCTGCTTCTACCCCTTGATTTCACGATCTAGAATCTAGGTCGTCATTCGAATTATTAGATAGATCTATTTGTTCCACAAATCATTTATGTCGCTCGTATTGAGGCTTTGCCTTTTTCATATTAATGATTGTACACGACAATAAGGGGATAGATGCATAACAATAGGTTTATATGAAGTTACAAGCTTAGGGCCTCAAAAACCGGAAACAGATAAAAGCCCTATAGATCGTATTTAGCAAACTATGTAAATAATAGAACCATTCTATCCAAGACTAGTTTTGAAATAATACAGGCGACAATGTAAATTGGCAAAGAAAATCAATAGTTTAATGCCATAAAAAATTATCAGACAACAACGATAATTAGATTTTCATTAGCAATGGCTCCATCTGACACATGTTTTTTTTTTAAGTCAATGGTTGGATGTGATTCCTATTGATTATGTTAAGGGCCAATGTTAACGACGTATAGTACAAATTTTTCTAAAGAACAGATTTTTTTTTGAATTTTGCACATAAAAAGCTTGTCTTGTCTCTAGGAGATTACAGTAAAAAAAATGTGGGTCACCGTGCTCGTTTCTGAGAAATTTGCCTTTGAAAATTCCAAATTTCAGCTTATATTGGATTTAAAGTGCCTTTCTTTTAACAAACGGGAAAATAACAGGGAAAATAATACAAATGTACATCATTTTAATGAAATTCATATATTTTTGCACAAAAAATATATAAAAGCCTGGTTTTGAGCATCGTAAATGTACAAATATGCATGTTATATATGGATCATTGAGTTAAAAAGGGAGATAATTTGACCGAATTAAGGATTAATCTTAACTAAATACATACTTTCTGACGGACAGATTTTTCTTAAAATTTCCACCCTTATAGTATCTATAATTCTAAACAATAAGGAAAAATAAAAACGGCACCTACCCGTGCTTATTTGGTCAGAAAATTAGGTTGAAGGCCACTGTGGAAGTTATTTTTTCCAGGAAAAAAATAGGATAAAAGCTCAGCAGACATATTGGGAAAAGGAGAAATTGCTCAATAGGAGCGATTTCTCCTTTTCCAACAATAATTTTCAAAGTGGAAACAGCTATAATTCCACAGCGTTAAATTTCCTGCCTTTGTTTCCTTGTTTGGTGTGTAACGCCGTGTCAGCAGCATTTTAATTATTTCACGGTGACAGTTCAAAGGTCCATTTTTTCTCTTCACCTATACTACCCGAAGAAAGTGCTACTTGTTGTTTCAGTGCACAAATAGTATTACCATTATGTGCAAAAAATACATAGATGCACTTTTGATTCAATATCCACGACAAAAATACATGCGCAGTAGGATGCGCGCGAACATTTGTCATATACGTCGTTAAAAGTTCCAAAAAAAAAAATGCGTTTCTAGATGGGGAAAATAATCAAAATAATTATGGCACTTTAATATGTTTTTGGCCAAAATAACTCTACTCAGCAGGCCTGTTATGTGCAGTCTGATCGTGATCTGCACTATCCACAACGGTAACTATAGTTGTCATGGGCTTTCAAAAGGTTAAATGAAAAATCGTTTTGTTACTAATTTGAAATTAATTTGAGCAATTTAAGTGCAAATATATCTATTGACTTAATCTAGCCACAATGCATTGTAATACGTGCAAGATATCGACACCTTGCGTTTTAAACCCAATCCTTCCGAACCTAAATTGTTCACGACTACACAAATAGATTCTATAAAATTTATTAGCATTGAGCTTGATTTATATGACCAAAACTAATGATAATGCAGGGGAGGGTGAGAGCAAGATATGACTACGCCTATGTGCAGGCTGATCTTACGGTGCAGTCTCCGTAAAATAAATTTTCGATTGTGAACGGCAAGATAAGGGCTAATTTCCAAATACAGTCAAATTTGTGTACAGCATCCACTGAAGGGAAGTACTGATAGTGACTGCTGTTCACAGATTGGCTGTTGTCCACAATTTGCTTTTCTCGCACTATATTTTGTTGCGAATATGATGGTTCACAAATAAGATTGTAAAGAGAATGAGGAAAGTTGACCAATTGTTTTCATTCTATAAAACTCCATTCTCAATTAAACACAAAATTTAACAAGCAGTTTCGTTGAAATGATATCCCCCGCCGAAAAAGAACTTTTTTGATACAAACATATTAGACGTATTGTGTTTTGCATCTACACGTGGTCTTATTGTTATTGGTCCATAGTGAGGTTATACATTAAGTCCCCTTTTTCCCTAAAATGGCATTTCATTAAATGAAAACAAATAATGAAAATATACATCAAGCCCCCTTTTTCCATGACACGTCATTATATACAGAAAAAAATTGTATCAACGGACTATGCAAAGGAAGACATGCATGAATATATCAATTTTCATCAAGGACTTTAGAAGATATCTGTCCTGGCGGGAGAACGGGCGAACAGACTGTTATTGGTCCATAATGAAATTATACATTTAGCCCCCTTTTTTCATGACATGGCATTTCATGAAATAAAAACAAGTAACTATTGTCTGTGGCTTGTGATAAACAATATAAACATGAAGTTTCATAATATTTTGTCCAGTAGTTAAAGAGATTGTCCATAATGGAAAAATACACCAATTCCCCTTTTTCCATGACACAACATTTAATCAAAAAAGCTAAAATAATGACATTAGCGGACTATCATAAGGAACACACGTATGAAGTTTCATAAGTTTTTGTCACGGATTTTGAGTTAAAGAGGTATTGATCCCTAATGGAAATATACATGAAGCCCCCTTTCTCTATGACACCGTATATCAAAAAAGCAGATAATAAAAAAATATATCGGTGGCCATCATAAGGAACACATGTATGAATTTCTATTAGTTTTGTCAAGAATTTTAGAGAGATATCTGTCCGGAAAGACAGACGAACAGACGGTCATTTGTCCATGATGAAATTATACATTTATCCCCCTTTTTTCATGACAAGGCATTTCATGAAATAAAAACAAATTACTATTGTCTGTGGCTTGTGATAAACAACATAAAGATGAAGTTTCATAATATTTTGTCCTGTAGTTAAAGAGATATTGGTCCATAATGAAAATTAATGCATGAAATGTGCCTTTCCAGGCCGTTATAAGCATGTATTAACGGGTAAAAACCGGGCGTTAACGGGAGAAAACGTGTATTAATCAGTAAATTCACGCGCCGTTAACGCCCGGCTTTGTACTATCAATATCCTCGATCCGGGCCTACCTTGTAAACAACGTTTGTCTTTGTCAGAACTCCCCTCGACTCCGACCAACAAACTGTAGGAACTTGTACCATATTACAGGGATCGTATATACACACTGTATATAAGATCCCTGCATATTAGATCCTCTTTATGGCTTGTCTTTGATGATATTAGTACACCACAAACAAAATTTTGCTCAGAATCTCAGTCGAATCGAGATCTGAACAAAAAATCACTCGTGAAACGCACTCTACACCAGCTACATCCCACCCACTTTTTAGCGTGATCGGCAATTCTTTCGCTTGATATAGATATAGACTCATAATTTGCTCTAGGGATAAAAGGGCTGGACAATGTGATGAAAAATTTAAACTCAAGATAGAAGATAATTTTTGCTTCTGTTCTAAAGACACACATCTATATTATCATAAAAATGTAAGCTTTAGATAATATGATCACCTTGAGTCATAATTTTCTCAATCTTCAATACACCTGTTGAAAGTCACGTAACAGGACAGACATTTTTTCCAAATCAAAATCAGTGACAAAAACTCGCTTTTATATTGATCAAAAACACATGTAATGCATTGTGTCATGATCATAAACTAATCTGTGTCTCAAGATAAGCAAACTGTGTCAGACTAAAGCACTTATATAAAGAATTTCCCTAGTCGGAAATTTTAAGCGTTGCACAAATTTTTCAATTTCCTGACAAGTAATTTCAAATTTTTTCCTATCAGTTACAGTGCATTTTTCCATCACCATGAACTGAAAAGACAAAATTTGAACCTTTTAACAGAACATTTGAAGACAAAGAAAGCTGAATTGTGAAACTAATGTGACATTGCTGTGACATTTCAAAACTGTTTGACTAATCACTTGTCACGTAACAGGACAGACATGTATTCTGAAAACAATCATTACAGTATTAGAAAGTTAAAAGCACAATGATGTAACACTATTTTCTCACATAGCTACCCTGATATAACACTATTTTCTCACATAGCTACCCTTTTCTTCAATGACCAACAGCCATAACAAATATTCCTGTCTTAATCCTTTACCAAACGACAAAATTTGGGCCCTAACCAAATTGAAAGCACTTGCAGACGAAAATTTTAATGTTGCTAAAATGCTGGTTTCTGTCTTTGATATGATAGAAAACATTGTGGTCAATATTTGACCAAAATGACATAATTTGCGTCGCTTTGTTTCAAAGAAATTTAATAAAAATACTCAAAACCGGGCTATCATGTGAGAAAAAGAATCTGTCACTCATCCTTCTTTGACACAAGCAGATCTTAACCTCATCTAGGATAGAAATGTAATTAAGCTCGCCAAGGCTCACTCCGTAACCTTTACTAGTATTCTTGACTTGGTTAAGATCAACTTGTCTCAAACAAAGACTCATGACAGATTCTATGTATCAGTTTGCAGCAGTTTGGCATTATACATTATACAGTTCAGTTTTGATAAATCTGTAAACTTGGAGCCTTGTTGTGCTTCTTTCTTCTACCAGAATTGGGTCACTAAGTCTTTTAACAATTGAGTCCATATGCTCCTGAGAAACATCATCATTAGTCGGCCAACGGTAAAATGACTCTCCATGGATGACTGTCTTCTCCATGTACTGGAGGACAACTTCATTGTTTGGTAGGAGCCTTTTGATCTGCAAGAACATATTCTGATTTACACCATTCTGTTATCTGACAAACCCTTCAGTAATTTGACCAGTCATAGTAACAGGTACCATTAATCAATTCATTACAGAAGGATTTGTATTATAGTTAGGCCGAAAATTATTGATTAAAAAAGACAGAATTGCCATGAAGTATAGAAGAAATTTCGATATGAAAAGAAAACGACTCACTCAGACCCAACTTCTAATGCTGATCAGGGTCAATTGATACTTTTTGCATTTCATCTAGATTTTAACTGCATTTTGTCATCAGCCTCAGAAGTAAGTGATAG
This sequence comes from Hippopus hippopus, assembly GCA_946811185.2. NCBI lineage: Eukaryota > Metazoa > Mollusca > Bivalvia > Cardiida > Cardiidae > Hippopus > Hippopus hippopus. The sequence continues at coordinate 9,681,114 of OX328110.1, forward strand.
AAAGGTCTACAGTGGTTTTCCTAGATTTATAAATGACTGACTTGATGCTCATTACTTTAAGATGGATGCTTTGAACCATTCCACAACAAATCCTCACAGTATATTTTATAGTGCTGGTTTTTCCTTTTACGTTTGAATACCGGTTATTTTTCAGTGTAAAAGGCACTTGAGAAACACAAAATAAAATTCAATTCAAATTTAAGGAAACTGAATCTAAAAGCTGAACTAAAACGAAATAAAAAAGAAAAGGCAATTACATGTACATATGAAATTTATGAAGAATCTAATACAAATTTTATAAATTTCATTTGAAATTACCACAAGATTCTATTTATCATATGATATCATATGTTTAAATGGGTCTTTATCCCATAGAACCAGACACTGTTGCCATCATTGCTGCTAAGACAGTAAATGACATACAATGTGAAGTTAATTCAATTGTTATGTGATGACACCAACTAATGAATTAAAACTTTATCATATGACATCAACTTTAAACTGTAAGAACATTTCAAACAAACTGTGTACTGTTTTCAACCATAAACTATTGATAATACCTCTGCTACATAATCTACAGATCTTTTTCCTGACCGAAGTTGCACTACCACAAAATCCCCTTCCTTGTACTGAAAAGGTTAATGAGGCACCAATGAAAAAGATACGTTTGAGAACAACCTGCCTCCACTTATCAACATAATTGGTGTTAAGGCACCGATCATAATTTCTCTGGAGACATTCTGCGCAAAAGCATGATAAACGTGGTGTTTTGATAACACCCCATTCTATCCCAAACAGAGTGAAATTTCCTGGTACCTGGAACAGTCTTACAATCTCTGTCTGGCCTTTCATACTGAATTTCATCTGCAGTCACAAACAGAAGAGTTCGTCGTTTATGTAAGCATACACCCCCTTCACTTTCTGCTGGTTTCTCCAATTTTTTAACTGAATAAAATGTCCTGGCATCATGTATGTTTGTAACTCTGTTCTTTACATCCCTTGTGGCTTTCGACTTTATCACACCAGCTTCCCCATCACATCGATTCTTACCATGATGAGATCCATAGTAGGCCCTTTCCATTGTAACTTGGTAGTCGTCAATGCTACAGCTGACATCCATTAAGGTGAATCTGCACTTATATTGTGATGCGCATCCATCACTGATAACATACGCATGTTGCAATTGAACTTGCCTGTTGTCCTTAAGGTGGCGTATAACATGGGTAAGAAACACAGACACAGCATGTGAGTCATGACGAAGATCATCAGAAACAATATCAACATATTCTTCTACTAGCTCATCATCATTTGGGCATTTGTAAATGCAAATACACTGATGAACTGTCACAGTCTTTTGACCAGTGAGCACCTTGGATCTCATTTTGACAGAAACATGTATAGTTTTCAGCATAATCAATCGTGATTGATACAGATTTTTCAGGTAAGCTTTTGTTCAACAGTGCAAATTGTTGTTGTTGCCATTGTGCTTCAAACAGATGAACAGAGAGGAACTCTAACTATGTCAATAACTCATTAACCAAATCTGCAGGTGAACCAGATTTTTCCACCTCTTGGCGTTTTCCTATTTCTTTTCCAGTTTTTGGATTGAGGCTCTTAACTGATTCCCATTTCATCCATTTAATCTCATCTTGGTTGTCAATTTCAAACAATGGTCTTAATTTTTCTCTGCGCATTGCAATTCCACAATCTTTACAACCTCTATCTATACAACTTAACTTATTGTACTTTTCTTCTCCTTTGCGACACAGTGTCTCATTTACTGCAGCAAACTCATTTAACATTTTTAAATCTCCCCTGCTCATTCTTGCTGCAAGTTTACTTACACTTGTTAGCTTTAACTTGATGTTTTCACAATACTCACAAAGGCATTGAAAAAGTTTTCTGTACTTTTGAGTCCTGATTTTCTTCAGCCTTAGCTGTCTAAATTTATCAAAGGATAGCTGTTTATCTGGGTTTTCACTTTTCCATTTGGTCCATGCTGCTGTTAGTGACATTTGCATAACCTGTGTTTGCTCCAGGTCTTTCTTCACAGCCTTCTTGTCTGGTATAACAATGGCGACTTCTTCTTTTTCATAAAACCTTTTCACACTGTCTTGTAGTTTGATAGATACTGCATCTTTCCGACGCTTTCTTTGTTCATCATTACAGCATAAATTCAGATATTTTCTTTTTATACCTGTCACTGAACAGAACTGTTTTTGTTGTGATTTTTCTTTGAGTCTTTCAGCAAAATGTTTGACAAACTCTCTTCTCCTTTTTCTACTCTGATTTGAGGTTCCCTTTAAACTTTGACTTACATCTTTCATAATATTCATAAATTGTTCAAGATTTCTTTTGGCATTAGGTGATGATAATATTCCTTCCTGTCTTAGGGCTTCCTTTCTTTTCGGAGTTACACATGTGGCTAACCCTTTCACAACAGCTGCATACCTGCTTGGAGATTTTGGTTACTTTTTTTTCGCTCTATACACCGTCTTCTGCCGTGCAGCTGAACTTGAAGAACTGGATGATGGTTTAGTGTGTTCAGTGGGTTCAGGTTCAATGCTTTGTTTACAAGTTTTCTTTTCTTGTCGCTTCAATCTTTTCTTTGCAGCATCCTTTTCTTTAATTCGTCTCTTTTTCTGGGATGAAAGCTGTGCCCTGTATTTTCTTTTGTACTCTGCATGAACCTTTTTTCTTTCTAGTTCTTTCTGTATAGCCTGTCTAGTTTGCCTTGCATCACCAGGCGACGATTTGGTACTCATTTCTTGCTTCAACCTTTCTCTCCTTTTCCTCATGCGCAATTTTGATAGCTCCCTATTTCTCTCTTTCTCCTCTTCTGTACAAGATTTGCGCTTTTGACGCATATAAGCTGCGTGACATTTCTTCCTGACATTTTCCTCTGTCAATACAACACGCGGTGTTGCTGACATTTTAAGAGTCTGACATAAGTTTGAATATGGACAATTTTAGGGTCTGAAAGAGTAAAAATGCTTTTGAAATAGTGCATAATTTTTCATTTACATCCCATCTTGTGTTTCACTTGAAACCCTTCCAAAAGTGCAGATACATTCAGATACATTTGCAGACAGTAAATAGAGTGTTACCTACAATATGAAAGCTCTTGGTAGGTAAAAAAAACATTGTGAGAAAAGCAGACAATGCCTGTTAAAAGCATTTTCTTCTTTTCCCACTATTCTTTCAAAAGTTAACTTTCTCTGAGTTGTTAAAACCCTAATTTGTTTGGTAAAGGATTTGTCTAGAAACATCAAATAATCATACAAAATAAATAGATCTATAATAAAAGACTTTACATTTAGGTAGAATGGCCATTAAATCTTTACCACACAATCCAACTTAAAACGACTCTGAGAAAGTAGCCTATTGAAAACATTGTGGAAAAAGAAGAAAATGCTGGTAACCAGCATTTTCTCCTTTTCCCACAATGTTTTCTACCCTTCACAAAACAAGTTCTAATTTTTCGTTAACATTTATTTTGTCAAATGCAAATGCTTTGAATTTAGACTGGTCTAAAATTTGTCATTTGGTAAAGAGTTAATACACATATAATCTGCCACGGGTGAAAATTTTCATACAAGGCAGGTCATACAAAATTCTGGGCTGATCAGATATTTTTTTTGCTGTTCCCAGATGGTACCCTTCAGCATAGAAGGTAATCCAGAGCTCCAGATACCAGGGAATGATGGCATGCTAAATTTATTACATGTATTTCTATTCCAAACTCTATGTTGAAAGTACTCATTTGAATGGTCTTAATGAATATTTCTAATGCGTACTCACAACATATGGTTTGATGGACAGTATGTCGTATTTTGCATTTTGAAATCTCATCACCCCCTCCTGTCTGAAACTCTGAATATCAAACAGCTGTTTAGGGAGCTACAATCACTCTTCCAAACCATGTCAGTTGTTTTCAACATAAGGCTCTTACATTATAATTAAACCAATGTTTTGATAGGTGAGAGTAATAACCGTCTTAATCATGAAATGCCTAAAAATGTATCTAAAAACATTGCATTCACCTATCTTTTTCATAAAATAACAGTAATCTAAGAATCTCCTATGGAAATTCCCATAAATGAAGGCAAGTGATATCTGTCTAGATTCTAGTACTATCCAGGAACTGGTATACTATTGAGATTCTGACCAATTAAATTCAAAATCATTACTTTCGAACAATAACAAATTGACAATAAATGTGACATAAAATCATTTAATTCCTGTTTTTACTGCTTTTTTTTAAATCGTATTAATTACTAAGTATGATAATCACGTAACTAAGACAGACAGTGTGGTAGCATTCACGTAAACAAGACAGACTACGTATTGGAATAATGTAACATGGACAGGCAATGAATCGGTCATGTTACGTACTATGAGAAAGTTTCAAAATACGAGTGATCGTAAAACTTTTTTTGTCAAAAGAGTCCAGTGAAAAGAACATTACGATCTGCTGTAACAGTGTTTATCTACAAAGACAGTCAAATTGACTCTATTAAGTAACATGAGCTTGTTATGCAAAAATTGCCCGTCCGTCAAGTTACGTGAGCATCCTGCAGAGAGTCTGTCCGAATTTTACAGGCAGCACTGAAAATAGGTCAAAGCTCTGACAGACGACATTGGGTGTTTAGTTAAATTTAAGCGTATTTTGGCTGAATTACAGCATTAATTTAACAAATCGAGTGCCCAGATAAATAGAAATTACAGTCATTTCATGTAACTTACCTTTTAACGTAATTTCGGGACAGACATTGTCTCTCGTAGGTAGATACTGATTCACGCATGAGCTCCACTGTGTTTTACTTATGTTTTGAGATTGCCTGGATGTACGGCAATTCTTGCCAATGATTGGATAATGATGCTAGCCGGCATGACGCAATGAGGTCAATAGTTCAACAACTCGCGTAACATCGACGTGTGGACAGACATCGAGGTGTGCGAATTGAAACACAAATATTTCAGATTTTACTGCATGCAATCGGCCTTGGCTCAACATAATCAAAGATGTCAAGATGTTGTTTAATTATAGATAAAAAAGCATGCGATAATTATAAAATAACTAGAACTGTTAAGGTTGACTATTGGTTGTATCAATGGACAGACGTTACGTTAAAAAGGGTAGCCAAACAGAAATATTTTTGAATGAATATGAAAACACTCCAGATGCATTTTTTTCATTGAAACAAGAAGTGTAGACCTTAATTATTGTTATGGATACTGGCAAGCTATGGTAAACATTCGGTAAGGCCAGCAATCCATTGTTGAAATCATGCTAATTAGTTTGTCCGTTTTATCGAAGCACTGAAATACCATTTTCTGCACATAAAGGGTATGGTGAAATGAAACAAAATAACACAAGTCGATGAAACTGTTTTTATTTTCTCTTTAGTATATAAACATAAGAAAAACAAGAGCGGCAAATTGTCGCAAGATACGCCCGTCCCACCGCCAGTTGTTGAGGGGGAATAATAATCATAAAGGGCAGTTAGAGGAAAATAGTAGTGCAGCAGAAATGTAAGTGATTGAAATAGTCATGAATGTCTCCTCTAATGTTAAGGAAACATGCATATAAAGTTTCAGGTCATTCCAACATGAAAGGACAAAGTTATATTGTAGAGAAGCATGAAAAGCTGTAAAAAAAAAAAAAAAAAATGAATAGGGAATAATTCCAAAAGGGCATTAGGTAAGGTTACGGCTCCAGTGCATTGCACTTTTCGTAACTGCAGCAAACATGTTTAACAAGTCTCAAGTCAATTTGACTTGAGGTGACAAAGTTCCCTTCCGGACAAGCAAGAAATACTGTAAAAATGAAGATCAAAGTGGAATTACTCAAAATCCGCGCTAGGTAGACTAAAAATGACAAAATTATATTCCGGACAAGCAGAAAATGCTGTAAAAATGACGATCAAAGGGAAATAAATCAAATACAGCACAAGGTAGAGTTATGGTTCTTTCGCACTGCACTCCGTATTATTGCAACAAACACAAATGCCAAGTTTCAAGTCAATTGGACTGGAGATGACAAAGTTAAGCTCCGGACAAAGAACTGGACTGTAAAAATGAAGATCAAAGTGGAATTACTCAAAATCCGTGCTAGGTAGAGTTATTGTTCTTGCGCACTGTACTCCGTAATATTTCAACAAACATGCATACCAAGTTTGAAGTCGTTCTGACTTGAGATGACAAAGTTATATTCCAGACAAGCACTAAATGCTGTAAAAATGACGATCAAAGGGAAATAACTCAAAGACAGCACGAGGTAGAGTTACAATTCTTGCGCACTGCACTTCCAAATATTGCCACAAATAAGCATACATTATTTCAAGTCATTTCTACTTAAGATGACAAAGTTATGCTCCGTACAAGCAAGAAATGCTATAAAAATGAAGATCTAAGGGGGGAGTAACTCAAAATTCATGCTAGGAAGAGTTATGGTTCTTGTGCCCTGCACTCCGTAATTTTTCAACAATCATGCGTACCAAATTTGAAGATGTTCAGACTTAAAATGACAAAGTTATATTCCGGACAAGCAGAAAATGCTGTAAAAATGACGATCAAAGGGAAATAACTCAAAGACAGCACGAGGTAGAGTTATGGTTCTTTCGTACTGCACTCTGTATTATTGCAACAAACACAAATGCCAAGTTTCAGATCAATCGGACTGGAGATGACAAAGTTATGCTCCGAACAGGTAGAAAATACTGTAAAAATGACGATCAAAGGGAAATAACTCAAAGACAGCACGAGGTAGAGTTATGGTTCTTTCGCACTGCACTCCGTATTATTGCAACAAACACAATTGCCAAGTTTCAAGTCAATCTGACTGAAGATGACAAAGTTATGCTCGGGACAAGCAGAAAATGCTGTAAAAATGACAATCAAAGGGAAATAACTCAAAGACAGCACGAGGTAGAGTTATGGTTCTTTTGCACTGCACTCCGTATTATTGCAACAAAAACAATTACCAAGTTTCAAGTCAATCGGACTGAAGATGACAAAGTTATGCTCCGGACAAGCAGAAAATGCTGTAAAAATGACAAAGGGAAATAACTGAGAGACAGCATGAGGTAGCGTTATGGTTCTTTCGCACTGCACTCTGTATTATTGCAACAAACTCACATGCCAAGTTTCACGTCAATTGGACTGGAGATGACAAAGTTATGCTCCGGACAAAAAACTGGACACCGCCCGCCCGCCTGCCCGGACGGACGCCCACCCGCCCGCCCGTTTGCCATGGGTGATCCCATAATACGTCCCGTCTTCAACGGGCATATAAAAAGGAAACATGAACAATATATGCTTAAATTATAATAATATTCAGCATTTAAATAGCAGTATGGCAAAATACCCTATAGCAAATTATGAGTCTCTATCCCTTGGAGGTCTTTCGGTTACAGAAATTCATATCCACTCATTTATCCTAGTTAAAATCGATCCAGACCTGTGCAAGTTTATCCCACAAAAGTCAATTTTGTATTAAAAATCATTCAAAGTGAATTTACAGCGAGAGAATCAAAACTGACATGTAGGACTAACGGCCCTTCACCGTTCGTAACAAAAACTTTTTCGCCGACTTCCAGTTTTTACCAATTCATTTGAAATTCGCTTATTTGCATTTCTATGGAAATATTTTTGCAATTGTTGCAAATTATTGCTAAAAGACTTTTCCTTTATGCAATAATAGCATTAATTCACATTTATTGCGGTCGTTAACATTCGCAGAGGCCCTCAAAATACTTTAACACCCTCGTGCTTCGCACTCGGGCGTTAAACCATTTTTCAGGCCTCTGCGAATGTTAACGACCTCAAAAACGTGAATTAACCCTATATAAACGTCGAGCCCCCTTTTTCCATGACACAACATTAAATCAAAAAACCTAAAATAATGACATCGGCGGACTATCATAAGGAACACACGTATGAAGTTTCATAAATTTTTGTCAAGGATTTTGAGTTAAAGAGATATTGATCCCTAATGGAAATATACATGAAGCCCCTTTTTTTCTATGACAACGTATTATATCAAAGAAAAAAAAAAGAAAAAATATCGGCGGACATAACTATTGTCTGTGGCTTGTGATAAACAATACAAAGATGAAGTTTCATAACATTTTGTCCTGTAGTTAAAGAGATATTGGTCCATAATGAAAATATACGTCAAGCCCCCTTTTTCCATGACACGGCATTAAAAAAAAAACAATAGGGCCATGATGGCCCTAAAGTCGCTCACCTGAGTCTTTTGACCAAACATGACCCATCTTCAATCTCTTTTGAGATATCATGACAAACAATCTACTAAGCTTTCATAATTATTGGACTGAAAATTTGGCCTCTAGCATATACACAAGCTTTTTCTAGAATTTCTCTCAGTCACCTACTTTTTAGCCAACCATAGCCAATTTTCCCATTGTAGATATTATCAAAACAAAGATCCTGACCACCTTTCATACGTATTGGACAGAAAATGTGGCCTATAGAGCATACACAGGATTTTTCTAAGATTTGAACTACTGACCTAGTTTCTGACCCAACATGACTGATTTTCGAAGTCATCTGAGATGTCATCAAGTAAAACATTCTGACCAACTTTAAAAAAATCTGGACTGAAACTGTGGCCTCTAGAGCGTACACAAGGTTTTTTTTAAGATTTGACCCAGTGACCTAGTTTTTAGCCTGACATGACCAATTTTCGAACTCGTCTGAGATATCATCACGACAAACATTCAGACCAAGTTTCATGAGTATCTGACTGAATATGTGGCTTCTATAGCGTACACCAGGTTTTTCTAAGATATGACCTCGTGACCTACTTTTTGACCAGACATGACCCATTTTAGAACTTATCCGAGATATCATAAAGACAAACATTCTGACCAACTTTCAAGAGTATTGGACCGAAAATGTGGCCTCTAGAGAGTGCACATGGTTTTTCTAAGATCTGACCTAGTGACCTAGTTTTTGACCCGACATGACCCATTCTTGAACTCAACCGAGATATCATCAAGGCTGAAAATGTGGCCTCTAGAGCGTACAAAAGGTTTTTCTAAGATATGACCTGATAACCTAGTTTTTAGCCTGACATGACTGATTTTCAAAATCGTCTGAGATATCATCAAGACAAACATTCTGACCAACTTTCAAGAGTTTTGGGCTGAAAATGTGGCCTCTAGAGCATACACAAGGTTTTTCTAAGATTTGACCTAGTGACCTAGTTTTTGACCTGACATGACCCATTTTCAAACTCGTCCGAGATATCATCGAGGCAAACATTCTGACCAAGTTTCATGAGTATCTGACTGAAAATGTGGCCTCTAGCGCGTACACAAGGTTTTTCTTAGATTTGAGTTAGTGACCTAGTTTTTGACCCGACATGACGCAATTCCAAAATCGTCCGAGATATCATCGAGACAAACATTCTGCCCAAGTTTCCTGAGTATCTGACTGAAAATGTGGCTTCTATAGCGTACACAAGGTTTTTTCTAAGATTTGACCTATTGACCTAGTTTTTGAGCCGACATGACCCATTTTCAAACTCGTCCGAGATATCATCGAGACAAACATTCTGACCAACTTTCATGAGTATCTGACTAAAAATGTGGCCTGTAGAGTGTACACAAGGTTTTTCTAAGATTTGACCTAGTGACCTAGTTTTTGACCCTACATGACCCATTTTCAAACTCGTCTGAGATATTATTGAGGCAAACATTGACTAAGTTTCATGAGTATCTGACTGAAAATGTGGCCTCTAGAGCGTACATAAGGTTTTTCTAAGATTTGACCTAGTGACCTAGTTTTTTACCCGACATGACCCATTTTAGAACTGGTCCGAGATATTATCAAGGCAAACATTCTGACCAAGTTTCATGAGTATCGGACTGAAAATGTGGCCTTTAGAACGTACACAAGGTTTTTCTAAGATTTGACCTAGTGACCTAGTTTTTGACCTGACATGACCCATTTTCAAACTCGTCCGAGATATCATCGAGACTAACATTCTGACCAAGTTTCATGAGTATCGGACTGAAAATGTGGCCTCTAGAGCGTACACAAGGTAAAAGTTGACGACGGATGATGCACGCCGAACGACGTACGCCGGACACAGCACGATCACAAAAGCTCACCATGAGCACTTCGTGCTCAGGTGAGCTAACAAGGGTATATAACTGTGGTGTTGCAAGGTAAATCTGGATGAAACTTGTTGTCCTGCATTTCCAAATGGTAGGTTTTTTTTTTTGCGAAATTGTTCATGGGCAAGACACTTCAGAGGCCCGGCCTTGTACTGATGAAACCAATGACATACATGAATAAGTGAGCTGTATTCATGGCACGACTGAAATACTGAAAGACAGAGTAAAAATCATACAATAAAATCAGTTTCGTTCTTCGTTCGTTGCTATTTACCCCTAAATGCACAAACTGACTTAGATTAGCAAATACTTATCTTTTTACTGTTTTATGAAATGGGCTTCAGCAAGGGTCAAAGAACATGATACACGTGATCCATCCCCTGTGATAAAGGGGCTTAATGCATCTGCATAAAGTATCGACCCAGGTCAGCCAGCGCAGTCTGAGAAACGTGGAAACTTTATGAGCCATACTCTGTGAAAAGGGGACTTAATGCATCTCCGTGATGCACTGTACCAAGCAGGTTATCACATACATACGGATCTATAAAATCCATTTTGTCTAACAACTGACTGAATCATGACGTACACAGGTTCTTTGACACGGAGAAAGCTTACCAAAATTAGAAAGTTTCGGGCCAGGTCAGCCTGCGCGGACTGCGAAAGCTGACCTGGGTCGATACTTTTAACAGATGCATTGAGCCCCCTTTTCACAGAGCAAGGCTCTTATGCGTTTCGTAGATTTTCTGCATGTCAAAGGACCAGTTTACCTCATGATTCAATCGGTTGTTAGACATAATTGACTTTATGGATCCATAATTATAAGTTGACTTTCTTTTTACAATGCGTCATGGAGATGTATTAAAAAGCCTTTTTTTACAGAGCTTGGGACGTTTGTAATTCTAAGGTGGGTTAAGTCAAATATTAGTATTGCATACTAGTGTTTTAAAACTTACCAGAAACTATCACAAATTTAATAAAGGACACAATTAAATAAAAGAAAATTTTGTTTATCGACAATAAAGGAATATAGTAGAAAAAGAAGCAGTTGTTCATCAAAAGCAATTGTCTCTTTCTCCACAGTAATTTCGAAAGCTGTCAATTGTAGAAGCGTAAATATTCGTATTTACATAGTAAACGATTTTTTGAAAAGGTTCCAGATGTCATTTTAGCTGCAATTCATGAAGGGCGACAACTCATTTTGTCCAGATTGATATTCTTGTATTGCAGGTAGAAGTCCCACTGTCTCATCACAGTATGCCTTTCAGTGCCTCTGGGACATTTGCGGATGGCATAGATCAAGATCAGACTGCACAGAACGCGCTGTCTGATCTTAGATCTATTCCGTCCGCTTGTTCGTTCAAGCTTATAAAATAAAAATCTTTTTAAGTATTGGTGGATTGTTTTTTCAACCATCTATAGAGGTCGACTTTGTAATTGAGCCATGCTCTGGCAAAAGGGGGCTTAACACATCTCCCTGATGTATTATAGCAAGCAAGTCATCACATAATTTATGGATCTATAACATCCATTTTGTCTGAATCGAGAGGTAGACTGGTCCTTTGACATACAGAAAATTGACCATTAGCGAAAAGTTTCGGCTCAGGTCAGCCTGCGTGGACAGTGGACTGCGCACCCTGACCTAGGTCGATACTTTTTGCAGATGCATTTAGGCCCCCCCCCCCTCTCCCTCCACAGAGCATGACTCGTATACATATAGTTGGCGCTGAAATATTTATAGAAAGTAAGTCTCACTATCCCGTCGCATTCCGATAAATGTGTCTATTTTGTTGTCTGACATGGACTGGTTGTTCAGTCTTGCTATCCATAAGGAACCTGTAGAAGTGTGTTGTTCCCTTGCGGATATCCAAAACTAGGGTTGACTATTGAGGCCAAAATCTACTATTGCGATAGTATTGACATTGGAAAAAATACTATTGCAATAGTATTGATATTGCCTGTTACTATTGCAATACTATTGCAATACTATTGGATGAATTGCAAGAGATGAATTTCACCAAATTACATCTTGAAACCATGTTTTAGACTAATACTTTCTCCGAGTAGTTTAAATTCTACTTGAGTATAGTTTTGAATAGCAAATAAAGGGGAAAATAGAGTTAAATGCAAGATGCTCAATAAATTTCAATGACAATTTTTTCTAAACGCAGATGGCTCACAAACAATTTAACATACCTAATTACTCTGAACTTTTGAAGAAGTCAACTTTTAAGTCTGATTGATATTCAACAGCATGCAAAGCACAAAATGCTGACAAATCCTGGTGGTTCATAAACACACCAAATAAAAAGTAATTATAAAGCAACTTTAAACTTTTAAAGAAATCACCTTTTAAATGTGAGCCCTTAAGGTTTTTTTGAGTTGATAGAATTTATCTAATTTTACCCATAATTGGCCAATATATTCAGACAGAAAAAAAAAATTTTTTTTTTTTGTTTAGTCTCCAAATCTTTAAGAAATTATCATTCTGAAAAAAAAGGGGGTGGCCGAAATAATAGGTTTTACCTTGTTGTATGTGTATCCAAAAAGTGTGTTACTTTAAGATATTTGTATAATTTTACTGCTTATAGTCATTAAAAAGCTGAAAAGACGATCTGAAGTGACTCTGATCGGACAATGTCAGAGACATTTTGTTGTGTCATGGGTTTCCGTGTTTTTTACTCCAATCAGTTTTTCATGTCTGTTAATTTCTGGCTAGGTATTTCCACATGATTTGACAAAAAGATTATCAATTAGGGTAACAAGTAACTTCAAAACCTGTCATTTTTCACAAGAAAAGCGTATAATGGCTTTTTTTGTCCATGCATTTTCTTACGCGAAGTCTCGGGTGTAACCAGAATTTGTTACGTGAATTTCAATTCTGTAACGTGATTTACGCAATAATTTGCGCGAGTGGGAACACTGTTAAACAATATCTTACCTTTTTTTGCCCGAGTTAAGTCATAGTACAGAAGTGGATGGTATAGATCCAAGATCAGACAGCGTGTTCTGTTTAGTCTGATGTCTATCTACACCATCCGCCAACTTTGAAAATCGCCATCTTGCCATCAGCAGAGTAAATCAGAACGACCATGATGTTGATCTATATTAAAAGCCATCTGTCTACAAGATGCCTGTCGGCCTGTCGTGGGTACACAAATGTTTGCAGTAAAATTTGGATAAGGGGTATGACGTAACACGCAAATCATTCGAAGCGACTGAGTTGTAACGCACCTGTTTAATTTACATACTTAAACTGGTCTGCTCGAAGAAACTTATATCTGGCTGCAGGTCGACCTCCAATCAATTCAAAGTGACCATGCAATAAGCCTATTTCATGCACGATTTACATGTACACCAGCTGATAAAGCCTTTTTGCATTTAGTAATATAGCTGTTTCAAGAACACGCCAGTCGTGTCACGTTTTGTGTAGTCAGCATAAAAAAGTGCGGCTGTTTTCTAAAAATTAATCTAATTCCTTGCAGCCGAAATAAAAGGAATGCATTCGAAATGGATTACTGATAAATAAAGAAAAGAAAGAACGAGGTTTAGTATTCATTTTTCGTAGTAGATTTATTTATTGCTTATGGAGGGACAACACGCATGGTTATGGTTTTGGCGGCCTGTGTAGATTAAGATTAGACTGTAGGCAGACTGTTTGGTCTGATCTTTGATCTAAATCCACACTTCTCGCTTTGGTGAGAAGTTTTTAACAAAAACACCGTTAGTGTTGCAATTATTTTGGTCTAATTTCAGGACTTAAAATTACCGCTAAGTTAATCAGCTCTCGAAGGATTCGTTTTCGTAACGATGAACATTGCTATGCAGAAATGAATATTATGCAGCCGATCATTATTGAAAACATATTCCAAAAAATTACCCGTCAAATATTTTGGGAAATTAACTTTACGGAATGTCCGAATATTTAGGAAAACTTGCTTTTGGAAGTGTTCAGAGAAAGAATTAAAAAATAAATTATTTTTGTAAATAATTAAACGTGTCCGAACTTTTAGGGCGTCCGAATACATTAGCGAATTGCAGTATTTTCTCTCTCTTTCTTGTCAGTGAAACTATCGAAACTATCGATATTTGAGGTAACTATCGGCGATAGTTATCGATTTTCAACATAACAATCGATGCAGTAGCATCGACACGCTCACCATCGCGATCCATCGATAGTCCGATGTATCGTTACACCCCTATCCAAAACACGTTCAAATATTCCGTAAATTCAGTGGAGTAACCGTCCCTGCTATTAGATTTGCACAATCTGTTTGCCCGACTATTTTACACAATGTCACAGATAAAAAACAGTATTCATTCAGTTCTATGAAGATGACAAGTTATATGTCAAACAGTTGAGCGCTTTAAGACCTGGAAAATGGAATATCTATACTCCACTTAGATCTAGCCTAAAAAACAACCAGCTGCACCTATAGGGATGCTGATTTTATCTTACTTAAGCACTGAGTAAAAAGGTAGCATATATAAACTGCTTTGTCGCGGAAAAGAACCAACGTATGCAGTCTTTAATTATCATCGAAGGAGGTGATGAATTTTGTTGCGTTAACAAGATGAGAAACCATGAAACAACAATAACATGTACATTCTTAAATACGATTGTCCCAGATTGACAACACTATATATTCGGTTTGCAAAAGATGGCATGAAATTGTCTTACAATTTACTGCTTCAAGATTTGGCACACTTGATGGAATGCTGCGCCAAATTATTTCTTCATTTTCGTTTAACTAGGACAAAAATGAAATCTGCTGATGAGTAAACATCTCTAGAATCTCTTTAATCCTGTTCAAAACGTCCCTGCTGTTATACGATCTAAGAAAACAAGAGGGCCATGATGGCCCTAAAGTCGCTCACCTGAGCCTTACCATACATGGCCCATTTCTAATCTCTTCCGGGATATAATGACAAACATTCTGACAAACATTGATTATTATTGGACTTAAAAGATAGCCTCTAGAGTGTACATAAGGTTTATCTAAGACTTTACCTCGTGACCTTGTTCTTGACCCAATGTGACCCATTTTTTAATTCATCCAAGATATCATCAAGACAAACATTCTGACCAAGTTTCAAGATTATAGGACTGGAAATGCAGCCTCTAGAGCATACCCAAGGTTTTTCAAAGTTTGACCTAATGACCTACCGTCTGACCGGATGTAACCCACTTTCAAACTCGTCAAAGCTATCATCAAGACAAATAATCTGACCAACTTTCAAGAGTATTGGACTGAAAATGTGGCCTCTAGAGGGTACACAAGGTTTTTGTAAGATTTGACCTAGTGACCTTGTTCTTGACCCTATGTAACCCACTTTCAAACTTGTCCAGGATATCATCAAGACAAACATTCTGACCAAGTTTCATGAGTATTGGACTGAAAATGTGGCCTCTAGAGTGTGCACAAGGTTTTCAATGATTTGACCTAGTGACCAAGTTTTTGCCTTGACATGACCCATTTTCAAGCTCATCCAAGATATTACCAAGACAAACATCCGGACCAAATTTCAAGAGTACCAGACTGAAAATGTGGCCTCTAGAGTGTACAAAAGGTTTTTCTAAGATTTGACCTAGTGACCTATTTTCTGACCCCACGTGACCCATTTTCATCCTCATTTGAGATATCATCAAGACAAATACCCTGGCCAACTTTCAAGGGTATTGGACTGAAAATGTGGCCTCTAGAGTGTACACAAGGTTTTTCTAAGATTTGACCCAGTGACCTAGTTTTTTACCTTGCATGGCCCATTTTTTCATTCATCTGAGATATCATCAAGACATACATCCTAATCAAGTTTCATGAGTATTGGACTGAAAATGTGGCCTCTAGGGAGTACACAAGGTTTTTCTAAGATTTGACTGAGTGACCTAGTTTTTGACTCGACCATTTTCAAACTCGTCTGAGAGATTATCAAGACAAACATCCTGACCAAGTTTCAAGAGTATTGGACTGAAAATGAGGCCTCTAGAGCGTACACAAGGTTTTTCTACGATTTGACCTAGTGACCTAGTTTTTGACCCGACATGACCCATTTTCGAACTTGTTCGAGATATCAAGACAAAGATCCTGACCACCTTTCATGAGTATCAGACTGAAAATGTGGCCTCTAGAGTGTACACAAGGTTTTTCTAAGATCTGACCTAGTGACCTAGTTTTTGACCCAATATGACCCATTTTTGAACTTGTCTGAGATATCATCAAGACAAACATCCTAACCAACTTTCATGAGTATCGGACTGAAAATGTGGCCTCTAGAATGTACACAAGGTAAAAGTTGACGACGGACGAGGCACAACCGACGCCGGACACAGCAAGATCACAAAAGCTCACCTTGAGCACTTTGTGCTCAGGTGAGCTAAAAATGAGGAAAAAGAAAAACTACTAATTAGCATTTCTTTTCTTTTCTTTCCCAAAACTGTTGCTACCCTCCCTACTGAAAAAAAAAAAATCCATTAGGCAACATTTAACTTCTTGTCAGATTTTAATTTCAACATGTGATAAGTATGGACCCACATTCTTATGTCTATTGTGTAATATTTCAAAATATATTCTTTTTCTGTAATCTGTCTGAACATGAAGTAACGTGATCATTTATACAGCGTCATTCGGTTTTTACAAATTTCAATATGACAGGAAGCAATAGCTTTTGAACAGCCTTTATTTTTCAATGGAAGAAACAATAGCAGCTGACATTATAGTATGGATCAGAACTGCCTCACATTGTCCTCAACAGTGCTTTCACAGACACATAATCGACACAGAGTCATTCTATATGCTCCCTTTCATTTAGCCAATACTGAAACCAGAGGCTTTCAATGGTATTAAATGAATTGTTTAACTAATTACATGTATTATTATCCCATTTATTCCCAGAAAATATAATAAGTTTTACATATTGCATCAATAAAGACAAAGGAAAAACCAATATCTGTATACCATTGAAAAAAATAAATCAATAATAAAAACGCTATTTCTTAAACAAACTCTTCCTTGCTAAATCAAAAGTGCATTCAAATCTTCAAGACAGTGAACTATGATAACATTCTTTTGTAAAATTGTGGTTCTGGAAGACGGCTTTTGTAAGGATTTAACATTTTCACACAAACCAACAACCTTGTTAAGATTAGCTCCCCTCACATAGAAAAATCTGGTTTCAAGTTTTTGAAACCCAAAAGAGGCTATTCAAGAACTTGTAATTTAGCATATAATGTATATCCACTATTTACAGTGATACAAACCCCTTTTGAAATGAACTCTCTCATTTGCTGACTCATAACAAGTGATGTTTGAAAATCCAGGTTTTTGAGGAGGAACGACAAAAACTAATGTCATCTTAATTACAAATAACCTCTTACTACACAATCTGAAGTTTTGAAAACCCTAAAGGAGAAGGCTTTTTGAAACATTGTGAGAAAAGGGGAAATACTGGAAACCAGCATTTTCTTATTTTCTCATAATGTTTTCTACCCTATCAAAGATAGAAGTCATCATTTTAGCTACATTTAATTTGTCATTGGCAATTGCTTTTATTGTGATTGAGTCCACAATTTTGCCATTTAGGGAGTTGGCAGACCTTACCTTTGCGTTTACCCTTCACCAAGTAACCCTGTTTCTTTATGAGGAAGACGGCGTGAGAAAAGCGAGAAATGCTGACAAGCAACAGCTCAAATTTTTTTGTCCAATTTAACTATTTTTGCAAAATGAGACAATGCTTTTACTCCTGTAGTTAAGCCACATCCTACTAAATAAGTTAAATGAAACTTTCAAGCCAACAGTAAAAACCTGAATTTTCCAATTTCAAACATATTTCTTGGAGAAAAATATCTCCCTTATCAGACAGTGTAGATCCAAGATCAGACAGCACGCTATGTGCAGTCTGATATCGATGTACACTGTCTGAAAAAAGTGAGTCGCACTTAGTGGCACCCTTTACCAAAAGACAAATTTTTTGACATGCAAAAATTGAAAGCATTTGCAGACGGCAAAGTAAAAGCAACTCAAAAATTAAAAATTGTTTTTGGAAGGTTACAGAAACTTTGTGGGAAAAGGAGAAAAAAACTGGTTACCAGCATTTTCTCCTTTTCCGACGTTTTAAAAACTGTCTTCCTATGGGTCTGCAAAGTCTGGATTATGTGATATAGGGTTAAACCATAATTCCTGTTGATTACACACCATAGAAGGATGCTTTCAAATATTGCCGTCTGCTTCAATAAAAAATAAAAATCACAAACAATTAGGTTTCATTTAGTGTAACAGAACGTTTAGGAAAAAAAAAAACCTAAAAAAAAATTGTAAGGAAATAAACAAAACAATGTACAAGCCATACACAAACACAATAAATACGGCACCTCAATAATGGATGTATCCCATGGTGTATTGAGCAAATAGCAATTGTCCGTAGATCCCTCATTACATGTTTGTAAAACAGAAAGAAAGAACAAATACACAGAGGATTCTGACAATGATTACAGACAACAGGTCAAAAGATAAATAAAATTAATACTCTTCATGGTTAAACCTTTCAAATCATTAACCATAACAATTAATTCTAAGGCTTCTTATAGGAAATTCAACCCCAAACTGCGATGAAATGAAATGAACATATCAAGGTAGTTGTAGACACAAAAGTATTTCGATTTGACCCTTTGGCTGCTAATTGCAATTCACTGACCTGTCGTGGACAGTGTAGATCAAGATCAGACTGCAGTCTGATCTAGAATCTACACTGTCCAATGAGGAAATATTTTTCTCCAAAAGATATGTTTGAAGTAGCATTATTCGGGTTTTTACTATCGACTTGAAAGTTTCTTTTCAGTAGTTAAGCAGGATAAGGGTTAAAAGCCTTTTACACAATAAACAACTCACTGTATCGGACAGGCTAGATTCAAGATAAGAGGGTGTATTCTGCTTCATTGCCTGTATAATGCAGCCTGATCTTAATCAACATGTCAACAAAAGGTCCAAAAATCGCTACGAATAGTCAAAGGGTTAAAATCATATACGGAACAAAATAATGAAAGACAAATTGTGCGTATGAACAAAATAGAAAACATTTTAGGAATAGGAGCAACCTACCAAGCAAATATTTCTTCTTCCACAATGTTATATAGCAGTCCCTTATTTTCTATAACAATAGGTGGAAAAATATGATATAAAAGTTATCCTTTGAAAGAACAAGAGGGTAATGAAGGCACAGAAAAGTGTACAAGAGTTAAATTACCATAAAAGTACTTAAGTATTCCCACAGAATATTTAGAAATTATTATAACTCAGAGTTCTAAAGTTAAGGTTTAACTCTGTACCAAACGACAAAACTCTAGCGTCATCCAAATTCAAAGCATTAGCAAAAGACAAATGAAATATGGCTTAGATGGTGAAAATTGTCTTTGAAAGGGTAAAAACCACTGTGAGAAAAGAGGACAAATACTTGTTACCAGCACTTTCTCCTTTTCCAAAAATGTTTCAAAAGCCTTAATCAGGGTCATTAAAACTCTAGATTGTTTGGTTAACCTTTTACCAAGATCCCCCATCATTAGCAACCCTAAGAAATAAGCCTTTTGAAAACGTAGTGGGAAAAAGAGCAAATGGTGGTAATGATGTTTTCTACCCTTTCTAAGTTCCATAATTTATGTAACAACTAATTTGTCTGCAAATGGATTCAATTTAGGTACGAATTAAGGGTTAGTAAGTGTTTGTTATACCAACATTTTCTGAAATAATTTTTGTGTACAGAAACCACTCACACATTCAACAAAATATCACTTGAAATTACTGGTTTTCTAATACAATACACAAAGTTCTGTTACACCAGTGACATGCTGGAGTACCCTTCTGTTGAGCCAATCCCATTTAGTACCTGACTGGTCATAGATATACTTGCACTATTCTCACTTTCTAGTATGGTTACGTTTTTCACAACTCCTGTTATACCTTGTGTCACTATTTTCCCTTGAGAGATACCAGTCTGCTCAATAACAATGTCCATGATGGTGTTGTATATATCATAACCCACAGCAAATCCAAAATAAATAGGAATTATGTATACGAGATAGTAGGCGAAGGGTGGCAATGGTAATGGAATCTCCAGTTTTCTGAAATTAAGACATACATAGAAATCATGGGAATTCCCTTTTCATAGTGATCAATCTTGATGCATAGTATAGACCCTGAGTACAGAAGGCTTTTGAAAATGTGCAAAGAGAAGAAAATGCTGGAAACTAATATTTTCTTCTTTTCTCACAATGTTTTCTACCTTTTCAAAGACAAATCTATATTTTCAGCCATAATAAAATTGTGGTCTGCACATGCTTTCAATTTGGACAAGTGTAAAAACTTAATGTTTGGTAAAGAGTTTATACATGTATATAGAATATAGTTTTGTCAGGTTAGTATTATATATCTGTACAAAATGTAAGCTTGGCGCACATACAACTATATGCAGTCAACAAATGAAATCTTGTTTAAACCATGGAATTTGTCTTTTCAATAGCAGAAGCACTGTAGGAAAAGACAAACTGAGGATTATCAGCATTTTCTCCTGTTCCCCTGCAGTTCTTCCTCCTAGACTTAAACAAATTGAAATGTTTAGTAAAGCATCAGTATGACTCCATCAGGTGTGGAGAATATTTGAAAAGTAAAGTAATTGTTCCTGACTTTTTTAGCCACTTCGAAAAAATGTGAACTGTACTGATTCAAGATCAGACAGTCCATTCTGCACACTGTGACCTTGATCTACCAGGGTTGTCCTAGAAGTTTGTGGACTTTTCCCATAACTTGACTACTTATCAAAAGTTTAACACCAAAATTTGGTGACATATTATTGTATGTGTCATTGATACATGCAAATTTCATCAAAATACAGTGATCCAGTAAAAAAAACCAAAAGATTAAACAGCCCTTTGGATGCAACTGAATCTACATGGAAGTGACCAAGGGTTGAAACAGTTGACACGCTCTGATAAGGGCAGCAGTCTCAGTTTTTCATGTTAGAGCATTTTATCTATCTACCTTACTGAAGTTTGATGAATTTACTCTCTATCCATCTGGTTCTTTCTGCACTAGCAGTATGCCTCGGCGTTTCATAAGGCAACAACAACATGTGTTTTCCATAAGACACTGCCTTCATCGGAGGTAAGGATTTCGATGTATTACAATAAAGCTGAATGACTCATTTTGTTTCATACATAGACAACAGTAGATTTATTTTTCATAGATAAAAGTAAAACTGGGCCAACAAGGCAAAACACTAATATTCCTCTACATGACTTTTCAAAGCGGGATCAAAGTGGTCATACGTCGTACGCCCGGCAGCAGGTGGTTTTTAATCCTTGTAACTTTTTACTTGATTACTGTATTTTAATGAAATTTCTTGCATTTATCAAGGACACATATGATAATACATCATCAAATTTTAATATTAAACTGTTGAAAAATAGTGGAATTAAGGAAAAAGTCTACATACTTTTGGGACAACCTTTGTACGTCATCCGTAAATGTATACAAGGCTATGCTTAGCACTTGAGATCCTACATATCTCTGTCCAAGGTAAAAATTGTCTAAAGATAGTCAATTATATTTCTCTCACCTATTTTCTGAATTTCTTGATTTTAAAAGCATTAGAAATATGAACAAAGCCACTTCTAGGTTGATAGTTAAAGAAGCAAACTTCTCTAACATTTCAAGGAATCCCTGAAACGAGAAAAAATATATTTTGTTGCAAACCAACTGGTTCTATTCCAACATATGAAGTATAAAGTAACATACACAAAAATTTTTATTTATACGATTTATGAGTTGTGTTTTACAGTGCTTTAAACATTCTAGCCATGCTCTAGTAAAAAGGATTTTAATGCATCTCAGTGATGCATCATACCAAGCTTGTCATCATATAATTATGGATCAATAAAATCCATTTTGTCTGAAAATCAGATGAATCATGAGGTAGAATGGTCCTTGGATATGCATAAAATTTACCAATAGCAAAACATTTGGATCTAGTCAGTCTGTGCAGATTGCACAGGCTGACATGAATCAATACTTTTTGCAGATACATTTAACATCTTTTTCACAGAGCATGATAAAACTAGAGCTGTCACTGAATGTGACTTAATACCCCTGCCAGCGCTTTGACAGAAACAGGCAATTTAACAAAAAAATTTTCTAAGTTCAAGGGGAGATTACCCTGGAATCATAGGGAGTAGATGATTGAAAACTGCGTCTTGCACAACTTCAGTAAACGATCAATGTATCAACAAACTTTCAATACAATAGCAGCAAAACTGTAGGAGGAGTTTGCGACACAAAATTACTAGTATTTTGTACACAGACGGACACACAGACGGACAGACAGGCTGAATCCAGTATACCCCCAAAAACATTCATTTTGCGGGGGTATAATTAGTCATATCACAATGTCAGCTCACTTCATTCTTAGAAGGTAGGGGCTCTGAAGTGCCTTGCCCAAGAGCATTTTCTCATACATGAAATGGTTTGAACCCTTATATACATAGAGGATATTTGTTTTTTACGGTGAAAGATCCAAATTCATTTCATTGAGTGAACATCATGGGTAATATTTTCACGAGTGGCGCAGCCAGGAGTGAAAATATTACCGATGATGTTCATGAGATGAAATAAATTTCGATCTTTTACCGAAAAAAAAAAAAAAAAAAACAAATATTCTATTTATTTCATGCTTTTAATCCTTTCTGGGGGTAACTTAATCAAAATCCAGTACATTTCTTTTCGGTTATTTAACGTGGCGTACCCCCTCCGCATTGCAACGCATTACAATATTACGTCAAGCACGAGAAATGTAAAGTAAATTACGTCATATTTCCATCTGGTTGTGAGGCACGCACATTTTACCTTGGTAACTAGTGGGCTGGAACAACTGTTACAGCCCTCAATTGAAGAGTTAAAATATAAAAATCGGTATTTTCACTGGTCGTAACCATGAAATATCAAAAAATATTTCACCGATATTTCTCAATAACCTACCAGAAAGTATGAAATAAACCACTATATTTCATTTGTACCATGTAAAAATCATTTAGGTTGTATAACTGTGACAACTATCTTATTCATGTGTGTGATGTTCCTGGGTTTCACCAGTAATATACTATGGCTCTAAGGATAATAAAATATTAGGAAAACAAAATTAACCACCTCTTTATGAATTGCTTTACTAGCATATGATAAACAGGTTAACTAATGATATGAAAACCTGATTGACCAGATTTTAGATTTACTCCTACTGAATGACATGACCATTGGGATGCAAACAATTAGATTTGCTTTAAAAGTGTTGTAAACATAATGAGAAAAGGAGAATTTGCTGGTAACCTGCAGTTTCTCCTTTTTTTGTAATTTTTGAAAGCCTTTTTTCTTAGTATCACAAAAACTTAGGATTTCATAGTGAAGCAGTAAAGTCCAGTCCATTAATTTAACTCTTTACTAAATGACATTATTTTAGACTCAACCGATCTGGAACTATTTGCACACTAAAATAAATGATAGCTTAACTTCAGTGATGCATCCAGAAACTTCAGAATGTGGGGCACATGCCCCCTAAACCTAACAAAAAGGGGGCACTCTAATCCGAAAATGGGGCAATTGATTCTTTTGAGAAAATGAAAGGAATAATTGGTTAGGCCTAAAAAAAAAAAAAAAATAGTTTGTTTAGGGTAACGTCTCCAAAAATGTTAGGTAGGGTAGGGACAATTTTTTTTTTTTTTTTTTAACACCCCCCCCCCCCCAAAAAAAATTTTTTTTTGAAATGGTGGTATTTGCTTTCGAAAATGGAAAAAAAAAGAGAAAATGGAAAATGGTGGCTACCAGCTCTGAGTCCCTTTTCTCGTTACATGTTCAAAAGACCTCTAGTCTGTCACTAACTTTCTGATTGTGTGGTAAATGGTCAAATTCTATCTATATTTGCATCTTTTTTCCCCACTGAATGCTGTCCACTTATGTTTAACTCTTTTCTGAATTGAAATTTTTTAGAATTGTCCAAATTAAAAGTATTTGCTGACAACAAAACAAATGTAACTCACAAATTGAAATTTGTTTTGGGAAGGGTAGAAAACATGGGAAACAAAGAAAATATGGGTTTATAGCATTTTCTCCTTTTCCCTCAATTTTCCCACAATGTTTTCAAAAGTTTTTTTTAAGGATTGTTAAAACTGTGGATTGTGTGGTAAAGAGCTAAAATAGCTGAAAAAGTGAAAAACATTTATTTGCAAGTTTCTAAATAAACTGAATAAATACTAGAATGTTTCGTTTGTTTTTATGTTTAATACCCTCCCCCTCCAGAACACTTTAGAGGACTATATATATTATACTGATTTAAAGTAAACATTTTATCTGTAGAAAAGTTGGGTTTACAAAGGTTATGCATATTGTTTTTTATCTAGAACACACATTCTTGACACAACTTTGAAATTACAAGTATCCACTTTTGTTGTCCTTCAGAGTTATAATGTGAAACAAGAGTGTTGTCATCACAATATACGCCGCCACATGGCTGCTATTTCAAGCAGCTAGCTTTAGAGACTAAAGTGTTGGAATTTCTAGCACCTACCTGGGTAGCTCAATGGATATATTGTGTTACTTGTGATCTAAAAGTTTTACACATGGACTGATGGATGGACAGACGGACGCACACCGGACTCATTGGTCATTGATTAAGCAATAAAAATATGAAGTTTCATGAAATTATGTCCATTAGTTGGAGATACATTGATGAAAAACATTTTTTTTCCCCATGACACAGCAATAAATTCCAAAACCCTGACAATATGCGCTAGGTCACATGATCTGTGAAAATTTCATCCAAATCCGTTGAGATATGTCAAGTAATTAAAGAGATATTGGTGAAAAATGAAATATAACATGAAGCCCCCTTTTTCCATGATGCAACTATAAATCGCAAAACCTTGACAATCTGCACTAGGTCACATGATGAGAAACATTCTATGAACATTTTATCCAAATCCGTCAAGAAATGTGGGAGGAGTTGCGTTCACAAGAAAGACTTTTGTAAGGATGGACGCAGTTTAAATTTGACATGAAGCCCCCTTTTTCCATAACACAGTAATAAATTCCAAAACCCTGACAATATGCGCTAGGTCACATGATCTGTGAAAATTTCAACCAAATCCGTTGAGATATGTCCAGTATTAATTAAAGAGATATTGGTGAAAAATGAAATACAACATGAAGTCCACTTTTTCCATGATGCAGCTATAAATTGCAAAACCTTGACAATATGCGCTAGGTCACATGATGAGAAACATCCTGTGAAAATTTTACCCAAATCCGTCAAGAAATGTGGGAGAAGTGCTGCTGCTCCTCAATTTTATATAAATCAGACACATTTTACCTGGAAACTAAATTGGCATCACTTGCCGGAAGTGTAGGAGAGATTAGAAAGCCTTGGAAAATTTTTGCATAGCGGCTCCTAGCCTAGGCAGTTTCAGGTTTTTCTCTAAGACCAGGTAGGGTAAATCAAGCTGAGTGAAGGGGGGGGGGGCAGAGCGAGAACAAGGCAAGTTTGGGTAGATTTATATTTTCCGAAAGAAATTATTGTTGCCTCATTGTAACAAAGATAGAAAAAAAATATGAAAATACCTGTCTAATATGAAGACCTATCGACGCTTGATACAAATCTAAACTTCTATCGTTGCCGTCGTCTAGTTTAGTCCACAGTCCGTCCTGTCAGATAAGTTGCAAGAGAAACGTCCATTAAAATTTTTCGAATGTTATATCTGCATTGAACACCTTAATTGTTCGTAGTTCTGGAGCATGCCAGCACTTTTGCCGAATGATGTTTAACAGAACTTGTTCAATCTGAAATCTAGCAAACCGAAAGTAGCGACAATGCACTACAGAACCGGAAATGCGGTGATGACAACAGAGATGACGGGATCCTGTCTATATTTTACGCGAAGAAAAGCGAAAATCACAAGTAAAAGTTCGTTACACAGTCTGTATAGTACCGCAGTATTTCGGGCGTGATTTGTTGTAGAAGATAAAACTGGTACCCGTTTGTCTTTTGTAAGCGTGCGATAGGATACGAACGTTCGAAAAACAGAAGTTCCTGTGTGGAGTTAGCGAAAAAGCCCGATCTCTCCGCCTGCTTGTATGTATTTTTAGAAATGGAAAACCCACGTTATTGCGTTTGACAATTTGTGTTTAAGGTCGGTTCAATATACACCGATACACGGTAGCTTTTGTACAGGCATAGGAGTTTTCATGTATAATTATGTATGTAGTAGTACATGATTGTACACCTATAATATAATGCGCAATATTTGCCGAAACAGGCGTCCTGTGACACAGTATGACAAAAGGCTGATTTTTTTTTATCGGAAGACAAAAAAAAAAAATTAGGGTCGGGGCAAAATCTCCAGGTAGGGTCGGGTTACCCGAAACAAACTATTTTATTTTTTACGCCTTAGATAAAGGAGTGCTACAATAAATGAAAGATGTGCATCTTTTCTAATGCATCACACAATGATTTAACTCATACAAATAGCATTGATTCCACTAGCTTTTTATTTCATGGGTTCACTTAAACCCCGAGTTGTAAATCTGGGGTAACATTTCATATTACAGGGTATGACAACTATATACTGGTGTAATCGAATTTCGCCAACGCAAGGGAAACTGCTCTTGCGGATTGCACAAAACAATAGTAATTTTCTTTCTGGTTAAATATCTATGCACTTGTATTGAAATACTTTTATAAAAATAATTTTTACCACTTAAACATCTAAATTTATCTGTCAAAACATTGTTAGAAGTGAGACAGTACAAAGTCGCCATCTATAAAAAGAGTAAGCCAATTTCGACAACTCTGGTTTTCCAAAAATTAGAGGCCCCAGAGAGGGTAAAATGAAATAAAAAATTCACAGCATCATTTCAGCAATATTCATTACCTCCCTTGGATATTAACCCTACATTTATTTCCTACGAGAAAACCTGAAGAAAATAAAACAAAACGCAGCTCTGAAAAAACAAAATCGACAGTTATGACATTTTTTGTGTAATTATTTCTGCCGTGGCACTGAAATATTACAATCTAAATCAAGATGACAGTGTTGGGGATAAAGAGGCTGTAAATCCAAAAAAGATAACCTTTTGTAGCTCACAGAAAAAAGGTATTTCCTTGTCTTTGTAGTGATTTTTGTACCTGATTCCATCTATTTTCTTAGGAAAAAATGAATAAGGACCCCTCTTTCATTCATATGGATATATTTCCCTTTAGGTGCCCCATACGAAACTTTGGCTATTAAAGTTCAAAAGATAACCTGTCAAACCGAAAATAGACGACACAAAAAAGTTTTAAGCTGAAAGGATCTTTTAAAATCTGCATATAAAGGAGACACCTGAAAAGTGATAATAAAATGGCGGGGAAAAGCATGTGAGAGGTTGCTTATGAACTTTTTTCTTATTGACTGGTATTTTTATGTCATTAGATTCAAATCACAGTTTAAAACATCTTTGCTGCTAAGATATCAATCATTTCTGTGAATGGATGATGTCGCAGATACGAAAATATTGCCCGAGAACACAGTTGGCGAAATTCTATTACTGGCGAAATTCGCTTACGCTCCTATATGGTTCACAACTAGAGGTAAAGCAATCCATATTGATAATTTGCAGCAAGAAAGTCTATTAAATTAAGATATTTGTGTAAATTCTCTGCTAAAAGTCATTTAAAAGCTGAAAAAGCAGTCTGAAGTGACGCTGATCAGACAATGTCAAAGAGACATTTAGTTGTGTCATGGGTTTCCGTGTTTTTTCAACCGATCAATATTTCATGTCTGTTAAATTCTAGGTAAGTATTTCCGCACGATTTGACACAAATTAGTCAATAAGGGTAACAAGTAACTTCAAGAACTGTCATTTTACCCAAGATGAGCGTATAAAGGCCTTTTCTGTCCATGTATTCTCTTACCTGAGGTATCGTGTGTAATTCGTGCCCAACCAAGGCTGACTGTTTTTCCAGCTTGGAATGAACCCGTAATTCTTTTTCTAACAAACAGGTGATTAGTCACTTTCTTCTCAGACACAGCCTGATCATTTTCAATCGTATTTTCTATAACTATTGCACGGTTTACGAAAAGGTCGAAGTGTTCTTTCTGTCGCCATATCCTTTGATGACTCGCGGAAATTGATGACTAAAACTTTTATCCAATCGAATTTATGGGATTTTTTGCACCTTTCTAATTTATGATGTCATCGAATAACGTCATTGGGACTTGGGAAATCCAGCAACCTCTTTACGGATAAGAGTTTTTTCCCTTACACTAGCAAATTCGTAGTTTTTGGACGGAATAGTTTTCGAGACAGTATTAGAATTTTCGAAACCGCGCAATGTGCTTTTAATAATGCGTGCATTACAGTAAAAATGCGGCATTTTGCGCGCATAATTTTTAGATTTTGGGGGCACTGTCATAAATAAAGGGGCAATGCCGCACGCTGGATGCATCACTGTAACTTGTGATGGCACAATCACGAGTTTTAACGACCCAAAGAAAGGAGGCTTTTGAGAACACTGTGGATAAATGAGAAAATGCTGATAACCAGTATTTTCTCCTTTTCATCCTTTAAAAATGAATTTCCTAAACTGAATTATATTAAATTTGTCGAACTCTAATCCTTTGAATTTAGACAAGTTTAAAATTTTGTTATGTGGTAAAGGGTTAAAAGATAATTTCTGTCTTTAAAAAGGCAGAAAACATTGTGGAAAAAGGACAAAATGCTGGTTATCCCACAGTGTTTTCAGAAGTTTTCTTCTTAATGGTTGTTAAAACTTGGTATTATTTGGAAAAGGGTTACCAATCTCAACTCTCAGAGCACTGGATACACACAACAGCCACTTTCAGTCTAGAAATAAAACCCCAATAACTGCAATTTCAAGTGTACTCTTGAGAGTGTCCAGACTGTCACAGTTAAGTGGACAGTGTAGCTCAAAGATCAGACTGAGAATTTTGTGCACTCTGATCTTGATCCACACTGGCCGCAGAAGCAGACAGAGTAGATCATAGATCAGATGGCACATTTTAAGCAGTCTGATCTTGATCTACACTGGCCCCAGAAGCAACTATAAGCTGACAGTGTAGATCATAGATCAGAACTGAACATTTTGTGCAGCCTGATTTTGACTTTAAACTTGTAGCAGAGGCAATGCAAGTTGTGAGAGGCATTTTGACTCTACAAGACAACAAAAATTATACACTTAGCAAAATTGAAAGCACTTTGAGAACACAGATGACAAATTAAATGTTGCTAATATGATGAAGTTTTTCTTTGAAAGGGTAGAAAATATAGTGGGAAAAGGAGAAAATAGTAGTTACTAGCATTTTCTCCTTTTTCCATCATGTTTTTGGAAGCTATATCACAAAGGGTCATAAGAACATGGGATTGTTTGGTACAGGATTAGGAGTCAAGAGTAAAATACTGTTCACTGACCTGTGGGTCCATCATGGCAATGAAAAACACAATTCCAAATGCTGTCAAGGATAGAAACGTATTGCACATACTGAAAAATAAAAACAGTCGTACAAAAAGACAAAATACAGTTATCAATTTTGTGAAAGGCAACGTAAACTCTATCTATCGAGTACACTAGGAGTGAAAACAAATCTACCCACCGACCATCCACCTATCCTGGTAGCACAATATTCCAATTAATTAGGCCTAACAAAAAAATACCTGTGTTTAGGATTTCAGTCCAAGATGCTGTAGGTAGAGTAGGGTATGGAGTTTTTTTCCCCAGAAACTTTACATGGACCATGTACCGAAATGGCACCTGACAGATTTTTTTTTTCAATTGTAGCGTAAAAAGTTTTGGGTCGGCAGCATTTTCTAGGTAGGGTTGGGAAACCCTAAACACAGATATTTTTTTGACAGGCGTTATCTCCTATAATAGATCAAGAGCAAATGACTTTGATTGATTGGCTGATTAAGTCTTTACTAAACAACAAAATTTAAGACTTGTCTAAACTGAAAACATTTCCAGACGACAACTTAGATGCTGCACAAATTATGAAATTTGTCTTTGAAAGGGTACGAAACATTATGAGAAAAGGAGAAAATTCTTTTTTCTTTGGATCATTAAAACTTGGGACCGTGTGGTAAAGGTTAAATTCATGGTGTTCCACACTGTTTTCAAAATTCTTTCAGTTATATCACGGCAGCCAGTGTACCTATCCATGCTTTCCTCCAGTTTCTTTTACCCATATTTTGCACAATATTCTTCCCAAGCCACCTGCTGCTTTCTCACATGAACATTGTTGAAACAATGAGAAACAATAAGAGAGAAATTATCATTTTAGCAATGTTTACTTTGTTGCATACAAATACTTTCAATTTAGTTCAAATCTTGTCGTTTGGTAAAAGATTAATAAATGAGTAGAGGTAATTACATTATGGCACAATAAGAAATTACTCATTTTGAGCAGTTTCTTCTTTTGCCACCATTTTTTCCAACATACCTACCGCAAGAAACAAAATACCATCTCCTAGTGGTAATGCTGACATTTAACGACCCTCAGGAAGAAGCCCTTTGAAAACATTGTGGAAAAAGAAGAAAATGCAGGTGACCAGCATTTCTCCTTTTCCCACAATATTTTCCAGCCAATCAAAGAAAAATTGCATCATTTGAGCCTTATTGAAATTGTCGTCTGCAAATGCTTTCAGTTTGGATGGGTCTGAAATTTTGTTGTGTGGTAAAGAGTTAAGCATGGTGACCTTAACCTTTGACCATAGTGACACATATTTCGATTGTATCACCAATACATGTCAGAAGTTTCATTAGCCTTTCTAATAATTGCTTCTGAACTACATCAACTGACATAGTTTGTATACAGGAGGGCTAAAAGACGGGTCTGTATAAAGTAAGAAACGGAATCGAAATGAAACAAAACAAAACAAAACAAAACAAAACGGAATAAAACGAGAACAGAACGGAATGAAACGAAATAGAACGAAACGAAATGAGACGAAATTCAGCAGAGTGATTTTTTTCATAACTTATCTTTTTGTCTCAATTTATCATTTTTCTGTTGTACTGTTTCCAATTGTTTTATCCCATGTTTTATGTAGGACACAATAAGAATATGTTGCTGAATTTATGCGATTATTTCATGGCTTGAAAATCTGGTCAGAGTCAAGATTAAGTCATTAAAACTATAACCCTTTACCAGGACCTGTGGCTTTGGAAGTTGCATAAAAGTTTAACATATTTCGTGCAATTTTAAAGATTTGGCATGTAGGGAAAATTTAATTTTCTTTCTTTTCTGTTCTTCTGTCATTGTGGTATCACAGTACTATTACAGGGCGCTGGAATATGCCGATCCTGGGTAGCACAGTCGGTAGCGTACAGGACTTGAGAACAAGGGTCGCTAGTTCAAATACCCACTCGACAAATTTCTTTCTGAGGATTGATGATAGTCATTGCAACAGGATTAATTCCTCATTCACTGCTGATCATCGATGGTTAGCGATGGAAAGCAGCCTGCTGCTTGGGAAGAATATTATGTGAAGTACTGCTAAAATGAACTGCAGGAAAATACAGATAGGTGCAATGCAGCAATTTTGTTTGGTTTGTATTAGAGTTTAATGTCTTTTTAACAGCTTAGGTCATATCATGGCAGTCAGTGATGCACCAATGTGTTTCCTGGCTTTTTGACACCAGTGCTGACACAACTTTCTTTCCAAAGTCACTGACTACATGTACTTTTCTCACATGCATCAGAGGTGAGAGGCGAAAACTCGCCGGAAAGAAAGTTCTCCACAACCGGATATCGAACCCGCAACCTCCAGGTCACAAGTCAGATACGCTAACCACTGAGCTACTTGGCCGGGCTCAATGCAGCGATACAACTGAAATAATGTTGAAAAGGGCATTAAACCTTAAGACATTGTGGGAAAGGGAGAAAATGCTGGTGACCAGCATTTTCTCCTTTTCTTACGTTTTCAAAAGTCTTCTCCTTTAGGGGCAGTAAAATTCGGGATTGTGTAGCAAAAGGTTTGTTTCTTTCATGTTTAAATAGTTTCAAAGACTGAGATTATGTCAGTTCAGCAGTGAGAACCGTGATCGTATAGTGGTTAGTACTTCGCGTTGTGGCCGCGACATCTCAGGTTCGAATCCTAGTCTCGGCAGGTCTGTGGTCGTCGCTGTCTTGGTATAGCTGTACAATTTTTTTGCAGCCCTTTGGGTTTTAAGGTGTTTTATGATTTCAATTCTATGACAGCATTGGTTGACTTTGAAGTTTTTTATTAATTTTATAGCACAAGCAATTTCCTCTCTTTCCTCTCTCAGAGCTCCAGATAATTTCCAGAGTAAAAGAATCTTCACTCCCTACTTGTGGCAACAAAAGAGTGATTTACTCTTCACCTACAAGGCTCAATTCTTTTTTTTTTTTTTGTCTAAAGACGGTCAAAAAGGAAATTGAAAATCTAAACAAGAGGGCCAAGATGACCCTGGATCGCTCACCTGAATTTTTGAGAGGACCATAGCCAATTTTTTTTGAGGTATTGAAACTTTGGAAACAAAATCATTATTTTGCCAAGCAATTTTGAAAAGGTCACCTGTAAAAATCATTTCAAAATCTGTCACCACCCCTACAATCATCACCACAGCAATGATTTCGAGGAATTAGAATTCTGCAAATAAATTTTTGATAGATCACCCAAGGAAAATTTCTTGAAGAAGAGCACATGCTCGATAGTGACTAAAAACATAAGTCAAACAAGAGCACCACATGCAGGTGCCAACAATTGGCTGTTGTTTTGCGATGGATAAAAATTTCCCTAACAATTTTTGAAAAGGGTCATCCTAGGAACATTTCTGTGAAATTATTTCAAAATCTGACCGTCCGTTCCAGAGAAGAAGAATTAAGAAATTCCTCTTCATGTCCCTGTAGTGCAAATAACCCCCACCATCAGAGCCATGTTTCTTGACAGATCAAAATTTTGTGAA
This sequence comes from Hippopus hippopus, assembly GCA_946811185.2. Taxonomy (NCBI): domain Eukaryota; kingdom Metazoa; phylum Mollusca; class Bivalvia; order Cardiida; family Cardiidae; genus Hippopus; species Hippopus hippopus. The sequence continues at coordinate 9,714,269 of OX328110.1, forward strand.
CAATTTTTGAAAAGAGTCACCCAAGAAACATTGCTGTGAAATTTTTTCAAAATCTGACCAGCGGTTTCAGAAAAGATGAATTTTTAAGAATTTCTTCATGTCCGTATAGTGTAAATAGCCCACAGCCATCAGAGCCATGTTTCTTGATGGATCAAAATTTCTCGAACAGTTTGCAAAAAGGGTCACCCAAGAAACATTTCTGTGAAATTATTTCAAAATCTGACCAGCCGTTTCAGAGAAGAAGAATTTTTAAGAATTTCTTCATGTCCATATAGTGCAAGTGGGCCCCCCCACCCATCAGAGCCATATTTCTTGACAAATCAGCATTTTGCAAACAATTTTTGAAAAGGGTCACCAAAGGAACATTTCTGTGAAATTATTTCAAAATCTGACCAGCGGTTTCAGAGAAGAATTTTTAAGAATTTCTTCATTTCTGTATAGTGCAAGTAGCCCCTAGTCACCAGAGCCATGTTTCTTGACGGATCAATATTTCGCAAACAAATTTTGAAAAGGGTCACCCAAGGAACATCTCTGTGAAATTATTCAAAATCTGACTAGCCGTTTCAGAGAAGAAGAATTTTTAAGAATTTCTTCATTTCTGTATAGTGCAAGTAGCCCCTAGTCACCAGAGCCATGTTTCTTGACGGATCAAAATTTCGCTAACAATTTTTGAAAAGGGTCACCCAAGGAACATCTCTGTGAAATTATTTCAAAATCTGACTAGCCGTTTCAGAGAAGAAGAATTTTTAAGAATTTCTTCATTTCTGTATAGTGCAAGTAGCCCCCATTCACCAGAGCCATGTTTCTTGACGGATCAAAATTTCGCAAACAATTTTTGAAAAGGGTCACCCAAGGAACATCTCTGTGAAATTATTTCAAAATCTGACCAGCAGTTTCAGAGAAGAAGAATTTTTAAGAATTTCTTCTTTTCTGTATAGTGCAAGTAGCCCCTAGTCACCAGAGCCATGTTTCTTGGCGGATCAAAATTTCGCGAACAATTTTTGAAAAGGGTCACCCAAGGAACATCTCTGTGAAATTATTTTAAAATCTGACCAGCCGTTTCAGAGAAGAAGAATTTTTAAGAATTTCTTCATTTCTGTATAGTGCAAGTAGCCCCCATTCACCAGAGCCATGTTTCTTGACGGATCAAAATTTGGCGAACAATTTTTGAAAAGGGTCACCCAAGGAACATCTTTGTGAAATTATTTCAAAATCTGACCAGTGGTTTCAGAGAAGAAGTTTTTTAAAGAATTTCTTAGAAAATTCCATTTGGTTGCCATGGCAACCAGAGTTTTTTGTTCTGTGAACAATTTTTAAAGAGGACCTCCCAAGGAACATTCCAGCCAAGTTTGGTCCAAATTGGCCCAGCAGTTTAGGAGGAGTTGATGTTTAAAAAATTGTTGATGACACACGACGGACGACCGACACCGGGTGATCCTAAAAGCTCCCCTTGAGCACGCTGTGCTCAGATGAGCTAAAAATCTAGAAAATCTTGAATCTCTTCTTTATTCACTGCCTGTCTTCCTTGATTCCTTAGCTTCTCATTTGAAATTTGATGGCAGAGAAATTATGTACAGTTTGACAACATCACATTATTTCAGAACTGAAGTTTCTTGACTGTATCTTCAACTAATTTACTTAGTTTCAATGAAAAGCAAAATTGTAGGTGAAAGTTTGCCCTACTATATAGCTTGCATGTAGACAGACTTGTCTTTTTAAAATAATTTCATCCTTCCTGGGACCATTTACTTGGCATCCTTTTCTCAACACATATTTTACATTTCATTTTTAATTCAGTACATGTTCGATCTAGAATCATCCACGGAAACACTGCGTGCCATGCCTTTAGAGTTTTCTCGGTTACACTTGCGTGATGCTTTTTTAACATTTTGCTCAGCCATCGCATTGACCGCATTCAATAAGCCTCGAACAGTACTGTTTATAATTGATGTAATATTTGCGTCCTCACTACGCTTAAAGAATTTAAAATTGCCCGTATTTCAGTTTCGGAAGAAACCTTTCATTTTCTGCTTGCTATTTTGCAGCGCAACAGACACTGAACATGAAGTAAACAAAACGATATCTTCAAGTGTGTGCAGACAATACTGAAGCATTCCAAATTTGTCGTATATGTTTAATATACGACGCCCGCATTTTTTCGAGGCAATTTCACTCATCCGTAATAGGTAATAATGCGTTATTTTTACTCCTGTGTGTCTTTTCACGCACTGGGGTGAATTTTAATGCGTTTTTCTTCCATTTTAATGCGTAATCACGCTTTCACGTGCCTTATCTGGAGCTCTGACTCTTTGTTGTGCATATTTTTGAAAAATGAAAATTTCAATTAGATATGAGCCATGCTCTGGCAAAAGGGGGTTTAATGCCTCTCTGTAATGCATGATACCAAGCAAGTCATCATATAATCATGGATGCATAATTTCCCTCTTTGCATAACAACCAACTGAATCACGAGGTACACTGGTCCTTAGACACGTAGAATATTGACTAGATAGCAAACATTTTCAACCCAGATCAGCCTGCGTGGATTGCACAGGCTGACCTTTTTTTTGTTTTTTTTTCTTTTCTGCAATGCAGCGATACAACTGAAATAATGTTAAAAAGGGTGTTAACTCTTTACCAAACAACAACATTTTGGACTTCTCTAAATTGGAAGCATTTGCTGATGACAAATCAAGTTAGGCTCAAATGATAAAATTTGTCTCAAAAATGATAGAAAACATTGTCAGAAAAAGAGAAAATGCTGGTTACAAGCATTTTCTCCTTTCCACACAATGTTTTCAAAAGCCTTCTTCTACAGGGTTGTTAAAACTCGGGATTGTGTGGTAAAGGTATAAACACTATACAATCAATCAATACAATCAAGCGCCAGAATATTTCGAACGAAACTTGCCTTCAATACCCTTAAGTATGCCTTCAAGATGCTTACAGCTGCACCTTGTGAGTATGGTTTTCTCCCAGATTTTTATTTCTTAATTTGAACCATGTTCTGTAAAGGGGGCTTAATGAATCCGTAAAAAGTATCGACCCAGGTCAGCCTGTGCAGTCCCAACAGGCTGACCTGAGCCAAAAGCTTTCGCTATTGGTAAATTTTCTGCATGTCAAAGGACCAGAGTACTTCATGATACAGTGGGTTGTTATACAAAACAGATTTTATGGATGTATAATTGAGTGGAGACTTGCTTGGTATCATGCATCACGGAGATGTATTAAGCTTCCTTTTACCAGAGCATGGCTCATTGTAAATTTTGTGTTCTATTTTTGACCTGAGCCGAAACCTTTCCCTATTGGTCAATTTTCTGCATGTCAAAGGACAAGAGTACTTCATGGTACAGTGGGTTGTTATACAAAACAGATTTTATGGATCTATAATTGTGTGAGAACTTGCTTGGTATCATGCATCACGAAGATGTATTAAGCCGCCTTATGCCAGAGCATGGCTCATTGTATATTTTGTGTTCTTTTTTTTAGCTTTAATAAGTCACTTTAATGAGCGACTAGGCATAACCTGTTTGATGAAGAGATGACTTTGGGCCTGAAAAGAGAAAATGGTAGGACTACACGTTACAACCGCCTCATTCAGGCGGTTCTATCAAGCTCCAAAATCTAAATTTGGATGAGAAATTATCATTAAACAGGAAAGAAAGCATTTTATTGCATAGATGTATTGACTTGATGAGGCTTCACTGTACCAGTTGGAAAAGTCCTCACAATGCTCTCATCTTTATGGAACCTTTGTGTCTGGTATACACACCAGCACAACATACATACATGTAGCTCAAATTGTTCAATGATGACCACACCCAATTTCGCAAACACATGTATACTCATGGAGAGTAAGCCTACTTTTCACTAGATAAAGTGCGCTTATAAGGGCATGTATTTCATGGGTATTTTATCAACATTGGCGTATCGGTATTTTTCAGCGAAGCTGAATGCGCTGGCTTTTGACCTAACTTCTTGGGACTGATAAAGAATGAATAGATGCTAATTTGCAATTGGTGAAAAAATGTACACATATCTTCATAAGTGTTATCCAATAATCAAGTACTACTTTTCATCAAAATGAAAGACAGTGAGGAAGTATAAATGACACACAAAACTTGATCAGGATCTGACTGTAAGTTAGCATTAACTTATTTTAAAGTCGTTTTTTGGGGCTACTGTTAGTAACATTTCTTTCTGTACTTTTAAGAAAACTCTATTTTTAAATAAATTCAACTAGCAGAGAGCAAACTGGGAGGTTGCTTCCCCCCTAATAATGCACAAAACTTTTGATGTACCTAGAAATCTTAAAATGAATTGGTACATATGTCGGGGAAATAATCTCGTCTGAAAGAAATAATCTTCTTATCGCTCTTAGTTGCAAGTAGAAATTTTATTTCAAACCTAGGTTAAAAGTTACCAGGTCGCTCGTTCTTTTTATTTACTTTTTATCTGAATTTAGAATTTATTTTTCTGCCAGCGACTAACACTTGGACCGGCTGCACAATAACGGATTGACCTCTTCACAAAATTTTCCAGGGTCCTGTGTGGCTCAGTGGTAAAGTGTAGGACTCGTGACATGGAGGCCCCAGGTTTGAGCCTCACTGGGTTTTTCACGGGAGTGTCCTTAAGCAAGACAATTCAGAGCCCGGGAGTAGATATTATCAAAAGGCCAAGCCTCGATAGCTCAGTCAGTAGCATACAGGACTTGAGAACAGATGGTCGCTGGTTCGATTCCCTGCTCTGCCAATTTCTTTTCGGGGATCGATGATAAGTCATTGCAGCAGGATTCATTCCTCTTTCACTGCAGGCCGTTGTCTCAGCGAGGGTTATGTGGGAAAGCAGCCAGTGGCTTGGAAACAATATTGTGTTGAATATTGTATACAAAGTTCCAGGAAAGCATGGATAGACCTGCATTGGCCGCCGCGATATAACTGAAATAATGTTGAAAACGGCACTTACAATCAATCAATCAATCATTATCAATTATCAATGCACACGACTATGCTGTATTTCGACACGATTTTTGTAGTCACAGTATTTGTGAAAACAATAGGAAAAATATCAACCGGGCTGCGACATATTAGCTGCGACATATTAGCGGTACTGATGGCTGCTGGGTACATGAAGAACATTTTATTGCTGATTTATGTCATAACAAAATAAATAATAGAAGTTCATTCAACAAAACAATAAAATAAAATGTCTTCATTATAATTATCAAGATTCACAATAGTAGCACGATCATCGTGCGCAAAGCTGCCATCAAATTTTAATTCTTACTTTGTTACACTTACTGCGATCAATTATGGTAATTCAAAAGAAAAAACAATTGTAGGCTTTCCTTCTGCTTGATTTTGTACCAAAAATACCATTCCGTTTCGTTCTCCTTTTATTCTGTTTCGTTCTGTTTTGTTCTCGTTTAATTCGTTTCGTTTCGTTGCGTTTCGTTACGTTTCGGTTCCGTTTCTTACTTTACAGGGACCCCTAAAAGACAAGGTCAAAACCAGCACCTCCTTTTCCCCCTCCAACTTCTTGAGGAGAGGGAGCAGAGTTAACCTTTTACCACACAATCCTGAGTTTTAACGACCCTGAGAAAGAAAGCTTTTCAAAACATTATGAGAGAAGGAGAAAATGCTGGTCACCAGCATTTTCTTCTTTTCTCTCAATGTTTTCTTTTCTTTAACAGAAAAATCCAATTACTTGTGCCACATTTACTATATCCTTTGGAAATGCTTGCAATTTGGATCTGTCTATAATTTTGTCGTGTGGTAAAGGATTAAAAACAAAAAACAAGAAAAGGCAGCAGCATTGCAACAAAATATAAGAGTCATGCTCAGGGAAAAGGGCGTATAATGCATCTGAAAAAAGTGTCAACTATGTCAGCCTGTGCCATCTGCACAGGCTGACCTAGGTCAACACTTTTTGCCATTAGTAACTATTCTCCATGTCCAAGGACCATTCTATCTCATGATTCTTGTTGTTTTTAGACAAACAGACTCCTATCGTGTATAGACTTTCTTGGTACAATGTACTGCAAAGACAGATTACTGCTCATATTAAAGGTATCTCTACCTACCATTGGGAAGAACAGCACGAACACCTTTTGGGTGCTTTAAGTTTTTCTCTATAAACTGCCATTGTGTCCTTGGTCCACACTGATTTCACCCAACCATTCACTGACATAGAAACAAACAATATACAAATAATATGAGCCAAGGTATGTGAAAAGGGTGCTTAATGCTTCTGCAAAAAGTATCAACCCAGGTCAGCCTGCGCAATCCGCGCAGGCTGACCTGATCCAAAACTTTTCGTTAATTTTCTGTATGTACAAGGACCAGTCTACCTCATGATTAAATCATTTGTTAAAAGAAGGGGCTACTATGGATCCATAAAAATTCGATGGCTTGCTTGGAATCATGGATCACGGAGATGCATTAAGCCCCCTTTTGCCAGAGCATGACTCGTATGTAATTATGTAACAGATGTTTTTCAGGAGATGATCTTGATATATTATACAAACGCAGAATATCAGAACTGTTCACTGATGAAACCTGGATTGATTATTTTGAGCCCCAGAGACGCATCAATAATACACAGTGGCTGTGCAAAGACCAAGCTGGGTCGATCATAGCAAAAAGAATAAAAAGCGTGGGAAAAGTTCTATATGCCATATTTTTTAATTCAGACGGTCCAACTGCTCAAATTCCTGTACCGAACGGCCGAACGGTTGCACGCAAGTTTTACAAGAACAATGTTCTTTCAAAAGTGAAGAAACACTATGAAAAATGGAGACCTAGAACTTGATTAAGGGGCATTAATTAATCATGACAATTTGCACATCTGCTAACAAGGCTGCAATTGTTCAGAATTTCCTGGAAACGGAAAAGGTGGTACAGCTTCCCCATCCATCCTATTCTCCTCAGTCCATGTGACTTTTTTCTCTTACCTTTATTGAAGAAAACTCCCTCTGAACATCAATATGGCTCTAAAAGTGCCTTGGGAAATGCCATTTTTCAGTGTCTGCTGGGTATTCCCAGAAAAGCCTATTTTGCAGCCTTGACAGACTGGATTTCCAGACTTGAAAAATGTCTTTCTGTCAAGGGAGAATATTTTGAAGGGATGACATGAACGAAGTATATGCATCTAATCTAATGCATCTCATAGACACCCAGTGACACAAGTAAATGAACCACCGTCATATGCTTGTATCATTTGATGAATATAAACAAGATCATCTGATAAAAAACAAAAATAAATAAAAGATCTCACACAAGTAGGCTTTCTTTACTTGTGACCCTCATGTACCATAGAGATTTTTAATCCTTGACTAAACAATCCAATCCAATCTTTTGACCATGATGGAAAAGCCTTTTGAAAACATTGTGAGAACTAAAAAAATGCTGGTAACCATTGTTTTCTCCTTTTCCACACTGTTTTCTGCTCTTTCAAAGACAAAACCATTATTTCAGCCATTTGAATTGTCAGCTACAAATGCTTTCAATAGGGCAGGTTCCAAAATTTTGTCATCCTGTGAAGAGTAAAACAAAAAACAAATATTTTGGACTCAACCAAATTATAAGTATTTGCAGACAATGAATCAAATGTAGCTCAAAAGATTATTTTTGTCTTTGATACATACAGCAGAAAACATTGTGGGAAAAGGAGAAAATGCTGGTTACCAGTATTTCCTCCTTTTCCAACAATGTTTGCAAAAGCTCTCTTCTTTAGGTTTATTAAAACTTGGGATTGTGTTGTAGAGGCTTAACCCTTTCGCTGCTAAGCATAAATCAAGGACCATCTGCAGATAGTGTAGATCCAGATCAGGCATTGTGCTATACGGAGAAAATATGTACTAGTAACAGGTATTTTCTTCCTGTTCCACAATGTTTTTCTTAACATATATCTGCCAAGACCCAGTAGTTCAGTTGGTAGCGAGCAGAACTTGAGAACAGGGAGTCAGTGGTTTGATCCCGGGGTTGGCCAATTTCTTTCCGAGAACTGATGACAGTCATTGCCACAGTGTTCATTCCTTTCTCACTGCAGACCTTTGTTTTGACGATGCTTATGTGGGAAAGCAGTCAATGGCTTAGAAAGAATATTGTGCAGAGTACTGGTTAAAGAAACTCCAGGAAAGCATGGATAGGTGAACTGGCCACCACAATAAAGCTGAAATAATGTGTTAAACACCATAATGTAGATCAATTGACCAATCTTAACAAATATCACCCTTTAAACCCAATCTGTTTTCAAATTGTTACCAGAAAATGCTTTTAATTTAGACATGATTTCATTTCAATCTACACTATACCAGTAATTCTGTTATTAGGTTAACTTTTTACCAAATGATAAAATATTGGCCTTGATCAAATTGAAAGCATTTTGCAGATGACAAATTAAAAGTAGCTTAGAAGATGACTTCTGACTTTAACATGGTAAAAAACATTGTGGAAAAAGAAGAAAATGCTGGTAAATACCATCGTCCCTTTTCCCCACATTGTTTTAACCCTTTGCCACACAGTCCGGAACTTTGACAACCTTGAGAAAGATGACTTTTGAAAACATAGTAGGAAAAGAAGGATATGCTGCAAACCAGCATTTTCTCCTTTTCCCACAATGTTTTCTACACTTTCAAGAATAAATTCTAATATTTGACTTACATCTACTGTCACTTTGGACAAGATTAAAATTCAGGATTGTTTGGTAAATGATTAGGGGTCAATATAATAATGCAAACTGACTCTGACAGACTTACATGTGTGGTGAAGCACAGCTCCAATGGTGAGGTACGACACGGTTATACTAACCACAATAAATAACTCCACCAGGACTGCCACCCATCGGAAATTTGGGTACTTTTCATTAATCATCTATAATAGAAACCAAAATTGATCCAGTATGAGCAGCTTGTTTTTGCAACTCTACTCTTTACCAAACAACAAAATTTTAGACAGGTCCAAAATGAAAGCATTCGCAGACGACATAATAAATGCAGCAGAAATAATGAAATTTATCTTTGAAAGGTTAGAAAATGGTAACCTGCATTTCTCCTTTTCCCTAAATGTTTTCAAAAGCTTTCTTTCTCAGAGTGAAAACTTGAAATTGTGTGGTAAAAGTTTAAAAGCTCATTAACATGACTCCTACCTACAGATAATTGTTTACTGACATGCAGACCACTTTCAAATAAATTGTTGCAAAAGGAAAACTCACCCATAATGACCAGTTGTGACAATGCTTTTAGATTCTTTTAACTCTTTACCAAACGACAAAATTTTAGACTAGTCCAAATTGAAAGCACTTGCAGATGACAAAATAAAAGTAACTCAAAAACTGAAATTTGTTTTGAGCAGGGTAGAAAACATTGTGGGAAAAGGAGAAAATGCTGGTTACCAGCATTTTCTCCTTTTCCCACCATGTTTTCAAAAGGCTTCTATCTCAGGACCGTAAAAACCAGGGATTGTTTGGTAAAGAGTTAAACGATATGATTTAAATTCAAATGCATTTTACCTCCTCCATTGTTTATGTTTGGCTGCTGTTGGCCCTATAATTGATCATACACCACAGACAACTTTTATCATTCTTAAGTGGGTCACTTTTGATTGATTGGTCGGTTGGTTGGTCACCTGATCAATTGGTCAACCGATCTATCAATTGATTGTATGGTGTTAAAAGCTTTTTTCAACATAATTTCAGTTATATCAAAACAGCACCTGTCCATGCTTTCCTAGGGTTTCATTCATCAGTACTTCGCATAATACTGTTCCCAAGCTACTGGCTGCTTTTGCATTTAAGCATCATTGAAGCAATGATATGTTGGTTACTTCTAGAAACATAGACAAATTGAGTATTTATGAGCAATGATTTCCCCTATTGCTACATTTTTTTTTTTCACGCTGACTGGTTTTAGAGCAATTTAATTCATATTAACCTAAAATCAGCCTACAATGCACAAGGTCAACCGTACCAAGTAATTCAGTGCTTTGAAGTAGACACCTTCTGAAAACATTGTGAGAAAAGGAGCAAATGCCAGCATTTGATATGGGTAGAAAACGTTGCAAGTAATGACTTTACACCCACAGGTTCAATGTTGACCCAAAATTTTCAGTCCTTGAAGAAAAAACAACAAAATAGTAGACTCGTCCAAATTAAAAGCATTTGTAGACAACTAATCATATGTTGCTCAAATAACAAGACTTGCCTCTGACAGAGTAGAAAACATCGTGGAAAAAGGAGAAAATGCTGGTTACCAGCATTTTCTCCTTTTCCCACAATGTTTTCAAAAGGCTTCTATCTCAGGGTTGTTAAAACTCCGGATTATGTGGTAAACAGTAAAGAGCTCCTTCCTTTCTTGTTTCATTTCCCTAAAACTTGGCCCTTTAGAATGGGGTAAATCTTCATGAACCTGAGACAGAATGTTTTACAAAAGATTGTAAAAAAGGATACAAAGCTGGCAAACAATAATTTCTTATTTTTCCCACACTGTTATCTTCACTTACAAAGCAAAGTACCATCATATGAGCCACATTTGTCATCTGAAAATGCTTTCCAAACAACAAAATTTTGGGCTGGACTGAAATTGAAAGCATTTGTAGGCAACAAATTATATGATAATAAATTAATGGTTTCTGTCTCTGATAGAGTAGAAAACATTGTGGGAAAAGGGGAAAATGCTGGTTACCAGCATTTTCTCCTTTTCCGTCAATGTTTTCAGAAGTCTTTTTCTGTCAGGTTCGTTAAAAGTGGGGATTGTTTGGTAAAGGGTTAAGTGAATTAACTCTTTATCAAACAACAATATTTTAGGCTCATCCAAACTGAATGCATTTGAAGACAAGAAATTAAATGTAGCTCAAAGTATGATTTCTCTCTTTGAAAGGGTAGTAAAGATTGTGGCAAAAGGAGAAAATGCTGGTTACCAGCATTTTCTTCTTTTCCCACAATGTTTTCAAAAGGCTTCTCTCTCAGGGTTGTGAAAACAAGGGATAGTTTGGTCAAGGATTAAAGAGACAAGAGGGCCATGACGGCCCTGAAGTCACTCACCTGAGTCTTTTGACCAAAAATGACCCATTTTTAATCTCTTTTGAGATATCATGACAAAAATTCTACTAAGCTTTTATAATTATTGGACTGAAAATTTGGCCTCTAGCATGTACACAAGCTTTTTCTAGATTTTCTCTCAGTCACCTACTTTTTAGCCAACCATAGCCAATTTTCCCATTGTATATATTATTAAAACAAAGATCCTGACCACCTTTCATAAGTATTGGACAGAAAATGTGGCCTATAGAGCATACACAGGCTTTTTCTAAGATTTGACCAAATGACCTAGTTTTTGACCCAACATGACCGATTTTCAAAGTCGTCTGAGATGTCATCAAGACAAACAATTTGACCAAGTTTCATGAGTTTTGGACTGAAAATGTGACCTCTAGAGCATACACAAGGTTTTTCTAAGATTTGACCTAGTGACATAGTTTTTGACCAAACATGAACTATTTTTAAACTCTTCCGAGATATCATCAAGTCAAACATTCTGACCAACTTTCAAGAAATTTGGACTAAAAATGTGACCTCTAGAGCGTACACAAGGTTTTTCTAAGATTTGACCTAGTGACATAGTTTTTTGCCCGACATGACCCATTTTCAAACTTGTCCGAGATATCATCAAGACAAAAATTTTGACCAAATTTCAAGAGTTTTGGACCAAAAATGTGCCCTCTGGAGCGTACACAAGGTTTCTCTCAGATATGACCTAGTGACCTACTTTTTGACCCGACATGACCCATTTTCAAACTCATCCGAGATATCATCAAGACAAACATTCTGACCAAGTTTCATGAGTATCTGACTGAAAATGTGGCCTCTAGAGCGTACACAAGTTTTTTCTAAGATTTGACCTAGTGACCTAATTTTTGACCCAACATGACCCATTTTCAAACTTATCCGAGATATCATCAAGACAAACATTCTGACCAAACTTCAAGAGTACTGGACTGAAAATGTGGCCTCTAGAGTGTGCACAAGGTTTTTCTAAGATCTGACCTAGTGACCTAGTTTTTGGCCAAGCATGACCCATTTTCAAACTCGTCCGAGATATCATCAAAACAAACATTCTGACCAAGTTTCATGAGTATCTGACTGAAAATCAAGCCTTTAGAGCGTACACAAGGTTTTTCTAAGATTTGACCTTGTGACCTAATTTTTGACCCGACATGGCCCATTTTCAAACTCGTCCAAGATATCATCAAGACAAACATTCTGACCAACTTTCAAGAGTTTTGACCTGAAAATGTGGCCTCTAGAGCGTACACAAGGTTTTTCTAAGATTTGACCTAGTGACCTAGTTTTTGACCCGACATGACCCATTTTCAGACTTGTCAAAGATATTATCAAGACAAACATTCTGACCAACTTCCAAGAGTTTTGGACTGAAAATGTGGCCTCTAGAGCGTACACAAGGTTTTTCTTTTGACCTAACATGACCCATTTTCGAACTCGTCTGAGATCTTATCTTTTTTACTTTATTTAATATCATTTATTTTGATCTTTAAATTTTAATTTCCAAACCAGTTAAAAAAAATTCAGACATATTTCAAGCATTTGCAGACGAACCCCCCCCCCCCCCTTTAGATCTATATTTTCATTTCATAAAACAACAATTTTTTCACTCATGACAGAATTTTAGATTCCACTTATTGTTTTATTCAGAGATTTGTGTAAATTCACTGTTTAAATTCATTATTAAAGATGAGAAGATAGTTTGAAGTCCCTCTGATCGGACGATGCCACGCTGATCATGGTAGTGTCATGGGTTTTCACGGTTTTTTTTGGCGATCAATTTTTCGTGTCAGTTAATTTCTGGACAAGTATTACCACATGATTTGACATCAGTTAGTCATTTTGAATAGCAGGTAACTTTAAATTCTGTCACTTTACACTAGATCAGAGGATTAACACCGTTATTACGTTCTCGTAAATGACTCGCCAGCTTTAGATCACGCGCGTGTCCTTCACATTTTATAATGATCGTGTTTAGCCCATATTTCTGCCGGATGCGCACAAGCTAGGTTATATGAAGCTCTTGACGATAATTTCATGCGTCAGATTGACAATTAAGCAAATATTTTTCAGCGTCAAAGACATGTCATTTCAAATTTCCAAGCGTCAAAACCCGGTCTCAGGGATCAAATAAGAAACTTGCCGAGTTGTCGAGTTTTGACAAGACATCCATGGACAAAAATTTCTTTCTCATTTTTCCGGCCAATTTTCGTGTTTGTTATCACTATATTGAATCCTAGAGTGTGATTAATATCAGTCACAAAACCAAGCGCTACAAACCAGTATTCACATTTCACGACCGAGCGAGCTTCGGTATCGACTGCAATCGATTCCGGGATTTCTCAAGAGCTAATCGCAATCGGAAGCCAAAACCAACTGACTTTCGACTGTAGTCAATCATTGGCCCACCACTACAAATCGGACTACAGTGTATGAATGAAACTTTTCCCCCTTTTTCGGTCGCTTCGGCATTTGAGTAGCACGTACTGTCAACTTCGGAAGATAGTTGCCGATCCCCAGCTCTGACATCCATTTGTTATTGAAAAGAACAAAGATAATTTAAACTGAGCCATCTTTCGCTAGCAAATAATCAAATTGCAGCCAATATTTGTCCCCTAAAACGAAGGGCTTTGTTAATGCTTTATTGTTTTACAATCCTAGCGGCAAAAATGTTAAAGTCGGCAAACCGATCAAAACACAGCCGCAACATTTTGGACACGAACAATATAACATCATACGATAACCTTAGAACGTTCCGGTTCAGCATCTATATTTAGAATCGGGAACCCTAAGCAAGAGTGAGTGACTGTAAACATTTCGATGCAAATTATCCCCGAAATTACCAAATTCTTTGAATTTCATTGTTTTTAGGGCGAGTGCGTTTGACGGGAGACATTAATGACCGAGATCAGCCCCGGACAAAGGAAATGCAGTGGGGCAATAAATTTTATTGATACGGCATCTGGAAATCTATTGACTTGCAATAGATACGAGATAAAGGGGTAACCCCCCCTCCCCAAAAAAAAAAGAAAAAAAAAAAATCTCCTTAGATTTAAACGATTTGGAAAAATGACCTGGTCGGCCCCTGAAAATACGGAATTCCGTCACAATACGGAAAACTTTTACCCCTGCAGTGAAGTTAAAGTTTCATTAGTATCTGACTAAAAATGTGGCCTATAGAGCGTACACAAGGTTTTTCTAAGATTTGACCTAGTGACCTAGTTTTTGACCCAACATGACCCATTTTCGAACTCGTTCGAGAAATCATCAAGACAAACATTCTGACCAACTTTCAAGAGTATTGGACTGAAAATGTGGCCTCTAGAGCGTACACAAGGTAAAAGTTGACGACGGACGCCGGACACAGCACGATCACAAAAGCTCACCTTGAGCACATCGTGCTCAGGTGAGCTAAAAAAAAAAAAGATGCATGAACAAATTGAATATGAAAACCAAACTTACAGTTGTTAATGGAATTGTAGAGATTTCCCCATTCTTGGCAGCACTGAAGGAGAAAAGGACATGACAATAATATCACACAGTTAACTCTTTACCAAACAACAACATTTAGGACTCAACTGAACAGCAAGCATTTGTAATGAAATATTAAATGTAGTTCAAATGATAACTTTTTTTTCATAAAAAAGAAAGCATTGTAGGAAAAGAAGAAAATGCTGTTACCAGCATTTTCTCTTTATCCCATGATGTCTTTCAAAAAGGTTTCTTTCTCAGGGCCGTCAAAACTCTGGATTTTGTGGTAAAATGTTAATGTGGTAATATAGCCAGCAGCTTGAGTATAGACTTGTGTGTGGCAGTAGAAGATTGGCTCCACTAGGAGCCTAGTCTCCTATACAGTAACTTTAAAACAGCTGGAAATGGCACTAAAATCATGGTAATCAGATGGTTTTATTTTCTTATTTTACTTTACATGGTTTGCAATAGTCTTCTTCCTCAGAGTCATTATAACATGGGAATATTTTATAAAAGATTAAACACCAAACAGAAAAAAACTATTTTAAATCTTTACCACACAGTCCCAAGTTTTAACCCTTTACCAGATGACAAAATTTCAGCCTAATCCAAACAGAAAGCATTTGCAGACGACAATTTCAATGTGGCTTAAATGGTGCTATTTTTCTTTGATAGGGTAGAAAACATGGTTACCAGCATTTTCTCCTTTCCCACAATGTTTTCAAAAGGCTTCTTTCCCAGGGTCGTTAAAAGTCTGCATTGTGCTGGGAAAGAAGGCTTCTGTTAACATTTTTGGAAAAAGGAGAAAATGCTGGTAACCAGCATTTTCTTCTTTTCCCACAATATTTTCTTCTCATTCAAAGACAAGTTCAATCAGTTGAGGAACATTTCAGTAGCTGTCTGAAAAGGCTTTCAATTTAAGACAGCTGAAAATTTTGTTATGTGGTAAATAGAGGATAATCAACTGGTTGTGTGTGATACTAAAAATCTGTCACTAGAATGGGGTGTGATGCAGTTGAAAAAACCAGTCCAAAGGACACCATTTGAGTGACAGATTTTTAATATCACACACAACCACTTGATTATCCTATTTATTATATTTCTAATTCACCATTTTTTTCTAATAATTATCAAGAATTGTACAACATGAGCCAATATACTATAGGAAGAAGTAGTCCCGGCAAACATTCTAAAAACTATATTGTCACTAGTGATGATACCATATTAATCATCACTAGTGGTCTTACTCACTGTGAAATCCCAGTAATTCACTGATAGGAATATAATAAAGAGTTAATATAGTTGTAGAAAGGGTTAAGAAACAATAAACGTGTCATCTGTAAATGCGTATAAAATGAAGGATTCCAAAGTTTAGCCTTCTCGTAAAGGGTTAAAAGTTTGAATTGTTTGTTTTTGTGGTGTTTCATGCCCTTTTCAACATTATTTCAGAAATATTACTGCAGCCAGTGCACCTATCCATGCTTTCCTGGAGTTTCTCTTACCAGTGCTTTGCACAATATCCTTTCCAAGCCACTAGCTGCTTTCCCATTTAGGCATTAACTGATCAGCATTTAAACTTTGAAGATACCAAATTACCATCAAATGTGTTAACTACACAAGAATTTAGAGGTTCTGCATACCTTTCTAAAGACACATCATTTTCACATACAGTTTTGTTCCCTTTGTTGCATGAGTATATTTCTAGCTGAGGCACTATATCGAGAACGGCCCAGCACCTGAAATTAAGCAACATACCAATATTTGAGCAGCTGTCTGGTGAAAGTGGGTTTCATGTATCTCCATGATGCATTATACCCAGCAAGTCATCACATAATTTTGGATTTATAGATCTATTTTGTTTAAAATCCCACTTAAAGTAACAATAGAGGCCAAAAGTAAACAAAGCGGGTGTTTAAATGCATTTAAATTAATATCATGCCATT
The DNA here is from genome assembly GCA_946811185.2 of Hippopus hippopus. Classification (NCBI taxonomy): domain Eukaryota; kingdom Metazoa; phylum Mollusca; class Bivalvia; order Cardiida; family Cardiidae; genus Hippopus; species Hippopus hippopus. The sequence continues at coordinate 9,730,741 of OX328110.1, forward strand.
TAAAAGTATGGAAATTATTGTGAAGATAACAATCTGTCATTGTACAGTCGGTCCAAGTGTTAGTCGCTGATGGAGAAATCAATTTCAAAACTAGGTTAAAACCTGCCAGGTAGCTGTGTCTTTCGTTTACTTTTTGCCTGATTTTAAAATTCTTTTTTCTGGCAGCGACTAACATATGGCCCAACCACACGATAACAGACTGTCATCTCCACAATATTTTCCAAACTTTTAAATGGTATGATTTGAATTTAAATGTATTATGACACCTGCTTTGATATTTTGGCCTTTACTGGGCCTTTTATCATGAGGTAGACATGTCTTTTGATATGCAGCAAATTGAACAGTAGCAACACCTTCGACCAAGGTCAGCCTGTGTGGACTGTGCGGGCTGACATGGGTTGATACTTTTTGCAGATGCATTAAACCCCCTTTCCACAAAGCATGGCTCACTTGGACAAGCCTATTATCCCATGGCATATTCTAATTCCACATAAATACTAAAACAAAAGAAAAATGGTTAAAATTACACAAGAGATAAACACCTGAAAGAAAACAACATACCAGTATCAGAAAACATTATAGTATAGGTGATAGTTCCTTTTTTCACAGTGTTTTTAAAATCTGTCAGTATTGGGAAGTGAGGATTATATTTGGCCTAGTAAATGGTGTTACTAGAAGACATTCTTTTAGACTCATCTAAATTGATAACATCAAATTTTGTAGACAATGGTTAACTCTTTCCCACACAACAATATTTTAGACAGTCCAATTTGAAAGCACTTGCAGACAACAAATTTTATATGGCACAAATGATGAGAATTGTATCAGATAGTCAAGAAAACATTGTGGGAAAAGGAGAAAATGCTGATTACCAGCATTTTCTCCTTTTCCCACAATGTTTTTCAAAAGGCCTACTTCTCAGGGTCGTTAAAACTCAGGACTGTGTGGTAAAGAGTTAAGACGATGAAATACGTCTTTGAAAGGACAGGAAATACCAGTATTGTTAGCAGCATTTTCTCTTTTACCAACTTTTTTTTCCATGAGGTTTTTTCCTTAGAAAAGGATTATTAACTCTCTACTGAACCCCTAAATTTTATTCAAAGCATCTGAAGACCACAAATTTAAGGTTGCACTAATGATGCAGCATCTTCAATAGACAGAAAACAGTGTAGGAAAATGATGGTTATTAGCATTTTCTCCTTTTCCCACAATATTTTCAAAAGCCTTCTTCCACACTGTCATTAAAACTAAGGATTGTGTAACAAAGGGTAAAAGATCAAGACCGAAATATTTCAAAACCCACTGCCTGCATACCAATCTGAGAGAGGTAGGAATCTAGCTCAATGACTATCATCCTTTCTCAGAAAGATACTGACCAAGCTGTGAACAAAATAAGACATTGTGGGACAAGGAGAAAACCAGCATTTTCTAATTTTCCCACAATGTTTTCAACCTTTTACAAGAAAATCCCATCATTTTTGCCACATTTAATTTGTTGTCTGCAACTGCTTTGGGTTTTGACAAGTCTAAAACTTTTTTGTGTGGTAAAAGATGAAAGGTTCGAAACATTTCCTTAAAAGGTAATTTGTTTAGTGTGCAAGCATTGTAACATATCAATTTGCTCATTACAAGTTATTTCTTATTTTTCCACATTATTTCTCTATAAGTAAACTGATGCGTAGTGCAAAAAGTCATCATACAGTAAAAATGTTGTTTTGCCAAGCCTTGTAGATTACTCAATAATGTACAAAGATGGTATACCAGAAATTACAAATTCGAGTCCTAGTGTGACCTAGCTACTTTTAAGCACTATGACAGTAAGTGAAACAGAATTTAAATCCTCTCTCTCAGCAATGTCTAGTCTATGTTAATTACGGATAGCAGCCAGTGGCTTGAATGGAGTCTCTTGATTAGAAGCACAGGGGCTAGTATCATGCTTTTTGAGAGGAAAGATATGGTATCATGACTTAAGAGAGGAAAGATACAGGGTGACCCCAAAAAAATGCCACCCATGAAATTGACTGTTGGACATTCATGGCTGAAACTTGGTGGACAAGTCAGGCATAGACTGAAGTTCATTTGTACCAAATATGGTTGGATTGTAGAAAGGATTGTGAATTTTATTAACTATTTCATGGGTGGCATTTTTTTGGGGTCACCCTGTACATGAACATTATTTCATATGCTCTTTACCAAATGACAGAATTTTGCACAAGACCAAACTGAAACCATGTGCAGACTACAAAATAATAGTAGCTCAAACAATGACTTCTGTCTTTGAAATTGCAGAAAACGTTGAGGGAAAGGGAGAAACTACTAGTAACCAGCATTTTCTCCTTTTCCCATGATGTATTGAAAGGCCCTCTTCTTCAGGGTTGCTAAAACAAATGATTTTTGGTAATTTATTTAAAAGAATGATATCAATCCCTGTGAGTACCGAGTAGTACTGGTAAGAAATACACTGGAAGGTGTGCTGGCTCCTGCAAATTATATCTTGCTAGGAACGGTGTAAAACACCAAACAAAAGTAATGTGTTTGTCAACAGCTGGCAAAATCTTTATTTAAATGTAAACAGGAAACATACAATATGTTTGATTTGAACTAACTGATGATTAGAAAATTCACATTTTTTGAAACCATTTTCTGTCAAGCACCCTTATCCTCAATGGATTAACACATTCCAATCTATTCAGAGTAAAACATCAATAAATAAACAACAAGTGGTGTTTGATTAAACTTTGAGTATGTACTCAAGTAATTAGGTGGGAAAAATATACAGTTAATCCTATAATCATTGTGTACAGTATTGTTAGGAACAAACATGGCCAAATAGGCAATTATGGTGTGAAAAATTTTGTGTGGAAGGGTTTCATTTTTTGTTTTGTGAAACCATTTACCTTACAAAAATCTTATGTCTAACTCAAAATCTTGGCAACAAAATTTTAAACTTGTCCATATCTTAAGTCTTTACCATATGACAAAATTTTAAACTGGTCCAATTTTAAAGTATTTTGCAGTCAACACAGTGAACATGGCAAAAATCATGAGGTTTCTCTGTGAACGGTAAGGATACATTTAAGGAAAAAGGAGACAATGATGGTGACCTGCACTTTCTCCTTTTTCCATAATGTTTCCAAGAGCTTTCTTTCTCAGGGTCTTTAATCCTCAGGACTGTGGTAAAGGTTAAGATATTTGGTAAAAAGAACTCAAAATTTTTAATGTAGATCAAATGACAAAAATACAAAGAGGGTACAGGAGCATTTTCTGATCTGTCCACACTGGTTTTGAAAGATTTTAGTCCTTAAAATCATATCCCTTTACTTACCATTTCCGAGTTTTAACAATAAGGTGTTCGAAAGTATTGTGGGAAAAGGAGAAATTGCTGGAAACCATCATTCTCCCCTTTTCCCAAAGTGTTTTGTACTATTTCAAAGACAAAAACCATCTTTTGAGCTATACACAAAATGTTGTCTGAATTATGATTTTAATTTGGACAAGTCTAAAATTTTGTTGTGTGGAAATGCCTTTTAACTCTTAACCAAACAATCCTGGGTTTTAATGGCCCTGAAGAAACAGCTTTTGAAAACATTATGGGAAAAGGAGAAAAAGCTGGTACCTGCATTTTCTCCTTTTCCCACAATGTTTTTAGCCTACTGAAGACATAGTGTTGTGCAGCATTACTGAACAAAAAAATTATGGACTTCAACAAATTCAAAGCATCCGCACATGGCAAACTGAATAAAGCTCAATGATGATTTCTGTCTCCGATAAGGTAGAAGATACTGGGATTGTGTGGAAAAGAGTTGAAATTAACATCAACTCTACTTCTACATCTAAAACATTAGTAATCCTGTTCATAAAGATGGTATGGTCAATCAAACTATATTTTCCATACTTTCCCTTTTTTTTACTCTTTACCTTACAGCAAAATCCTAGACAAATCCAAATTGAAAGCATCTGCACATAACAAATTGGATGATATACAAATGATCACATTTGACTCAGCAAGGAAAGTAAACACTGTTTGTGGGGAAAAATAGAAAATTCTGGTTACCAGCAATTTCTCCTCTTCCCCACAATGTTTTCAAAAGCTGTATAATCATCTGGGTCATTAAAACATGGGATTGTTTGGTTAAGGGTTAAAAAGTTCAATTTAAATATTATAAAGATAAATTCTTAACCAAAAAAAAAAAAAAAACCAAAAGGAAAAAACAGTTAAAAGTCAGTCAGAAGTAAAAACTCAGATGGCCTATGAGATTTACTGTTACATTATTGAACCACCAATCACAAGCCAGAATTTTACCTGGCCAAATCCATTAGAAGTAAGAGCCACAGGGTTATTCATGATCTGCACTTCCCAGTGTGTTTGTCTAATTACTCTTGTAATCCTCTGTAGTGATTTTGTGGATGAATTCATATTGGACTTTCCTATCTTTATTGTATACTGTATTTAACGAGGAAATATAAGTGCTATTTAGGATATACAAAATGTCATTGGAGTCTTTTACTATACATGATGAGGATTCTGGCCCTGTCACCATTAAACTTAGTCAGTCTGGCCGTATCTCTCTGTCGGACATTACTGCAGCTACTATTGGCAACTTGGAAATATGGACCAACTTAAACAGTGTACCAGCATCAACAGACATTCTGGAAGAAGAACAGACCGAGATACCAGTGCAAAGACCATGGGAAGACCGTAAGTTGATGAGAAAAGAAAGCTCTGAGATACCAAATCTAGATGAACAGAAGAACAGTACTTCTTGCCAGCCAATTAAAGATTGTTCTGTTTCAAACACTACTGATCATTTAAAAAGGCAACTTGAAGAATTTTATAACATTGCAGAGGGATCACAGTGGAAAAGACCAAAACATTGTGAAAAGGGTAAAAATGGTGCAATGGCAACGCATCCATTAAAAACTAAAGTTTGGAATCTTGCACAGGAAAACTACAACACAAGAGAAGCAACAGTGCAAAACTTTAACACCTGTGCATATTCTGCTTTAGTACCAGACCAAAAGTGTGAGAACTATGCATATCCTTCTCTAAGTCAATTATGTGAAGCTCATGCTGTTCCAAATCCTTCAAGTATATGGACTGAAAGCACTTATTCCTGCACTACCACTCATGGTAAATCAATTACTTCCCAAGGTGGACAAATAAACCACGACACTTCTCCAATTGGATCAATATCAAACTTTTACAAAAATCATTTCAGGGTGAAGGACACATATAGTATGGTTTGTGATAAACCATCTTCTGACTTCCAGAACAGTGATCCAACAACACCTGTTGCTAAGAGACAGACTCTGTTGCCTGGCTACAATATGTACGATAGCCCAGTTGTAGAATCCAGATTCAATGAATCCCTCTCTAACTTGATTGGTTCTCCACCACCAGACAGCCCCCTCTCAAAAGACCCCATCTTAAATGACCTTCAAACCCTTTTGTCAAGAGAGTGCAAATCAGAGTGCCTACCTAAAACACTGTTTGGAATACATGACAATGTACAGAAGCATGTGGAAGAGGAAGAAAATATCTTTGTCAGGGAAAGAAAGTTGCATGATAGATTTAATGATCTACAGGCTGGTAATCCCGACGAGGTGCGAAACTTGTCAAGCTTTTTCCGTTATCAGACAGCCATGATAGAAACAGAAAGGTTTCGTACACTACACGAAAGCCAGTATCCAAGGGAATACAAAGCATCGGTAAATCGATTCTATGACAAAAAGATCCATAAAGTGATTGACCGTGTAGAACGAAGTGTTATTTTACTTGAAAACGCAAACAGAGAAAATGGATCCAGGAAAATGGTAGTGAAACCCCGCCCCCATCTGAACAGGGAGGCTGTCCAGCTGATGGAAACTTGGTACAAGACAAACATGGAACACCCTTATCCAACTAACACAACAATTGAGCTTTTAGCAAACAGTGGAAATATCTCCACAGATCAGGTCAAAAAGTGGTTTGCCAACAAGCGAAACAGAAGCCAAAATACAAGAACACTGACAGAAATTGCAAATAAGAAACGAAAACTTGGACATTTGATTGGTTCAAACTGAACATCATTCTTGTAATACAAACAGGCCTATCTTTGGTTGTTGTTTGAGTGAAAAATCATAAAAACTTCTACGAAAGTAAAGCTTTCATAATTCCAAGCCATTTTTTCTGCTTTATAATTTGAAACAGTTTTAGCTCCACCATCATAAAGGGTGTCCATCATGGGTATTGAGTCTAGATGTAAGAGTTCACCATTTATCACACAATCTCATATATCAACAACCTTGAGGAGGAAGGTTTTTGAAAACATAGTGGAAAAAGTAGAAAATGCCGGTAGCCAGCATTTTCCCCTTTTCCCACACTGTTTTCAGCCCTTTGAATATTCTGAGCAACATTAAATTTGTCTGCAAATGCTTTCAATTTGGATCAGGCTAAAATTTTGTTGTATGGTGGGGTTAAAGATCAGCTAGTTTTTATACACTAGTCATCTGATGTGAAGACAAGGAACCATAACAAAGAACCGTTCTTCTTATTGGATTAATTCTAAATTCCAAGACCAGCCATCTGATCTGAAACAGAATTTCTCACCCAATTAGATGATAAGTCTTGAAATTTAGAACTAGAACTGACACGAGCTATACTCTGTGAAAAGGATGTTTCATTCATTCATGATGCATTATACCAAGACAATCATCATATAATTATGGATCTATGAAATCCATTTTGTCCAACAACCAACTGATTTACAAGGTAGAGTGGTCCTTTGACAAGCATAATATTTACATAAAGTGAATGGTTTCAACTCTTGTCAGTCTATACCGATTGGGCAGGCTGACATGGGTCGATACTTTTTGCAGATGCATTAAACCCCCTTTTCACAGAGCATGACTCATATACAATAACTACAAAATATGAAAGGAAAAAAAAAGGGACTAATGACCCTCCACTTGGAACCTTGACCTCCAAAGTTAATTGTTTACAGTGTGTCAATGAGCAACTGCTCTTTTTCTATCAATGCCCTCTTATTAATGACTGAAAAGTCGTGCACACTTTTCTGTGCATTACATTATGTACAAGTACAGACGTACATACAAATGCACATGTTATTGTTAGTTTAGTTTAAACATATTTATTTTACATCGATTGAGAAACAAGTTCTTACAACTTATACTAATCTCTCTCGATTCTGCTTCCTGGAAACTGCACCAGTACTCGCGCCGAATGTGTGGGCCAATGAAAAATCCCAAAGTTGACACCCGCTCCCGGGTATCGAACTCAGGACCTTATGGTTACGAGACCGACGCTCTACCTCACAGCCACGGACACCACCTTTTCACAGAGCATGACTCATATACAATAACTACAAAATATGAAAGGAAAAAAAAAGGGACTGTCAATGTTATTGTTGATTTTTCTGTAAATAGTTTTTTCTGTTTTCTTAAACTGATACGCCCAAGTGCTATGTTTTATTCATAATAAAAGGTCAAATTTTAATTTATCAGTTTTATTTTACATCTATACATTCATGTAAATCTGTACAATGCCAACAACAACCACAGTTGTCTTAATAGGAAGCATAGGTCAAGATCAGACTGCAAAGAACTTGCAGTCTGATGTTGGATCTACACCATCAGACATTTTTTGAGATAAATTGTATTTCGACAAATGGCTGTGATACTGCTATAGTTAGGTCCTTACCCTTTCTTAAAAAACAAAATTTTAGATTCGTCCAAATTGAAGGCATTTGCAGACGACAAATTCAGTGTGGGTCAAATGCTGGGATTTGTATTTGAAGGGGTAGAAAACATTGTGGGAAAAGGAGAAAATGCTGGTTACCAGCCTTTCTTTTCAGTGTTGTTAAAACTCAGTATTGTGTAGTTAAGGGTCAATGACTGAATAAGTAAGTCTCGTTTATTTTACTATCAAGTGGCTAAAAAACCTTGTCCAATCTAGATTGCCTTTGAAAACATTTGACCAATTGATAATTTGCCTGTGTTGAAATATTACTTAACCCTTTACCACACAATCCATGGTTCTAACAATCCTGAAGGCTGTTGCAAGCATTGTGGGAAAAGAGAAAACATAGTGGGAAAAGGTAAAAATATTGGTTTCCAGCATTTCTACTTTTTCGACAATGCTTTCTTCCCTTTCAAAAACAATTTCCACTGTTTGAGGCATTTTTAATTTTTCGTTTGCAAATGCTTTTAAAATGGACAAAACAACAATTTTGTCAAGTTATAAAGAGTGAACCCTCCACCACACAACCAAATTTTAGACTGAACCAATTTGATTGCATTTGCAGACAATAAACTACAACTGACTGAAATTATTGAGCTTGTCTGTGAAAGGGTGGATAGAAGACATCCTGGAAAAGGGAAAAATGGTGATTACCTGCACTTTTTTCTTTTCTCACAATGTTTTCATGACCCTTCCCTGTCAAAGTGACAGGATAGAAAGCATTCTGCAAAAGGGAGAATATGCTGGTTACCAGCATTTTCTCCTTTTCCCACAAATTATTCAAGAGCTTTCCTTGTCAAGTTCCTTAAATATTGAATTGTGAGGTGAAGGGTTAATACACTACCACCTGCAAGCAACTTTTACTATCTAGCAGCATACAATTTTTGAAAACACTGTGGCAAATAGGATTGAATTACTAGCTTTAGCATTTTCTCCATATTTTCCTTGATACCCTTCTCCACACAACTGATTGAGTGACATTCTACACCACTTTTAGCAATATTTCAGTCATATCATAGCCACAGCTCCTTATTTATGTATGTCATAGGATTCACAAGTACTGGGTTAGGGCTCTGAAATGTCTGCCCAAAGGTGACTGATAAAAAACCAGGTTATTCCGGTGAGGCTTGAACTCTGGGCCTCTAGGTTATGAGTCCTACACTTTACCATTGAACAGCACTGGACCACTTTCTACCACAGAAGTTCAAATTTTAACAACCCTTAAGAAAAGGCCCTTTGAAAACATCGTGGGAAGAGGAGAAAATGCTGTTATACTGCAAAATATTGGACAGTGTTAATCCAAAATCAGATAGCACATTCCACATGCAGCATCATTCTGCATTTTGCAAGTTATCTCTATAATCTTTAACCAGATGACGAAATTTGGACTTTCCAAAATCCAAAGCAAGCTGCAGATGATTGATAAAATAAGGCAAAAATAAAATGATTGTTACTGACAGGGTAAAAAATGTGGAAAAAGGAGAAAATGCTAAAAAACAACTTTTTCTCCTTTTCAGACAATGTATTCAAAAGCCTTTTCTCCGAGGTCGTTCAAACACAGGATTGTTTGGTACGGAGAAAAATTTTGTCCTTAGTGAAAGCTTTTTCAATCCACAAATTAAGTGATGCTTAAACATTTGTATTTGTGTATCAAAAGGAAAGAAACAAGAGGGCCATGATGGCCCTGTATTGCTCCACTGGCTAATAAGTAAAAACCCTACACAACAAACATCACAATACTTGGCCAATTGGTTTCAAAATAGAAGACAATACAAAATTTTTTCTATAAAATCCTACCAGAAAGTTCTAACCCCAGGGCAAAGTCATGTTTGACCACAAAGCTACAATTACTTGAATCCTGGTGGAGGTCCACAAGATAAAGCCCTATACCAAATAATACAGGTCTAGAATGTGTGGTTATAAACAGGAAGATTTTCAAAGTTTCCTCAATAAATGGCCCTGTAAAACATGAGATCCCTGAGACAGGGCTAAATTTAGTAGCCCTAGTTCTTATGGTTAGTAACAAAATTTCTAAAGTTTTCACTAGTATAAGCCCATGTAAAACTTGTGACCCCTGGGGTAGGATCAAATTTGACCCTAGGGCTATAATTTGGGCACTCTTGGTAGAGGCCCTTTTGATAAAGCCACATGCAAAATTTGGTAGCCCTAGGCTTTATGGCTAAGTACAGGGGCATTTCTAAAGTTTTCTCTTTATAGGCCCATGTAATACTTGTAAGCCCTGGGGCAGGGGTCAAATTCGACCCCAGGGCTATAATTTGGGCACTCTTGGTAGAGGCCCACCAGATAAAGCTACATGCAAAATTTGGTAGCCCTAGGCCTTATAACTAGGTACAGGAAAATTTCTAAAGTTTTCTCTATATAATCCCATGTAAAACTTGTGGGCAGGGTCAATTTTGACCCCGGGGCTATAATTTGAAGAAACTTGATACAGGTCTACTAGATAAAGCTACATGCCTAATTTGGTAGCCCTAGGCCTTATGATTTCCAATATTTTTAAGTTTTGTTGCCATGGCAACCAGAGTTTTTGAAGGAATCAAATTCTTTCAAGGAATTCTGAAGAGGACCATGGCAGGATCATTTTTGTGAAGTTTCATCAAAATCGGATGGGTAGTTTCAGAGAAGAAGATGTTTGAAATAAAAGTTAATGTACGCGCACACGGACGGACGCACACACGGACGCACACATGACAGACACCGGGCCATGACATAAGCCCGCTGGCCTTTGGCCAGTGGAGCTAAAAATGAGATAGAAAAAGGAGAAAATGCTGGTTAAACAACAATCCTGAGCTTGCTGAGGTTGAGGGCTTTTGAAAACATAATGGGACAAGGAGATAATGCTGGTAACAACAGTCACTCATGAAAATATTAATAATGATGTTCACTCGATGGAAGGAATTTTGATCTTTCACTGAAAGAAAAACAATTGTTCTACTTATTTCATGCTTCTGACCCCTTTTTTGTTGGGATTTTCTTCAAAATCCAGCGCATTTGTTTTGGGTAATTCCCTGTGGCATGCCACTTTCAAATAACAAGACATCAAATATTACGTAAAGCAAGAGAAATGCAGAGTGAATGCATGTAAATTACATCATATTTCTGTCTGGTTGAATGGCACACACGGTTTACCGAGGTAACTAGTGCGTGGGAACTACTGTTTCTACCTTCAACTGGAGAGTTACGGAAATATTAACTGTAAATTTCACTGGTCGTAACCATAAATTATCATACCTTATAATCCACCAATATTTCCCGATACACTACCAAAAAGCATGAAATAAAACATTGTACTCACCAGCCAACATTTAATACTGTACAGGTTGCTAGTCCCAATATAATAGATAGTCTAAAATTACGTATCTGAAAAGAACAAAGGCATAAAAATCTAACTCTACAATGTAAGTTAGGTTAAACCAGGACCTAATGTCAAATTTGGAGCAAATTCTTTTAGATCAGACTTGTTGTCCATTTATGATTTAAGTGCTGCTAAAGAGTTAAGTGCTGTTACATACAGTGTAGAAAATGACCACTCTGGACAAATATTGCCAATACAAGGATCATATGAGCTTTGTAACTGCTGCCATTCGGCCTTATCTATTAAGATTATATATTCCATGTTTAGGTTTAGTGAAAATCGTGCAAATCTGTATTCTAATGCAAGGGTGTAAAACAATGGGGTGGCAAGGCCTATTTATTATGTTTTAGGTGTGAAACAAGTGCTTGAACTTACTTATTAAATAAAACCTCTCCTAACAGCATATTAAACCCATGACCTATTTATGATAATACACTAGAGTATTATCATTGTTTGTGTCCTGGCTTTTGGTTAGTTATGAGCCCATGTAGTCAACAAAACCAAAGCACATACTAGACTGTGTGCCACATCACCATTATTTGGGAGAATGATGTCATTGTTGCATGAAAAGTCTTTTGAATTTCATGTTTAATAACATCAAGAAACTGCGCCGAAAGTCATTTAAGTTTTTTTTATGTGATAAATAGAATCTCACATTATGTATATGTCATTTTTATCAAACTTGTTGACTGAAATGTATATGACGCCAACCCCCGTCATATTATTGTAGTCGACTTGTTTAATAAAAACTTATAACAAATAATTCTAATGTAAAATCTTCAATTGCTTGGTAAAATGCATCATGGAGATGCATTTAAACCCCTTTTCCCAGGGTATGGCTCATTTCTTCTTTTCAAAATGTCTCTCCAAATATTTCCTCAAGGTATGATTGTGCAATGATTTGATAGGGCTGAAATTATTTTGAGTGATACTGGAATTAATATAGAGACAAGTAAAAAGATACCTGATTTTTCAATGGATGTATTTTACTGTACAAAAAAGGCATTACATTCACAACTCCACCTGGAATAAAAAATAATTTTTGATCCACACACATAAAACATGTAGATCAAAACATTAAACACTGGTAATAACTGATAAACAAATAAAAAAGTTAACAAACAAGAGGGCCAAGATGGCCCTGTATCGCTCCACTGGCTAATAAGTAAAAACACTACACAACAAACATCACAATACTTGGCCAATTGGTTTCAAAATAGAAGACAATACAAAATTTTTTCTATAAAATCCTACCAGAAAGTTCTAACCCCAGGGCAAAGTCATGTTTGACCACAAAGCTACAATTACTTGAATCCTGGTGGAGGTCCACAAGATAAAGCCCCATACCAAATAATACAGGTCTAGAATGTGTGGTTATAAACAGGAAGATTTTCAAAGTTTCCTCAATAAATGGCCCTGTAAAACATGAAACCCCTGAGACAGGGCTAAATTTAGTAGCCCTAGATCTTATGGTAGTAACAAGAAGATTTCTAAAGTGTTCACCATATAAGCCCATGTAAAACTTGTGACCCCTGAGATGGGGCCAAACTTGACCCCAGGGCTATAATTTGGGCCCCTCTTATTAGAGGCCCACTAGATAAAGCTACATGCAAAATTTGGTAGCCCTAGGCTTTATGGCTAGGTACGAGAAGATTTTTATAGTTTTCACTATATAAACCCATGTAAAACTTATGACCCTCGGGGCTGGGCCAAATTTGACCCCACGGCTACAATTTAGGCCCTCTTGGTAGAGGCCCACTAGACAAAGCTACATGCAAAATTTGGTAGCCCTAGGCCTTATGGCTAGGTACGACAAGATTTTTTAAAGTTTTCCCTATATAAGCCCACGTAAAACTTGTGACACACACAAACCCCCCCCCCCCTCTTCGGGGCGGGGCCAAACATGACCCCAGGGCTATAATTTGGGCCCTCTTGATACGGGCCCACTAGATAAAGCTACATGCAAAATTTGGTATCCCTAGCCCTTATGGCTAGGTACAAGAAGATTTTTAAAGTTTTCCGTATAAGCCCATATAAAACTTGTGACCCCTGGATCAAGGCAAATTTGAAGAAACTTGGTAGAGGTCTACTAGATAAATCTACCTACCTTTGGTAGCCCTAGGCCTTGTGGTTTCAGACAAGAAGATTTTTAAAGATTTTCAATATTTTTCAGTTTTGTTGCCATGGCAACCAAAGTTTTTGAAGGAATCAAATTCTGTCAGGAAATTCTGAAGAGGACCATGGCAGGATCATTTCTGTGAAGTTTCATCAAAATTGAATACGTAGTTTCAGAGAAGATCATGTTTGCAATAAAAGTTAACGCACGGACGGACGGACGGACGACGGACATCAGGCTATGACATAAGCCCGCTGGCCTTTGGCCAGTGGAGCTAAAAACGAAAAGTCTTAACGATGTTCGTGACAGTTTCCATTATCACACTTCGTGTAACTATCATGATCACCTTTTACTCGAAACGGTAAGCACCTAACACACTTGATCTTACCACACTTGCCAATGTCTACAGAATGGATAAACAAAGAACTAAAACGGGTCGTTTCATGTCAGCAAAAAGAACTATGTAACTGAATCAAGCCAAATATATGCGAGGCAAGAATCCGAAGGTAACGCTTTCAAAAGATCGGACTGAAATTCAAAGTGAATCACCTAACTACGTCACCTAACAAATATGGACACAGATGCCACTACTAGCGCTATATCTGGCAGACACATCGCCAAGCTAAAACATCTTTTCAGATGCAGATGCTTTCAGTTTGGTCTAGTCCAAAATTATGTCACTTGGTAAAGACTTGCAGAAAACAAGGGGCTGTAACACTTCCTCCTTTACCAGGTTATCTCTTAGCTTCATGAGTCTGCAGCAGACAACATTAGAAAACATTGATGTCAAAAGGAGAAATTGCTCCTAATGATTGATTTCTCCTTTTCGCACAATGATTTCTGACCCATCAAAGAAATGTGATACATGAATATCAAGGTTTGGTTTAGCCTCTGCAAATGCATCAAATTTAGATGAGTCCAAAATTAGTCGTTTGGTTATAGGTTAAATGCTAACCTCAGTATTACATTTATATGCTATGGATTGTTTTATTATGACCAACAACCTTGATTCTTATAAACATGGTTATTTTGTTGAAACAATTAAGATAATTTACATCATATAATGTCTTTGTCTTTGACAAACCCTACATTTACTCATTAGTTAGTGCCCCACCCACAAACTTAAAATATATTTTCTTAAAAGATAATGCTGGTGATCTTTTTGTTTTAAGCCTGATTCTTTAGTACCTGAATATTATTTATAGAAAAAATAAGAAAAATCTGAATGTTAGAACATTAAAAAAACAAGAGGGCCATCATGGCCCTGAAGTCGCTCACCTGAGTTTTTTGACCAAACATGACCCATTTTCAATCTCTTTCGAGATATTATGGCAAACATTTATTATGACCTAGTTTTTGAACCAAACATGACCCATTTTCAAAACTTGTCAGAGATATCATCAAGACAAACATTCTGACCAACTTTCAAGAGTGTTGGACAAAAAAATGTGGCCTCTAGAGTGTACACAAGGTTTTTCTAAGATTTGACTTAGTGACCTAGTTTTTAACCCGACATGACTGTTTTCAAACTCATCCAAGATAATATCAAGACAAACATTCTGTTCAACTTTCCAGAGTTTTGGACAAAAAATGTGGCCTCTAGAGTGTACACAAGGTTTTTCTTAGATTTGACCTTGTGACCTAGTTTCTGACCCGACATAAGCCATTTTCAAACTCAACCTAGATATCATCAAGACAAACATTCTGTTCAACTTTCAAGAGTTTTGGACCAGAAATGTGGCCTCTAGATGGTAAACAAGGTTTTTCTAAGATTTGACCTAGTGACCTAGTTTATGACCTGACATGATCTGTTTACAAACTTGTCAAAGATATGATAGAGACAAACATTTTGACCATTTTTCAGGAGTTTTTGACTGAAAATGTGGCCTCTAGAGTGTACAAAAGGTTTTTCTAAGATTTGACCTAGTGACCTAGTTTTTGACTCGACGTGACCCATTTACAAACTTGTCCGAGATATGATAGAGACAAACATTCTGACTATTTTTCAGGAGTTTTGGACTGAAAATGTGGCCTCTAAAGTGTACAAAAGGTTTTTCTAAGATCCGACCTAGTGACCTAGTTTTTTATGTGACATGACCCATTTTCAAACTCATCCAAGATAATATCAAGACAAACATTCTGATAAATTTTCAAGAGTTTTATACCGAAAATGTGGCTTCTAGAGCGTTCACAGGGTTTTTCTAAGATTTGACCTAGTCAACTAGTTTTTAACCCGACATGACCCATTTTCGAACTTGTCCGAGATATGACAGAGACAAACATTCTGACCATTTTCCGGGAGTATTGGACTGAAAATGTGGCCTCTAGAGTGTACACAAGGTTTTTTGAAGATTTGACCTAGTGACCTAGTTTTTTACCCGACATGACCCATTTTCGAACTCGTCCGAAATATCTTCAAGACAAACGATCTGACCAAGTTTCATAAGTATCGGACAAAAAATGTGGCCTTTAGAGCGTACACAAGGTAAAAGTTGATGACGGACGACGGACACAGTACGATCACAAAAGCTCACCATGAGCACTTCATGCTGAGGTGAGCTAATAACTTTAAAAGATACTCTTGTTTTTTTATGGTTTTTTTTGCAAAATAAAGGTGTTTTAGCCATAAGTTAAGGGTTTCTTTACAGATTGAAGTATATTCTAAATTTTTTTTTTTTCATTAAATTTAATGTTTCACCTTGATACAATGACATAAAATTTGCTTATAATTGTTGTCATTCTAAAAAAATATACATAGACTTAAGTTTTCATAGGTGAAATTTCATCCTGAACTGCAGCAAATGCAGGGTGTACTAAAAGAAATATTCAAAGAATTTTCCCAAAGCTGGTGACCCCCTTTTTTTTAATCTCCTATTTTTGTAGATCAGATAATATACTATCACCAAACAAAGTTTCATGAAATTCTGCATGTTTTCAAAAAATGGTGAAACTGTAGCGATCATCTTTAAGATAGAAACTCAAAATACAGGTTTAAATAAAGTTCCTTCTTTCTTTTTCAGTTACATATATGGCAATATCCTGTCTTTTCAATTTCATTTGGTTTGTCTTTTATATACCTTGCTGGTGGGTGTGATTGTTCAGTGTTTTACCCAGTGCACAGATCATTTATGCTAATTACGCTATTCCAAGTTCTTAACCAAGTAAGAAAATTTCAGACTTGTCTGCATTGAAAGCATTTCCAGGTGACAAATTAAATGCTTAGGCTGCTATGGGTGACTCAGGGACCTTTTCCAGACAGTGTAGATCAAGATCAGACTGCACAGAACTTGGATCTACACTGTCTGATAGGGAGATATTCCCCCCCCCCCAACACACACACAAAAATAACTTTGAAATAGCTAAATTAGGTTTTTACGACGGGCTTAAAAGTTTCATTTCACTTTTTAGTAGGTTAAGAGTTTAATCAGTTTCAACTGAAAGTATATGTCTTTGTAGGAAAAGGAGACAACTATGGTTAAAATGTTTTCAGGAGCTGTTATCTTCAAGGGGCTAAAATATTATTTTTTTTCCACTCTTCACTCCACAAAGCAAACAAATAGAAGGACAGAGGACCTGACAGCTGTGTTTTATATTAGGTTGAAAAATGAATATGTTTTTTAATGAAACTTTGTATGAAGATATTTTTACTCACATACCAAGAGCAACAGTTCCCATTAAAAATGGAGCACCAAAGTACTGGAAGTCATTTTTTATCTCTCTGTGGACAGAAGCACCAACATAAAATGTGACCACAACCTGGAAAATGGATATACACCATGCTCTGTGAAAAGGGCATTTAATGTATATGCAAAAAGCATCAACCCATATCAGCCTCCACAGGCTGTCCTTGGTCGAAACTTTTTGTTATTGGTCAATTTTCTGCATGTCAAAGGACCACATGATTCAGTTGGTAATTAGATAAAATGGATTTTATCAATCCATATATATGATGACTTACTCGGAACAACAGATCACAGATATGGTAACTCCCTCCTTTTTGCCAGTGTGCGGCAGAAGACAAATTCAGTGAGGCTCAAAAGATAATTTCTGTCTTTGACAGGGTAGAAAGTATTGTCAGAAAAGAAGAAAATGCTGGTTACCTTTTCCCACACTGTTTTTAAAAGCTTCTCTCCCTAAGGTCATACAAACTCAGGATTGTGAGATATAGGATTAAATTTAAAAAAAAAATAATATGAAGGTTTTTGTTGAAAGAATTATAATAATCAATACACAAACCTGGCATTTATCAACAGATATTGTCATATACACAGACATTTAGGTAAATGGAGAAACCACTAGTATTATTCTTGATATTAAACTGATAAACTGAATTACAAAAAAATCTTTTATTTTAAAGTGACACAACAATGACATGTAACAAGTACATTGTGTGTGTGGTGCTAATGCTCTGCTGCAGTTGCTTTTAGTGCTGATTCAAGCTGAACAAGAGCCATGTTAACATGGCCATCCCCCACCCAATGCTTGCCCAATAAAAGATGTGTGTATTCTTGTAGGATGGTTTAAAGGCTAAAACGGCTGGATTTAAAAATTATTTTCTGGCAATGCTAAATACCAAGTACAATAAAAAAACTTCAACAAGGTACACTTTTATTATATAGCTATCAAGTGTAAACTCATATGAAATCAGACAGAAGAAAAAATCTGAAAAAACAACAAAGAGCAATAAATAAAAAATTATGGAAGGTAGAGTTATCATTCTTGTGTACTGCACTCCTCCTAAGAGACAACTATCCAGCTGTGAAGTTAATACAGCTCGAGTTATGCTCCAAAGAAAGTTTGAGACTTAAAAATTAACAACGGGACATAACTCCAAAATCATAGTACTGCATCTCTTCTCAATAAAATCTGCATACCTCTCCACATTGATATCTTTTATTATTTTTGAGTTTTACTGTGGGTAAAATTTCAGTATGAAAAATTACAAAGGGCAATAACTCCTAAATTATGGCACTGAAAATTACGGTTCTTGTACACTGCACTTCTCCTCAATGTCACCTGTTAACCTGTGAAGTTTCATGTTTATATCTCATGTAGTTTTCAAGTTATGCTCTGGACAAAATTAAAGTAAGAAAAATTAACAAAGGTCAATAACTCCTTAACTATGCCACCAAGAGTTATGGTTCCTACGCACTGCACTTTTCCTCAATGTGATCTATGCACCTTTGAAGTCTCACATTCACACCTCTAATACTTTTCGAGTTACGCTCCAGAAAAAATTCAAGTAAGAAAAATATCAAAAGGCAATAACTCCTAAACTATGTGGCTGAATGTTATTGTTCTTGTACTCTGCACTTCTCCTCAATGTCATCTATCAATCTGTGAAGTTTCATGATCATATCTCATGTAGTTTTCAAGTTATGCTCCGAACAAATATTAATTATGAAAAATTACAAAGGGCAATTACTCCTAAATTATGCAGGCAGGAATTATGGTTCTTGTGCACTGCACTTCTCCTCAATGTGATCTATGCACCTGTGAAGTATCATGTTTCCACCTGTAATAGTTTTGGAGTTATGCTCCAGACAAATTTTAAGTATGAAAAATAACAAAGGGCAGTAACTCCTAAATTGTGTCACTGGAAGCTATGGTTCTTGTACACTGCACTTTTCCTTAATGTCTTCTATCAACCTGTGAAATTTTATGTTCATATCTCATTTAGTTTTCAAGTTTGCTCTAGACAAAATTTACGTAAGAAAAATAACAAAGGGCAATAACTCCAAAATTATGCAAGCAGGAGTTATGGTTCTTGTGCACTGTACTTCTCCTTGATGAGATCTGTTCCGTGAAGTATCATGTTTATACGTCTTACAGTTTCTGAGTTATGCTCCAGACAAAAATGTGGGACGGAAGGACGGACAGACAGACGGAAGGACGGACGGCTACTATTACCATATCCCCCGCCGCCTTTTCGGCAGGGGATAAAAAGGGCATTACTGTGTAAAATATATTTTAATGGTTACTTGCCCCTGTTGCTTGAGTCCCCTTTTGATAGTTTACAACTAGTCTAAGTTTGAAGTAAGTATCTTCATTAATGACAGAGATATTATAAAATGTCAAAGTTTTTGCACGATGACACAGGCAATACCTCATTATTTTCTTGTAAACAGCCGAGCTTAAAAAATAGGGTATATCATATGAAGCAACTGTTCTAATTCTAAATTCAATTTCATCAGCCAAATTGTAATTACATGTATCTGCAACAGTATTGTTATCTACCTAACATATCTGAACTGTGTTACATACTTACACCATTGAGAAAGTATAATTATTTTTTCTTATTGATAACAAATGAACTTTGTACTTTACATCAATAAAATATTCTGAATGATCACCCGGTCAAAACAAAATGATATGGGATGCTTTTTCATGCTGGCAAATAATGTAGGAACTTTTTTTTACCAAACATCCCAAAAACCTATCTGGGAGCTTTTGTACATCAGAGCTTTTGTCTGCCTCCCTCACCAGGTGTCTACTGCAGGGGCATGAAAAGTTATATTTCAGTGTCAACTAACCATTAAAAGTAAAAGGGTCCCATGCAAAATGTAATAAAACAAATACTTACAGTTCCAAGAAGAAGGCTACCCTTGAAAAACGTGAGTATAGAAACAACAGGCTGGATTAAAGGTAAGGCAAACACAATGGTTAAAGTTAGCACCCAGACAAACACCGGTATGATAAATCTGTAACTAAAGATAGAAGTAGCCTCTATATTGTAAACTGTATTTGCTGGCAAAGGTGGTATATGATGTGTACATGCAAAACAGCTTTTTAAAAATATTGTACAATGGCATATCAAAGGTACCACTTTTTTTCTTTAACTCTTCACCATATGACAAAATTTTAGACTTGTCTAAACTGAAAGCTTTTGTAGATGACAATTTAAATATTGTTCAGCTGATGGAATTTGTCTTTGATAGATTAGAAAACATTATGGAAAAAGGAGAAAATGCTATATACCAGCATTTTCTCCTTTCTCACAATGTTTTGAAACGGCTCCTTTCTCAGGATTGTATAGTAGAGGGTGAAATGAAAGCATAGAAAACCGTGTATCATACATGCTGATCTTTAATATTCATCTAACGCATCCCTGATTTATATATGGCACAAAGCAGAGAACAACAAAATATACCAACCATTTATGGACATACATACTATGAAATATGGCTGAAGGAAACGTTTAGGATAGCACCTGGCAGCCTTATCTTCCACAGAATTTTCCAAGTATTCAAGGCTTGTTGCTCGTATAAATATAACAATCCTGTATCAGCACTATTTAAGCATATGCTCCTTTTATTTATAATGTTTATCTACAATGTTTTCCATACAATAACCCTAAAGAGTGCTGAGTTAATGAACAAGAGGGCCATGATGACCCTTAATTGCTCACCTGAGCCTGTGAACCTTTGACAGAATTTTATAGAGTATGGTCTATACATATGATAAAGCAAATCTTACCGAAGTTTTTATGCATTATATGTATCATCTTTATTAAACAAGATCACTTATCATATTATGGCATTCTTTTTTTTTGCATTCTGAGGATTTATACGCGAGGTTGACAGAGTATTGAAAGTGACTGAGTGCACCTGCTTTCCAATGTTGGATTTTTCAATTTCAGTGACATATGCGAGAAATTGTTGGTTGTGATTGTGTGAAGTACTATTAACTCTCTACCAAACAATCTTGAATTTTGACAACACTGAGAAAGAAAGCTTTAGAAAACACTGGGGGGTGGTGGATAAGACAAAATGCTGGTAACTAGCATTTTATCCTTGTCCCACAATGTTTTCTACCCAATCAAAGACAAATTGCATCCTTTGTGTCGCTATTAGTATGTCGGCTGCAACAGCTTTCATTTTGATAAGTCTAAAATTTTACTGTGTCATAAAGAGTTAAAGTGGTTAGTAAAGCAAGGAATATGACTGGGTCTATTGGGCCTTATTTAAGACTGAAAAACTGTTGAAAGCCACCACAAGGCAAAGGGTTCAAAGGGATTTTTATAAATTAGGTTGAAATTAATTTGTCACTTGGGCTCTCAATATGATGTCCTATACACAGTGCTTGACCGTTCTAAATCAGTCCAATATATGGTATAACTTTGCAGGCCACTTTAGTATCCCATTTTCTTCAAATTGTTTATACACACATAAACAAAAAATGTTGCAAAATATAGTTACAGTAAAAATACCATTGAGTGTTTGAAGCTCTAGTCTTTGCACTGTCTTTGTCTTGCCTTGGGTTCTATTTTAAATATGGATGCTTGATCATGTTTCTTATTGATGATTTCTGCCTCCTTTGTAGCTCAGTTCAACCACACCATAAAAAGGAATGGGTTTGACGTTTTGCACAATAGTGGCATTTTCTCTTTTTTTCCGATTGGAAGTAGCTTGAAACACTTCCAAACATCACACCATATTGCCCTTAAGGCATCTGCTTCCAAGTGTTTCAAACAAGTGAAAAACAAGTTAGTGAGGCAGAGTAATCTACATTACTGTGGGCACCCACATAACGGGTACCCACAGCAAACTTTCAGATGAGTACCTGGGTACAACTATATTCATTTCAGCCCAACAGTAGTCTATTACTGCACAGAATGATTTTCTAATGTTGTATGAAAAGTTACTATTTTATGATCGGACCAGTATGTTTCAACTGTGCCAGCTACACCAGTAACATTTGATAGTACAATATCTAATGTAGAATTGTTATCAGTTGTCGGTCCATTTTGAAGCAATTTACATTTCAACATTTCACATATTCTTTTTATGAAGCAAGCATCTCTGCCAAAAACATCGAGATTGAAATCTCCCATAATAATGAATGGTTTTGATGTATCCAAATGAGGAACAAGCTCTTTATCCAGTATTGCTCTAAAATGGCTATTGGACATGTTTGGGGCTTTATATAAGACAACAAATTGTATTTCATTTGATAAAAATGACAGTATAACTTTCATGAATTCAAATTGATAAGAAGAGAATTTTGATTTAGACATCTCTGTACAATCTTCTCGAACATAAAGAACTAAGCCATGAGGTGGCCGACAAAAGGAATTCCTTGCACTTTGATCATTCCTTATCAGTTTAAATGAGTCAATCCTATAGTTAGTATTATCATCATGAGAATACAGTCTACTTTCTGCAATTCCAAAAGCATGAGAAGGCAAAAGACTTGAGTCGTGTTTTATGTCCTCTAAATGCAAATGTAAAGATCTACAATTATTAAAGGCAAATTTGAAATGTGTATTGGGATCAATAGAGTCAAAAGGAATATAACACAAGTTGAGGGTGGCATTTTTATACAGCCTCTCCATTTCCTTTTCAACTTTGTCATCAACTTGTAAAGCCTTCTCATTGAAGTTTAATATTTGAAGATTTTTTATAGATCTGACCCTACTCAAGGCAACATAATGAAGATGAGGAACTTTTCTTGTTTTTCGTTGTGACAAATCTATCACAACCTTTTCTAATATACTTCCCTGAGCTCTGTGTACAGAACGTCCTGCTGAAGGTTGTAAAGGAAATTGTATCCTTTGGAATGTTTTCTTGTTATAGATAAAAGATCTTTCTATATCAAATATAGGAATCCAGTTTTCGTCAATATGCTCATGATAAAATGATCGATCTTTGAACTTTTTATGTGTATCTGTTCCTGCTTTTACATCATCAAATTGTACCCAAATAATACTTGGACGTTTTGTTTCCTTCTGTTTATACTCAGTGTATTTTACAACACAGGAAGCTCCATTGGCAAGCCCATCTTCAGTGTTTATATTGACAGTAAGATCATATATCATGTCAACAACAACAGTGAGTGAACAGTGAAGATTAGCAGTATTGTTTGGATCTGTCGGCAACTTTCTAATTGCTTCACTTTGCTTATCCTTGGACAATTTTGGTGAAATAACACAATCGTGGCATGGAATTACAACCTTCTCTCTTTGCATACTGTTTATGATAGAATCATTAAAATGGTGCATGAAATAATTTTCTGCAAACAGGTATGGTGCACTTATCATGTAATTTTTGGACTGTTCTAGGATATTGCATTCTATCAATTTCATTCTATCACTAGCAGTCATTTTGTTCTTCCTAAGTCTATTCAGTAATTCAGCAAATTCCAGGTCACCTTTTTGTCTCATTACACAAGTTAATTCGAACATACTGAAATGATCTTTCCACAGGTTATTTGCTACAGCTGTAGCATCTTTAGTCAAATCATTGAATATCCAATCACCATCAATAGGCTTTAGTTGATATAGATCACCTACAGCAATGATACTAACACCACCAAATGGTATCCTTGTTCCTTTGAGCTCCTGAAGTCTTTGATCTATAAAACTCAAGAGTGAATTACTCATCACTGACACTTCATCAATGATAACAACTGACAAGCTCCTATATTTTGATCGAAACGAATTCAGGTTATCACATGTTAATGTCTGGTTAGACTGTTTGTATTTTTGTTTGAAAGCTGACGAAATTGTGGAGCCACCAATATTAAAAGCTGCTTTTCCTGTATATGCACACAATAGGACCCTCATCTCATCAGAGTTTTCTCCTTCTCTCAAATTAAGAAACCTAAACAGGGATTGATATAGGGCTCATATTACAACACTTTTGCCAACACCTGCTCCACCAGTCAGAAAAGCATATAATGGTACATCTCTAGTTTTAATCCAATGAAGAACATGATCATGGAACTGTCTTTGCTGTGTATTTAAATTCCTTAGTAAAACTCTGTACTGATCATCTGGCAATATGAGTTCATTTGAATCAACTTTAGCTGTTGAACTACCACATCCAATTTCGATACCTATATCATAATGCCTGTGTTCAGATATTCTATCAGGATTGAAATATATAAATGATTCAGATTCCAGTGCTGATTCTTAAGCAGTTTCTGCCTCAATTTGTTGAGTAGTAGGTGTTAACTCATCATATGCATCTTCATCAGCTTCAGCCACTGCCTTTGCCAGCTCTAATTCATTAACATGGTGTTCATATTCTGAACATTTCATATCTACACTTGTTTTCATAGATTCATAATGCTTTTTATAAGTGTCAAACATCCCTAGTAAGTCAGATTCTTCATTTCTCCATGGATGAAATAATAGAAGTTTTTCTCTGAAATGGTTTTCTTCATCTGACTTTTTATTAAATCTGACATATTGTATAACTTTTGAAGTCATTCTCTGTTTTATTTTCACACCATTCTTCATTTCTAAAATCAACTGATCATCATTGAAGTATTCTGAATTTTTAGGGTCATCATCATTATTCAATTCTTCACTATCTACAGGGTTCATTTTTTCCGGGATGATAACATCCAGTTGTGTAACGTAATCAGCTAAGCAATATTTTTCTAGTGCCTTTGGGCGTTTGGAGTATCTTTTCATGACATTATCTGCAACAACATCTTTAGAATCAGCTGGCAGTTCTTCCAGAGCAGATTTCTGTTTCAGCAACTGAATACGCTCATCCTTTGGTGATGTATTTATAAATATGACATCTCTTGTGCTTTGAGTTAATGGCATTTGCAATACAAGATATACAGCCTCTTGAGCACTAACTTCAACACTGTTTGAAAAGACATTGCCAATGTGTCTAACTTGTCTTTTAATATCCAAATTCCCATTTCTTGCTTCTTTTGCTGCTGCATATAGCATATTACTCATTCCTCTTTTGTGACTTACTAATATATGAAATGATGTATATGGCACAGGCATATGGATCTAAAACAAACTGTATATCAATATTTGCCTTCCATGCTTGCAGTAAGGTTTTATTGTATAGATTAACACGAATCTCACTCGGTTTTCGCTTCAAAAATATCTTAGCTGCATTCAGTGAACTCCTGATACTCTTAATGTACTCATCTTCATTCATCTGGACAATAGTTTTCAAAAACATATCATAAGACATATCATAACCCTCCTTCTGATCATTCAATTTTTTCTGAATTCCTTGGTATAATTTTTTGTACTTATCCTTGTCAGTTTCAAGTGGTTCTAATATCATAGTTTTAGCAAGTGGTGGTAGAGGATAGCCAAAGCGGCATACTCTGTCTTGCTTCTTTCTGCAGGTTCTTGAATGCTTATGAATTTGCATATCAACAAGATTTTCCATGTCTTGATCATCAATAGAACACTGTAGATATTTGTCCACATAGGCAACTATGTCTTCCTCTGAGTTAACATTGAATTTTGGTGCATTTTCCACCCAAGCTATCATGTGAATGTGTGGTGAACCCCTTTGTTGAAATTCAACTCTATAAAAATAGTCCATAAGCTTGCCCAGGGGATTATGATCACTCTTAAGGACTATGTTGATAAATTCTTTAACTCTATGGTCAAAGTATCTAGAACAAGTAACAGGATCTGACTGAACAAGTTTTATTTTCTGTTCCCAGGTCAAATTATTAATTTCCTCTGCACTGTAGTGTACCCTTTCATTCAATGAGGCCAAAATACTCAAGAGATCTATCCATCTCGTGTCAGCAGACGACAAAGAGAGGAACCAAGTTGGTAATCCCAGTTGACGAATCATAGCAAACACATCTTTTTTTCTTTTTTGTAGATAAGCAGGAGAATTGCGAAGCTGTTTGAATATGTAGTAACCTTCATCTTTTTTGACAACATTGTCCATAAAATCCGAGTTTCTAGCTTCTGCTGCAGTTAATTCATTGTTTCTAGACTGAAAACGTCTAACAGCTAAATTAACCTTATCACTGAGTTGTTTCATTTGTATTTTCTTTAATTTGAAGAAAATATTTGGTACACTATTAGCTGCACGTCTGTCTTGGCTTCGTAATTCCCATTTAGTAATATCACTGTAGTGACCAGAAACATGTCTGTCCTGATTATCTTTCCTTTTTTGGCCACAAAATATTGTTGGGAAACAAAGGTATTCAGAATCCTTGTCTTGATAGATACTTAAAGGTTGTTGTCCCTCTCCAGGAGCAAACATAAAAGTACAGTTCCTGTTTTCAACATTGGCATCATCTAATAGCGTATCAATATTGCCTACATTTTCTGCAGAAACCTCCTCTGCATCAGAATCATAAAACTCATCTGAATTTTGTATTTTGGCATTTAATTCTGGTGAATTATCTACATCATAAACATTTTGGGTGTTCATTGCACTGTCTTCTGTCTGATCATCAACTTTTTTTTCAGTTGTAAGGTCAGATGCTGGACTTACGAATTCATGTAAACTTTCCTCATAGTTTTGTGTCATTTCTTTCAACCATCCTTCATCTATATGGATATTTGCATTTTTATACAAATCACTGTGTTTCATCAGCCAGTTTAGAGCAATAAGAACACAAGCAGGTCTCACATTTTCAGAAAAGACATGTGGCTTGAAGGATAATTTCTTTTTCAGTTTCACAGCTACTGTTACATTTTTATCTAAAGGTCTTGGAAGAGTATTGATAACTGGTTGTATGTCAACGGGTACATTAATAACATTTCCTTTGATTGATAACTGACGGCCTCTGGGCAGTTCTCTGATTTGCATAAAAGGTATCCTTAGAGCGATCAATCTTTCCTCTAATGGGTGCAAATCTAATCCATTTTGTAAAGCTGGCCAAACCATTCCATTAAGTACAGATAGTTTTGGAACTTTGTCAATCTGAATATTTCTTTTACATGTAGTGCATACCCATTCTTTATTGTCAACAGATAAGAGTCTTTGTCAAGTATCTATTCTTTTGCTCATCAGATAAAGAATTTGCTTCTGAAACACTTTGTCTGAACCAAGTCTGATGACAACAACTACAAATATAGACAGGTCCATCTGACACTGACTTATGAAACATTTGTATGCAAGAGCTAATGTCACTTCCATATCTTCTGCGCTTTGACAGTATTTTTTCATACTCACAAAAGTCCTGACTTTTACATTTGCATAATTTGCGTTGGCAATCAAGAATACTTTCTGTATCTCTATTCCTTGAATTCAACCTTGAATCTTGCTTTGCTAATCTTTCTTTTTCTAAAAACCATTTATCTGATCTGGCTTTTCTCTTTGACTTTCTGTCTTGTTCTGTTTCTTTCACTCTAAACTCATCCGATTTTCTGTGTTTTTGTTTTTGAAGTGTCTCTTTTAATCGATACTGATTAGATTGTCTTGCTTTTTGCTTAGATAGCAAAGAAGATTTTCTCCCCTTTAATTTGTTTTCTTCTGATTCTCTTGACATCCTTTTAGCATTTCTTTCTTTTAATTTGTAAATATCAGATTGTCTTGCAATTTTCATTGACTTCAAAGTTGATTTTCTCTCCTTTAATTTGTTATCCTCAGATTCTCTAGATGTCCTTTTAGCATTTCTTTCTTTTAATTTGTAAATATCAGATTGTCTTGCACTTTTCATTGACTTTAAAGTTGATTTTCTCTCCTTTAATTTGTTATCCTCAGATTCTCTAGATGTCCTTTTAGCATTTCTTTCTTTTAATTTGTAAATATCAGATTGTCTTGCAGTTTTCATTGACTTCAAAGTCGATTTTCTCTCCTTTAACTTGTTTTCTTCTGATTTTCTTGACATTCTTTTGGCATCTCTTTCTCTTCTTTTGAATCCATCAGACATTTTTCTTTACTTTTGCTTATATAGTCTATTGTACAGTGTTCTATTACTTATCTGTTTAATCTTTGTACTTTTGATCGTTCTGTCCATTTGATCTTGAAAGTACTTGTCAATAAGATCAGCTTCCTTATCATCACTGCTGTGCTTTTTACAACATTTATTTATGTTTGCATCCATATTGTGATCAAATATGTCTGTAGGACCTTTGAAATTGTGTGTTTCATCTTTTTCTATTGATATCTCAAAAAGATTTACAGGCAAGAGATCAAATTGAGAACACAAGTCAATCAACATACTGTGGTACACTGAATACAAAAATGTAACTAGATCTTTCAAACAATGAAAAGATATCAATAGATAACCACCATTTGGGTGAGATAAGCCATCTGTTGCATGTGAATGAAAATCAAAGACATAATACTGACCATTCTTTGTGTAAACAGCAGAGCAAACTGAGCCAGTCAAAAGAAGCATTTGAGATGATTCACAAAAAGCTGACTGTAGTGATTCATACAGGTCAGGTAAATCTTTTGTAGCTGACTGCTTCTGACAAACGCCAGAAATTACTTCTAACTTCTCAACCAGTATCTCCTTATTCATAACTGACACAACATTTGGGATTTCATCAAAGTTTAAAAGCCTGCATTGAAATTTTCCTTGTCTTTTCAAATTTAACAAGATTTTATTATACAAAACATCACCATCAAAAAGTATTTTATCCAAACTATCAGTGACATCTGTCTCCAAAATTTGGGCATAAATCAAAGAGCACAAAGCATTAATTGTACACTGACTTCCCCGAGAATCTGTGCTGAATCTACTGTCTGACTGGTTGATTGACCCAAGTATGAAAAGATTTGAATTCAATTGCCTTTTTAACTCTTCATCAATACTTTCTCTTATTCTGTCTTCAAAATTTTCGTATCTATCAGGCAATTCATACTGCATACTTGCAGAAGCAAATTCGTTTCCGCAGTCAGACTGACAATCTTTTATCTTGCAATCTTCATTTGGCAATTTAATCTTGCAATCTTCATTTCGCAATTTAATCAGGCAATCTGACTGAGCATGCACAATGACATGACTCAGTGCCTGCTCAATGACAGGACTTGGCACTGCCTGCACAATGACAGGACTTGATGCTACCTGCACAATGACAGGACTTGATGCTGCCTGCACAATGACAGGACTTGTAGCTGTGCTGTCTGCCTTTGCCTTGGCTGAACGTCTATTTTTCGTTTGATCCCGATTTGCCAGTTTTCGCTGTGACTGAGACTTCTTCCTTAGCCTTGGCATTGTTTCCTACAATAGAATATTGGTGTATTAACCATTTCCCAAACAAGCCCGGGTTTTCACGACCCTGATAAAGAAGCCTTTTGAAAACATTGTGGGAAAAGGACAAAATGCTGGTCACCAGCATTTTCTCCTTTTCCCACAATGTTTTCTACCCTTCCCAAAACAAATTTCAATTTTTGAGTCCCATTTATTTTGTCGTCTGCAAGTGCTTTCAATTTAGAAAAGTCTAGAATTTTGTCATTTGGTAAAGAGTTAAGAAATGAACTTTCACATAGCAAAATATTACTTTCCTACCAATTTAGAGCTTGGGTCTTGCTCTATCTGTATTAGGCAAGAATGACCTTTTCCTTTACTATGGTAATGATATGAACGTATATCCATAATCTACACATGGAGATTATCAACATGTGAAAACTTAGCTTGCATATTTTACAGTAATGACAGATTCAATGTATTTCTCAGCTATAGTTACAGTGAACTTGATCTTTAGCACTAATAACTCTTCCAGCCCTAAATATATCAAATGGACCTTTTCCATTCAAGGTAGAAGTTACAACAATTCATCTTTGTGCGCATTTTTTACCCGCAATGTATAAGCCATAGTGCTGATGCTTTACCATGGTTTATAGCAGACCCTTCCAATTCAAATATGTATGACACAATTTCAGTCAGAGGTAAAAACATGTTTCTTGTGAATTAAAAAAACTTACAGCTTTTCACTTTGCCTCTGATGAAGTAAAAATGTCTGTTCCAGTCACAGCTCTCTCCTCGACAACTCTCAGAAGACAAGTCAACAAGGTGTACCTCTTGTAATGTATAAATATGGTGTAAGAGTCACTATCTCTTTAACACTATGTAATAAACCACTGAGTCACTTTCTCAACAAAATATAACAGTAACTGTTGCAATGTACAAATATGATGGTTTTAGTTTTTCAGCACAAATTAGAAATAAATGATCAAAGTAATCCAAGATGATTGTTTGCTTTTAAGGTGATGTATCTACAATATAAAAAAGACAACTGTAGTAATGACTTCTAAAACATTGGTTAAAGCAAACAAAATAATTAGCATTAAGGATGTCATTAGCACTACTTGCTTTTCAAAACAAATAATAAAAGTTATAATTTTTTCTATGTTCTTTTTCAAATCTAATGTTGAGGACAAAGTTAAAGTGATATCCTTCATGTTCAATTAATAAAGAAATATTTTGCATCTATGACGATGCATTCATTAGATCAGTTATTATATAAGAAAAATTGATTCATGGAAATAAAGACTTTTTAAACTGCTTATATATCTGTATCAAGTGAAGAAAAATCAAAACAAAAAGAAACAATGTATAACAAGCACAGAAGAGAGTTCATGATCAAAAAGGTGCTTGCATCCAAGGAGGAGGCCCCATTCAAACATAGGTGAAGTTATTTAGGCAAATTCTATTCATTTTGCTCTACAGCATTTCCCATTAACAGTGAAAGTATAAAAACAAAAAAAAGAAGATCAAAAGTAAAAAAGGAAACAAAAGATCTGAATTAAGCTATTTTCTGTCTGATATTTAGCTTTTTGTTGAAGTCAGCATTTTGAAAAAACTAAATTGACAAACTAAAGAAGAACTTCACCCATGGCACCTACCTGGTACATAATGACACATGCGACACAGAACAAATGTTGGGTTTCGGGTACCTATACAAAATGTATATATTAAGTATAAGTGTATGTGTGGGTGTTGTGGGTATGGGTTTGTGTTAATATTTTTTTTTGTATTCACAATTTCCCTATGTTGCTCATGAGGGCAGAATTTCAATACATACAACTTATATATTTGTATACTATGCAACAGTCAAATGTTGAAGCAGACTGATGGTGACATTTTGCATGACAGATAATTTATTCATCCTCTGTCCCAAAATTTGTATGAATCTCTTTTGTCACAGTAAAAAACCTGAAAAGAAAACAGTACAATGTTATCACATGTACATAATAAATTTACACTGCTTTACTTTTTGTTTAAACTATTATCACAATAAACATTCTGACATGCTTTAGAAGTATTTCATTAAAAATGTCTCCTCTTCTGGTGCACACAATGATTTTCTGGTTTTCAACCCATGATAACTCCTTTGTAAACATTTTTGAGACATTGTTAGGCAAACATTCTGCCCAAGTTTCATGAGTTATTAGCTGATAATCTTCCCTTTCAAGTATGTCTAATGTTCTGCAATGAATTCACCTAGTGATCTACTTTTTGACATGAGTTGACACATTGTCCCATATGTAACATTCTAGTCAAGTTTCATGTCCTTCAGACTTTAATGTGGCTTACCAAGACCACACAAGGTCTAAAGGATTTGACCTGCTGCAATGCACAGTTTTTCTCAGATTTAACCTGTGACCTTGTTTTTGACCTGAGGTGACTCATTTTCAAACTTGTCTGAGATATCAAGACAAATATCCTGACCAACTTTCATGAGTATTGGACTAAAAATGTTGCATATAGAGCGTACACAAGGTTTTCCTAACATTTGACCTGGTGACCTAGTTTTTGACTCGACCTGTCCCATTTTCAAACTCATCTAAGATATCATCAAGACAAACATTCTGATCAACTTCATGGATATCGGACTAAAAATGTGGCCTATAGAGCATACACAAGGTTTTTCCTATGTTTGACCTGGTGACCTAGTTTTTGACCCGACATAACCCATTTTCAAACTCGTCCAAGATATAATCAAGACAAACATTCTGGCCAACTTTCATGAGTACAGGACTAAAAATGTGGCCTCAGAATGTACACAAGGTAAAAGATGACGACACACTATGGACGCCAGACAACAGACACAGCACGATCACAAAGGCTCACCTTGAGCACTTTGTGCTCAGGTCAGCTAAAAGCTTTCTGACCAACTTTCAAGAGTTTGAACTAAAAATGTGGCCTCAGAGTGTACACAAGGTAAAAGATGACGACGCACGATGGACGCCGGACAACAGTCACAGCACGATCACAAAATCTCACCTTGAGCACTTTGTGCTTGGGTCAGCTAAACCCTTCTGACAAACTTTTAAGAGTTTTGAACTGAAAATGTGGCCTCTAGAGCGTACACAAGGTTTTTCTAAGATTTGACCTAGTACTGACCCGACACGACCCATTTTCAAACTTGTCTGAGATGTCATCAAGACAAACATTCTGACCAACTTTCACGGGTATTTGACTGAAAATGTGGCCTCTAGAACATACACAAGGTTTTTCTAAGATTTGACCTGGTGACCTAGTTTTTGACCCGACATGACCCATTTTCAAACTTGTCTGAAAAATCATCGGGACAAACATTCTGACCAACTTTCACAAGTCTTTGACTCAAAATATGACCTCTAGAGCGTACACAAAGTTTTTCTAAGATGTGACCTAGTGACCTAGTTTTTGACCTGATATGTCCCATTTTTGTACTTGTGCGAGATATCATCAGGACAAATATTCTGACCAACTTTCACAAGTTTTGGACCGAAAATGTGGCCTCTAGAGTGTACACAAGGTTTTTCTAAGATTTGACCTAGTGACCTAGTTTTTCACCCGACATGACCCATTTTCGAACTTATCTGAGATATCATCAAGACAAACATTCTGACCAACTTTCAAGAGTCTTTAACTCAAAATATGATCTCTAGAGCGTACACAAAGTTTTTCTAAGATTTGACCTAGTGACCTAGTTTTTGACCTGACATGACCTATTTTCGAACTTGTCTGAGATATCATCAAGACAAACATTCTTACTGACTTTCATGAGTATTGGACTGAAAATGTGGTCTCTAGAGCGTACACAAGGTTTTTCTAAGATTTGACCTGGTGACCTACTTTTTAACCCGACATGACCAATTTTCAAACTTATTCGAGATATCATCAAGACAAACATTCTGACCATATTTCAAGAGTTTTGGACTGAAAATGTGGCCTGTAGAGTGTACACAGAGTTTTTCTTATAATTGACCTAGTGACCTAATTTTTGATCGGACATGACCTATTTTCAAACTCGTCCAAGATATCATCAAGACAAACACTTTGACCAAGTTTCACAAGTGTTGGAGCAAAAATGTGGCCTCTAGAGCGTACACAAGGTAAAAGTTGACGACGCACGACGGACGCCGGACACAGCACGATCACAAAAGCTCACCTTGAGCACTTTGTGCTCAGGTGAGCTAAAAAGGTCTTTTCAGTTCGGAAAAATATCTGAAATATTGTCATCTTAAAGTTTTTTTTGGTCAGAATATGTAATGCAGTTGTGGTCCGTGTAGATCCAAGATCAGACTGCACAGAATGTGCAGTCTGATCTTGATCAGAATTTGAATCATAGTGTCAAAGGAGAGATTTTCTTTTTCCTTCTTTTAAATCTTTTTTACAAGTGCATGTATCGACCCTCATGCTTATTACTTTGAGGAGAAAAGCTTTTAAAATATTGCAGGTAGAGGCTAACAATGTTTTCTCCCAAATTTCATTTTTGGAGCCATTTTTTAAATGTAATATGTCAAGTAAGATGAGTCTAAACTTTGTTGTTTGGGTAAAGCATAAAATGTGTAAAATTAGTCCAGTTAAAAAATTGACATCAATAGTGGATGTGTGTACAAAAGTATCTAGTTATAACCTTGTGCTTGAATTTGTGAAGCATTTTAAAATCACATAAACTCAGACAACAGAAATTTAGACTTGTCCAAATTGAAGGCATTTGCACACAACAAAATAAATTTGACAAAAAAAAAGTTTTTAGGATGGTAAAAAACTCTGTGGAAAAAGGAGAAAATGGTGGTTTCTAGCAATTTCTCTTTTTTGCACAATGCTTTCAAAAGCCTTCTTTGCCAGGGTCATTCAAACTAAGAATTAAGTGGTTATGGGTAAAACATGGAATTTGCTCTTGAAAGGTTACAAAATGCTGTGAAAAAGGAGAAAATATTGGTCACCTGTACTTTCTCCTTTTCTCATAATGTTTTCCAAAGTTTTCATTCTTAGGGGTCATTAACATACTGTATTATTTGGTAAAGGTTTAACCCTTAACAACACATTTCTGAGTTTTAACGATCCTGAGGCAGAGGCCTTCTGACAGCATTGTGGGAAAAGGAGAAAAAACTGGTATCGAGTATTTTCTCATTTATCCACCAAGTTTTCTACCCTTCAGAAATCAAAATTCTTTTTTTAGTCGCATTTATTTTGTTGTCTGTAAATGCCTTCAATTTGGACTAGTCAAAAGTTTTGCTGTTTGGTAAAGGTTTAAAAAGATCACACATCTTCACATACTTACTCTATTCCACTTAAGGCTCCATAAGCTTCACTTCCTGCCAGTGCATAACTGATAAGCAAAGCCATACTGCAAAAAGGGAATAAAAGTAAAAATGATCAAGTATGTCCCTCACATGGATTGAACATTTCAGTAGGATGAGACGTCATACATCTAAAAAGTTATTTAACCCTTAAACTGCTAAATAAATGAAACAAATATTTCCATTCAATAGTAAAAACCCAAATATTGCGATTTCAAAGTTGATATCACTGGGAAAAAAATACCATATTAGACAGTTTAAATCCATGAGCAGGCTACATGTATTGTGCAGTCTGATCTTGATCTACACTGTCCGCAAAAGCGCCCCATATCGCGCTTAGCAGCCTTAGGATTAACCCTTACCAAATTTTAGACTGATGTGAATTAAAAGCATTTAAAGGCATTGTAACTGTAATTGTTGCTCATGTGATGAGATCTGTCTTTAAACTGAAAGAAAAACATTATAGGAAAAGGAGAGAATTCATGCCGGTTACCAGCATTTGTCCCTTTCCCACAACTTTTGAAAAAGTTGTATTTCAAAGGGTTGTAAAAACATAAAATTGTTTGGTAAAGGGGTTAAAATCAAATCGATATTGTAAATAAAAATGAGAGACCGTGTATTTTCAAAAAGGAGCCAAACATTATAAAAAAAAGAAGCTCTGGCAAAACAGGGTTTATGGCACCTACATGATATGATGTATTACACCAAGCAGGTCATCAATTAATTATGGATTCATAAAATCGATTTTGTCTAATAACTAAGTGAATCATGGGATAAAATGGCCATAGGACATGCAGAAAATTTACAAAAATCAGAAGTTTCAATGCAGGTCAGCCTTTCAGAGTTCAGACAACTATTCTAGGCAAATGCAGACACAACCCTATTATCCTATCAAATGTTTTGCATCGGCCAAAAGTAGGTAAAGATCCTTTTCCCACAATATGTCCATAACAATCATTCCTCAGGGTAATTAAAACTCGGGATCATTTGGTAACAGGTTAAATCACTTACAATTGTAGCACCAATACTATATCAAAGAACTGTCTGATACCACACCCCAAAAACAGGTTACCAAGGAGATGAAGGTTTGGGGGCTGGACATTGATGTCTTTTGGTATTATCACATGACCAGCTAAAACTGGACCTGATATAGGAAAGTAAACACAATACAAAACTTTACTCTAAAGGCCTAGCCCTGGTAAAGCAGTCCGTAGCATACAGGATTTGAGAAAAAGGGGTTGCTAGTCCAAATCTCCAGCTTGCCAAATTTTTTTCCAAGGATTGTTGATAGCCATTGTGCCAGGTTTCATTCCTCTCTCACCACTGATCATTGTTTCAATGATGGTTATGTGGGAAAGCAGCAAGTGACTTGGAAAATATATTCTGTGGTAACAGAAATCCAGGTAAGCATGGATATGTGCACTGTCCACCACAATATAACTGAAATAATGTTGAAAACAGCTTTAAACACCATACAATCACTCATTCAAGAAATCAGTCTTACTTTTTACTAGACTCTTTACTTTAGCTCTACCAAACTGAAAGTATTGGCAGAAAACTAATAAAATGTAGCTCAAATGATTATTTCTGTCCTTGTTGGAGTAGAAAACATTGTGTGAAAAGGAAAAATTGCTGGTTAATGCTGTTTATCTGCATTTTCTCTTTTTCCCACAGTGTTTTCAAAAGCCTTCTCTTTCAGGTTCCTTAGAATTTGAGATTAACTAGTTCATGTTGAAAGCATTTGCAGACGACAACTTGAGTGAAAACGATGGGATCTGTGACAAGAAATAAAGAAAGCTTTATGGAAAAAGATTTGTTGGTTTGTTTTTATGGTGTATAATGCTGTGTTTGTTATTCTTTTAATTGTATCACGGACACCAGTCCACCTTTCCATGCTTTCCTATAGTTTCTTGTACTGGCGGCTTTCCTCCATTAACTAAATAAGGGAAAAGGAGAAAATGCTCATAGAATTTTCTCTGTTTCTCACAATTTGCTCAAATGGGTTTTCCTCAGGGGTGATTTAACTCTTTACCAAACGGCAAAATTTTAGACAGGTCAAAACTGAAATAATTTGCAGATGACAAAATAAATGTGACTGAAAAATTGAAAATTGTAGTGGGAATGGTAGAAAACATTGTGGGAAAAAGGAGAAAATGCTGGTTAATAGCATTTTCTCCTTTTCTAATAATGTTTTCAAAAGTCTTCTTTCACAGGGTTGTTAAAAAGTAAGATTCTTTGGTAAAGAATGGAATCATTTGGTTAAGAGTAAAAGTTTAGTACAAAAACAATAGTAAAGTTTGCTTCTCTTTAATCTGCTCTTTCAATCCAATTTTGCAATTTAAATTTGCAATCTAGTCTTGAGCAACAACAATGGTAGAATTTCACACAGGGTTGATTAAACCTTGAAATAAAAATCCAAATCCAGAACTATTCTTGTTTGTTGTTAGTTCACAGTGGTTATGGTCCATTCAAGAAAAACATCAAAATTTTAAGAGAGTATATAATCAATTACAAACCATTTTTTAAACATCATCTTTAAGTTAGCATCATAGAAAATTTTCATTCACACATTTGAAAGAAAATGAACTTGAACTACATCACTATCCTGCAGCCATTTTGAAACTGTTTCATGTGACTTTGTTGATATTTGTCAAAAAATCATTGAAACTTGTTACCGTTGGAGCTAATTTGAAAATAATACCATGTGATCTAGCAGATGATCTACGTATGTCACCATGTCTGTTGATAAAATTGCACGTAATACAGGATTTTAGAGGGTGTGGTAAATGGGGTTAAGCAAGTAGGTATTAATTACATAAAATTAATACAGGCTTACGAAGCTGTCTGGGTCAATGTATCTATACTGAAAATACAGGTCAGTCAAGCCACTAGATGGCGCAAATGTTTGTTATGAAGAAAAAAAAAATACTGATTACTGCTGAGCAAAATGTAACACAAATTAACAGAAAGTGCAGGGTCCAAAAATTTCCAGAAAAGGCACTCATCCTGCAGGACAAGTGCCTTTAAAAAAACACTTGCCCTGATTTGATCCTCACTTGTCCAATGGGAAAAACCCTTCTAATTTAGGACTAACATTTTTTTTCAGACGCAATGGAAACACTCATTATATTGTCTCCCATAGCAACTAACCTTAAATATCGGGTTCCAATAACCGGTACCATTCATCCGGTCAAGTAACAGAAATTAATAAACCCAAATCGACAAGGTTTTTCAAACTGGTTTCGGGAAAGTGTTTGCGTTAGTATCATCTGTCGCTTGTATTTAATAACCCAAAGCATATTAACCCTTATCCTGCTAAATAACTAAAATGAAACTTAAGCCGGTAGTAAAAACCCAAATTTTGCTATTTCAAAGGCATTTTTTTGGAGAAGAGATATCTCCTCATCGGACAGTGTAGATCCAAGATCCTCCTGCACGTTCTGTGCAGTCTAATCTTGATCTACACTGTCCACAAAAGGTCAGTGAGTCGCGCTTAGCAGCCTGAGGGTTAAAACATTTTTATTTGTAATGAAAGATACCAAGTTATATCAGTAGGTTCCCTTGAAACCGGTCTATATTTGGCGTGGAGACCAGCACGTTTTATATCCTGTTTCAATATTTGAATTCCTGAATACCCATATATCGCTTATTCAATAATGGAATAGCCGTTTTATTTCTTGTAAGTTGCATGTAACTTGAAAACTTATTTGTTTACTGCCTCCTATTTACCACTCACCCTGCCGGACGACCATGACTGATAATTCACTTGTCCTCATCCATTTCTTACTCGTAAATACGAGCGGACGAGTGGATTCTTTGGACCCTGAAGCGACTGTAAATTTTAAAAAAAATGTGCATAGCAAAGCTGATTTCAGATAAAATGTGATTAAATCTGAATTAAAAAAAGTATGTAACCATGACAACTGACCTCCAGATTCCACCTCAATGTCATCATAGTCATCATCCATCAGGAACTCAGATTCTTCATTAAGAGGGTGAAGGTCACTCTATAATACAAAAATATTTATTGAGACATCTTGGTTCTTTAACCCTTTACTAAACAACAATATTTTAGACGGGTCCAAATTCAAAACATTTGCAGACGACAACTTTAATTTTGCACAAATCATGAAATTTGTCATGGAAAGGGTAGAAAACATTGTGGGAAAGGAAGAAAATGCTGGTTACCAGCATTTTCTCCTTTTCCCACAATGTTTTCAAAAGCTTTCTTCCTCAGGGTCATTATAGTCGGAATCATGTGGTAAAGGGTTAAACTCTTTACCAAACAATAGTTTTATACTAACAACAGTTTTTGACAGGTCCAAATTGAAAACATTTGCAGACAACAAATTCAATGTTGCACAAATTACGGAATTTGTATTTGAAAGGACAGAAAATATTGTGGGAAAAGGAGAAAATGCTAGTAACTAAAAAAGCTATTGGTGAAAAAATAACCTAAACAAATGTAAATTTCAAATATTGTGATTATCTCTACCAAACAACAAAAACTTGGACTTGCCAAAAATGAGAGCATTTGCAGATAACAAATAAAAGTGGCTCAAATGATGGGATTGTCCTTGAAAGGGAATAAATCATTGTTGGAAAAGGAGAAAATGTTGGTAACCAGCATTTTCTCCTTTTCACACAATATTTTTCAAAACTTTCATTACGGGAGTAGAAAACATTGTGGAAAAAGGAGAAAATGCTTGTTAACAGCATTATTTCCTTTTCCCAGAATTTTTTGAAAAGCTTTCGTTACCAGAGTCATTAAAACTTTGGATTGTTTGGTAAGGGGTTAACCAACAGGAACATTACCTTGTGAGATTTCACTTGAATGGCATGTGCTCTTTGTAGTACATCAGTGAAGAGATAGATAAGGAGTCCCTGAAACACAGGAGTCATAAGGCATTAAGTTTTTACCAAATAAGAGTACTGCCCACAGCTGGAGTTGCTTTTTCTGAAAATTGTAAGTAAAAAAGAGGGCATAATTGTGTCAAAAATATTTTCATGGTTACCTGCCCATGATGTATGGGTTCCTCTCTTGATAGTTAACAGCTAGTCAAAGTTTGACGTAATTGTCTTTCGTAACAACAGAGATATTATGAAATGTCAAGGTTCTTGAAAATGTCAAAGTTTCTGCACGATGACATAGATGACAATGCTGACGCAGACACTGCCAGGGCTAGGACAACATCTCAATGTTTTGTTTAACACAGCCGAGGTAATAAAAAAGATTTGTCAAAACTGAAAGCATTTGCAGAATGACATATCAAATGTTACCCAAAACATAAAATTTAACTTTCAAACGGTAGGAAACATTGTGTAAAAAAGAAGAAAATCCTGGTCAATGGCAAATCCTGACAATTTCTTCTTTTCCATGAATGTTTTTTAAAAGCCCTCTTTCTTGGAGCTGTCAAAGGTCGGGATTGTTTGATAAAAGCTTAGATCTTTACCAGACAACAAAATTTTAGACTTGTCCAAATTGAAAGCTTTGCAGACAACAAATTAAATACAGCTAAAACGATGGGGTCTGGGCTCTGGGCAGAAAATATTGTAAGAAAAGGACGAAATGCTGGTTACCACCATTTTCTCCATTTTCCACAATGTTTTCAACAGCCTTCTCTCTCATGGTTATTACACTTGGGATTGTCTGGGAAAGGACTAACCTACATATGGCTTGCACCGGAAACCCAGACATTTCAATTCTGTGGCTGTTAACAACCTTTTATTAAATCTCATCTTGACTATTAGAGCTTTGCTCTGTACACTCATGTAGTTAACAACTTCAGCTCGTTCAAGCCATTCCATGATAAATGGAAAGTCAAGTGAGGGTGTTAGTATAACACTAGACCTTTACTCACTCTTTACCAAACAACAAAATTTTAAACTAGTTCAAATTGAAATATTTGCAGATGACAAAACAAATGTGACTCAAAACCTTACCTGTATTTGGAAGGTTAGAAAAGATTGAGGGGAAAAGAACATGCTGGTAACCAGCATATTCTCCTTTTCCCACAATTTTTTTAAAGGCCTTTTTCCTCAGGTTCATTAAAATTCAGGATTGTTTGATAAAGAGTTAATCTTTACCTGCACAAATGCTCCAAGTATAAAAGATATCAGGAATGGGTATAGTCCAGCGTTGGTCAAAGTAACAGGTAAACCTAAAGTGGACAAACAGCTCATTGTAAGATACACTGAGCAAAACTTTTAACCCTCTACCACACAATCCTGAGTTTTGACAGCCCAGAGGAAGAAGGCTTTTAAAAACATTCTGGGAAAAAGAGAAAATGCTGGTAACCAGCATTTTCTCCTTTTCCCACAATGTTTTTTACAAAGAAAACTACAGAAATATCATTGAGCTGCATTTAATTTGTCGTCTACAAATGCTTTAAATTTGGTTGAGTCTAATTTTTTGTCATTTGGTAAAGAGTTAAAGCCCCACTGCCCACTATAAAGAATTATGGTACTACCACTGAGAAAAATCAACAAACTGTGGGAAACAATCATGTGGTGGTAGAATGTCAGCCTCAAAAGTTCTAGTCTAATTAATTGCTGTATATATATTAAATGGACATTATCAGATAAGCTTTTCTGTGATTTTCAGACTCTCCCGTACAGGCTATTTGTGACATTACACAAAATAGTAAAAATTACCACAACTTTAATATCCAAAATCTCGGAAAATCTTTACAGTGACTTTACAATGGTAAAATAAAAGTGAGAAATAGAGGCAAAAGCTTCGTTCTTTTCCATGTTTTAAAAAGATCTCTCCTCTATCAAGTGGGAATGGGACAAATACCAATGCAGTATTGGGTTAACTCTTGGATACGACAAAGTTTTAGACTAGTCAAAATTGACAGCATTCACTGATGACAAATTAAATCTGGCTCAAAAAATTGGATGTGCGTTTTCTTCCATTTGCATAATGTTTTCATGAGCCTTTTATGTCAGGATTTTTATAACTTGCTTTTGT
Source organism: Hippopus hippopus (assembly GCA_946811185.2). Lineage (NCBI taxonomy): Eukaryota > Metazoa > Mollusca > Bivalvia > Cardiida > Cardiidae > Hippopus > Hippopus hippopus. The sequence continues at coordinate 9,772,144 of OX328110.1, forward strand.
ACAGTACTGGGTTATGGTCTTAACCCTTTACCACACAGTACCAACTTTTAATGACCCTGGGATAGAAGCTTTTAGAAAACATTGTTGGAAAACGAGAAAATGCTGGTAACCAGTGCTGGTAACCAGCATTTTCTCCTTTTCCCACAATGTTATCTACCCTATAAAAGAAAGTTTGCACCATTTAAGTCACACTGAAATTGTCATCTGGGAATGCTTTCAGTTTGGACAAGGCTTAAATTTTTGTGTTTGGTAAAAAGGTAATTAGCTTTTACTGAAAAAGTTGAAGATCTTTGCAGAGATAATACTTACCTAAAATTCCAGTTCCCAGAATGGTTGCAATAGTAACAAAATCTGAAAATAAATAGAAAAACTTTTTGTTAGACTTACCTTCATATGATATGAACAAAAGGATGGTCCACTATAGCCCTGTATTGCTAAACATAGACAGTAAACTGTAAGCATGTATTGCAATGTATGTACAATTCAATAGAGACAAAAGCCAAGCTGAAAACAGATATGATACTTTTAAATATGAAGGTGGTATTCTTAAGCCTTTTTTAAAGGGTCAGTCATACCAAATATCAATGAAAGGTGTTTTGACAAGAATTTGAACAGAAGTTTTGTAGCAGACAAACATTTTTCCTTTTGCATAAATGGTAAAGTTTTGAAACAAAAAATTGAATGATTATACAAACCTCACTTCTGGTAAATACATCACAATCATCTAAATATAACCCTAAATATCAATATAAATCATTGTGACTGCAAACAAAACTTTTTTTTTATCCTGAAAACTTCAAAGTACACCATATTATCCATGCAATAGTGTAGTATGATAATAAAACACACAAGGGAGATAAATGATAGAACCTGTTTGTCATGGAAAATGGGATTATGTCCCATTGACATTCTTTTTATTTAACTTGCATATGAAGTAAAAATTAAGCAAACCCAAAGCATCCATGGCAGGGGTGTGGAAATCCTATGTCTGACTTGGGAAAATTTGGTGTCGGACAAGTGACTTTTTTCAATCTAGTTGTCTGCCGATAAGTAGAAAATAAGGGGAAAATTTTGAAACAAATATCTGTTGTAAACATTACGTAGTGAAATACCAATGTTCACCCTTTGCACAAAATGACATTTCGAATGATAAACAGCAGCTTGAGATGATCCCTGAATTCTGGAAACCCAAAATACACATTTGGTGTACCTCCACATACGACAGGGTCAGCATAATATGCCACTGTTTTTGCACGTTGACTTTTTTGCTTCGGAAAATGTCTGAATACTTTCAAGATCATCATTGTGGATTAAGTATTTTTATCATTTAAGCACAGATTCAAAGATCTTTAACGACAATGTTGCACATGTGTATACTTTAGCCTTTAATCTGATGGTACAACTTTGGTGCGAATGGGTCATGGTTTAGGCATTATCTCCTCTGCCAGAAACCCTCTCAAACCGAAACAGTTTATGATTCAGCGATCAACTGATGCATAAAATCAGTGAAAATAGATCAGGGTTTTTTTTTTTTATCAAATCTTCAAAGCAAATGGAATATGAGAAATCTGAGACCTCAGAATCATCCGGCGGCTCCAAACATAAATATAAAATGTACTGCTACAAGGAATAGGCCTATGACAAACAAGACAGCGTCTTATTAACGAGGCATGGTTGAATGCAATTTAAAACTGTTTTGTTCTGGACAAGAGAGCCACACTGGCAGACAAGTGGACTTTTTTAATTTACTTGTCCATGGACAAGTAGAAATTTCTTTTCCACACCCCTGCATTTAGAAATTCCTTAGATTTCAGGGGTCAAATTTAACTTTTTTTTCAACTAGCAAAAATTTGCTAGCGACCATTTTTTCTACTAGCCAAAATCAATTTTGTACTAGCAATATTTTAACCCATTGCCACTCAGTCCCGTGTTTTAACGACTCTGAAATGGGAAACTTATGAAAACATTGTGGCAAAAGGAGAAATTGCTCATAATGAGCAATTTCTCCATTTCCCACAATGTTTTCTACATTATTAGAGAATTGAGTTTGCTTTGTACCAATTTTGAAATTGTCGTCTGCAGACCCTTTCAATTTGGCCTTTTGCCGAAAAAACTGGATATTTTCCGCTCCATACTCTCAGCAAGGCAATGCAGACATATAAACAACGTCAGAATCATCTACGCGCTTTAAATATCGGATACATATATTTACAATATCGCAACAAGCGTCTCTACGAATACCGGTCACGTGGTCGGTGATACTCTCAAAGGATAGTATATGGCAATTCAGTGTACACGAAAAACGACCGCATTTATGGATTAATTCAGATTTTTAAGCGGTAGATTTGCCCATTTTCCGGTGCACTCGCAAATTATTTCGACTGTTAGAATTTGGCACTCGCATTTTTTCATTTCAGCTCGCATTTTGAGACCGTTAAATTTGAACCTTGGATTTCCACACCCCTGCATGGTCTTTGACAGATCAAAATTCTATCAACAAATCTGAGAAAAGTACGACCAATCATCATTTATGCCAACTGGCAGAAATATCCTAGCTGTTGCTTTGGAGAAGATTTTTAAGATCATTATTTTTCTATTGTGTTGCCATAACAAGAGTTTTTCACCGAAATCTATTTTTTAACGGAATTCGACTGAAAACCATGTTAGGATCATTGCTGTGAAGTAGTGCAAAAAATCAGTGCAATAATTTCAGAGAAAATATTTGAAAAAAAAAAAAATAGTTATTTACAAGCACAGACACACACAAGCAGACACAGGGCCATGATGACATAAACTGCCTTTTGCAAGCAGTGCAAATAAGAGAGTTTGCATGTTTTTGTTTCAATGGTGTTTTATTCTTTTCAAAACCCTATTACAATATCATCGCAGAGTTAGATAGCTTATCGAATCATGCCTGTCATAAAGTTCAATCTGGATTATCATTTGTATTTAAAACTATGTATGGTATATACATCCCCCGATTCACAAGTCCTGGTTAGTTTCTGCAATGTATTGCTGTATTGCCCAAGGCAACTTAAATATGACAAGCATCCAAAGCGTAATACTGATTTATTTGGTGTACGCAGAGTCAGTCCACATTTGGGTGTCTCCAGATGCAATGCCGTTTCCCTATCCCTTAAATAGATCACACTATCCCAAGCCTTAGAAGCTAAGGATACTGTTCAGTGCCTGGAGACACTACCACTGTGTTTCTGCCAGCTTGAATTTTTTTTGTGTAATTTGTGACCCCTATTCCTATTTTCTGGGGGTCATACAGAAATTTTGTGGGTAACTGTTTTAAATGCCTATTTTATACTACTTAAAATCATGTTTTGGGACATTCCCCTTTCCCTGTGACTCTGCAGACTTGGACCTGGAACTTTTTTTCTTAGTCTGACATGACCTGGATATTTGTGGCATTATTAATTTTCAGATTTTTTCCCACATTTTCTGGAGGTTTACTTGTTGAAGGGACAGCAAAGAAGTCTGAAAGTCTTTTTTGTTTTCTTATGTCAGTCCATCTACCATTCTATTTTGGAGAGCCTCTAAAATACACAGACCACACACGTTTAAAACGTGGATAAATGGTGGAAAGCAACCACAAATTGACCTTCCACCCGTTCGTCCTCTAGTTATCCCATACCTAGTCAGTAATTACTAAATAGACCTTTAACCATGTGAATGCATCAGAAACAATCTAGATGGTAACAATTATGTATTTTTTTACTTCTTTAAGCCTTATGTGCAGTACAGGAAGATATTAATTGGCCAATAAAATCAGTTTCAGACACTAAGGGTTGTAGCATAAACTCTCAATGTAAATAATGGCAGAAGATATCTTCAATCTCTACAGACAAACCTTATTTCCCCATCCCCCCCCCCAAAGTTTTTCGGCTAAAAGTCTTGGTGTGCATGATAAGACTTTTATAAATTCGGACTGAACTCATATTTTGGTTGCATCAGAAAAAAGCACGCCAAATTTTAGTGCGTAGTCAGAGAAATCATTGCATCAAAAACGCACTCTGGCGGAAACACTGCAACCATTTTGAAACACCATGGAATAGGAGAAATACTGGTAGCCACCAATGTCTCCTTTGTCTACGATGCATTCTGCGCTTCTGCAGACTTTCCATCATCAAATTCACACCTTGTTCATTGCCTGCATATGCTGACGGTATGAAAAAGTCTGAAATTTTATCTGTGAAAAAGTCTGAAATTTATAGATCTGTTAAAGAGTTAGAATGGAACAAAATTAAGCATGAAAAAATGGTATCTTTTGCTTAAGTCAAGAGCTTGTGACCACTGGAACTCAGTGGCAAAGAATGCCACTGGAAAATGTGTCACTTCTAACACTTACAGCACTGCAAATAAATAAGTGCCATCGATTTCTGACCCTTTTCTCTCGCCATGTTGTCAACTTAGAAGGAAGCGTCTGCCAAATATAGCAGCTTATTTATTTTGACAGTTTCCTGTTAAGGGCGCAGACATCTTGAATTCATGCGCGGTGATTCGACAAAACTGACGCCCTGCCTAAAATTGTTCTCTGCCCACATGCAGCATACCATGTAATGGCTCTGCCGACATGCAGGATACCATGTATAATGACGGTGAACAGCAAAAGAGCATTTTAAACATCGTTTGTTATATGAAAATGAGACTAAAATCTACATTAAAATCTTAGTGTATGATTCTTCATAAAACAGAAAAATATAACAGCCATGATTAGAAACATTGTAGAACTACTTACTTTCAGTGTAGTTGGATACCGACTGAATGTTCTTAAGCCAGCTTATCAGGATAACGGTTGGAAAAAGCTTTTTCACAAATTTTCGCAACTGTAGGTAACTGTCATTTTATTTTGAATTTGAATTATTGTCAGGATCTGTTTATTAAGAGCAGCAGTTAAGATTACTACTGTCTGTCATCGTGGTTAAGTGAGTTTGAGCTCTTAGAAGATCGGGCTAGCGAAGAAGAACATTCATGAGTGACTGAAAGGGATCGTGGGGTCATTCTATATTTTTCTGCACGTTCACGTCCACTGTTCATAGCTTAATGATGATTAAAGAAACAGTATAGGATAGCGAAATATAAATGGCATTTCATTATTCTCAAAAGAAATTATACCTAATCAGGGTTCGACATTAACATTTTTTTTCAACTAGACCAGCGGACCAGTAATATGCAAATTTTACTAGACCACTTCAGATTCCTACTAGACCACTTTTGCAAAATGTAAAAAAATATAAAATAGATCAAAATGTATGTTATTTCTCTTGTTATTATACCAAAATTGTGACAAAAAATAAATGCAAATGTAGAAAAATATAAAACAGATCAAAATGTATGTTTTTTAGCTCCACTGGCAGAAGGCCAGCGGGCTTATGTCATGGCCTGTTGTCCGTCGTGCGTCCGTCCGTCCGTCCGTGCGTTAACTTTTTTTTAAAACGTCTTCTTCTCTGAAACTACCCATCCAATTTTGATGAAACTTCGCAGAAATGATCCTGCCATGGTCCTCTTCAGAATTTCTTGAAAGAATTTAATTCCTTCAAAAACTCTGGTTGCCATGGCAACAAAACTGAAAAATTTTGAAAATCTTTGAAAATCTTCTTGTCTGAAACCGTAAGGCCAAGGGCTACCAAATTTGGCATGTAGCTTTATCTAGTGGACCTCTACCAAGTTTCTTCAATTTATAGCCCTGGGGTCAATATTGGCCCTGCCCCGGGGGTCACAAGTTTTACAAGGGCTTATTTAGGGAGAACTTTAAAATTCCTCTTCTACCTAGCCATAGGGCCTAGAGCTACCAAATTTGGCATGTAGCTTTATCTAGTGGACCTCTGCCAAGATTGTTCAAATTATAGCCCTGGGGTCAAATTAGGCCCTGCCCGGGGGTAACAAGTTTTACATGGGCTTATATAACAAGTTTTACATGGGCTTATATAGGGAGAACTTTAAAATTCTTCTTTGACCTAGCCATGGGGCCTAGGGCTACCAAATTTTGCATTTGGCTTTATCTAGTGGGCCTCTACCAAGAGTGCCCAAATTATAGCCCTTGGGTCAAATTTGACCCCACCCGGGGGTCACAAGTTTTACATGGGCTTATTTAGGGAAAACTTTAGAAATCTCCCTGTACCTAGCCGTAAGGCCTAAGGCTACCAAATTTTGCATGTGGCTTTATCTAGTGGGTCTCTACCAAGAGTGCTTAAATTATAGCCCTGGGGTCAAAATTGGCCCTGCCCCGGGGGTCACAAGTTTTACATGGGCTTATGTAGAGAAAACTTAAGAAATCTCCCTGTACTTATTCATAAAGCGTAGGGCTACCAAATTTCGCATGTAGCTATATCTAAAGGCCCTTCACCAAGAGTGCGTAAATTATAGCCCTAGGGGGGAATTTGATTCACCCCGAGGGGTCAGAAGTTTTACATGGGCTTATATAGTGAAATCTTTAGAAATCTTCTTGTTACTAACCATATGAACTAGGGCTACCAATTTTAGTCCTGTTTCAGGGGTCTTATGTTCAAAACCAATTGGCCAAGTATTGTAATGTTTGGCATGTAGGGATTTTACGTATTAGCCAGTGGAGCGATACAGGGCCATCATGGCCCTCTTGTTTTCTTGTTATTATTCCAAAATTGTGACAAAAAAATGACAGTATCATGGTAAGTAATGATCAATGACTTGGGTTTTCCATTAAAGATATGGCGTACCGTGCATGCGCGACCGTCTTCCTGTTAACAATTTAGAAGTTGTCAATAAATTATTGTTGGTTGAACAAAATTGCATGTTAGGTAGGAGATCTTTTTCGGCGAACGGCATGTAAGGTCGATTTTCGTTACTTTTGTGAAGTATGAAATTAATACTTAAACTAATTGTCTTGATTTTTGCACTAGACCATTCGGGCTAGCTGGACGCAGCCTCTACTAGCCCGAACCGATTATTTGCTAGACAATGTCGTTTGGACGTGCCTTAATGTCGAACCCTGCTAATGAAGACGCCAGTTTAACCTCTAGTTCGATATTTTCGGCCAGGATCAGACATCTGAATTCAGTACTTCCATTAAACAATATGTCCCAACCCCCGATTCGGGGACTAGCTCCGATGTTATTTTTGTGATTGTTTCTGCGCTAGCCCCCACAGCAGCCACTCTTATGTCCCATCTGGAGTGAAAAATTAAATTACCAGCATCGTTTCAAATGGCCGTATGCATCCATCTTTTCTTTGTCAGTGAACAGTAAGGTCCTGAATCTATAGACTAATGATTAATCTTTACAAAAACACCGAAATAATTAAAAAATGACAGTGTTATCTCCTTGTAATTCCATGATTTTGGAATGTAAATATCCATTGACCTACTTCCCAGGAAGTCGAAACTAGGCTTGACATTTACTGCGCATTTACTGCGCATGTTTCGGAAGTCACTTCTGGTACAGTTCTTTTTTTTTCACAATTTATTGGCTTCTGTGTTATCAGCTTGGGCATTGAAAGGAAAACTAAATGTACTGGATGTATTTCATTTACGGGGAGTCGTATTTATCACTTAAATTGCCGATCACATAATATCATTTTTTCAAATCAAATTGACCACGCATGCGCAGTTAACTGAATTTATAATGAGTGTTTGTTTACAAATTAGCCGGATGTGTTTATGTCAAATAAATGTTAAATTACAAAAGGATGAATGAAAACCTTGCACTAAACTTGGTGTCAACGTGAAGTTAAATCATTTATCTATCGATTCATGTCCATTTTCATAGCTGACAAGCAGATTAAAGACACATTAAGCCGACTGAAAAATGACTGGTAAGATTTTGAGATCTCCAGATGGTATGAAAGAAGGGCTGCTGTGAAGGGTTGTGGAGACCCAATCACAAAAATTACATCGGAGCAACCCTTCAGACTGAAGGTAAATATGTCCCATGCCCCGAACATTCTCCATCTCATTCCAATTTATGATTGAAAATGATTACAAGTGTTACTTTTTAGCGTGGATTCACAAAATAGAGTGAATGCCAAGTTATTTCATTTGTAAAACGACGACATAAAAAACATTTCAATTAGTCAAACTGATTGAAAATATGTTGTCCTTCAATTTGTGTCATTTCCGAAACTGTGTGTATTTCTCACGAATTTCGTGAAAATTACAGGAACAATGTCGTATTATTTTACATCATTCGTACTATTATGGCGCTAAATTTTTGGAGCGCGAAATGGCCATCAACGAAGGCTACCTACACATTAAGTTTTATTGTTTGTATACACACACTTTTCCTCTGTCATTACCATATTATCTACACTTATTAATTTTTTTCATCAGTTGAAAAAATGAAATGCGTGATTAGAAACGATTATTGCAAAAAGCAGGTTAGCGCTTCAAAAAGTTAAAAAAGCTCTCCATTCAAAAGAAAACGATATTGATGCGTCATTACCGCAACGATCATCATGGAAAGGCCATATATGATGCGGTAATGACAAAGTGAGTTTCGGTTATGACAATCAACGTTTCAGTCACTTTAAATCTATAGGATGGTGTGTTGAACCTAAGTCAGTGTTCTGCCAAGGCCGCGTATTTGCAATTTTCTCGCTAAAAAATCCAAAATGTCGCAGAAAAAATTGGCAAAAGGCGATTTCTGTTGCATATCAAAAATTGCGGAATCAGCTGCATAACTTTTACAATTTAGTGTTTTTAATGGGCACCGAAGGTGCCTTATATGCAAAATGAAATTTGATTGGATGCAGACCGAAAACATCAACCAAATATTGATCATGTTACTGTACTTTACTGTCATGATGTAGTATCTTCTGCAATCTCAGTTGGAAAATGGTTTCATCGCCAAGGCGAAAAAGGCAGGTATTATCCTAAGCTTCTGTGGTCAGCCAAAGCATACCAACAATCAGAAATCAAAGTCTGACAATGTTCTGATGCCCAGTCGAGTCTTTTCAGGGGGATTTTAAGAAACTGTACGGTAGGGAAAGTCTCAATGAGAAATAATCAGCTGCGTTAGTTGCATTTAAATTCACATTTTGGCTAGTGAAAGAGAACATAGCAATTAACAAGTATGGGTATGGGGGAACTAATTTCAATTTCTTATTAGCTCACCTGAGCACGAAGTGCTCATGGTGAGCTTTTGTGATCGTGCTATGTCCGTCGTACGTTGTGAGTCGTGTGTTGTCGATCGTCAACTTTTACATTGTGCATGCTCTAGAGGCCACATTTTTTTGTCCGATACTCATGTAACTTGGTCTGATTGTTTGTCTTGATGATATCTGGGACGAGTTTGAAAATGGGTCATGTTGTGTCAAAAACTAGGTCACTAGGTCAAATCTTAAAAAAAAAACTTTGTGTACGCTCTAGAGGCCACATTTTTAGTCCAAAACTCTTGAAAGTTGGTCAGAATGTTTGTCTTAATGATATCTCAGACAATTTCGAAAATGGGTCATGTCGAGTCAAAAACTAGGTCACTGGGTCAAATCTTAGAAAAACCTTGTGTACGCTCTAGAGGGCACATTTTCAGTGCAATACTCATGGAACTTTATCAGAATGTTTGTCTTGATGATTTCATGGACTAGCTTGAAAATGGGTCATGTCGGGTCATAAACTGGGTCAAATCTTACAAAAACTTTATGTGCGCTCTAGAGGCCACATTTTCAGTCAGATATTCATGAATGTTGGTTAGAATGTTTGTCATAATGATATATAGAATGAGATTGAAAATTAGTCGCATCGGATCAAAAACTAGGCCACCAGGTCAAATCTTTAAAATAGCTTGTGTACCTCAAGAGTCATCATTTTCTGTCCAATACTTATGAAAATAAGCATGAATGTTTTTCTTGATGATCAATATGATGAAATTGATAATGGGTCACATTGGATAAAAAAAACTGGGTCGCCATGTCAAATCTTGGACATCTAGAGGCCACATTTTCTGTCCAATACTTATGAAAGGTGGTCAGAATCTTAGTTTTGATAGTATCTACAATGGGAAAATGGACTATGTTTAGCTAAAAAGTAGGTCACTGGGAGAAATTCTAGAAAAAGCTTGTGTACAAGCTAGAGGCCAAATTTTCAGTCCAATACTTATGAAAGCTTGGTAGAATGTTTGTCATAGCATCTCAAAAGAGATTGAAATGGGTCATGTTTGGTCAAAAGACTCAGGTGAGCGACTTCAGGGCCATCATGGTCCTCTTGTTTTTAAACCATTTCAATGCATACTAAATTTTGACCCAGAATTTTTAAAAATGTCTCAAACTTTTCTAGACGAGTGAGACATTTGTCACTACTTTTCAAAATCCTTGGCAGAACACTGCTACATAAATCTAGATCTAGTTTCTTATAGCTCCAGATATGAGTAGATGTAACAATCAAATAAACAATACATATATAGATTTCTAAATAGATAAATCTAAGAATTCAATAAACTGACGTAGAAAAATTGTATCTAGATCTAGATCTATATCCAATAAATGAATTAAGAAAACACACACACGCGCATTAGGGCAAACAACTCCTTTTTTTGAGTGGTAATTGTTATGGAAGAATCAAAGTGTCTTTCAGTAGTCCCAAGTTGTTTCTGCTAACATGATTCAAGCTGCGCCTGCTTTCAACTTCAAGAAACGGACTTTCGTCAGCCTGTTGTAAGTGAAACTCAATTATTTCAACTTTTCTTATTTTATCTGCACGAAAACCCCCAGATTTATGCTGTTTTATCACCATAAATTTTAGGCTAGCAAATTGGGCGTTATTGAAAGACACCAAATGTATATTTTGGGTTTCCAGAAGTCAGGGATCATCTCAAGCTGCTGTTTATCATTTGAAATGTCATTTTGTACAAAGGGTGAACATTTGTATTTCACTGTGCAATGTTTGCAACAGATACATGTATTTGTTTCAAAATTTTCCACATTTTCTACTTGTCCGCGGACAACTAGATTAAAAAGTCAATTGTCCGACATCAAATTTTCCCGAGTGGGATGAGTCAGACATAGGATTTCCGCAAACCCTGAGTATAGTGCTCTATCTTTGCCACCCAAATATTTATGATGGACTCGAGACGGTACGGTGCACAATAAGTGTCCAAACATAAAAACAAAAATCACTGTAGCATCTCATTGTTGCGACTAGATCAATGATTGCAAAAAAAAATGGAAGAAGTCTCTGCACAGATTTTGTGTACATGTTTTAACTCTTAAATTGATGACACAACTAGAACTTGAACATACCTGTGGCTTGTGTATTCAATAATTTTTCGTTTCAATTACAAATATTCTCTATTCAATTGCTAAACATAAGAAAAAACATTTTTATTCATCTTGTACTCATGATGTTCATGTTTCCCAATCATGCCAATACAGACACAAAATGGCTGCCAAACATGATAAATTTTGTTAGTTTTTTCAAGGTTAAAAAGTTATAAAAGACTTTTAAAGAAAGCGCTTTAGGTAAACAAATATTTAAGAATTTGTCCTTGGTAATGTGTGGCACTAAAAGTTAATTGCATTTCCCTATGATACAGCTTTTCTCCTGGAAAATTTACAATAAATTTGAAATAGAATGATGCACAATAAATGTCCAAATGTGAAAAGAAGCACTGTAAACATCTCAATATTAAGACAAGGATGAGGCTTGAATGAGTTGAACACTGTATGGACCATAACTATTGTAATGACCCAACTTTTTGGCTTAATAAAAACCAGTGTCGCTGGCAGTCCATACTTGGCTGAGCTTTGGAAATTTTCAGTTTTCGTTATTTGTTCAAGGATAACTTGGACATAAAATTTTACTTGTTCCGGCATAAATCTACAAGTATTGCTTCATCCTTTACCACACAATCCAAAGTTTTAATGATCCTGAGGAAAATGCCTTTTCAAAGCATTGTTGGAAAAGGAGAAACTGCTGGTAAGCAGCATTTTCTCATTTTCCCACAATGTTTTATAAATTCAGTTTTTGGTTCTCATTAGATTTGTAGCCTGCAAAAAATTTCAAGTTGGAAAAGTCTAAAATTCTGTTGTTTGGTAAAGGGTTAAGCTGTTTAAAAGTTTAAAGGTTTCCTATTTTGTCTAGATTTCATTTTGCCATAAATTTAATAAATTTCTGAAAAACGTAGCTGTTAAAGAGGTGTGTGGATAAATATATTAATCTCAATTCCTATTTCTCTGAATTTACTTGCTCAAGGAGTGAATTCTGAAAATGTGCACATTTCTTTTAGAATTAACTCTTAACTCAAAATTAACTCTTTACCAACTATGGACCTGTCAGAATTGAAAGCATGTGCAGACAACAAATCAAATGTGACTCAAAAATTTGTCTTTTAGAAATCTTTTTAGAAAAAGGGAAAAATGTTGCAGTATTTTCTCCACTGCCTACAATACTTTCAAAAGCTTTCTCCTTCAGAGTTGTTTAAAATAAGAATTATACCAGGGATCGCATATAACATTTGATTTACAATCTCTGATTATATTTATGATGTTACGGTAATTAAGAATAGTGATTACAGGTCTTGGTTAAAGAAGACTTGAACAATTTACAGAGAGACATAATGAACATATTAAGTCTAGATGATTATGGTGAATCCCCCCATAGATGTTTCTTTACATCATGTTATGCCAAGCCCCAGTAGCTCAGTCGGTAGCGTGCAGGACTTGAGAACAGGGGGTTGTTGGTTCGATCCCTGGCTCAGCCAATTTCTTTTCGAGGATTGATGATAGTCATTGCGACAGGATTCATTCCTCTCTCATCGCTTACCATTGTTTCAACGATGGTTATGTGGGAAAGCAGCCAGTGGCTTTGAAAGAAAATTGTGCGGAGTACTGGTAAAAGAGACTCCAGGAAAGCAAAGATAGGTGCACTGGCCTCTGCAATGTAACTGAAATAATGTTGAAAACGGCATTAAACACCATACAATCAATCAACATCATGTTATGTTTTAACAAGACTTAGTAATGTTTTATAACATGATATTATGAAAATGTTTTACAGGTAGACAGTACAGAATGACTAATCTGACAGAAGTGTCTGCAAACAAATGTTTTGGTGGCTACCAGAAAGTGTTTTCACATGAAAGGTAAACTCTTATTTAACCATTTTTTAAGTGTTAACCCTTTACCAAACTATCACATGTTTTACCAACTTTGAAGAATAAAGTTTTTGAAAGGGTTAAAAGAATCTATGAAAGAAATTGGCTTAGAAAGAAGAAGAATAATGCAGGTTATTTTTCCAATCACTATTTCTGCCTCAGGGCAATTGGGACAAATTCTATACTATGAAGACACACCAGATTGTTTCACTTAAGTGCATCCAGATTCATGGCAAACACTATGCCTTGCCAAATCTGGCTGAGCACAAAAAAAAACCGACAACTGGACTTTCAATGTGCAGAGATTGGCTATATCAGCCTTCGCTTGATCAGTCATGGAGCACTGAACTTCCATTGGTCGAGCATGGAACACAGAAATTTCCATTTCTCGATCAACAGACACCATTACTGAGAATGGCACATTAGCACATTGCTGCTGTATTGTACAATTGTACGAAAGAAAATATCAGGAAAAAAGAATAGGGATAAAAAGTATCAGAAAAAAAGTATCAGGAAAATGAGAATCAGTTGCCAAAAAGAGACTTAGTTTATATGGTATATGATATAAAAATTTAGTTGATAGGTTATATTCACTTTCTTTAAAAAAAAAAAGTGATATTTGTATGTGTTTTTTTACTTTTTCTGGTCTGAGATTTTAAAAAAATGTGCAAACACTCATGTTTTATTGTTGATACCTGCAAGAGATGGGTATACGACAATAGTTACTAAAATGTTTTTGATTTGTGTTCATTTATTTGTGTAATTTTTGTATTTTGCACTCTGTATAATCCTAATTGAGGTCTAATTTTCACTTTGATTAAGTTATTAATATTACCACATTGTTAATAATATGTTGTCTTTAAACATCACATTATAATCCTAATTGAGGTCTAATTTTCTCTTTGATTTAGTTATTAATATTGCCAAATTGTTAATAAAATGTTGTCTTTAAACATCATTTCATTACATTTCTGATTGATCTTAAACTTTCACTTTACCTAAAATATTCTCAGTTTGTAAGTTTTTAAAAGTAAATTGTTTAGCAACTTATTTCATCTCTTTAATGAGTGTTTGAAATTGCCACATTACCGCCTTTTTCCATAATGTTTTACCATAAAGTAAAATGAATACACATGATTGTCAACAAAGGTCAAGTGTGCTAAAATCTCATAAATTAGTTACATAAAGTATCAAAATTATTATTTCTGAACATCTTCATAATACATGTGTTCTATTTCAGTAAGGAGTGCAAATGCATCATGAAATTTGGGATCTACCTTCCTCCCAAGGCAGAGACAGAGCCTTGCCCTGTACTGTTTTATTTGTCAGGTAATTCTATTCTCATTTACCCCTTAGTATACAGAATTAGTCCTTTACAGGACAGGAAAAGTTTAGACTTGTCCAAATTAAAAGAATTTCGTTACTATGATTTGAATAGGGTTGAATAGGGTTCAAATGGTATTTGTTTTTAAAAGTGCAGAAACATGATGGGGAATGGAAAAAATGCAGGTTACCAGCATTTTCTCCTTTTCCCACAAAGTTTTCAAAAGGTTTTTTCCTTAGGGTTGTTAAACTTGGGATTGCATTATAAAGGGTTTTAGAAATATACATTTTAAAAATGAAAGACCGTAGGCAGTGTCTGATCCAGAACATGCGATTGCGAGAATCGCCCAAGTTTTTCATCATTCACGCACATTTTCAAAAGTAGTGAGAGACAGTCGTGCGCAAAAAAATATTTGGCAGTTAGTGTTTGATCACTTGTTAACACTCCAATGTTTATGTAAAAATCACTTTCACAACCAGCACAACTGCATGAGATCATTCTTATGAATCAAGAGTGACTTCCCTTTCTTACCTCACAGACTTTGATTTTACGAAAAAAAAAATGAATACATTTTTTATTCTTCTCGATTTAAATACATCGATTACCGTTGTCTGTGCATGTCATATTCTTCGAAGATTCGACCTGTCTGCTATGACGCATCACCCATCCCCGTATACCTGGGAAAAGTAGGGCTTATACCGAAGCTATTAGCCTATTGCCCAAGCATGTAGGGGCTGTTTTAATAAATGGCCGATGCATAGGGTACATGCTAGCCGATCATAGCTGAGTGAATCACACTAGGTAGCGTTTTATTGAGTAAACCAGGACCCGCGCTGCCGTTCGCCATTTTCGCCAAATGCGAAAATTCTGAACAAGTGGCGAATTTTTTCTTTAACTGGCGAAAATAAGTGGCGAAAGTTGTTTTTTTTTTATAGGCAATTCTTCAGTTTTTGTCTCAACTCACGAGACAAGTGGAGAAAGGGTGAAGCAGGGAACAAGCTACAGGGCGACGTGGGCGAAGAAGTTATCTTCAGTGGCTCAACTTTGCCTCGTCAACCTTGCTCGGCGAAAAAACTTCGCCTTAAAAAATTCCCGACCTGGCTATATTCATGAAATATTGGCTATCTAAGACAAAAGATGACGCCAGTTATCCTTTATCAACTTGGTAAATTTTGACAAGACAGCAGAGTGTTATGATCCATATCTGTTACTAACTCGCTAAATCCACCCCTTTATCCCACGAAAATCTGTCTTTTTTTCCACAGGTAAAGCGTCTGCTTATTTGTTTAAATGACGTCAGACGATCAGTACTGATTCTCAATACATGAATAGTCGTAAAATAAAGCTGAATTACCTCTTCTTACTGCTGGAGATATTCTTTACAAATATTTTTCAATAAATTACAATGATGGATGGTAAACCAAAGGATTAAAAAATCTTGAAAACAATCATTTGCCTTCCTCACATCGGCAGCTCAAGCAAAATCTGCAGTGCAGTGTTCTATTTATAGCATTCTATTTTTAGAATACACTACACCTTTTCCTTCCTATCAGCTGTTTTATTGACTATATAGATTACATCTCTGTAAACCTTGTTAAGTTTAATTCTTTTAAATTTTACCAAGTCCTAGTCATGTTTTTGAATCAAGATTGTGGTTGGTCCTCATTACAGCCGTGAAGAAGTTTTTTTTTTTTCTTTTCTCATCACTCTGGACATTATTTGTAATCTGATGAGAAATGTCAGGGTTTGAATTAATGTGTGACTGTGCATCAATGGGGTCATAAATTACAAGGCAATCAAAACCCAATGGTCAGATAATGTTCTTTTGAGTCAACAAGTAGATAAAAATCCTTCTCATTTTTTTCTTTGATAAGCAAATCATATCCAAAAGTGATAGTAAGATTCAACTGTTTTTCACTCAATGCAGGCATACAGAAATTCTTTCATCACATACTATAATTTCTCCTGTAAAGTTCATGGAAGAAGTACTGTCTACTTGCAGCACAAGTCTGCTTCTAGATTCAAACAGAATTTAACTACATTGCATTTTTACCATGGTTTTTTCTTTTGTTTGTTTTATCAACCCACACAATGCCAACTTTTTAACAACCTCAATAAAGGAGGCTTATGAAAACATTGTGAGAAATGAAAAAAATGCTAGTAACCAGCATTTTCTCCTTTTCAAATAATGTTTTCTATCCTATCACAGACAATCTTCCACTATTTCGGCAACATTGATGTCTGTATATGCTTTGGGTTTGGATGTGTCTAAAATTGTGTCATGTGCTAAAGGATTAAATCCCCATCATGTAATTTTCATCATTCATGTTTCCATGTTTGTACAAATGAATTAAAATAAAAAAAAAAAACCTTGTTCTCTGTGTCTGATACCTGAACAGAATAAAGGGGGATAAATGGTGGTAAAAAGGAAAGTAGCGAAAAAGTAGAAAGAAATGGCTCATAAATTAAGAAAAGAGGCGAAAGAAATGGTAATAAATTAGGAAAAGTGGCGAAAAAAATGGTTCATAAATAAAAAAAGTGGTGAAAAGTTTTTTAAATTGGCGAAAATAGTGGCGAACGAAAAAAAAAAGCCAGAGCAGGCCCTGGTAAACGTTTATTTCATTTTGAAATTCAACGTAACGGTTGTTTTGAAAAGTAGTCCGGTTCTGTACCCAGAATGCCCAAATTAGATAGATGTGTATATGTAGAATGCCATCTAGCGGGAGATAATGTATCGATTACAGGTCTTCAACACTTATCAAAATATATATGAGTGAAGTACTGCCTTTCCATCCAAACACATACCAATGCTTTCAAGCTGAAATCATTTCGCTATTACTTTATTAGTTTCGATTAATACTGATTCCCGGAAGTTGATAATTTTTTGCATATAAACCCAAACAAATAGCAGACGATATTGACAGTTCTGTTTTCTAAGATGGACAGAAACATCGAATTACAGATTTCTTTATGCATAGAGTGAGTGGCAGTGAAGATGAACAATCAGTATTGGAAAAATCTGTCATTCAACATGCAAGTCATGGCCAGTGCGACGCAGAGGTGAACGTAACTGATAAAAGATTAGAGACTAGCATTTTAACTTATATTAAGTTTTGACTTTTAAGTTTCAAAGTAAGATTTTGTGTTAGGTATGTACAACGGTAAGGCACAGTGCTAAATATTTGAAAGGGTTTAATAAGTACAAAAGAGATTAGTTCTGTTTCTTGTGTTTTGTAGTTAATTTTGATTCCCCCATACTTTTTAGAAATCCCCCATGCTTTTCAGAGTAATGGTGGACAATCCCCCACTTTTTATGCCCCTGCCATGAAATGGGGGGGGGGGGGGGCATATAGAGTTACCTGTGTCCGTCTGTGTGTGTGTGTGGGGGGGGGGGGTGAGTTTGTAAAACCTACCAAACGGGGAACTTTGTAAGAATACACACCAACCAACCGGGGACCACCTACCAAACGGGGACGTCCATTTGGTTTTTAGTTCAAAATCACATTCCAGACCCTCCTATTATCAACATGTCAAATTAGTAATCTGACGCGTTCCCCGATTGGACTGTTAGCAGCACACACACATTATGCACATATTCTGATATGATGCGAGTTCGTGTGTATCTGTTGGAATGCAGGTCCCCGGTTGTGCTGTAAAAAATTCATACACTTTGTCAATGCAGGTCCCCGTTTGTGCTGTAAAAAAATCATACACTTTGCTGCCATTTCCAGTGGGTTAATGAACAAAAGGTAGTGCAGATAAGCAAAACGAAGACAGCTTAGGTCTTTCGTAGTTTTAAATGAATCATTTTTGTAATTTTATAGTGAAACAATGTCATGTTGAAAATTAGAATGATTTCTATCTAACGACTTTGTTCAAAGTTATGTGTAAAACAGCGATCACCTAAACAAAGAAATTAAAGAAAATATGATTACAAGATAGTCCTTAGCTATGTAGCCTATAGACCCTTTTTTGAAAATAAATTCTTAACACACTTTTTCTTGCAAATAGTGCATCGGCTGCTTCTCCACATAAACCAAACATCGAGGAACATCAGATGAATTTCGAGATAGATTATTTCGACATTTCCTGCTAAGTCTGACTCAAAAACCTTTTGCGGATAGTGTAGGTCAAGATCATATTACACGTTAGGTGCAGTCTGATCATGTATCTACACTGTCCGATAAGGAGATAATTTTCCCCAGATAATAACTTTGAAACAGCAACATTTTGGCTTTTACCATCAGGTTGCGGGTTTTTTTTTACTTATTTAGGAAGTTAAGAAAAACAAGTTATTTGGGTATATGAAAAAAAAATATTGCCGAAGAAATCTGCATCTGATTTTTGCCACTTTGCAGGAAAATAGGGACATTAACATTGAAAAACGTTTATTTATTCATTTAGAAAAAGACCAAACAGAAGATGTAGATTATCAATCATGAAAAAATTAGTATGTTACCATATTAGTCCAGCTATGATTGGAAAGAAGCTGCGGCTGCTAGGTATGATGTGTCTGGTAATATGCGTAGGCTCTACATTAGGATTAATAAGTAAAATTGTAACGCATAAATGAAATAACTTATTTTTTGGGAGAAAATGGGTTACCACCTGTCATACTTTGTTGCTTAGGTGTGAATAAGCAGCCGGGGAGTATCGATAAATGGTAGCAACCATGGTAAATTGGTGTAATAAATGGGCGCGCAGAAGAGCACTCACAGAACATACATCAGAATATTTTTACGGATCACAATTACTTTTTATATATTGGCGACAGATATTAAGAAGCAAGTCAAAAGCCAGCTTATACAGCTACGCCCAAGAAGTATGCAATCTCCTGTCGGCTGCTTCACCCCCTCCCCCCACAAACACACACGCGCACACACAAAAATGTATTTTATAAACTAGCAACAAATATTAAGAAGCAAGTCAAAAGCCAGCTTATACAGCTGCGCCCAAGAAGTATGCAATCTCCTGTCGGCTGCTTCACCCGCTCCCCCCACAAACACACGCGCGCATACACAAAGATTTAAAGGAAAGCACTTGTCAGCACGAAGCTCCATGGTCAGGGTAAGAAGGATCGCAAAAGGTGATTCGACCATATAGGCATATTGTAAGAAACTATCTTCGTGACAAGATCACAACGTAGAAAACACACCTATATCATGCAAAAAAAACCATGTACTTGAAATACAGAATTTACTTCAAGAGGTTAGAGCATCTGACGGACTCGTAACACGTTTTGAAAAGTCTTTTGATTGATCAATAGAAATTTCAATTTATAATAATGCTGTTTAGATACTAGCACCACTAATACACATTAGACGCTAACTCTAGCACTGGAGGTATGAATGGCATAACAAAAATACGTCCAAATATATATAATCAAGGCTAAAGAGAATTACGATAAAGACCTCAAATCTAGAGCGGAAGCTCTTTCCACACTATTTTGACTTCAACTGGTCAGATGAAATTCTATCTACTGCAATGCGCACACTTCAAAAAGTACATTCACAGCAGGATCTACTCCAATGCACCAAAGATGTGAGATCGATGTCTGATTATTTTCCGAAAGAAGCATAATTATGCATGATGTCGACCAAGCACTATTCATTGCATCTGTCTCTTGTTTTTTGAACAGACCATGACTTTTCAACAGACACAGGGCTGGAGAGATTTCAAAGATGAAAGTTGATGATTATAAAAGAAGAAGAAAAAACACTGGAGAGGCGAAACTTAAAAAAGTTATCTGAAAATCTTTGTATAGAATAGAAATACTTCCGAAATATAGGCGAACAGCCCATCATACATGTATCTACACCGAAACCAGATATTGACATTGAAATGCAATTTATGAAAAGACAAACTCCCAACTCAAACTAACTATAAATAGTTTTAGAGGAATACATTGTATAAGGTAGTGATATTCTTTTTTTTTTCTTTGTCTATTATTTTCAACAATTAATGTGTGTAGGTTTGCCGAAAATAGATAAGCTTTGCTAATATGAGCAGTACCTTCTCCTCTCTTGTTAGATTTCTTTTCTTAACATATATAAATCGTCAAATCAGTAATTTAAACAGATTGGATTAGATAAAGAATATCTGAATCAAATAGCTGTTGCTTGATCATGTAGCTGTACATGATAAAGTTTAATTTTGATTAATGTGAAGATCAAAACATATTTTTTATTTTTCAGGAGTTTCGTTGATACTTAAAGAAGTCAACTAAACAAACGACTCCTTTTTGGCAATCAATTTCGTTGTGATAAGTTGCGTGTTACGAAAAATTTTGAAGTATTTGATTGCTAAAAGTATGACATTGTTTTTGCATCATAATGAAGCAATGTAACTCGCATGTGCTTTGTTTAGTTTGTAAATAAAATCAGCTACATACATTTTGATATTTGGCATTGAAATTCAGGCATAGTTTGGTATCCGCTTTTGGCCTTATTAATATACTCGTGCATATTTGAAATAAGGCTTTCAGCAAAATTGATTTTTCTTGTTTTATCGTTCGTAGGTACATGTAGTTATACTCACCTTAGAAAAATCAAACTATTTCACGTTTAATCATTTTTTCCCTATGCAAACACATGATTTATCCACGTTCGGTAATAATGTACCCTTCCTATATACCTTGATTATGTATATCAACAGATATTGATATACACAGAGTCCTTGTTTGGCAAAATCACTTTTACCTTTTCCTTACTCTAGAAAACAATGTTGTTCAAATTGCTACTTAAGGATTTATTCTATACTTCACAAATAACTAAATACCAAAATCTTCGTCCGAAAAGCATTAGATGGTCGGAAATGCAGGCATTGATGTGTAAATCGCAAGATTTGGTGGATTGTCTGCGTCCCGTGTCATTTGACGATGCATTTCAAATGTTTGCAAAGTTTATCGCATATTAGTTTATTGTTGAAAGAAATCAGTAATTCATGCATCGGCTCGAGTTCAGGAAATTATAAGCTTTGAAATATATCAAAAGTCTCCATGCGCTTAACTGTACGACACTGCTTCCGTATTACACAGCTATAATACGCAAGAACGTACTTAACAAATGAGATCCGGTACTAGTCATTATTATGATATTCGGCAATTTAAACTTCTGATAGACATTTTTAGAGTAATATATTTTTATTCTTATGAACATTAACATGCACGTATGTAAAAATATAAAGATTTTAACATACACATATACTTCTCGTTTAGTTTTAAAAATCATAACATCAGAAACCACTTTTAGTGACATGTA
The DNA here is from genome assembly GCA_946811185.2 of Hippopus hippopus. NCBI lineage: Eukaryota > Metazoa > Mollusca > Bivalvia > Cardiida > Cardiidae > Hippopus > Hippopus hippopus. The sequence goes on from OX328110.1 coordinate 9,793,794, forward strand.
AACAGATTTTTCATTGAACATACTCATCATTTTCCTCTGTCAAGAAACTTTCAGACCCAGTCTAGTTCTGGGGATATATATGAATATGAATTATTATGACCTGTCGCCGTGATAAGATTGAAATAATATTGAGGGCGGCATAAAACACCAATCAATCAATTAATCGTATTCCTCATTCTGTATACACTAAGTTCATTTAAAATGCGCAACACTACTTGAAAATCACGCAAAAGATAACCTTTGGTAGAATTGACTATTAGTTAATCTTTTCGTGTAAACTTGATTGTGCTCGAAAAATTTGTCAGAAAAATTAAATCGTCAAAACTTATAATGTCAGACCAAGACTCGTATTCACCCAACTGTTCTTAATAGCATCCTCAGTCTGATTTAAAGACAGTAAATTTAAATGTTACACGCTTTCTGATTGGCTGAAGCAAATGTTTCAGTCAATGAGAAGTTGCCTTTCTTTCTAAGAATGCTTTCTGATTGGCTGAACTAGAATTAGACCAAGAAATTCTATTTAGAATGGTCGGTGAAAACGGACCTGGAAGCTCTCTTATGCAGATACAATTTATACCGTGTACGGCTAACACATATATTTATTACTGCGTTTCATTTCTTTCGCCTTGAAAAGATTTATGCAACAATGCAATGCTTAGGTTATATTGCCACTGTCCTCTAGAATGGCTCTACGTAGTTCAGATAAGTAACGTGGAGAAGGGGGACTTTATTCTACTGTGCACACATTTTTTTCCTACTCATACGTGAACCTGTCATGCCCAATTAGTGTTATATTAAGGAGATGAAGCCTGCAAACCAAACCATTGACACTTTGCTAATCGTGAAAGTTTACGATCGGCGGACTTATCATTGAACATTGCAACGATCTAGTATGACTTAAATGGCGGACATGTAAATGACACATTTTCATTTTTTTTTTGGTAAAACAAGAAGAACGGAAATACAAGCACCGATGGTTTAAATAAATTAATAGATCAAGTTTGAAACAGTATGACGTTGTGATTTTACATGACAGTAGTATCCTGGTAGATCTACGACGTAATTTTACTGAAAGTTCTGAAATCAGTTAGGTTTGTATCACTGTTGGTCTGGTCAACATGTATAATTGCGTGTTTGTAGTAAAGATCTGTTTTGCAAGTGATTCTTACAGTTACTCCTCGGTTTGCTTTTGGAAGGTAGATCTGTATCTAGTAATTTCCCTTTGAAAATCAAATATCATATAAACCTTTTCACTCAGTGCTTTGCATCCCGTTTAGTATACTCGATTTCCCATTCTCTGTCCACAATGTCCCCGTTTGGTATACACAATGTCCCCGTTTGGTATACACAAAGTCCCCGTTTGGTATACACAATGTCCCCGGTTGGTGTACACAAAGTCCCCGGTTGGTATACACAAAGTCCCTGTTTGGTATACACAAAAGTCCCCATTTTGCATGTAAAAATTCACATGAAAAAATCTTTGATTTAGGATGTTATTTACTACTAGAAACAAAACATATTGTCCTGAAACCGTCAAATTCTTAATCTGAGTTGCTAACGATGATTAGAAATACAGGTCCCCGATTGGTAGGTTCCTAGCTTAGGTCCCCGTTTGGGGGATTTTACAAGTATGCATGTGTGTGTGGATGTGTATTTGCTGACTTGCGAGGACTCGACCCTTGACGCACACCATCATTCCGAGGACTGTTTGCATTGAGAGGACTTGCACTCTAGTCCTCACAATGATTTTCGATAGAAGTATTCATTTTTAGCTGTATGTTTAAAATTTGCAAATTTTGAAAAGTCCTCATAACGTCGTATAAAAATCATGCACTCCCTGCCTGACATACAATTTACTCAAGATAGATATATAACGTGACTTGGTGTGCAAAAGTGTGCATAGATATCCAATCATAATATAGTATCACTGGAAGCTTTGTCCAATCAAATCCAATTGTAACCGGTGTCCACATAAAATACTTCACATCCTCTAAAGAGCGATATATATTTAAAGTGTATTTGGTTTATTGTTATTGATTGGTCAGAAACTCTCAGTTAACTGATTTTCTCACTTCCCAGCACCTTTGGTTAATTTAATTAACACAAATAGGTCACCAGCTGGGGTTAATCGATGAGCGAAATTAAACATTTACTTATACATCTTTTTCATAAAAATACTCGTCTTTTGCAAAAACGAATTATGTGTATCAGAATACTATACTATAATATTCATTATTAACTCTTTACCAAACAACAAAATTTTAGACAAGTTCAAATTGAAAGCACTTGCAGACGACAAAATAAACGAAACTCAAAAATTGAAATTTATTTCGAGCAGGGTGGAAAACATTGTGGGAAAAGGAGAAAATGCTGGCTACCAGCATTTTCTCCTTTTCCCACAATGTTTTCAAAAGGCTTCTATCTGCAGTTTGTAAAAACCAGGGATTGTTTGGTAAAGGGTTAAAGTCCGTCGATACTTTTTTTCTTGTATTTAATGCCGTGTCATGGAAAAGGGGGGCTTGATGTATATTTTCATTATGTACCAATATCTCTTTAACTACTAGACAGAATTTCGTGACACTTCGTATATATATATAGTATATCATAAGCCACAGACAATCATTTTTTTTTTACGGATGAAATGCCATGTCATGGAAAAAGGGGGCTTAATGTATAAATTCATTATGGACCAATAACAAAAGGGCCACGTGTAGGTGATAAACACCTCTTATTCATTTCTATCAAAAAAATCTTTTTTCGGTGGGGAATAGCGGGGGATATCATTTCAACGAAATAACTTGTTTGCAGTTGGACAGGTATGCCTGATATTTATTCTATACACTGCTTCGAGGTATAGTGGGGTAAAGTAGTGAATGAAATCTAACAGGTATTTGAAAATGGTAACAAACTTGATATGCTAGTATGATAATAGTTTTCTGTCCTGTCCTAAATGTGTATTTATAAAGGTGAGACGTCTGCAACCTACCAGAATTGTTTATTGGAAAAAAGACAGGATGACTAAATTGGGCAAATTATAATCTATAGTCTGTGCATTAAGAATATGAGGTTGCCGTAATCCTCTGTGCAAACCGCTTCGGCTGGTCCTGGTTGCAATTATAGGACCTCGTTGTTTTTTCTGTTTCAAGAACAGTTATTCTACATACTAAGCCGAGCCCCGGTGGCTAAGTCGGTAGCATGCAGGACTTGAGAACAGGGGTCGCTGGTTCGATCCACGACTTGGCCAATTTCTTTCCAAGAATTGATGATAGTCAATGCGACAGGATTCATTCCTCTCTCACCCCTGACCGTTGTTTCGATGATGATTATGTGGGAAAGCAGCCAGTCTCTTTGAAAGAATATTGTGCGGAGTACTGGTAAAAAAAAAATTCTAGGAAAGCATGGATAGGTGCACTGGTCGCCGTGATATACTTGTAAATTGAATAATATTGAAAACGGCGTTAAAAACCATACAATCTAATACGGCTTTTACTGGGAATTGTCCATATGTGTTCTGTGATTTGTGTGGAAAGTCTTTTTCTCATACCGTGTGTCAAACGCATTGTCGTGCTATACACAAGGTGTATTCTACCAAACAAATTTACGCACAGTTTTTCCAGTCGGCCCAAAAAAAATGTTTACAATACAGAAAGCAATAAAATATGTAACACAATGTGTAAATAGACATCGGAAGCCTTTATTTAAACTGAAGAAATTCTGACAATCACAAACTTTTATAATTAGACTATGGATCATGTTACGACTATTTAATCCCGACCTATCACGTCCTCGCAATGTTACACAGGGTGTTAACTTCTGCAGGAAGTTTTTCGTCGTAAAGAAATTATACATGGTTGTTAGCGGTCTCATTCAGTCCAATCTGAACCTACACGGCTGACAAATATCTTGTAATAGGTGGACAGTAAAGTTTCTGATCTCATAGCTCTAATGTATAGGCTGATTCAGAATTATACCGGTCGCAAATGCTGGGTGCGATCTTTTCTCTCGAACTAGTTCATTTAGCAACATTCCGAGGACTGTGCTATCTATGAATGTTCCAAAGAGTTAAACATGCTGTACGTAGCGGACAGCTTGGCCTGCAAATAAAATTGGTATTTCCACAAATGAATCTATACGAATATTACATATTTGTTTTTTTTTTCCTCTAGAACTTTGTTAATACATGTATGTTATTTGACATTCAGTCTAGAATTTGAAACTCACTGGCTCAATTTCCATGGCTTTCATAAAAGTATAAAGGAGTTTATGCTTAAAAGTGCAGGAAAGACATCGCAGAGTAAACATAAAAATGGAAGAAATCTACCTTTAAATTACAATTCGACTAATTTTTATAATGGAATGGCGTGTGAACACATCATCATCGGAATGACTTCTTGAATATCAATGTTTAAGAGAGAGAGAGAGAGAGAGAGATATTATGTCACCATTTCTAAATATCAAGAAAATGATAATCTGTTGATTCCTATGCAGAAACCAGCTCAAAACTGATACAACCGTCAATATTCGGTGAATGCTGTTGTCTGTTTTATTCAAAGTATTCCTTAGAATGAAAGACATCAGAAGGACAAGTCGATGTGAGAGGTCACAAGTTCGATACAATACCGGGCTATTCGAAGAAGTGGACGTTGGAGGTAGTAGAGAAAACACTATTGCAAAGGAGGAATAATAGGGCTTGCAAGTGCTGGGAGAACATGTTTACCGAAAACTGTTGACATGGCCTTAAATCCTAGACAACTTTATCAGTCTCCAACCATGTCCAAAATTCTTAATTTTCATTAATGCAGTGCTAAAAACTCGTTTGCTCCCTTTAAATTACGTACATAAATCAACTTTTGGAGGACTATCCTGTGCTATTTTTATTTTAAGATATAATTTACAACTACAGACAACCTGAGTACTGTGCGATTAATAAAACTGGAAAACCAAATTGATATCAATACCAAACTTCAAAGCATTGTTTTTGTGGTTATCATTCGGGATAAATATGAAATATACACTTCTAAACAAAGAAGTAGATTCATACGCGTTTTGCAGGCTCCATCAAATATATGCGTATTTCAAAAGTTATCTCAAAGTGCACGGGACTACGCACACCTATATAGCCATTTGCAAAGAAGCATTCTACCACTCCAGCAGCCCACATAGCTCAAGTGGTAGAGCGTAGGGCTCATAAACATCAAGTTTTGGGTCAGTCGAGGGTGTGGGTTCGATGCCCACGGCTGACCATCTCAAATTACTAATAGACGTTCGAATGAGACATAAAACCAAGCTCCAGTGTGTCGTTTCTGTACACCGAGCACATTTAGGATGGGTTTCATCCTGTATCCTACACTATCCCCCATAACAAAATTTCAGGGGGCGTCGCCCATACGGGCAACCTTTGGCGACAATAAATTAATGCAAATTCAATTAATCAATTCTACCACTCATGTTTACCACCAAAACGGCTTGAACAATACACAAAGCTGTAGATGTGTATAGCATAGTGGCGATAGCATGTCACTTGGTAAGGATAGGAGCAAAGGGTTTTCTGATAAAAAGGTATAAAATAAAACTTAAATAAATTTTATAAACGATGAACTGCATTTCAAAATATACATCTAAAATCTGAATTTCTCACTACCAGTTCTATATTGCAGATTTTTCGTATGTATAAAGGTCACACAATATTGATGTTTAAGTATATCACTTGATTAAAAAATGTTAGGCAAAGTTTTTTTTTTTTGTGTTCCCCAAATTAAAGTTTCCTAACCACATTGGGCGATACAACCATACTTTTTTTTTTTCCGACAAGATAAAGCAGTAATTCTAACCTGTCCAAATATCTCTTATTTTCATTAATAATAATACATAATATGTATAAAAACCTGAAATACATGTTTGGCGGTAAAGGATTAAATTATATATCATGCACTTGACTGTATGAAGTGAAGTAAATGTATTCTTCTCCGACATTCTATATTGTACCTAAAATATATGGAGGTCACAGACTCGATACCTGGTTGATTGAATGGTGTTTTACACCCCTATCAACATTATTTCAGTCATATTACGGTAACAGCTCACATATTCATATAATTCCTAGTTTTCAGCATTACTATAGGCTAGGGTTCTAAGGCTTCTTACCCAAGGGCACTCCCGTGAAAAAGCCTGTTGGATCCAGAGGGGCTCGAACCCGGGACCTCCAGGTCACGAGTCCTACGCTTTACCACTGAGCCACGCAGTACCCCTGGCCCTCTCGATACCTGGTCGGAATGAAACTTTCTGACAATTTTAATTTCCCTGTCATCTTTGATGTATGCTATCTAAAGAGCAGTTAAGGGCTTGGAAGAGTGTTGTATGAGCAGTAGTGAGCAGTGGTAAGGGAATGCCAGGGACACATGAAGAGGTGTACTGACCGCAACAATAAAACTGAATTCCTGTTTAACTCGGCTTAAAACCCCAATCAATCTAACCTAGTTACATGTACCTAACTTTGTAATGTCATTAAAAATTAGAAATGAAACCGTCATGACCTTATCTCTATTTTTAACAAGTTGACAGGATGACGAACTATAGGATATCCCTTTCATGGAAGATTAGACATATTTCTCTCATAAAATATAAGAGGCTATCGAATTTTAAAGCAGACAAAATACTTGCATAAAACGTAAGATTATGCCTAACGCTTATTCTCGATAATAAGACTATGAATTTTATAATACTTATTGATTGACCCATCACGTCCTCTCAATGCTACACTCTTAAGTTATGCAGGACATGTCTCGCCACAGACAAATCATACACGATAGGAAATGGTCTTATTTAGCCCGATCTGAATGTACAAGATTCACCGGTAGCTTCTAAACTTTGATATGTAATTTATGATGCATGACATCATAGAAGCCGCAATCTTTAAGTGAACAATTACAGAAATATTGACTCTTTCGAAAATTGTGATACCTTTTTGTATCTGCCCCCTTAAACATTATGATAAATGGAACTAATGCGCGGGGGAAAAATAAAAACATAACACAAAAGATGGTCAAATTCTAAAGAAAAGCAAGAGCCAAGACAGAAACCCTAAATCATTTATGTTATCATCTGTATCATCGTAATTCATACAGTGATTATGTTTATGTTAAAAAAAACATGTATTAGCGATGGAATTTTAAATTTTCTACTCGGACTTTGAAATTGGAGAAATTATGCATTCAAGTACAGCATTTTCCTTTTGTTCCAGTATTCTAAGGGCAAACTTCTGTAGGGCGTCAAAGGCGATACTATGAAATTTAAGTCAATAGTTATTCAAAAAGGTATTGAGATCGTGATTTATGCATGTACATCTATTTACAAGTTTAACGGCGATCTTTTCTTTGAATTTCATATTTCACGCACACAAACATTCAACAATTTTCTTATGAAACAATATCTTCTTGCTTGTCAAAAGGTGTGTTAGCCTGTATGTAGCAGCGTGAATCTATGCATTTCTACTCCAGAATCAGGGACCTTTGCATGGGATCTTCAAAATTACCTTATCATGGTCTTCAGTGTTGTCACATACCACATTTCTAATATTCCAGAAATGGCAGCCACCAATTAAGAGAGAATAACTAGATCTACATCTATCCAATCACAACACAGTAAATATTAACATACATATTTTTGTTTAATTAAGAACGTAGCTTGAACCATTTTCTGCATAGACCTTGTTCAGACCTACAAGAATTGAAATGTCAATTTTATAAGACAATCCAAACTTTTGAACAGCAGCGACGTAAAAAGTTGAATGTACAGTAACAGGTTCCTCTAATAACCTTAACCCTTCGAGTGCACAATAAAATTAATATTCTCAATAAGGTAAAAGAAACACAAAATTTCTGTTGACAGTATCTAAAAAATATTAGGGTCTTTGCTGTCCGATCTTGATCTGCTCCTGGTAAATTTTGACAAGTTTAAACCCTTAGAGCACTAGGTATCATTTTGGTAGTTTTTTGGACAGTGTACATCTAGATACATATTTTTCACGGATATTGTAAATCAGGATCAAACTGTAAAGTCTGATCCTATTTTTATATAGTAGTCTTGCATTGAAAATAGAATGTTTTGGTCTATTTCCTGATTTAAGACTCCTATTTCTTTAGAGATAATAAAAACCATCCCTGATTTCATTTATTTAGAGCTTTAGGGGCTTAAAACAGTTTGTGAGACATACGAATCTGGTAATTCTGTAATAACATAAAATACATCAAATGCTCTTTTTTACAGCTAACGATGCAAATAGCCCATTTAATCATTGGCTTAAACTCTTTACCACACAACAGAATTTTAGAAAGGTCTAAATTCAAAGAATTTGCATACAATAAACTTTATGTTGCAAAAACAGGCATTTTTTCTTTGTAAAGGTAAAAAACACTCGGGATTGTGTGGTAAAGGGTTGTGGTAAAGAAAAAATACATTCGACTACAGTGTCAACGAAAAGTAGAAAAAGGGTTATCGTTGTAGGGAGGAAAACAGAATGTAGCTTGATCTGCAAGTTTAACTGCCTATTTTCTTTACAGGTTAAGATTTGACCAGAGCACCTGTACATAAAACTGCTTCTGCTACTCAAATTCTAGAATGCTCTCCATCTCATAGTTATCGTCATTTTTTTTTGTAAGAAAAGTAACTGAATGTAAAAAGCGTACAGAAGTGGCAGGACCTGTGATAAGCGATTAGCATTACAACATACTTTGAGAACATGGTGGGAATCCTGTATTTTGGAAAATTTCGGGGGACTAAACAATGAAAGGAAGTTTTCATTTCTGAACTTTTATTGTTATTTGTGAATGAACTTGTATTGCAAGAAAAACATACTTGATTTTCATGTAATTCTAATTGATTATTTAAGACAGTCATTCGAATTAAATTTGCAACACTTACACAACAGTATAAGAAAATTTCTTAAAATATTACCAATCAAATAGCTACTGATCAGTATCAGAAAATTTCTTAAAATATTACCAATCAAATAGTTACTGATCATCTACATGGTAATTAATTCAGGTACAATTCTACCGGAAGCCGCTCGTACAAAGCTAGCCCTGATCACGATGCGTGAAAGTACAAGTTGAACGTTTCGCACTGGTCGGAAATGCCACGTGCACTCTTTTCTCATTAACAAATTCATGTTGCAACATCTCGAGGACTATGACATAACGACATGTCCAGATCAGAAATCCATTAGCCTAAGATCCTGTCATATAGCGTATACGAGCCATTAACTCTTTGGCTGCTAAGCGCGACTCATGGACCTTTTGCGGACAGTGTAGATCAAGATCAGACTGCACAGAACGTGCAGTCTGATCTTAGATCTACACTGTCCGATAAGAATATATTATTCCCCAAAACATATCATTGAAATGGTAATAATTTGGTTTTCACTGTCGAGTTGAAAATTTCATTTTAGTTATTTAGCAGGATAATGGTTAAAAAAGAATTCAGCCAATCGCTGTGATATTGGATTGGAAAGACCTTAATCATATTGCACACTAGCTGCCTGTCATATATTACATGTATACTCATTTGAAAATATTCATGGTCACCCGTCACAACTCGGCAGATTTCGTTCTGCATCCAATGTCATCTGTTTCAAGAAGGTTTGCAATTTGAATAAATTTTAGTCACACGACATAGCGCCGTTAATGAAAGTCAGTGATAAACGATGTCCACAAAAATTGCAGTGAGTGAATATTCATATCTATCAATTGAATGAAAATGATATTTCACTTTTAAAAGGAATTTGAAACGGTTTGGTAACAGAAATGTATTTAGAAAGACTTCGAGAGAAGATTATGACTTTGAGTCTTATGCAAAGCAGTAAAGCGGTCTATTTTTGGCGGAGAAGTGTTAGGTAAAGGTACATATCACCGATCTTTATACAATCGAATGATTTGATCAACAGATCAACTGAGGTTTGTCGAATGATTCACGGTATTATGACACTTGTAGGCCCCAGGTTCGAGTTGCACTGGATCTACTGGGTTTGTCATGATAGTGTCCTTGGGCAAGAAACTTCAGAGCCCCAGCCTAGTACTGGTGAAACCCAGAAAAAAACATGAATATGTGAGCTGTCGCCGTGATGTGACTGAAATAATGTTGAAAGCGGCGTAAAACACCATTCAATCAATCAATAAACCAATTACACTTGTGTCATTTCCATGTTAGCTACGTCTCTTCTGCATTTTAAAGAATACAATGAATTAAAGTTACACAGAAGTCCTCGTGATTAAATAATGTGTTAAAAATCCTAGACAAAAACGCCATTAATTACAAGACTAGCTGTCCGCTACGTGGCACATGTTTCACTACATTGTATTTTGGAACATTCATCGAATTTTACAGAGTCCTCTAGACGTTGCTGTATCGACTTGCTAGTGAGAAAAGTCTGATACTTGCGACAACTGAAAATTTGAATCAGCCAATGCATTTACGTATGAGATCAGAATCTGTACTGTTCGCTTATTACATATCAAAGCTAATATAATTTGTGAGTCGTGTAGATTCAGACAGGACTGAGAAAGACATCTATCGAACGTGTATGATTTCCGTATGACGAAACATGTCCTGTATAAGTTAACAAGGAGTGCATCATTGCAAGGACTTGAAAGGTCAGGAGTAATAAGTCATAACTTAATTCATAGTCTAATTATCAAAAGATTGTAATCGTCATCATTTCTTGCCTTTTTTCAAGAGGTTTTCTTTTTCAGTTTTAAAGGCTTGTAATGTTTCATGTGTGTCTGTTGCTGTTGCTCTCTCTCTCTCTCTCTCTCTCTCTCTCTCTATCTCTCTCTCTCTCAACAGAAAAGGAATCAGGCAGGAAGCAATTCATAAAACAGAACTGATAATTGATATAAAGAATGGACAAATGCAACATTCTGACTCTAGTTTTACAATCCTTGGGAAAAACCTTTGCATTATATCATTAATCTCACTCAGGATGGCAGTTATGTAACTACAGAAAATTATAGGGAAACTTTCCACGATACCGTCTATTTAGTGTTGTGCAAAATTTCGTTTCTCAGCCCTCGGTGAGTATGATTTCCCGCCAAGCTAAATCCCTAATGATGTTAAACAATTAATGGTTAAGCGTCACCAAAAAAAGGGTACTGACAAGCGTAGATAGTCATCATGCGAGATGTGGCATCCGATCAGGGTCTAGATGTTTTGTGGAAGAAATGCTGTAATAATTCTCTATTATAAATTAGGAGAAGGAAAATGATAAACAGCTAACCAGAAAATTCCCAGATGACAAAAGGAACCATCCAATATATTATGATACACGGTATTCAGCTAAATTTATGCAAAAGCCTTTACTTTCTTTCAGTTACGATCATCTTTTTTCCGCATCTGTTAGGAAAATTAAACAGGTTAAAACAACCGAACAGTGAATATCGAGATTAAATTGCACGAATCTGCGGGCTGATTTTGATCTATTTTTTAACAACTACATATTAACATGCGATTGTTTGGAAAAAGGTGAAATCCGGAAATGGCATCTATAAATAGGCCAGTCAAATCTTTGAACTCCATATTGCAGAAAGGTGGTATTAAGGAGATGGGAGTGATAATCATTTTACGTCAATACTGCGATTCGTTCTGTGTATTTAATCTTTGATATCGACATGGCGGGAAATAGTCAGTACAGCATGCCAACCCAAAAACTGTTTACAGAAATCCCCAGATGCAATTTAACTCTTATCCTGCTAAAGTAAATGAAACTTTTAAGCCGATAGTATAAACCCAAATTTTGCTATTTCAAAGATCTTTTTTTAGGGAAAACATGCCCTGAACAGACAGTGTAGATCAATGACCAGACTACACATTCTGTGCTGTCTGATCTTGATGTACACTGTCTGCAAAAGGTCAGTAAGTCGCGCTTAGCAGCCTAAGGGATAATGTTAAATTCACATTATCCTGGTCCAAACAGAGCAGACTTTTCATGATCTTATATACATGTAGAAATTAATGCTTGATTAATCTGGTGTTGCTCGATTGTATCAGAAATGATTTGTTCTACAATAATGCCATTGTTTAAAAAAACGTCATTCATTAATTGACTCATTGCCTCCTGCAGACGGGTATTATTTTTTTCGCCTTTGCGCCTTACATCAGACGACATTTTGACGGTGTTGTGGTTAAAGAAGAAATTGTTCGTCACTCTTTGCCGTAACATTTTTCTCTGCATTCATGTATTGGTTTGAAGATTACCGGTATTGATGTTCTACATTGATGGTTTTTTAAGTCACTGGAGAACACTTGTTTTAGGAAGAAAATGAGTTAAGAGGGCACGCAATTTACAAGTATTTGATCCTTCATAACCCTTACAGCGCTGAAATGGATTTAGCTGTTTTGTGGATAGAGTGTATAAGGATCAGACTACATGAAACGTGCAGCCTAATCTTGGTTCTACGCTGTTTGTTGCTTTGCTCTTTTTAGACTAGAACGATCGAGGCTTGAAATGACAATATTTCGGCTGCTGTTCTTTATTGAAAGAAAATCCATTTAATTAATTCGGCGCTTTAACTCTTTAAGGATTTAACAGATTTTTTACTTTACAAATCATATTTTAAAAACCCTTATTCATTTTGGTCGTTAAATCACAGAATCGTTTGGTAAAGGGTTAAAGGGAGATTTACTGGTATAACTGAATTTCTTGTAAATGTAGCACAATGAGGAAAAAAAAAGAGTCAAAAGCTTGACGTAGCCTATCAAAATCATTGTCCAAAAAATCAGAATAAGATATTTGAAAAAAAAAATCTACTGTAGATAACGAAACACTAAAACAGTGCAGCAATGCCAATGCTATTTTGTTCAGTCTGAACTTAACTGTTCTGCTTCAGATGGCTAAATATACCATGTGAGTATTTCTCATTCAGTTCATTCTCATAAATTGTATCTTTAAATAATCTTTTTATACGCCCGTCGAAGACGGGAGGTATTATGGGATTACCCGTGGCGGGCGGGCGGGCGGCGTCCCTATTCTTTGTCTGGAGCATATCTCCAAAACTATGCTAGCTACGGTTATGAAATTTCATGGGTGGATAGATCTCATCAAGGCGGAGTGCAGTGCACAGGAATCATAACTCTCGCTTGCTTAATTTTTGAGTTATTGCCCTTTGTTGTTTTTCATACTTGAATTTTGTCCGGAGCATATCTCCAAAACTATACTAGCTACAGTTATGAAACTTCATGGGTGGATAGATCTCATCAAGGGGGAGTGCAGTGCACAGGAATCATAACTCTTGCTTCCTTAATTTTTGAGTTATTGCCCTTTGTTGTTTTTCATACTTGAATTTTGTCCGGAGCATATCTCCAAGACTATACTAGCTAAGGTTATGAAACTTCATGGGTGGATAGATCTCATCAAGGGCGAGTGCAGTGCACAAGAATCATAACTCTTGCTTCCTTAATTTTTGAGTTATTGCCCTTTGTTGTTTTTCATACTTGAATTTTGTCCGGAGCATATCTCCAAGACTATACTAGCTAAGGTTATGAAACTTCATGGGTGGATAGATCTCATCAAGGGGGAGTGCAGTGCACAGGAATCATAACTCTTACTTACTTAATTTTTGAGTTATTTCCCTTTGTTTATATTCATACTTGAATTTTGTCCAAAGCATATCTCCAAAACTATGCTAGCTACAGTTATGAAACTTCATGGGTGGATAGATCTCATTAAGGGGGAGTGCAATGCAAAAGAACCATAACTCTACCTCGTGCTGTCTTTGAGTTATTTCCCCTTGATTGTCATTTTTACAGCATTTTCTGCTTGTCTGGAGCATACTTTTGTCATCTCCAGTCAGATTGACTTGAAACTTGGCATGTGTGTTTGTTGCAATAATACGGAGTGCAGTGCAAAAGAACCATAACTCTACCTCTTGCTGTCTTTGAGTTATTTCCCTTTGATCGTCATTTTTACAGCATTTTCTGCTTGTCCGGAGCATAACTTTGTCATCTCCAGTCCGATTGACTTGAAACTTGGCATGTGTGTTTGTTGCAATATTACGGAGTGCAGTGCAAAAGAACCATAAGTCTACCTCGTGCTGTCTGAGTTATTTCCCATTGATCGTCATTTTTACAGCATTTTCTGCTTGTCTGGAGCATAATTTTGTCACCTCCAGTCCGATTGACTTGAAACTTGGTATGCATGTTTGTTGCAATATTACGGAGTACAGTGTGCAAGAACAATAATTCTACCTAGTGTGGATTTTGAGTAATTCCACTTTGATCTTCATTTTTACAGTATTTCTTGCTTGTCTGGAACGGAACTTTGTCACCTCAAGTCAAATTGACTTGAGACTTGGTAAACATGTTTGTTGCATTACCTGCCCTTTATGATTATTATACCCCCTTGACAACTGGCGGTGGGACGGGCGTATCTTGCGACAATTTGCAGCTCTTGTTTGATATTATTTTGAATTTTGCGATAAAATATTAAAATGTTAACATTTGAAATGGTTTTGAAATTACATTTTCCACGGCTATCATCATGGATTTGCCATGTTGAGTGAAAAGTACTGCATTTACGTGTTTTTATAAAAAAGAATTGTGTATTCTGTACAGTATGTGATTAACACACAATATAAGTGTATTTTGCATATCTTGTGATTCTCACGTCAGTCCTCACAATGTTGTGAAATTGTGAGTGTGCAAGCAAAGTCCTCGTTTTGATGGAAGAATTGAACGTCCTCATAACGAGTCCTCACTTTGAATGGAAAATAGGTAGAGTCCTCTAAACGTTTTTATGTCATATTAGTCGAGTGTAACGTTGATATTTGTAAAAAATCTTTTTCTAGATGTGAACATTATTGTTAATTACAAACTGCGAGTTCTGTACCTCTAAGGCTTTAATGAGTCCTCATAATGACGTAAAGTTTCAAGGTCCTCAGAACGAGTGCAATACAAGTATGTGTGTATGCGTGCGTGCGTTAGTGTGTGTGTCCCATTCTTGTCCAGAGCATAACTTCTACATTTATCAATGGATTTCAAAATAATTTTGCACAATTGTTGTCCTTAACAAGTACTAGTGTCATGCGAAAAGTTTGTTTCGATACGCCCAAGGTCAAGGTCACAGTTGAAGATCAAATGTTTAAATTGACCTTGTCCGGAGCATAACTTCTACATTTATCAATGGATTTCAAAAAAACTTCGCACACTTGTTCTCCTTAACAAGTACTAGTGTCATGCGAAACGTTTGTTTCGATATGCCCAAGGTCAAGGTCACAGTTGAAGGTCAAATGATTAAATTGACCTTGTCTGGAGCATAACTTCTACGTTTATCAATGGATTTCAAAAAAACTTCGCACACTTGTTCTCCTTAACAAGTACTAGTGTCACGCAAAAAGTTTGTTTCGATATGCCCAAGGTCAAGGTCACAGTTGAAGGTCAAATGATTAAATTGACCTTGTCTGGAGCATAACTTCTACGTTTATCAATGGATTTCAAAAAAACTTCACACACTTGTTCTCCTTAACAAGTACTAGTGTCATGCGAAACATTTGTTTCGATACGCCCAAGGTCAAGGTCACAGTTGAAGGTCAAATGTTTAAATTGACTGTTCAACCCAGTTTTACATCCTGCTCAGCAGAATTGTGATATGAAGATACAGTTTTGGTTTTTAAAAAGACTCATCCAAAGAACTATGCCAGAGAATATTGAGGCTGCAACCTACCCTTCAACTATGGTCCAGTGTGATAATATTCGATCCAATTTGTTCCTGTCTCATAGAGGAAGTCCAACAAAGTAATTATTATTGCTATATTTCTCACTCTCATTCCTCAAGTTAAGATCTTCATAATCCTGAGTATATGTAACCCTCAGTTGAAAGATTAAGGAAAACGCTGAATAAAAAGAAGTTAATGCTCAAAACCAGCATTTTCTTCTTTTTCTCACAAAGTTTTCTACCATATGCAATACAAACCATATAATTTATTGTCTGCATATTGCTTTCAACTTGGACCAGTCCTCAAATTTGTTATCAGGTATAAATAATCTTTTATCTGCTTGGCTATATATATAACAAACCTTCTTGACCCTGTCTAAGCTGTTATCCAAAACAACAATTTTCTGTAATACCTACTGATTCTCTCATATGACATATCTGTGACCAATACCATTTAGTGGGGGCATCCGTGTCTCTGACACACCTATTTCTAGTTTCAAATCCTGGATCAAACACTGCTTAGGCTCCATTGGTCTGTCATGGACCACCCAAAGTTTCACCAGTTCATCAAACACTTGCAAAAAATAACACATTGGCACACTAGGAAAGGGGAAAGGGGAATACATCCAATATGTTTTAATTTAAAGTTTGATTGGCTAGAATATGGTACAAAACAGGGAAAGATGTATTACCAGGATTAGACTTGCATATTCTGTGCAGTTTGAGCTTAATCTACATTGCATATAAAGTAACAAAGGGTGTTCTAAGTGCTTATCCAGGAATCCTGCCTGGCTCAGTGGTAAAGTGTACGACTCGTGACCTGGGGGCCCAGTGTTGAAGCCTCACTTGATCCATTGCGTGTTTCGTGGGAGTGTCCTTTGGCAAGACTCTTCAGAGCCTCAACGTGTTACTGGTGAAACCCAGGAAATACACGAATATGTGAGCTGGTGCCATGATATAACTGAAATAATGTTGAAAGCGGCGTAAACCACCATTCAATCAATCAATCATTAAAGCTTAAAAGATGTACTGTTTTCAGTCAGGAAAAAAGGGATGTGATGTAACCCTTTACCAGATGACAATATTGTGGACATGGCCATTGTTCATATCCCAACTTCTGCAAATGTGCTTCAAATGGTGGGATTTGTTTCCAAAAGAATAGAAAACATTTTGAGAAAAGGAGGAATTGTAGGTTACCATCATAAATTGGACGAGCAAGTAGTAAGCAGAGGAATCATACCCATTGGTGACTGCTGTTTCCTGTAGTTCAGTTGTATCTGATGATGGATAAAGGATTATCATTTAACCCTGTATCAAACAAACCCTTTGTTTTAACATCCATGAGAGAGAGGGTTCTTAAAAACATTGTGGGAAAAGGAGAAAATGCTGGTAACCAGCATATTTTCCTTTTCCCACAATATTTTCATTTTCTATCCTTCAAAAGACAAATTGCATCATTTCAGCATCAATTGTCAAGTGCATAATGCTTTCACTTTTCACAAGTCTAAGTACTATCATGATGTAAAGAGGCATGAGCCAAACAGTTTAGTCGATAATATATAGTGCTTTAGACCAGGACATTCCAGGTTCGTATCCCCAGCCTGGCTAATTTCTTTCCAGGGAGCAATGATCGTCATTGCAACAGGATTCATTAATCTTTCCCCACTGATTATTGTTTCAACTATGGTTATTTGGGAAAGCAGCCAGTGGCTTTGGAAGAATATTGTGCAAATTACTGGTTAGAAATTTCAAGAAAGCTTAGATCGGTGCACTGGCCACTGGGATATAAGTGATTTAATGTTGAAAGATGTGATTAACAACACCATGAAAAAGCAAACCAGGTAAAGAATTACACACACAACCAAGGTTAACTTCTAGATTACCATATCTGAACGCTCCATACCATATAGATATCATGACTTCTTAACCCTTAGGCTGCAGGGGACGACTCACTGACCTTTTGCGGACCGTGTAGATCAAGATCAGACTGCACAGAACGTGCAGTCTGATCTTTGAACTACACTGTCCGGTAAGGAGATATTATTCCCTAAAGCATATCTTTGAAATAGCAATATTAGGGTTTTAACTATCGAGATGAAAATTTCAATTCAGTTATTTAGCAGGATAAGGGTTAATCTCTAAACAAACAGTCCAATGTTTGAATGACCTTGAGGAGTAATCCTCTTTGGTAACCAACATTTTCTTCTTTTCCCACAATGTATTTTACCCTTAGACGACATTTGCGGTATTTAATTTGTTGTCTGCTATTTGCATTTGTCAAAACTTGTCATCTGGTAGATCTAAAGAGTTAAACATTTTACCCAACAATCACATATTTTAACAACCCCTAGGAAAAAGCTTTTTGAAACATTGTGGGAAAAGGAGAAAATGCTGGTATTTTCTCCTTTTCCAACAATGTTTTCTATATATTCAAAGACAACTTACATCATATACACCAAATTTCATTTGCTTTCTGCAAAAATGCTTTTACATTCAAAAAGTCTCAAATTTTGAAGTTTGATAAAGAGTTATTGCTTGCCTACAAAGGTACAATGTTTGCTTAACCATGTTCTACCCCAAGGAAAGGGAATTTTGAAAACATTGTAGGAAAAAGGAGAAAATGCTGGTAACCAGCATTTTCTCCTTTTTCTACAGTGTTTTCTACCCTTTCGTAAACAAATTTCATTATTTTTGTAACATTTGATTTGTCGTCTGCAGATGCTTTCAATTTGGACCAGTCAAAAATATTGTCCTCTTGTTAAGAGATAATGCTCATCAGTCCTGCATTATGGCAGATTTGACGAGGAAAAAAGGACAGGTTTTTTTTTTCAAACTTATTATTTTTCCTCCGCAATATTTCCATCAAAAAAAGCTTTCTTGTTCTTCTAGGAAACATGGTGGGAAAAGGAGAATTAGAAGAAAACTCTAGTTGTCCTCAAGCATCATTAAAAAGCAGGATCATTAACAGCATTCTCTCATTTTTCAACAATGTTTGAAAAAGCTCGCCTCCTCAGCGTCATTAATTCATGTACTTGTTGTTGTTTAGTACAGGATTGACCCTTTCGTTTATCACACAAGTTTTAATGACCCTGAAGAAAGAAAGATTTTGAAAACATTGTTCAAAAAAGACAAAATGCTGGTAACCAGCATTTTTTCCTTTTCCCACAATGTTTTCTACCCTATCAAAAACAGAAATCATCATTAAATTTTGATCTTCATTTATGTTGTTGTCTGCACACACTTTCAATTTTGTTGGGTCCATATTTTTGTTACAGATAACCACCTCACATGCCAATGAAAGAGAAAATGCTCGGAGAAGGCTTTTGAAAAAAAAATGAGAAGAGAAGGAAATGTTGGTTACAAGTATTCTCTTCTTTTACCACAATGCCTTCTTACTCTTTTAAAGATAAATCTCATGGTTACCAGACAACAAAATTTGAGATATGATCTTTTTGGAAGCATTTGCAGTCGACAAACCAAGTTGATTTCTATCAATGAAGTTTCTCTTTGAAAGGGTTGAAAACAGTGGGAAAGAGAGAAAAGCTGGTAACCAGTAGTTTTCTCATTTTTCCCCTCAATGTTTTCAAAAGCCTTTTTCTTTGGTGTTGTTAAAACCTCGGATTATTTGGTAAAGAGATAATTGGCCTATAGCTTCAGATTTTGCTTATAATGTGAAAGGTTAGAAGAACTTTTTCAATAATGTTTTACAGGTTTGACCTGCACAGAACAAAACTTTATCTCCAAAGCTGGTGCCCAGAGAAAAGCTTCAGAAAAAGGGATCATTGTTGTTGCCCCAGATACCAGTCCAAGTAAATAAAACATTTTTGTTTTCCTTTTTTCTGTAGAGTTATGTTTACCACAAAGGCTGTGGTAACAGTTTACATATGGTCTTACCTGAGATCTACACTCTCCAAACTTATGCGAGATATTCTTGACAAACAGCTTTGAATTTGTAATTTTTAGCGAGACTGTTTTCAAAGAAAACAGTGAGGTATTGTCATGGGCCTGTTGTTGTCTGTGAAAAGGGGGCTCAATGCATCTGTGAAAAGTATCGGCCCAGGTCAGCCTGCACAATCCACGCATGCTGACCTGGGCCGAAAGTTTTCACTATTGGTCAATTTTCTGTATGTCCAAGGACCAGTTTACTGCCTGATTTTGCCAATTGTTCAACAAAATTGACTTTATGTATCATGTGATGAGTAGCTTGGTAGCATGCATCGTGGGGATGCATTAAGCCCCCTTTTCACAGAGCATGGCTCATTTGTATAAAATTTGGAATTGGCACAGATCAACACCAACAGTCTTGGGATCCCATGCCGTGGACACCAATAATTTTGAAGGGAAAATGCACTAAAGATTTCAGCATTTTAGAAAATGAGCAGACCCTAATTTTGCTAGACAACTGAATTAGGACAGCCTTCCCCCAAAAGATAGTGTTGAGCCCTGAAATTTTTAAAGATGAGATATTTATTCTAATTTTAGGAGGAGTTGATATTGAGGGAGAGGACGATAGCTATGATTTTGGCTCTGGTGCTGGTTTTTATGTAGATGCCACTGAAGAGAAATGGAAGACTAACTATCGAATGTATTCCTATGTAACAAGTGAAGTAAGTGTTCACTTTTCACACATTGAAATTTAAGGTCAAAGAGTTCCTGTCTTTGCTATAGGAAATTTTATGGACAGCAAAGATCAAGATCAGATTTTACATTTTGTGCAGTCTAATCATAGATCTACACAGTCCATTATACAAAGGCAATCTTGTGAAAGCAAACTTGAAATTGCAATATCTTTAATGCCCCAAGCCATTTTAATGGGGAGACACATAGCATCACAGCTGACCCTACACATGTTTATCTCTTACATGATTTTTGTGTCCCAAAGGTATGAAAAATGATTCCGTTTGTTATCTGTGGAAAGCATTAGTCTACAGGATTTATGTGTTACCCTCTGCCCACACAATCTCGAGTTTTAATGACACTGGAAAATTAAACTTTCGAAAATATTGTTGAAAAGGGAGAAAATGCTGGTTATCAGTATTTTCTCCTTTTCCCACATTGTTTCCATAATTTCAGGTATGAATTCCATCATTTTTATACGCCCGTCGAAGACGGGACATATTATGGGATCACCCATGGCGTCGGGGCGGGAAGGCGGGCGGCGTCCAGTTCTTTGTCCGGAGCATAACTTTGTCATCTTCAGTCCGATTGACTTGAAACTTGGCAATTGTGTTTGTTGCAATAATACGAAGTGCAGTGCAAAAGAACCATAACTCTACCTCGTACTGTCTTTGAGTTATTTCCCTTCGATTGTCATTTTTACAGCATTTTCAGCTTGTCCGGAGCATAACTTTGTCATCTTCAGTCCGATTGACTTGAAACTTGGCAATTGTGTTTGTTGCAATAATACGGAGTGCAGTGCGAAAGAACCATAACTCTACCTCGTGTTGTCTTCGAGTTATTTCCCTTTGATCGTCATTTTTACAGCATTTTCTGCTTGTCCGGAGCATAACTTTGTCATCTTTAGTCAGATTGACTTGAAACTCGGCAGTTGTGTTTGTTGCAATAATACGGAGTGCAGTGCGAAAAAACCATAACTCTATCTCGTGCTGTCTTTGAGTTATTTCCCTTTGATTGTCATTTTTACAGCATTTTCTGCTTGTCCGGAACATAACTTTATCATCTTCAGTCCAGTTGACTTGAAACTTGGCAATTGTGTTTGTTGCAATAATACGGAGTGCAGTACAAAAGAACCATAACTCTACCTCGTGCTGTCTTTGAGATATTTCCCTTTGATCGTCCTCTTTTCAGCATTTTCTGCTTGTCCGGAGCATAACTTTGTCATCTCCAGTCTGATTGACTTGAAACTTGGCATTTGTCTTTGTTGCAATAACAAAAAGTGCAGTGCGAAAGAACCATAACTCTACCTCGTGCTGTCCTTGAGTTATTTCCCTTTGATCGTCATCTTTACAGCATTTTCTGCTTGTCCGGAATATAACTTTGTCATTTTTAGTCTGAACATCTTCAAATTTGGTATGTATGATTGTTGAAAAATTATGGAGTGCAGGGCACAGGAACCATAACTCTTCCTAGCATGAATTTTGAGTTATTCCCCCTTAGATCTTCATTTTTATAGCATTTCTTGCTTGTCCGGAGCATAACTTTGTCATCTTAAGTAGGAATGACTTGAAATATTGTATGCTTATTTGTTGCAATATTTGGAAGTGCAGTGCGCAAGTATTGTAACTCTACCTCATGCTGTCTTTGAGTTATTTCCCTTTGATCATTATTTTTACAGCATTTAGTGCTTGTCCGGAATATAACTTTGTCATCTCAAGTCAGAATGGCTTCAAACTTGGTATGCATGTTTGTTGCAATATTACAGAGTACAGTGCGCAAGAACAATAACTCTACCTAGCGCGGATTTTGAGTAATTCCACTTTGATCTTCATTTTTACAGTCCAGTTCTTTGTCAGGAGCTTAACTTTGTCATCTCCAGTCTAATTGACTGGAAACTTGGTATTTGTGTTTGTTGCAATAATACGGAGTGCAGTGCAAAAGAACCATAATTCTACCTCATGCTGTCTTTGAGTTACATGTATTTCCCTTTGATCGTTATTTTTACAGCATTTTCTGCTTGTCTGGAATATAACTTTGTCATTTTTAGTCTGAACATCTTCAAATTTGGTATGCTTGATTGTTGAAAAATTACGGAGTGCAGTGCACAAGAACCATAACTCTTTCTAGCATGAATTTTGAGTTATTCCCCCTTAGATCTTCATTTTTATAGCATTTCTTGCTTGTCTGGAGCATAACTTTGTCATCTTAAGTGGGAATGACTTGCAATATGGTTTGCTTATTTGTTACAATATTTGGAAGTGCAATGCACAAGAATTGTAACTCTACCTCGTGCTGTCTTGAAGTTATTTCCCTTTGATCGTCATTTTTACAGCATTTAGTGCTTGTCCGGAATATAACTTTGTCATCTCAAGTCAGAACGACTTCAAACTTGGTATGCATGTTTGTTGCAATATTACAGAGTACAGTGCGCAAGAACAATAACTCTACTTAGCGTGGATTTTGAGTAATTCCACTTGAAATTCATTTTTACAGTATTTCTTGCTTGTCCAGAAGGGAACTTTGTCACCTCAAATCAAATTGACTTGAGACTTGTTAAACATGTTTGCTGCAGTTACGAAAAGTGCAATGCACTGGAGACATAACCTTACCTAATGCCCTTTTGGAATTATTCCCTATTCATATTTTTTTTTTTACAGCTTTTCATGCTTCTCTACAATATAACTTTGTCTTTTCATGTTGGAATGACCTGAAACTTTATATGCATGTTTCCTTAACATTAGAGGAGATATTCATGCCTATTTCAATCACTTACATGATTTCTGCTGCACTACTATTTTCCTCTACCTGCCCTTTACGATTATTATTCCCCCTCAACAACTGGCGGTGGGACGGGCATATCTTGCGACAATTTGCCGCTCTTGTTGCAATATTTGATTTGTCATCTACAAAGGCTTTCAGTTTGGACTAGCCTAAAATTTTGTTGTGTGTTAAAGATTTATACATAGGTATATCATTATAAAATATCATTACATTTATGATGGAAGCCACCAGTTTTTATGAGAGTTATGATCTGTTTCAGGCTTAATTTCTTGAAAAATTCTGGTTTCCATGTTTTATGGGTTGAAGATATTATTTTAGTGGATTCATATTTCATATGTACCAGAATACAGTCATACAATAAAGGGATTATACCTTCTTTTGTCTTTTATATTTAATAGCTAACCGAGGTGATTGAAAGTAATTTTAATGTGAAAAAAGGCCAGATGTCTATCACAGGTCACAGGTAAGAATCTTTTAATAAGAGCACTACAGCTTACAACAACAGTACCGCTTTGAAATTGGAAGGAGATGTTTGCATGGTTCTTTGCTAAACTTTATATGGATCTTTAATGGCTCAATGATGAAGTCTCTACCAAACAACATAACTTTAAACTTGTCCAGACTGGGACCAGTTGCAGACACTTAAATTAACTCTTTACCAATTGACAAAATTTTAGCCGTGTCCACATTGATAGCACTGGCAGACGATAGAATAAATGTTGCTCAGAACATAAAAATCTATCTTTTAAAGACTATAAAACAGTTTGGGAAAAGGTGTAAATTACCACCATTTTCTCTTTTTCCCCACAATGTTTTCGAAAGTTTTTTTCCACGGTGTCATTAAAGTTGGGTCAAAAACAAGGTCACCAGGTCAAATCTTTAAAATAGCTTGTATAGCTCTAGAGTCAACATTTTTTGTCCTATACTTATGAAAATTAGAATGTTTTTCTTGATGATCAATAAGATGAAATTGAAAATGGGTCACATTGGGTAAAGAAATAGGTCACCATGACAAATCTAGGAAAAACCTTGTGTACACTCTAGAGGCCATATTTTCTGTCCAATACTTATGAAAGGTGATCAGAATCTTTGTTTTGATAATATCTACCATGGGAAAATTGGCTATGTTGGGCTAAAAAGTAAGTCACTGAGAGAAATTTTCAGTCTAATAATTAGGAAAGCTTGTTAGAATGTTTGTCATATCTCGAAAGAGATTGAAAATGGGTCATGTTTGGAAAAGAGACTCAGGTGAGCGACTTCAGGGCCATCATGGCCCTCTTGTTTTGTATTGGAGTTTAATGCTGTTTTTACAGCAAAGGTGATATGGCAGCCAGTGCACCAGTACTTACACAACTTTCTTTCCAAGCCATTGACTACTTTCTCTAATGCATCAGGGGAGAAAGGTAAAAAAGTGTCAGAAAGAAAGTTTGCAGCAACAGGATATAGAACCCACAGTCAACAGGTCACAAATCAGATATGCTTACCACTGAACTACCCTTTACTTGTGAAAATTTGATAAGACATAAATTACTGAGCTATTGCTTTGATATGACTAGTTCATTCAAATCATAAGTGTATTTTGTCTTGCGGGTTCTCCTTACAATAGTCTTCATATGACAGTTCTAACTGGTACCCACAACAAAAGTTTCTCCAAATACTTGTATCTACATTAATGTGACGGGGAGTATTGGGTTTCACTTCATCTGTTGAGGTACATGATGTTTGTTTATGCGCTGAGGTGTATGATCTCCATTGCTTTGACAAAATAGGGCTTGTTCAAAACCTTAACTTTGCTTGTTCTGTAAATAGTCCACAGACTGGGACATTTTGGTAGATGATCTATTTACAGTTTGCAGAAAAATACAGTGAAATGGCTTTAATAGGATGGATGACTGCAATTGATTAACCTTACAGACTGGTTGATATTGAAAGTAATTACAGATAAGATATTAACCTTTTTACCAGATGACAAAATTTGTTACTCTCCCAAATTGGAAAATTTTTGCACACTATAAAGTATAAATGGCCCAAATGCCTTGTATCTCATTGTCGTTAAAACTTGGCATTGTGTGGTAAAGGGTGAAACATGCTTCAGATGATATGATTTGTCTTTGATAAGGTGGAAATAATTGTGAGAAAAGGGGAAAATGCTGGTTCCCAGCATAATTTTATTTTCTAAAATGTTTTCAAAAGCTGTCTTCCTCAGGCTCATAAAGTCAAATGATACTTTTATATCTGATAAAATGCAGTCACATATCTCTTACAGTATGGGCGGCCACGGCGCACTGATCTGTGCCATGAAGAATCCAGGAAAGTACAAATCTGTCAGTGCCTTTGCCCCTATTTCTAACCCCATTCAGGCACCCTGGGGCCAAAAAGCATTTTCAGGTTATTTAGGATCTGACAAGGCGAAATGGAAGGTAAGATATTGAATGCAGTCCTTTTTATGAAATACGAGGTATGTCTGGAAAGTAATAGGTCAAGCTTATTTGATGCTGTTAATGTTACTCAATCGTACTGAAATTTAGCATACAGAAAATTTAACCTTTTTTGTCCACATATACCAATTTTCAGCTATTTTCGTTAAAGCAAACAATTTTATGTATAAAAGTATCTCAAAGGTAATAAGGTTTCGACCTGCAGAGCATTTTGGAACGTCACAAAGTGAATGTTAAATGCTAAATAACGTTACTCCTTTTTGAAGTAGGAATTGCCGTGAAGGAGTGACTTTATGTGGCAATGAACCCTTGTGATGTAGATTTCTTGGAACCAGTCCTTTCTTTAAGATTTAATAACAGATCATACTGCCAGATGAAGCTCCTCGACAACTGTCTCCCGCATAGGTCCGATTTCAGTTGAGGGAAAATGCAAAGTCAAATAGCACTAAGTCAGGCAAGTACAGAGAATGTTAACTCTCTCAAACCCTGCTTTTTTAGGTGATGGCATTCTACAGTGCTTCCAAACTATAGACTCATGTTTGTTTCTGGTTCATACAGATATGAAATGAGTTGTATGCATGGTAATAATGCGATGAAGGAAATGCTCTTTTTCTCATTAGTAGCGCAGAATGAATGCCAACAACAAAGTTACTCTTTTAGTTTCGTCATCATCACCGAATAGATGAGGCGCCAAGCGTGCACAAACTTTGCTCATTTGAAGATCTTCTCTAAACTTTTGGTGAACAACAGATTTACACCATATTATGAGCTTAATTCTCTGACAGTTTTTAGCAGTCTGTATCAGTAGTGTTACAAGATAAGGCACCATGCAAAACTGTGGGTCTCCCCCCGACCTTTTACTTTCACTAACTAAAGTTTCACCTGTCAAGAATCTTGGAGGCCACAGGTAAACATGACTTCTTGAAACTGTTGCACAAATTGTTCAAAACACTACGATTATCTACATGATATCATATAGTGGTCTTTAATGACTTCAGCAATAGTTTTGTGACTTTTAGCACCTTAATAAAGGAATTACTGGTAATTAAAAAAGAACTGTGGTGTGCAATGGACACCTATTTTCAAAGTGCTTTGTAAGGTGGTATTTGCTTTGCTATAGCAACTGTACCATTAGTTTTACTGTACTTACTGTTGAAGTCTTTACTGTGATAAATACAAAAGAGAGACCACCTCAAGTTGATACAAGTTGCATTTATATTGCATGTAGAATAATAAAATGGCAGAAGCTTCCTATTACTTTCCAGACATAACTTGTAATTCAACTGTTTAACATACATGTGTAGATAACAAATTCCCAACCCAGGCCATTTTCTAGATATAATGTAAAATAAAATCTTTAAAATTTTCATTACCATAGGTGAAACAAGACTTTAGCAGATGGCACAGATCAGGATCAAAGGGCCGAGTCTGGTCTTTGATCTATACTGTATGTTAGTTTAGGCAAGCCCACAGGATAAAAATCTTTATGAATTTCAGTGGGTAATATTAACAGTCATCAAAAGACATGGAATATTTATTTGGAACCAAAAGTCTTAAACTTTTACTAAACAATCACAAGTTTTAACAAAAGAAGAAGGTTTTTGAAAACATTGCGGGAAAATGCTGATTACCAGGGTTTTTGCCTTTTCCCCTCCCTACACCCTAATGCACCTGTGTTCACTAACCTTTCACAGACAAATTTCACACTGAAGCACATTTGATATGTTGTCCTCAAATGCTTTGGATTTGGATAAGTGGAAAATAGTGTTGTGTGGTGAAGATTTAAGTTAGTAAATTTTACAGACAGTTCTAAGAAGACTAATGGCCTGTAGATATTGGCTTGTAGTAGAAATTTCTGGTGGTCCACGGATAAAATATTTTTTTCACTGTTTTCCTGTGATTTTATTCAAACTACATGTTTATGCTATTAATAACAAAGAATCATAGTTACGCTAAAGGCACATGTACCTTTGATGAATAAGGATCACATAGCACACTAGAGTTATCAACCCTTGGCTTGAGCTAAATCTCATGTAAAATATGTATTGATAAAAGGTCTCTCAATCAAAGCACTTGACTGGTGTATCAACTGTGTAATCCTTGAACATACAGTTCTGATATAGATCCTGAGCCATTTTGAGTGACCTTTTATGTCTAGAAATGCCTTTAATTTGAACAAGTCTAAAATTTGTTTTTTGGTAAAGATATAGCTGAAGCCAATTTAATCAGCTCTTCTGTTTTCGAAGAAAACAACAAGATTGTCATAGTCGCGTCGTTGTCGGCAGCAGCATGCAAAAACTTTAACATTGGATAGTATCTCTGCCATATCTGAACATACTTCAAACTTCAATAAGTTGTTAACTATCAAAAGGGGAACCCATACAAGAAGGGCAGATAGCTATCAAAATTTTGACACAGTTATGCCCCTTTTTCATCTTACAATTTCCACTAAAATCAAGCAACAGTAGCCAAGGAGCTGTATCTGCATCAAATGCTCCTGTTTACTTTTCCTTTTGGAAAGCACGGCAGAAAGTAAAGAGATTTGAAGTGATAGGACATGTCTTCAAACAGTTGAAAAAATTTGTTTGAAATGGTAACCAGCATTTTCTCCATTTCCAACGATGTTTTCTAAAATTCTCCTAAACACTTGAAGAGGATTGTGTAGAGGGTCAAATCACTTTCTGTAATCGTTCAAAGTATACATGTTTGTTACAGGAATATGATGCTACAGAACTGATCAAGAGTTACAATGGACCGCCATTGAACATTCTTGTTGATCAAGGGGATGCTGATAATTTCTATACACAGTTGCAGCTACTGCCTGAAAATCTGAAAGAAGCATGTGAATCAAAAGGTGAACCCATCAAACTTAGACTGCAGAAGGTGTGTATTGTATTTTAGTGTAGTCAACATATCTTATTTCATGCTTTTTAGTAGTTTATTTGGAAGTAATGGTGGATTTTAAGGTTTGATAATTCATGGTTACGACCAGTGAAATTTAAATTAAATGTTTCCGTAACTCTTCAGTTGAAGGCGGAAACAGTAGTTCTCACGCACTAGTTACATTGGTTAACGGTGTGTCATTCGACCAGACGGAAATATGACATAATTTATATGCATTTACCCTACATTTCTCATGCTTTACATGATATTGTAATGCGTTGTTATATGGGGGAGTTATGCCGCAGGAGATTATCGGAAACAACTGTACTGGATTTTGATGAAAGTCGTAACAAAAAAAGGGTTAGAGGCATGAAATAAGTAGAACATTTGTTTTTTTCAGACAACATCATCGGTAATATTTTCACTTGTTGTTGTGCTACTTGTGAAAATATTGCCAATGATATCGACTCTAAGAAATAAATTTTGGTCTTTCACCGAAAAAAAAATTATCCTCTTTATGTATATATACTGCTATTGGCTGTAAGAACTGGTCTGGCGGAGAGGAGCTATGCTACAGTTCACTGCATTTTAGATTGAGGTAAAATATGTTATTCAGAAATCATCATGAGTGGCCGTATAAATAGCTAAATGAAGAAAAAGAATGCAAGAATCACACAACATGGATAATAAGCACCTTTTTTCACAATGTTTTCAGATGGTAAAAGAGTATGCACTTCATGTGTCCATAGAGCAAAAGGATCGATAAAGTACCATTATGATGCATGTGTTTAAGTAGATTTACGACAAACAATTCCGAACTGGATTGAGGCCACTAAAATGAAAAATAAACTTTGACTTGTGTCAAAGGTTAGCCACGCTCTGCCAGGTCAATTTTTTACAGCCAATAGTTTAGTTTAAACTTCTCTACCAAACAAAAAAAAACTTAACTTTGTCCAAATTGAAAGTAGCTGCAGACGATGACATATGTCAAAAGATGAGATCTGTCTTTGAATGGGCAGAAATCATTGTGGGAAAAGGAGAAAATGCTTGTAAATGGCATTCTCTCATTTTCTCACTATGTTTCCAAAACTTTTATTCATCAGGGTTATTAAAATCCAGGATTGTTTGGTAAAGGGTTAAAAGGGCATGTTTAGATTTTTTGCCACAACTGAAATCAAAATACATTTGTATCATGCATTAAAATTAGATGTTAGACATGATAAATTATCATTGACCTTTTACCAAACAGTCATGGATTTCACTTCATTTTTTACTAAACAACAAAATTATTTTAGACTTTCTCAAATTCAAACCATTGCAGATATAGAGGATCTTACATGAGTGTTTATGTATTATCATTTTTATCAAACGAGTTGACTAAAATTGTATGACGCGAGCCTTGGCGAGCGTCAAATACATTTTAGTCAACGAGTTTGATAAAAATGATAATACATAAACACGAATGTGAGATTCTATTTATCACATAAAACGAATGACAGACAGAAAAATATCCCGCATCATCACCTTCAGCCTCTATACCGTTCACGGGTCCATGTTTACGTTGTAGGTTGGTTTCAAATGTGTACATACACGACTAGATAGTTCTGTGACATTTACACCAAAAGAAGAGTGAACTAGTTTATAGAGGGGTTAAGTCCACCTATTTCCGCAATAATATTGATTTTAAGAGACTTTCGCTGCATTTCTTGGTTTTTATCAAACGTGAAAATCAAAAACTTATCAGGCGTATACGTCTTAGCAACAGTGACGTCAGTTTTCCCCGAAACGGCGTAACAGTACAAATTCCCGCACAAACTGTGGTTGGTTTCTCTCGCTTCACGCGCTCGTGACTGAAAACTGATCGGAACCGGGACCCAAAAAACGATAATACACTAGTGTATTATCAAAAATAAGTCATGGATTTAATACACTGCCGGAGGAGGTTTTATGTGATAAGATGAATTATATGTAGCTTAAATGACTTGATTTCTTTTATGAAAGATTAGAAAGGCTTTCAGAAAAAGGAGAAATTGCTGGGTACCAGTATTTTCTCCTTTTCCCACAAGGCTTTTGAAAAGACTTCTCTTGAAAGGTTGTTAAAACACTGGATTGTGTGGTAAATGGTTAAACGATGCTGAGGAAGTGGGCTTTTGAAAACATTGTGACAGAATTAGAAAATTTTGATGAACCCTTCCAAGTCAAAGCTATACATTGAAGCCAGATATATTTTTTTATTTGCATATTCTTACAATCTTGACAAGTGTAAAGTTTTTTCTTCTGGTTAAGAGTTAAGAATGCTAGAATTTTGAAAACACATTGCTGCTGTATTGCAGTTTCAAGACAGTTTTGCCATAAGGTCTCCAAATATCTATAGATGAGGGTATGCAAGTGACTCTAGCAATAAACTATCACAACTTTCCACCATTGTTTACAATTTTTACTTGATGTAATTTTCTCCTGACCAGATACGATCCCTGTCCTGACCAAGATTAGTTTCCAATGACAAATCTGAAACTTCTTTTCATTCTTTGGGCATTAGATATAGCTAATTTATTGATTCAAACACAAATAACCAAATTCTGAAAATTGGATCATTATTGTCTGAAACATCCTCGGAACCCAGGTTTGAAGCATTACGTTACTCTCCATGCATCATCCCTGGGAAAATTGACTAGCAAATCGTCGTTTCTTATAAATATTCATATGGTCGGGAAGTACCCTAATAGCCAATCGAAAGATCGATAACAAAATGATACTCTCTTGTAGACAGGATAATTTCATTTCTTCCGTTACTAAAAATAACCATGGAAAAAAAACCTGAGGTTGTCAACAAATATGGCGGCCGTCGGCGTGCTTGTCTCCTGTGAGATATGCCATTGTGCAATACAGGGACGACACTATCGATCTTTGTGTACGATTTTAAATGACAATCTTTCGGTGTTACACCGAAAATCTCTTTTAAACGCTTCTCGATTGTGGTGTTGATGGGCGCCGCCATATTTAAAGTATCGCTAAGCTTGATTTGCAACGAATGATGTGATTGGATATCGACAAATAAAAAACAGAAATGACGACATATTTGTGATAAAAATACTTTAAATTTTCTCAAAGAAAAACTGAGATCACCAGTCAAAATGCTTCATGAATAAATCATGAGAACAAGGAAACGCCAGCGAAATAACTCAGGGGCGATTACAGAATGAATCGAAACTGGGTCACCGAGGATGTGTCTGAAAATGACAGTATCTTTAGTATCTTGAGTGTTGATTGATAAAATGAATTTCTCCATGTAAAAAAGAAAAAGCCGAAATGTACCACTTCATGGGTTTTATTGCCAGAGTAGGCAACAGAGGAATGAGCATAATCTGTGCACTCTGATCTTGATCAACACCATTTTTGCATGTTTTGTATAACCAAAGTCATTCTTGCTTGGTTAATTTCTCCCGTTATTGATGGTGAAATTCTCAAATATTTACATATTTAGTTTCTACAGCCATGCTGGTTGTTTTTTAGTGTAGATTAGTTATGCCCCTCAAACACTGCCCTGGAAATTTACTTTGTAACCATGACGACCTGAAAACCTATAATCTATTGTTATAGGGAATTTCATTGATATACACTCCTTTTTTTGTGTATTTTTCAATGTTATTGTAAAGATGTTATGTGATATGTACTATTTAATAGAAATAAAACCAATAAGTGTTTATTTAATGTATAAAATGTATATATTACTTGAAAAATTCATGATTTTTTGCTTATTTTGTGATTAATGCTCTTTGCGTCAAAATGCCAATTATTCATATCGGTATGATAAATATTTAATTCATCATAAATTTCTTAAACCATGGTCAATCTCCCTCATTTTTTCAGAAAAGGTGTGTATTTGTATGTAGACTTGAAAATGTAACGCTTTGTGCAATCTTTTCTTGTGTCTATTAGTGTGTGAAATCCTTAAGGATGAACAACCATGCTTAACTCTCGATCAGTGCTAAATTTTAACGACTATGAAGAAAAAAGCAGTTTGAAAACATCATGGAAAAAGGAGAAAATTCTGTTAATACAATTTTCTTCTTGATCTTCCAAACACAGATTTCAATTTTGAGTTACATTTATTTTGTCATCTGCAAAAACTTACAATTTAGACATGTCCAAAATTTTGGCATTTGGTAAAGAGTTAACCTTTAAGCTGCAAAGAGTGACTCTCTGACCTTTAGCGACAATGTAGATCAAGATCAGACTGCACAGAACGTGCAGTCTGATCTTGGATCTACACTGTCCGATATGAAGATATTTATCTTCAAGATATAAGTTCGAAATAGCATTATTCGGGTTTTTACAATTTGGTTGAAAGTTTAATGTAATTAATTTAGCAGGATAAGGGTTAAAGGGAGAAAATTTGATTTTATTGAATTTTACAATTTCTTTCTTTTTTTTTGTTTCAGGGTTATGACCACAGTTATTACTTCATTGCATCGTTCATTGATGATCATATTGATCACCACGCAGAGCATTTGAGCCAGTGACTAACCGAAAGAACTTTTCTAGTGCAGAATAAATTATGACCGTTTATTCCTACCTGTGTTTACAAGGGCAATTTTGATTTTTTTTTTCTCATCAATAACTATTCTGTTGGATTGAAATTCTCAAAACAACAACTAATTCTTTCTAATTATCATATTCAGTTTATATGAAGTATATGTATGTTACATGAGTGGTATTTTTTTGGTTATTTAGTCTAACATTTTTATATGAAAATGATGAAAAAGAAGGTTTTCGTCACATTTTATTTAACCCTTTTAGTGCCACAGAATTTTTTTTTTTTTACGGACGGCATAGATCAAGATCTGATTGCACAGAACATGCCTTCAGATCTTTGATCTACATGTATATCAATTACTTGTCTAGTCGTACCTACACGATAAAAATCTTTGTCTGAGTTTCAGTGAATTTTATTATCAGCCATCGAAAGAGGTCAAGTTTCTATATTTGAGACTGAAAGTGTTAAAAAGAAATAAGTCTTTTCATTAACCCTCTAACACACAATTTTGAGTTTAACGACCATGAGGTAAAAAGCATTTGAAGATCTTCTGTGACTTTTCCACAAAGTTTTCTATCCTTTCTGATACAAATGCCACTATAAAATTTTCTTGTTTGATAAAGAGGTTACCTTAACCTGACTTAAATTTTGTCTGCCTGTAAAGTGTTGAAATATTTATCCTTTGTAACGTTTGTACAAGTTATTGATGTAGGCTTTGGCTTTAGAAAAGCTAGTATGGAAATGTGATAAACCATTCCACTTACAACAGTTCTGTTTTTATAAAATTGGCGCCAAGATTTAAGGTTATGGTTTTGTAAAGCCAGTTTCCTGCTTTTTTTCTTTTAAGAAAAACATTATTAACTAGATAATTCTGGTCGTTGCTTTTTTTTTTTTCGTATTTTTTCGTTACAATTGGTCATGAATTTACAGATTTATGCCAGAAACATATACCACTGATTTCGCTTTTTGTCTGCTGCAAACAAAGTTTTATCATAAACAGAATGCACTGCCATAATACATTCTTTAGACTGCCAAGACTATTATATTAGGAACCTTTGATGTTTTCGAAAGGGAAAAGGTGCGATGATACGGGACTCGAACTCTGGACTCCTGACCTACAGGGTGATAGCAATCACCACTGAGCTACTTATTCCTCCCGGCATCGGTCACTGCCGATTTTCAGTGCAAGTTGAGGAGTCCTTTGGGAGAAGGGGATTTAATGTATCTAGGTGATACATTATTCCATGCAATTCATCACATGGTTATGTATCCATGAAAACTATTTTGTCTAAGAACGACCTGAATCATGAGGTAAACTACAGAAAATTGACAAATAACAAAAACGTTTGATCCAGCTAGATATTTTTTTGCACATGCATTAACTCCCTTTTCACAGAGCATGGCTCCCGTCCGAGTAGCTCGGTGGGTTAGCGTATGGGACTCGTGACCTGGTAGTTGCGAGATCGATACCCGGTATAGGCAAACTTTTTTTTCGGCGATTTTTCGCCTCTCACCTCAGATGCATGTGAGAAAGTAGTCAGTGACTTGGAAAGAAAATTGTGTCAGTACTGGTGTAAGAAAGCCAGGAAACGCATGCATAGGTGCACTGACCTCCTTGATATGACCTAAGCTGTTAAACTCCAATTCAATCAATCACTCGACAAAACATGGCTCATTTCCATCTTCATTGTGTTATGTGTAGCGATATAAGAAGTGGCCAAAGGATTTGAAAATAGGAATTAGAAAACATGAGAAATTAGTAACTTAGTAATATAGGATATTTGTTGTTTTCGGGGAAAGATCGAAATTTATTTCATCGAGTGAACATCATCGGTGCCACTCGTGAAAATATTACCGATGATGTTCACTCGATGAATTAAATTTCGATCTTTTACCGAAAAAAAAAACGAATATCCTCTATCTTCTTCCGTTATTTCTCGATAAACTACTGGAAAGCATGAAAAAAAAATCTGTTTTTAATTCTTATATAGATGGATTTCTTTGAAAACTTTAGAGTTAGCAAGATGATACATTAATGCCATTTTTAGGACCTTTGTGTAGCTCCTAGATCAACCCTTAGGCTGCTTAGCGCGACTCACTCACCTTCTGCAGACAGTGTAAATCATGATCATACTGCACAGAACGTGCAGTCTGATCTTCGATCTACACCGTCCGATACAAAGATATTTTCCTACAAAATATACCTTTGCAATAACGATACATGTTTTTAGCTCCACTGGCCGAAGGCCAGCGAGCTATTGTCATGGCGTTGTGTCCGTCGTGCGTCCGTCCGTCCGTCCGTTCGTTCGTCCGTTCGTCCGTGCGTGCGTCCGTAAACTTTTTCTTTAAAAAACTTCTCAGAAACTATTGACTGGATTTTTACCAAATTTCACAGGAATGTTCCTTTGGTGGTCCTCTTTCAAATTCCTTCAAATAACTGTGTTCCATGAAGAATTCTGGTTGCCATGGCAACCAAAGTAAAAAACCTTTAAAAATCTTCTCCTCCCAAACCGCTATTTGGATAGCATTATTATTTTGCAGGAATGTTCCTTAGATACAGGTTTACAGAATTCCTTAAAAAAAAAAGATCTGTCAGAAAACATGGCTTTTATGGGAGACTCATTTTCCTTTTATGGTATAAAGGAAAATCTTTGAAAAATTTCTTCTCTAAAACTATTCATTGGATTTCATTGTTGTTTTGCAGGTAAGTTCCTATGGTGGTTGTCTACCAAATTGTTTCTTCAGTGAGCTAAAATGCAGGATTGAATGATAATTGTTAAAAACTTCCTTTCGCCATTATAGAAATATCAGGCCTGTGGAGCGATTCAGGCGCTCAAGCGCCTCTAGTTGGGTTTATATAATCGGGTTGAAAGTTTCATTTCATTTATTTAGCAGGTTAAGGTTTAAATTGTGTCGCATCAAAATTTTTGTGGGCACATGTTGTTAGAAGTATGTATGCTTTGTATGATACAAATAAAGCTGCGATATTGAAATGTCTTGTTATAGAAATCCCTTTACCATACAGTCCCGAGTTTAATGACCCTTAGGAAAAACTACCTTTGAAACCGTTGTGGCAAACGGAAAAAGTGCTGGTGACCAGCATTTTTAGCTCGGATGCTTCGTCGAGTTATTGTCATAGCCCTGTGGTCTGCGTCGTCGAGTTACAGCCCTGTCTTGTTATAGCCCTGTCGTCTGCGTCGTCGAGTTACAGCCCTGTCTTGTTATAACCCTGTGGTCTGCGTCGTCGAGTTACAGCCCTGTCTTGTTATAGCCCTGTGGTCTGCGTCGTCGAGTTACAGCCCTGTCTTGTTATAGCCCTGTCGTCTGCGTCGTGGTGCTGAAACCTTGACATTTGTAATACGGCTTTTATTACCGAAGATATTTACTCAGGCTTGGACAAGCTGTTAACTACCTAAAGTTGTACCCATACAACAAGAGCAGATAACCATCAAAGTATTTTTGATACGGTTATGCCCCTTTTTAGCTCGGCTGTTTTCGAAGAAAACATCGAGGTATTTTCGAAGCCCTGGTGTCGTCTGCGTTGTTGTCGTTATGCAAAAACCTTGACATTTGATGATATCTCTGATATAACTGAAGATATTTACTTCCAACTCGGACAAGCTGCTAACTATCAAAAGAGGGCAGATAACCATCGAAGCATTTCTGACACAGTTATGCCCTTTTTCGACTTCGAATTTTCACTGAAAATAAAACAACTGCAGCCGAGCGCTGGCACCCGCATGCGGCACTCTTGTCTCCTTTTCCCATAGCGTTCACTGCCCCTTCAATAACAAGCCCTGTCATTGGAAACATTTAATTTATCGTCTTCAAATGCTTTCAAATTCGAACGGTCCAAAACTTTGTCGTTTGGTTACTTGCCTTTGTTTCAGTCTGGTAATCTTTTTTTTCTTTTCTATAGCCTGACTTAACTTTGTCAAAAATAGCAATAGTTATGATAACAACTACGAAACAGATTGATGTATTTTTGTGATCACTAGCAAAATGTAGGTGAAATATAAATTCTAAAAAA
This sequence comes from Hippopus hippopus, assembly GCA_946811185.2. Classification (NCBI taxonomy): domain Eukaryota; kingdom Metazoa; phylum Mollusca; class Bivalvia; order Cardiida; family Cardiidae; genus Hippopus; species Hippopus hippopus. The sequence goes on from OX328110.1 coordinate 9,830,780, forward strand.
ATGTGAGCCATGCTCTGAAAAGGTGGCTTAATGCATCTGCGGAAAAATATCGACCCAGGTCAGCCTGTGCAGTCCGCGCAGGCTGACCCGGGCCGAAACTTTTTGCTATCGGTCAGTTTTCTGTATGTTAAAGGACCAGTCAATCTCATGATTCAGTCGGCTGTTATACAAAATGGATTTTAAGGATTCTTAATTATGTGACGTCTTGCTTGGTACAATGCATCACAGAGATGCATCAAGCCCTTTTTCACAGAGCATGGTTCATCTGTTTGTCAGTTTCGAAATCAGCCACCAAGCCCCGGTAGCTGAGTCGGTAGCGTGCAGGACTTGAGAGCAAGGGGTCGTAGGTTCGATCCCTGGCTGGGCCAATTTCTTTCCGAGGATTGATGATAGTCATTGAGACAGGATTCATTCCAGTGGCTTGGAAAGAAAATTGTGCGGAGTACTGGTAAAAGAGACTCCAGGAAAGCATGGATAGGTGCACTGGCCGCCGCGATATACTGTTGAAAACGGCGTTAAACAGCAAATAATCAATCAATCAATCAATTCGAAATCAGCCACATAGGGCTTTTGGTATATAATGGATTTATCGCAAACGTAAAATGTTTTCTTAATATTAAACATTACTATTTTATTATTATTATTTTTTTTTTTTTTTTTTTTTTATTATTAGAAATGAATAGCGGACAGTATGGATCCAAGATCAGAATGCATATTCTGTGCAGTCTGATCTTGACCTACACGGCCCACTAAAGCGTCATAACTGGTCCCTAGTACTGCAAGAGTTAATTGAAAACCCAAAATACTGGTTTTGAGAGATTTCACCACTTCATACAACTTTTGAAGGGCCTCTACTCGGTAAAAGTTACAATAATTTATTTTAAATTTGTAAACTTGTTAAATTTGTAAAATTTGTAGATCCTCTTGAAAAGTTTCCGTATACTCTACTGCTGTACTAAATTTTGAACTGTTAATTTTTGAAAGCGATAACGGAATACAAGTAGTAATGTGCAGAAATATTAGCCAAATTAAAATACAGAGAAGAATGCATTGTGGGAAAAGGAGAGATTGCTCATTAAGAGTGATTCCTCCTTTTCCTAAAATGTATTCAAGGGCAATATGTACAGATACATCTATGTTTAGATTTTTCTAAAATAACCCTTCATGTTGGGCTAAATTTGTTTGTTGATTTACCATAAATATAGAACGTTAGAATTACATAAGAAATGTAAAAAAGAAAAGGGTTTAACCCCTTTACCACACAATGCCGACTTTCAACGACCCTGAGGAAGAAGTTTTATTCAGTCGGCTGTTCTACAAAGTGGATTTTAAGGATTCTTAATTATGTGACGTCTTGCTTGGTACAATGCATCACAGAGATGCATCAAGCCCTTTTTCACAGAGCATGGTTCATCTGTTTGCCAGTTTCGAAATCATCCACATAAGGCCTTTGGTGTATAAATCATCAATAAGAAGCTATTCTGAGCTCTATCTATTCCAGAAATAAAAAATCAATCCTATTCAACGGTTGAAATTTTTATTCACTAATACTCGAAGAGACTTTAACATACAGACTTGACTAAACAAGCGGACAGTGCACGGTCTGTGCAGTCTGGTTAGATGGTTATAAAAATTTGTTCATGCACAACTCGGCTTGGCATAAAATTTTAAAATTAATTTGTTATAGCTTCAAGAACAAATTTCTTTTTTTAACTCAGTGTTCGACCTTCTTTTTCTTTCTTATCTAATGAAAGTCCTTTCTTCTCATTAACCTACTTGTAAGAGCACTAATGAAATTGAAAACTTGAGCACAGACACAGTTGAGCATGAAGTAAAGTTTTATAAGCACTGAGCTAGATCTTAGCCAAACACAATTTCCCGTTTTTGCCAATGGGGCTGCAAAGGTTTAATCCATTACCAAATTGAAAAATTGTATTATCATCCACATTTTAACCCTAAGGCTGCTAAGAGCGACTCAATAACCTTTTTTGCGGACAGTGTACATCAAGATCAGACTGCACAGAATGTGCAGTCTGATCTTGAATCTACACTGTCCCAAAAGGAGATATTTTTCCCCAAAACTAGCTTTGAAATCACAGGCATTTGGGATTTTTACTATCGGCTTAAAAGTTTCATTTTACTTGTATTAGCAAGTTAAGCGCTAAGTATTTTCGAGGAAAGAAACTAAACATGGCTCCATTGACGTCATTTGTTTTTCAAAGGGTAGAGAACATGGGTAGAAATGGTTAAAACTTTACCACACAATCCGGACTTTTAAAAACACTGAAAAAGAACCTTTTGATAACATTGTTCGAAAAGGAAAAAATGCTGGTTACCAACATTTTCTCCTTTTCCCACAATGGTTTTTACCCTTTCTAAGATGGAAATCATTTTAGCAACATCGAAGTTTTCGTCCGCAAATGCTTTCAATTTGGTCCAGTCCAAAATTTGTCGCTTGGTAAAGACTTCAGGTATCTTCTAAAGCGAGTGACTGACCGACAATCCCACATTTTCCACGACCCTGAGAAAGAGGGTTTTGAAAACATCATGGCGAAAAGAAAAAAAAAATGTTGGTTGCTAGTATTTTGTTCTTTTTCCATAATTTCTTAAATCGAGGCTGATAGCGCAGTCGGTAGCGTACAGGACATGAGACCAGAGGTCACTGGTTCGAATCTCTAGCTCGGCGAATTTCTTTCCGAGGATGAATGATAATCATTGCGACAGGCTTCATTCCTCTCTCACCGTTAATTATTGTTTCGACGATGGTCATGTGGGAAAGCAGCCTGTGGCTTGGGAAGAATATTATGCGAAGTACTGTTATAAGGACCGTAAGAATGCATAGGTAGGTGAACTGGCATGCGTGAAGGCACTGATATAAATTCGAAAACGGCCTTAACATAAACAAACATAACATATACATATTTTAAACGGAGTTTTATACTTTAAGTCCGTGAAATTCCCAGCGATTACACCCTAAGAAAAGCTGACAAAAATTATTCGTCAGAGAAACCTTTGCTCAGATATTATCACTGTGTTTCATAGAGCGATAATTCCCTAGTCCAGTTGCCCCCCAAAAATGAAAATATATCCGAGTCATGCTATGTGAAAAGGGGGCTTTATGCATCTGCAAAAATATTCGACCGAGTGAGCCTGCGCAGACCTGGCCCGAAACTTTTCGCTATTGTTCAATTTTCTGTATGCCCAAGGACTAGTCTACCTCATGATAAGTCGGTTGTTAAAAAAAAAATGGATATTATGGATCAATAATCATGTGATGTTTTGTACCATGGTAAAGGAGATGCATCAAGCGCGCTTTTGCCAGAGCATGGCTTATATCTAAAATTTTCAATTGGAAGAAGGTTAGAAAAAACGAATAAATAAAATATAGATAAATGCAACATAAATGAGGCATCTGGAACCGTTTTCATCAAAATTTCTAAATTGCAATGTTGGTGTTATTTTAGTTTAACCCTTAGGCACTAAGCGCAACTCACTGACCTTTTGCGGACAGCGTAGATCAAGATCAGACTGCACATAACGTGCAAATCTGATCTTTGATCTACTCTATCCGATAAAGAAATATTGTCTCCCCCCCCCCCCCCCCCCCCAACACCTTTGAAATAGCAAAATTTGGGTTTTTACTATCGGCTCAAAAACTTCATTTTACCTATTCAGCAAGACAAGGGTTAAAAAGTAACACAAGTTTTAAATGGCTAAACCAACTGTATGTCTTTGACATCTACACAATTTCTTGGAATTAGTCTAAAATGTTATAAATGTTATATTTGTGAATACAAACCTTTGATCCGTCTTTACCAACTATTGTCAAGAACGTTCTAAGTTTTATTCTCCAGAATTTCCTAAATTTGAAAGTAACACGACTTCTGTTTGACTAAACAATTTGGTTAAGCTAGTCGGAAGTTTTATTACTTCTAAAGTAGGAAAATCTTGGAAAAGAAGACAAGAATGTTCTTGAGAATGGTTTGTGAATACGGGCCTTGGTTTGGATTAATGAAAGATAATATTTGTGAATGGACTTTGTGTGTGAACGTGAGTTGTAGAAAATAAGTTTTATAAACTTGTCCTGTAGCCGAAACCAATGTCTCATATTAACTTATTAAACCGTGGATAAGTCGTTGTTTTGGCGTTGTTACGGTTATTCTAATGAGGATAAAAATCCGAGTAAAACAGGTTCATCAAAGCAGATTACACCCAGATTACATCTGTACTACAGTTGTTTACTGTAACATATGGACGCACCATTTGCATAAGGGTCCTGTCCCCTATAGAAACAAATGTCTTCCCGAAAATAACTGATATAGGTTTTAAGCCATTATAGCATACTATGATAAAACCACAATTTTGTCGAAGCCATGTCGTTATTTTCTTGCATATGTTCAACAAAAAAGGTAAAATACCGACTCTGTACCAGTTCGGGTATACAATGGTCTGTGTTTGGTCTTCACACACGCGATGGATAAAGCCTAAGGCAGAAGAAGGGTGATTCAGTAAAGTGTGACAGTAGAGTCCTTGCAGTCTCATTTCAAGCCGGAACTTATAAAGGACAGGTTGTCATAAGGTTTGTACTTTTAGCATTATCAGTTTTTTTCCCAATCGAACAGGAAAAGAGCTCTTACAACAAAAATTGATTACTCCGATAACTGCTCTCCGGAAAACTTAATTAGTGCTCGGGCAGTGAAGTGGGTAGCTCCAAAGAAAGACCAACGTGCTCACGGGATTCGAAACCTCTTACGCTTTGCCCCTACACCAGTGTCTCCCAGTAACTTATATCGCATAGACTTCTAGTTGTAACTACATGTACATTTGCTATCAGAAGTCTACAAGTGCCGGAGTACCAAAGTCGACTAGCTACTACTTCGAATATTTAATTATAAAGTTGAATTAAAGAAATTTCCTCATTCGGTAAGTTCCATAGGAAGAAATGTAACAGCAAATGTCTGTAAAACACCCTCTCGTAATATGACATCGGACAGCATGCAATTGGCTTAATTTTCTGGATTCTTCTACATTTTGCATACTTTATCTTTATATTCGTATTTCAGATACTTTGTGCATTCATGTATACATGCACATTGCAACCTTGTAGCTTGCATAGACTCTTATTTAACTCCTTAGTACAATTCCAAGTTTTAACGTCTTTACCTATACAGACTTTAAAAAACATTGTGGAAAAAGGAGTAAGTGTTGGTAACCAGCATTTTTTCCTTTTTGCACAATGTTTTCAACCCTTCCAACGACAACTTTTACCATTTTCGATACATTTGATTTGTTGCAAGCAAATTCTTTGGTTTTGGACTAGTCCAAATTTTTGTTGTGTTGTGGAGAGTTTAACGGTATAGTATGCTTGGCAATACACGTTAAATCGCAGATGCATTTGAAAGCATTGTGGGAAAAAGAGAAAACTTTTTTTGCCAGCTTTCTATCTCATTTCCACAATTATTTCTGTCCTGCCAAATAATTCCAGTCATTGAAGCAAAATTCAGTTTATTGTACATGGATACCTTGAACACAGACAAGTCCAGAACTGTGGTAAAATCATGATTTTTTTTTTTTTTCAGCAGAAATGAGGGCTTGGATCTTTTACCTGTGGTTGATTTTTGCGAGCGTGTCCTGTCGCCACCATTGCAGGAACAAGCCAATGACAAGATGTGAGAGGGTACAGAAAGTAATACATTTCACGGAATTCAACGCCTGTCACGGTAAGAGACTGATTGAGCGTTACCAAACAATCCCAGGTATAAAAAAAAAAACCTATAGAAGAAGACTTTCGAAAATATCGTGGAAAGGGGCAGACAATGCTGGTAACCAGTATTTTCATATTTTCCCAAAATTTTGTGCACTTCTATCGACATATTTCAATGTTTGAGTCACATTTGTTTTGTCGTCAGTAAATGCTTTCTACTCGGACAAGTCTGAAATTTTGTCGTTTGTTAAATAGTTGAACCTTCTTTGTTAAGCATAAAACAGCAATGTTTCCGCGAACGCTCTGAAACAAGAGGTAGGTCAGAGAAATAGCAATGTGTGAGGGAATTTACAGAAAGTCAAACATTTCACAGAATTCAACGTGTCTCACGGTAAAGGAGCAATTACACTGTTTATGCCTAAAACAGCTTTTTTTTTAATCTGCGAACTTCTAGGTGTGATACCCAAGCTATAGTATTTACATAACGACAAAATTTTGGGACTTTCCGAATTGAAACCATTTGCAGACGACAGAATCAATGTGACTCAAAAATTGAATTTTGTGTTCGGAATGGTAGGAAACATTATGGGAAAAAGGAGAAAATCGCGGCTGGTTACCAGTATTATCTCCTTTTCCTACTATGTTTTCAAAAGGCTTTTTCTTTAGGGTTAGGAGATAGGTCAGACACTTGACAGGATGTGACGGGCTACAGCAGGTGGTATACAATGCCTGTCACCGCCAGTGGCCAATAGAGCCTATGTTCTAGGCATTAGATAGCTATGTTCCTGCCAACTCATAGCCCAGGTTCGGGTTCCAAATTTTTTTTCATCACTGCTGATCACGGTCTACATAGATCTTTTACAATAATCTTTTAACACTTTCCCACACAATCCCGAATTTTAACGACCCTGTGAAAGAAGTCTTTTGAAAACACTGTTGGAAAAAGAGAAAATGCTGGTTACCAGCATTTTCTCCTTTTCCCACAATGTTTTTTAGCCTTCTGCGAAGAAATTTCAATATTTAGTCACATTATTGTTGTCGTCTGCTAATGCTTTCAATTTGGACTGGTCCAAAATTTTGAATATCAGTATAATTTTTATTTTGATGGTTATTTACTATTATTCAATTCATATTGGTGGTTAAAGTAGCCGAGTCTTAGGTCAGCGTTAAGGTCGGTTTTTACACTTAAACCCAATGGATCCCCGGACAATCTGCAGTGTCCCGAACATGGATAAATGTAGCCTGGTTTCAGGTGATAATAATCTTTCATTCACTCCTTATCGCGGTCTCTTTTCTCGGTCAATACAGATGTGTGCAAAACGGAATATAGCTTCCGTAATTATTACTCATTTTTGAAAAGTAACGTCCGATTATATAAAAGGAAAACTTGATCGGACTGGATCCAAGGCTCGTGTCCTGGCGGTAATATCCTTTATTATTAGTGAGAAAGTAACGTCCGGTAAACGAAAAAATGATGGGACTGGAACCCAGGCTATGTTGTCCCCTGCGCATCTCGCGACATCTGTTACTCTTTATGTTTACGCTTACTGACTCTGGCAAGATTATTTGAGCCATGCTCTGTGAAATGGGGGCTTACTGCATCTGCAAAAAGAATCGACACAGGTCAGCCTGCGCAGTCCGCGCAGGCTGACCTGAGCCGAAGCTTTTTGTTATTGGTCAATCTTCTGCATGTCCAAGGACCAGTTTACCTCATGATTCAGTTGGTTGTTCAACAAAATGGATTTTATGGATCCATGATCATGTACTTGCTTTGTATCATGCATCACGGACATGTATTAAGCCCACTTTTTCCAAAGCATGGCTTATTTGTAATAGAACCAGAATACACCAGTTAAACGAACCACTGGGCTAAAAAGTCGGTTAATAACTTACATAGACATTTGGTTGTTAGACAGACTGAAGACCACATTTTAGATTCTTTCAAATCCAAAGCAAACCCATATGACATTTTAAGTGATTACTTAAATGATAAGAGTTGTCTTAAACAGAATAGAAAACGTAGTGGGAAAGGGAGAAAATGCAGGTTACGAGGACGTTCTCCTTTTCTCATATTGCATTCAAATGCCTTTTTGTTCAGGGTTTAAAAACACATACAGGTAGTGCTAGTTGGATTGGATCGCCTTGGTTATGGCACTGCATAAACCAGGAAAAACAGTGAAATTTGTTATATCACTCCGTGATATGATTAAAATACTGATTAAAACAGCTCGTTAGAGTGTTTTTGGGCAAGACACCTCAGAGCCCTCGCCTAGCACTGGTAAAACTCAAAATATATATGAATAAGTAAGTTGTCGCCGTGAGATGACTGAAACTGAAAGTGACATGACTAAAATGAGCCATGGTCTGTGAAAAAGGGGCTTAATTCATCTGCGAAAAGTATCGTTCCAGGTCAGTCTGCGCAGGCTGAATGGGGCCGAAACCTTTCGCTATTGGTCAATTTTCTGTATGTCAAAGTATACTTTATGATTAAGTCGGTTGTATAAAAAAGTGGCTATCATGGATCAATAACTATGTGATGGCTTGCTTGGTATAATACATCACGGAGACGCATTAAGCCCCCTTTTGCCAGAGCATGGCTCATATTTGTGTAATCAATCTCATGAAAGTAAAGTAAACACGATTTTAAAAAATATACAAGCTACTTTAGCAAATGTATTCGTGCACGGAAATAGTTAGAAATGGCCAATTTTGTTATTGAATGTCATCTTACCACAATGGTGTTGTTGTAGTTATTTGTTGCAATGTTTATAAAGCGATTAGGTAACCCTTAGGCTGGTAAATACGACTCAAGGACGTTTTGCGGATAGTGTAGATCAAGATCAGACTGCACGTGCAGTCTGATCTTAGATCTACCCTATATAAGGAGATTTTTTTCTCACCCCCACCCCCTTAGAGATAACAAAAATTTACTTTTTACTATCGGCTTGAAAGTTTTTATTTCACTTATACAGCAGGATAAGGGTTAACACAGAAGACAATTTTTCAGGCGGTGGCAAAGACGTGAATACGGAAGGCAGCTATTTATCACGAGGCAGCGAGAAAACCCGGATAGGAGAAACTGTCAGGATTATAAGAAGGCTGATGAAGCTCAGATTGTAAGCCATACATGAAAATGAGTCATGCTCTGTGAAAAATGGGTGTTATGCGTCTGCAAAAAGTATCAACCAGTATCAGCCCGTGTAGTTTGTGCAGGCTGACTTGGGTCGCAACCTTTTGCTGTCTGTAAATTTTCTGCATGGCAAAGGACGATACTACACCTCCAGATTCAGTTGATTTTCAGACAAAATGGATTGAATAGATCTACAATCATGTGATGAATTGCTATAATCCATCACACATTTGCATAAGCCCCCTTTTTGCCAGAGCATAGCTCAGTTAATGATTGTTAGCCATTTCCTAACTATTGATAAAGTAACTTTCCATCGCCGATGGTATAGATTATCATCATACTGCACAAAATGATATTTTAATTCTTCACTGTGTTACGGGAGATCACTCCTTCATGCATGGCTTCGTCCTGATTTAAATACAATACCTGACAACTGCGTTAGGGAGATATCTCTTTAGCTCAGTGGTTATGGTATTGGTCTTTTAAACCTCGAAAAACGAGGATATTTGCCCGTCATGGGTTCGAATCCCGCCAGATGCGGTTTGTACTGCCATGCATTTGTTAATTTGCTTCTTTGTTACGGACTTTGTTCGTAAGATGGGGGCTCGTCCGGGATTGGCCATTGAGCGGACATTTGTTGTCTGAAAAATAGACTTACTGCCTAATAAGGCTTTGAGTCATCAATAAATGATGACTTTAAGAAGGGGTGTGTTACGGGAGACCACTCCTTCATGCATGGCTTCGTCCCGATTTAAATACAATACCTAACAACTGCGTTAGGGAGATATCTCTTTAGCTCAGTGGTTATGGTATTGGTCTTTTAAACCTCGAAAAACGAGGATATTTGCCCGTCATGGGTTCGAATCCCGCCAGAGGCAGTTTGTATTTCAGCTCTGCATTTGTTGCGGACTTTCATGTTCGTTAGAACTGTGATTGTCATCTAAACATGTTCGAAACAAAAAAAAAATTCATCTTTACGACAATGTCCTAAATTTATGTATTAAAGCTGTACTAAGCCAGATTTTGACCCCAGTTTTTTTTTTTTCGGGGGGGGGGGGGTGAAATTGGTAGTTTTTAAGAAAAAGTCATAAGTATTATACGTGAATGTTAAATCTTGGAGGGGGGTGCTGTAAACAAAGCGCCTCCATGTCGTTAAAACTAGAGGTTTTGTGGCAAAAGGTAAATGATACCGCTTTACATATTCTCCAGGGGTACCTTTCTCTAAACTGCGTACGCATGAAATTTACGCACGCAGTTAAGGTAAGCATGCATCAAGTCTGAAAGCAAGTTTATCTGAACTGCATAACGTTACAATTTGAGTAAAAGTATGCGTAACTTCACGCGAACTCATACCATTCGGTAAAGCAAGAATCGTATGTGTGTACATTCAATCCCAAAGAATTTGCATAAATCTATGCAATTCAGAGAGAGAGATATGCCTACCCTAGTACGTTGAAATTAAAACACTAACAAGACCTATATTAAAAGACAAGTATTTCTTATTTCATGTAAATAAGACTATATACTTTTTCTGTGGTTTCTATCAAAACCAGGTCAGAATTTTCGGCGTAGCTGTATGATCTCACTTTTGACCTACTTTCAGTACTAGGAGGAAATGAATGGTTACACATTTTGTGATTGGCCAAATATAGGTAAACTACGCAAAAAAATAAAGGTCACAGTAGAAATTTACCGACACTGGATAAAAGTGTTCATGACTAGAAAATCACGTAACGATCACATTTATCTGTGTAAAGATGTACTTTTTGGCCATGCAGATGTTAAACTCTAGCTAAACATCCATAATCTAAATAATATGGATAAACTAATAGCAATGAGTATTGGCGAGTTTTCTATTTTGGTTAGTGTAAGAGATTTGGTACCCGTTTTTCCTCGCGTAAAACCGAATACGAATTGCGACGGCATGCTACCGCTCTATTGTCTTACACGAAAACGGGTTGTGAAAAAACTGATTTCGTTTCTTGTCACAATGAAAAAAGATGTTATGTCTTGAATTTGGTGATTTAATTCGAAGCGTGAATAACTATGCCTACCTGGGGGAACAATCGATTTTATTGCGTTGTTAGCGAAGAAACTGGGTTTCTACTAAATTACTCTTAGTAAAAGTAGGCGGGTGTGGTCAAGCATTGAGAGTGGTGATAAAACCCCGCCTTCTGATAACGACAAATAGTTGATGTTTGAAAGGTGCTTCTTTTTTGTACAAAAACATGCAAATCTACTTTGCTTCCTTTTTAAAGATTTCATTGTATGGTTTAAACAGACCTTTATTTAAACATGATTCATTAATAAAAAACAGAACAAAAGATATATTCTGAAACATGGTAGAATGTCGACTCTCATTTTACGTTAAACATGAGAACTAATGTATTGCTCAATAACGCTCATTACGAGAGCTTCCTCATTCTTAAATCTTATTGAACATTCTGCTTTCAACCATATGCAAAACAATTTAAAAGTGGCTACTTTCAGAACTGTTTTCATCATTTCTCTTCATATCATTATACTACAAACGAATTTAAAATATTCATATCCCAGTGCCGCTTGCGCCGTCTGTCTTTTTTAAAAGATATTTCTTGTTTATTCTGATACTGTCTAAACCTTAAGCTGCTAAGTACGACTCAGTGCTCTTTTATGGACAGTGTAGATCAAGGTCAGATAAAGGTCAGACTGCAGAAAATGTCCTTAATTTATGTATTAAAGCTGTACTAAGCCAGATTTTGACCCCAGGTTTTTTGGGGGGTTTTTTTTGGGGGGGGGGGTGGAGGGGGGGGTGAAAATTGGTAGTTTTTGAAGAAAAACCAAGTCAGATTTTTTATTCTGATACTGTCTAAATCCTAAGCTGCTAAGTACGACTCAGTGCTCTTTTATGGACAGTGTAGATCAAGGTCAGACTGCACAAAAGGTGCACTCTGATCTTGTGCAGTCTGATCTTGAACCTACACTGTCCGATACGATAATTTTTTTTTTCCCGGCGATAAGCACATTGTAAGATCAGTGCCACGAGATATACTATTGGTTGCAAAACTTTCATTCTATTTATTTAGCAGTTTAACGGTTGATTTAAAAGTTATATGCCGTAATAACAAGGTTCTAGGAGAAAGAATTTCAAATTACTGTAAGTTTAAAAAAAAAAAAGTTCCAGAGATACTCGTAATCAATCAGTTCATATGTTAGCATGTTATGTTATATTCACAGCCATGAATTCGCCGAGTGTTTGAAAGGCGAGTATTCACGGTCACATCTGTGTAAGGAGGAAAAGGTGTATTGTGGACCAAGTGACAGCTATCAGACCTATGACGGTACCTGCAATAATATTGAACATCCAAAATGGGGCAGTGTGGGGACGGAACAAGTTCGTCTACTCGATCCCGTCTTTGATGATGGTAATGTATTATATACCTATAATAGAGTCATGCTCTGTGAAAAGGGTGCTTAATGCATTTACGAAAAAGTATCGACCCAGGTCAGCCTGCGCAGTCCGCGCAGGCTGACCTGGACCGAAACTTTTCGCTGTTGGTCAATTTTCTGTATGTCCAAGGGCCAGTGTACCTCATAAATTAGTCTGTTGTTTAAAAAGGTAGCTATTATGGATCGATTATTATGCGATGGCTTGCTTGGTATTATGTTTCACAGAAATGCATTAAGCCCCCTTTTGCCAGAGAATGGCTTAAATATTTCGGCTCAAATGCATGAATCACACTGGATAAAATCCATATCTACACATTGTTAAATACGGTTCCAAATATGGTATCATGGTGTAAATCGCGAGTGGACTGCCTTTATATTTGTATCTGACTTGAACGGTCAAAGTGTTACGATATAATATTCTTTCGCCATCTATCGTATATCGGCCGAAGTTATACAAGGTCGTAAGAGCAATTTCTCCCTTAACTACAATGTTTTCATACATGTAGGTGGGCTGCAACTGTTATCAACAGAATGTAATAACTTAAAGAATTTCGCTATTGTTGTTCTTTTCTTGTACATGTATTTAACCCCGTTTACAACATTATATCAGTTATATCGCCAGGACCAGACTAGTTTTAAACCCTGTGCGCTCGTTGTCGGCGCATATCATACTCTTAGAATATTCAACCTGTCTGCATCATCATCTCTTGTACAAGAGAAAATCAATACGCCGCTAATAAAGTAGCAATGGAAAAAATGGCTATAAACAATACATCTGTGGAAAAATGTAGCGTGCTTTTGGCTCTAAATATCTTGAAAATCTAATTATTTCAAAAGGGAAAATGTTTTTACAAATACGATTGTTTTACGGCACATCTTCGAATACAGTTTCTAATATAGACTTTCGGAAAACCAGGGTTCGTGCAAGGTTTTTCCACAGAGATATCAACAAGAAGTCTCTGGGCTTATACAGAGGCTATTAACCAAGCCTGTAGGGGCTGTCTTAATAAATGGCCGGTGCATAGGTTACATGCTAGCTGATCATAGGTAAATGAATCGTAAAAGGTAGCGTTTTACTGAGTAAGCATTTAATTTATTTTGAAATTCAAAGTAACGGTTGTCGTTTTGAAAAGTAGTCCGGTTCTGTACCCAGAATGCCCAAATCAGATAGATGTGTATTTGAAGAATGCCATCAAGCGGAAGATAATGCCTGTGCGTTACTGACTGAGCAACCAGGCGCGGATTGGCTTACATACTTACTTCCACGTTATATATAACAGGTTATAACAGTCCCCGGATGAAGGATAAGTATGGAATCTCTTTACCAAACGTCAGAAAAATCTCTAATGCCGTGTTTACCAAAGATGACGAGGACGCAGATAAAGATGAAGACCCCGAGTTTACCTCACTGGTGATGACAATGTCTCAGCTTGCCGATCACGATATCACAATGACGCCGACTATCAAAGGTAACATGTTTTTGAAACTTTAATATTTAGGCTGCCAAGCGCGATCTCAGCGCTTTTTCAGACAGTGTAGATCAAGATCAGACTACACAGAACGTGCAGTCTGATCTTGGATCTACTCTCTCCAATACTATGAGTTTTTCTCGGCAAGAAAAGTCTTTGATAATGTTATATTTTATATTTTAATATAGGCCGAGAATTCGCACACATTTTTTTTCAGCATGTTTAGAGTTAACCCATTTCTGTTTAGGCTTATTTTCAACAAGTCAAAAGTGAACATGAAGAACTTAAAAAGAGCAGTTTTTTTATGGAACAGAATGTTACTTCATTGAATATGAACAATGAAATGATATGAATGCAAAAACATTAGAAATACTGTCTGAGAAGAGGAAGCGATGCATAGATAAAACATAATGTTGAGGAAATTTCATGGCTACATACCTCTTTGGAAGTCGTATAATTATAATTATGCAAGTCATTTTGAGTAGAAGACTTTGCAAGCAACTCTTTCAGAAAGAATTAATTTTATTCTTTGCTTTTCATGCATCTGGAACTACTTTTAATGGGGCATTTGTTTGAAGCTTTATGATGTTGATCGACTTTATAATCTCTTTGAATACTCTAAACCTTGTGCATATTTGGTAAGAAAATGAACAAGTCTCTCGAGACAGTGCGATATTATCAGGACATGCACCGTAACTAGTAAAGTAAAAAAATAAACATCAACTAGAACTGATAACATAACAAGAGTAAAAAGTGAGAAACGAAAGCCTGAATATGCTTCTTCGACACTGCATCGCAATGATATGTGCTCCTGTTAGTGGAGATGTTTGCATTTGATTGTATTTCTTACATGATGCTATTGATTTTTGTTTAAGACTCGTCCCGCTAGTAAGACTAAACGCGCCTTTAATTTGAAGACTTCCACCAACTGAAATAGGAAGTATTCATCCAGCCTACCGTTCTAATTCTAAATTCCTCCTCGGAAAATAAAATGCTTGTTGTTTGAAAATAAATTCAGAACTGAATTTGAAATAGATGGGGAATACGGCCAACAGCCCTCTCGTTTAAAATTGCGCATGCTAAGCATATGTACCACTGTTTTTGTCTTTAACTTTCTCAGGACATCTCTCTTCTGTCTCTGTTTCAGATAAAGATGGCAAGAATATTAACTGCTGCACCAATCCAAATCATGATTGGTAGGTTGAAATAGCGTTTTCATTTACTTACTGTTCTGAAATAAAATAAGACCATCTTTTTTATGAATAAAGTATCATTTACTACAACTGAATACGTTTACTATGTTGACCCAAAGCTCTGACAGCTGCTTGTTGTCCGTCTGATTGGTGGACAAAAAGGAAGCATTGGAAGCCTACTAAAACCTTCATTATGTTTAAATAAACAACTGAATGAATATCTTTAGTTGAAACATATTTATTTTACATCGACTGAGAAACAAATTCTTGAAATTTATACCAAGCGCTCTCGATTCTGCTTCCTGGGACTACACCAGTACTCGCGCCGAGTGTGTGGGCCAGTGAACAGTCCTAAAGCTGACACCCACTCCCTGGTAACGAACTCAGGACCTTATAACCACAAAGCCGACGATCTATCTCACAACCACGGACACTTATTATTATATAATTATGATAGATTTAACCCATTATTATACAAATTCGACTAATCCTGCCACAACCTTAAACTAGCCTAAGGAAAAATCGTAGAAAAATGATAAGTTTGACAATGACAAACAATAAGGATAAGTAAGTATATTATCCTGTTTCCATTATATTTTCAGTGAGCCACATTACAGTTATCGTATGTAAATACTTACATTTCAGGAAAGTCTGATATACTTTCTCCATATAAACAGTTGTTTTTTTTTTTGTCGGTAACCACTGTTTCTCAAGAATGCCCTCAACCCTTAACCTGCTAAATAAATAGAATGAAGATTTCTTGCGATCACAGACTGCGTGTTACTGGAAAAAAAAAACTTGCCGTATCGGATAGTGTAGATCCAAGATCAGACTGCACGTTCTGTGCAGTCTGAACGTGCAGTCTGAACCTGATCTACACTGACCGCAAAAGAAGTTTGGGTCGCACGCAACAACCGAGGGGTTAAGAATACTTTCTAAGTCATTGCTTCAAGTATGTTTAAACTATTTACCAAGTAATCCCATGTTTTACGATCCCTAAAAAGAACGCCTTTGAAAACATGTTAGAAAAGTAGAAAATGCTGGTAGCCATCATTTTCTCCTTTTCCAACTATGTTTTCTACCGTTTCAAAGACAATATCCACCATTTGAGCCGCATATTAATTGGACGTCTGCAACTGTTCTGGATTTGAACAAATCTTGATTTTTGTTGATTTGTAAAGAGTAAGTCAAGTGTTATATAATAGACATTGAGGTCCGTAGTCACCAACCATTCTTAACTCCATTCTGAGTCTAATTCTAGAATGAGAAAGTAACACAACTTCTGATTGGCTAAACCAGTTGGTATAGCCAATCAATTGTTTCACTTTCAAACTTAGAAACTTGAGTATTCTACCGAGAACGTTCTGTAGAATGGTTGATGAATACAGACCCATACTATCATTTGGTTTCTTTCAATAAGCCACTCAGTGTGTCTGCCTATCAAGATAGCGAGGGATGATCCCTATCTAAGTAAAAGTGGACAAAGATGTATCAACTTAGTGCGCTCTGTATCCAGTCCTTGTTGCTCGGAAGATTGTAAGTTCTGTTCTCACCTTTGATTTGATTTTGTGGTATTAAACGCCATTTTCAACATTATTTCGTTTATATCACGGCGGCCAGTGCACCTATCCATACTTTCCTGGAGTTTCTTTTACCAGTATTTTTGCACAATATTCTTTCCAAGCTACTGGCTGCTTTCCCATATTACCATCGTTGAAACAATGATCAGTGGTGCAAAAGGAATGAATCCTGTCGCAATGACTATCATCAAGCCTCGTAAAGAAATTGGCCGAGCCGGGGTACGAACCAGCGACCCCGTGTTCTTGAGTCCTGTACGCTACCGACTGCGCTACCGGGGCTCGGCTGTTCTCGCCTATAAACTAATTGATTGAATTTGGGTTTATTTATCGTCGCCACCGGTTACCCAAAAAGGCGACGCCCCCCCTGAAGACTGCTAGTTTTGTTAGGAGGTATAGTGCAAGATACAAGACGAAATTTATCCTAAGTTACGCCTGGTTCTAAAACGTGCTCGGTGTAGAGCACACGGAAGTTCTGTCTAACGTCGCATCCGAAAGACTTTTAGTAATTTAGATGGCCAGTCGTGGGGCTCGAATCCACGCCCTCAAGTGACCATAGACTTGATTAGGACGGATAGAAAATGGATTTCATGTTTTGGAGGCAAAGCAATTGCTGTTGTCTTTTCCAGTTTTAAATTAGGTCGATTTTTTTTAGTTGTTCTGTCCCTTACACCATATATATTAGTACATCGTAATTTATCTATGTTAACACTGCTGAGCCATTCTACACACTTTCAAGTTTTAATAGCGTTTTTTTCTCTCTTGCTGTATAAATATACCTTTAACTGTCAGTGTTTCCGTTTACTTCACACAGGCAAGCGTACACCGATAAACGTGATATCAGCTTACCTGGACGGTAATCCTACATACGGTAACAGTAATGAACAGGCGGCTGAATTCAGAGAAAAAGGTTTGTTTAACCTTTTAACATACAGTCCCAAGTTCTAACGATCTTGAGGAAGAAGCCTTTTGAGGGAAAAGGAGAAAATGCTGGTTACCAGCCTTTCCTCCTTTTCCCACAGTGTTTTCTACTCTTTCAGAGAGGAATTCAACTATTTGAGCCGGATCTAATTTGTCTTTCATAAAAACTTTCAATTTCGACGAGTCTAAAATTTTGTCCTTAGGTAAAGAAATATATATATATGTGTGTGTGTGTGTGTGTGTGTGTGTGTGTATGTGTGTGTGTGTGTGTGTGTGTGTGTGTGTGTATGTGTGTGTGTGTATGTGTGTGTGAATCATGCTGGGTGAAAAGAAGGGTTTTATGCATCTGCGCAGTCCGGGTCAGCCTGCGCAGTCCGGGTTGTTTTTCGTCAATTTTCTGCATGTCAAAGGACCAGTGTACCTCATGATTCAGTCATTTGTTAGACAAAAGAGAATTTACAGATCCATGATGACTTATTCGGTACAATACATCACAGAGATGTATTAAAACCCGTTTTGCCAGAGCGCGGCTCGTTTCTTATTTTTTTACTCTTTACTAGACGACAAAATCGCACAAACTTCAAACAGGTCCTTCTTGTATGATGTTTGAACAAGGGTATGTAAGTAACACAATAGTCCACTATCAACAAAAAGATAGTGAGAGAAGGGTAACACAACAGCAAATTTGAGTGGAAAGGAAGTAAAACTGACAGTAGCATGACTAGAATGAAGCATCCTATGAAAATGGTCCATTTCTATATAAAAAAGGAGAATACTTAGATATAATGTTGAATTTTTTACATATCAAAACGGGGATTGTTGTATCTTTTATACATAACATGGAGAATATCATCATTTTTGCATAGAAAAATGGATAGGGCTAGAACTTTAGATATAAAAGTGTAGAATGTTACATGTTTTACATGTAAAAATTGAGACATACAATGTTTACCTATACAAGTTTAGAATATTACTACTTTCACAAGTAAGATTGAGACATTACAACTGTAACATATCCAAATTGAGAATGTTACACATTTTTACATTTTAAAATAGAGAACGTTATAATTTATACATACAGACATAAAATGGGAAATGTTACAGCTTTTCATATATAATCGGAGAATACAACGATTTTAACATATAAAAATGTAGAATGCTGCAACTTTTACATTAGAAAAAGAAGAATGTCACTTAAAACGCTTTGTCTCTTTAACTCACAAGTTATTTGTTAATGAACACCAATAAATGCAAGATCAGTTTATTTAGACGATAATTTTACAGATATGATAACATCAAGATGCAAAAGACATAAAAAGTGAAAGCTGTGAATCTTGTTGCTCGGTTGTGGAAAGGGATTTGGATTACGTGATTCAGTGATTAAATGGTGCTTTATACCGCTTTAAACGGTATTTCAGTTATATTACGAAAACAGTTTTTTAATGTATGTGTCCTTTTGGTTTAATCCACCCAAAAACAAACAGATACCTTAATGGATGCACCACGATTTTTTTTGTTGTTTATTTAATTAGCTTTTAACATTTGGGAATCTCCAACACAACCTTCTGTTTTACAATCACTAGATGTAAATATGACGGAATTAAAGGAAACAATATCCGAGACGCCTTTATCATATCCTTATCAGATAAATATTTTGTAAATCCACGTTTTACAATCCAGGGTCCGTTTTCAGCAACCATTCTAAAGATCATTCTTAGGTCTTACTCTCAAGAATTTTCTAACTTTGACAGTAACACAAGTTCTGATTGGCTAACCCAAGTGGTTAAGCCATTCAGAACTTGTGTTACATTCTAAATCTAGAATAAGACAAAGGTTATTCTTAAGAATGGTTGTTGAATACGGGCTCCAGTTAAAAAAGTGTAAGTTTCGCGGTCCGACGAATCACCGAAATACCGAAATACCACCGAAACACCGAAATACCCGTATTTTTTATTGCTGGGTTCAAATAACTGACAAAAGTATGCAGGATTCTTTTCTTTCTTTTCTTTTTCAGAAAACATGCTTAATCAAAGTATTAATCATTATTGAGCAGAGTGACACTGTTAGTATACACTGATCATAGATTTACGTTGAGAACAATCACCGAAACACTCGCGTGCCTGACCTGTTACACACCGAAATACCCGATCTCGATGACGACAATCTAGACCTAAGATTTATCAATTTGAAATTATCACTTATATTTCTTTTAAATGATAAACACAAATAGTATGTTGAGAATTCTGGGCGCCTTATTTCCTGCGCCAGTATATCCTGCGCCACATTATGTGGGATTTAAAGCCCATTTTCACAAATGTTTCGGTGAAATGGCGGAGGCTAGTGCACCTAGTCATGATTTTCTACGCTACAGACTCAGGTCCGCGAAAACTATCGACTCTGATCAGCCTGCACGGCCCGGCAATGGCTGTTATTTTGATCGGCGACTTTTCTCCCACCCCAGCCGTACAAGGGGTTAGCGACCTGTATATCATGTTGACAGGTGAATTAAGGAGTCCCACAAAAGAGAAGCTATTTTTGGTATCTGTTTTTATTGGTTGATAAAAGAGTAGGGTAAGTATGTACCCGAGCAAAGTCTTCAGTAGCGAATATGACTCAAAAACAAGTGGACGTTGCTAATTGTGAAACGGGAGAGTTTAGTTTCGTGCGATGGGACGATCACGAAGTGAGTTGTCAGCTTGACGAACGTTTCTCGCTCGTTGTGAAACGAGCCTACCGACTGACGTATGTGCTCCTTCGGAGCGGGAGTAAGTTTATCAAACTCCCATTTGAGGTTTTTAACGCCATATGTAATGCACAAATTAGTATAAAATTCTTAAAAGAAACTCTGGAAAATAGAGAAGAAGAGCAAGGATGGTTGTGTATGTATTGCGGCCGCCTATTTTCTACGGCAACAAACGGCACCCGTCATGAGCAACAACAACATGAAGTGATTACTGACCTTTATAATTGAAACTGCAGACTGGATTACAGTTAGAATTTGACACACGACTGTAAGCGACATACGGATTCAGGCGTACACAATACAACTCATTGGTTCTGCAACGAAGGAAAAAAAGAATAAACATCAAGGAAGAAAGAAAGAAGGAAAGAAGGAAAGAAAGAAAGAAAGAAGGAAGGAAGGAAGGAAGGAAGGAAGGAGGAAAGAAAGAAAGAAAGAAAGAAAGAAAGAAAGAAAGAAAAATAATACAAGGCAAATAAAACTTTAATAGTAAACATAAACAACTACTTAAGATTTTTTTTGACATAAACAATATATAGGCAAGCCAATATATGAATAAATAGAAGGTAGATTTACCTGTTAATGCCGTCTTGAATGATACTTCGAGCCTCACATTGCCCATTTTCACCAATGATAGATATTCTCCGTGCTGAGGAAAGTTGGGTTCCAACTGAAAGGCGAATAATGTGGAAGCGCTTATATAGTGCCCTCTGTCCAGAAGATTGCCTCCGAAAACTAACGAAACGGTCATATTCTGATTAAGAGACAGCTCTAAGCTTCTCTGGGAACCTATTATTGTTTCTTTTTCCAGCATGTTTGATTGGCCTAGTCAGTAAACTGCAGAGCTTAAAACTCGCGAATATCATCCATGTATCTTGTTTATTCAGTATCTTTTCGTGGGCTTTGTATTCGAATGTAAATCAAGTACATGAAGTAAGGGCCTTTGTTGGAAAGAAAAAAAAAGGATATTTCGCACGACATAGTTTAATGAACTTCAGGTTATCTCAAATCTATAATTAAAGTAAGTGTTACCGTCTTTCGGCAAATTGTTTTCATGGTATTTATCACTAGGGTAAAGAAACCGCAGTTAAAGTCTTGGGGTCACTGTCCTGTTCAATGTTTTTAAAAAAGTCTATATCTTTTCATAGTAATATTTTTTCATAAGTCTTTGATCTCAATGGTAAAGAGGGAGGTGTAGGGGGATTCCAAACCATCAGGGAAAGTTCCTGCAGGTCGAAACTGGCATAACCAGCAAATACACCTGTTACAAAGTTTTGGTCTCGAGCAATTACATACGATTAATTTTCACCTTTTCCCACAATGTTTTCCCAAGATGTTTTCCAAAGCCGTCTCTATCCGTATTATAACCAGTGCTCATCGGGGAAAGAGTTGCCCTTCTACTGAACGATCTTGGTTTATTAAAGCTTAGAAATATTTTAAAGAATGGCAAAAATAAGTTTTAATCCGTTTACTTTGTGAATAAGGTAAAAAAAAAAGGGGAGCATTTTCTCATTGTTCCACAATACTTTTAAAGGCGTTTTACCTCAGAGTCACTAAAAAAAAAAACATCAACAAGTTCCAATACAGAGATATTTTAACATACGCTTTTTCACGCATCTGAATAAAACTGAGTTTTGATTTTCTCCTTTTTCCCACAATTCATGCCTTCTGTATGGCAAATAAAAACAGGCTACGTCAATTGGTACACCGACCTTAATTTTAACATAGTTTTATTTTTAGAAGGGTGAACTCAATCCATCATAACGCATTTCAATCGAATCCATCTCCAATGCATGGCGCGATTCTTTTCGACGATGTGTCGCGGGGAAAAAGAAGCGCGCGAGTTCGGGTGGGCCGATATTCTGCTGCTGCTGTCCAAAAATGTCTCGAAAGACCTGAATTCACTTGTCAACATGATATACAGGTCGCTGACCACTTGTACGGCTGGGGTGGGAGAAAAGTCGCCGATCAAAATAACAGCCATGGCCGGGCCGTGAAAATGGGCTTTAAATCCCACATAATGTGGCGCAGGATATACTGGCGCAGGGAATAAGGCACTCAGAATTCTCAACATACTACTAACACACACAAAAGAGAGCGCTAATCCACTTCATTTGCGAAATAAGTAGACGGTGAGACCCAAATCAGACATTACATGATGTAAGTCTCTGATCCGTCAAACACGCAAGTTTCGCAAGTTTCTCGGCACGTTCTGTTCTCTTCTGTTCTGTTAAGGTGAAGCGATCATATATGTTCGGTTAACATACTCAAATTTGTTTGATATGTAGGTTTCGAACTTTTCAGATGGAAAAGGAGCCAAGCTGAAGGTTGCCAACTTCAATCTCGAAGGAACCTACTTGCCTCGAAATAAGGATCAGGAAAGTGCCTGTCTGGACGGTTCTAAAACTGTACCATTTTGTATGGTCTCAGGTAAGGCGATGCCATAAATAGTAATGAGACATGCTCTGTGAAAATAGGGTTTAATGTATTTGCGAAAATATCGACCTACGTCAGCCTGCGCAATCCGCGCAGGCTGACCTGTACCGAAACTTTTCGCTATTGATCAATTTTCTGTATGTCAAAGGACCAGTCTACCTTATGAAACAATCAGTTGTTAGACATACTGAATTCAATGGATCCCTAATTATGTGATGTCTTGCATGGTATGATGCATCACGGAGAAACATTATGCCCCCTTTTGCCAGAACATGGCCCAGTTTTTAACTCCTCAACAAACGGTAAGTTTTATACCGGCTATGAGGAAGAAAGCTTTTTTACCCTAAATGAAATCGCCAAGTATACTCAATGTAAATGTATATTATAATATAAAGACTCAAAAAAAAAAAACAGTTTCAATATTGCTGTGGTTAAGAATGTCTCAACAAAGCGGACAGTGGAGATCAAAGATCAGAATGCACGATGTGTGCTGTCTGATCTTGATCTGCATTAGACGCAAATGTAACTACAATAGTGAAAGGGTTTAACTCTATAACACACAATAAAAATTTAGACAGGTCCAAATTTGAAGCAGTTTCAAACTAGAAATTAAATGTGGCACAAATAATGGAATTCATATCAGAAAAGCTAAAAAACACTGTTGGAAATGGAGAAAATGCTGTTTACAAGCATTTTCTCCTTTTTATATTATGAAACTACAGCTTTTGTTGCAATCTGGAGGATAGCTTTAGAAAAGATTGTGAAAAAAAGAGGTATAAGCTAAAAACCAGCATTTTCTTTTTTTTTTCCCCCATGATGTTTCAATAGAATTTGCTGTCTACGACGGCTTACAAATAGAAATATATGTACATGTAAGTCTTTTTTTTGAAACAGACTCAATATTTCTAGTTTCCTGTTTTAACGACAGGTGACAGCCGCCACCACGTGGTCGGAAGTCTAGTTTCAGTCATTACACTGTTTCACCGAGAACACAACCGTATTGTGGACAAGCTTCAAGCCTTGCACAACCCCGGCTGGGACGACGAAAGGCTCTATCAAGAAGCGAGGAAGATAGTTATAGCCGAGTATCAGAGTATCACGATACGAGGTACGAGAGAAGATACGTTGTACTCATACACTCGATAACTCTTTCAGCACCAAATATATAAGCCTTGCTTCTGCAAAAAGTATCGACCCACTTTTTGCCACAAGTCAATTTTCTGCATATCCAAGGACAAGTGTACTTAATGATTTTGTCGGTTGTTCAAGAAAATAGATATTATAGATCTATAATTACATGATGACATGCTTGGTATAATACATCACAGAGATACCTTAAACCCCCTTTAATGCTTCTACCACCTTATACTTTCTATTGACAGTAAATGAGACACGCAATGTCAAAAAGGGAGCGTTATACATCTTCAAAAAGTATCGACCGATGTCAGCCTGCGCAGTCTGCATATGCTAACATCAGTCGAAAATTGTTTCTGTTTATAAATTTTCAGCATGTTCAAGGACCATCTACCTAATGATTCAGTCGGTTGTTGGCCAAAATGGATATTATGAGCCCATAATTATGTGTTGGTGTTGACTTGCTCGATATAATGTATCACAGAGATTCATTAAACCCCCAGTTTGTCATAGCGCGGCACAAATGTGTTAAGCCGCACGGCGACCGTAGCGTATATGACTGCGGCATCATGCTCTATATAGTGTAATTACCTGTCATTCATAACAGATCTGATCGCCGGCGTTGTTCTCGATGATGAGATTGCCAAAGAATACCACCTGAAAGAGAAGCCTGGTTACGACAACGTCTATGACGAAGACTTAAACGCCCAAACTTCTTTGGTGTTTTCGACCGCAGGCTTCCGGTTTGGACACACCCTTGTCAATTCGTATGTATATATGTAGAGTACTGAACCCTTTTCCGGTTGTTGGATAAGAAAATTAGGTTTAATACGAGCTGTAATGAAGACATACATGTATTTGATGATAGTTAAGTATAATTTGCGGGGATGGAGTTTAGGGTCTAAGAACAGTCAGTACATGTCCTGTTCAGTCTAGCCTCGATCTACACCTTTTGCAAAATTCAACTGTTCTAAGCACTCTAAGAGTTTATTCAGATCATTTGGCAAGAATTTTAGGTGTTCAGAATGTTAAAGACTTGAACAATCTTTTCAAATGTCCTCTATAATATGTCAACATCCAGTTACAAAATTGCTGCCATGTATCTATCAGTAAGTTACATATACTTGTCTTACCATTATAATTAAATGCTTGTTTAGGTCGTTCACGGTAGCTACTCATTGTTCCGATAATGTTTATGTCGGAAAACCAGTAGCTTAAAAATAATGCTGTGCAAGCTACAGGTAAAAGAAACTCTACGGAATATAGATAGTGTAGGTACACTTGAAGCCGAAGTAAAATTGGATTGGTGTTGAAAACGACAATAAACACCAAACTCACAAACATCTGTCATTTAAGGATAGGGCATCCTAATGGCATTCTTGTAAAATCGCCTTTCATCGCCGAAAAAACGTACGGATTCGGCTAAGACTCGAGTAATCCGTAATCGATCGGCCGATACACGCCGATTCCCGGCATCGATTATGGATTACCTGAGTCTTTGCAGAATCCGTACGTTTTTGGCGATGAAAGACGATGTTACACGAATCTCATTAGGGTGCCCTATCCTTAAAACAGTACATGTAAATGCTCTTTGAATTTTAAAGTAATAGGAAATAGGAACTGTCTAGATCTATATTCCTTTTTTCAGAAGACACCTTCTTTGAGGCAATATCTCGAAGTAGTCGACATATCCGAATGATCTGACACTAGATTTTTTTAAAATTTTAAAGTCTAGAACATGTGGTTAAATGTATCAACGAAAAGTATCGATCCGTGTCAGCCTGCGCAATCCGCACAGGCTGGAATAGGGCGAACTCTTTTCTATTGTTAAATGTTCTGAATGCCGAAAAACAGTCCACCTCAAGATTCATCCGGTTTTAGACAAAATGGATCTATGTTATGCGTCAACTTGCATAGTATAATGCATAACGAAGATGTTTCCCATAGCGCAGCTCAACTGATATATTTATATTACAGATTATTAGGTCAGTGTGACAAGACCAACAAGCATGACATTGTGAACGAACCTGTACACCTGAATTACAACCGAGTACATATGTGTTTTATGAAGTCAGGTATATCTGGTATCTTGAGATATATCAGTCAGAGAGGAATGGGAAAAGCTGATGGGTAAGTCTCTTTCACATAACAGAATTTAACAGTCTTTCTTTGGCACCTGTATATGGTCAAGAAATTGTTTCACCCCCTGTCTTTTTTACAGGGTATGATATTTTGGCGCAATCAAAACATAATGGAATGAGAATAGGACACTTCTTGAAGCATAACTTAATATAACCAGTCTTGTGACTAGAACATGAGCTCATGGACCTCATTGTATGTAAAAGTCGCACGCTCATGTTTTGCGTTCAAATCCACTTAAATACGTATACGCGTATTACAAATGTTCGTGCGCATCCTACTCCGCATGTTTTTGTCATGGATATTGAGTGTTACGGGAGACCACTCCTTCATGCATGGCTTCATCCCGATTTAAATACAATAGCTAACAACTGCGTTAGGGAGAATTCTCTTTAGCTCAGTGGTTATGGTGTTGGCCTTTTGTCAGGGCGTTCTAGGTTCAAATCCTGCCCGGTCCCTGTATTTCTGCTATGCATTTGTTCATTTGTTTCTTTGTTACGGACTTTGTTCGTAAGATCAGTCAAAAGTGCATCTATGTATTTTTCGCCCAGATGGTAATACTACTGGTGCACTCAAACAAGTAGCACTTTCTTCGGGTAATATTAGTAAAGAGGAAAAAATGAATCTTTGAACTGTCACCATCAAACAATTAAAATACTGTTGACACGGCGTTACACATCAAACAAGCAAACAAAAGCGGGAAATTTAAAGCTGTGATAGTATAGCTGTTTCCACTTGAAAAAATTATCGTGGGAAAAGGAGAAATCGCTTCTAATGAGCAATATCTCCTTTTCCCACTGTGTCTGTTAAGTTTTTATCCTATTTTTTTCCTTGAAAAAATTAACCTCCACAGTGACCTTCATCATTGTTTTCTGACGATATAAGCACGGATACTACAAGTGTGAAAATTTTAAGACAAATCTGTCCATTAGAAAGTATGTATTTATTAATGATTAACCCTTAATTCGGTTAAATTATCTCCCTTTTAAACTCAATGGTCTATATATAACATGCATATTTGTACATTTACCATGCTCAAAACCAGGTTTTCATATATTTTTTGTGCAAAACTAAATGAATTTTCATTAAAATGTCGTACATTTTCATATTCTTTCAGTAATTTTTCTATTTAACTGACTATTAAGGAAAAGCGTGTTAAATTCAATATAAGCTGAATCTTGGAACTTTATATACCTTTTTCAAAGGCAAATTTCTCAGAAACGAGCACGGTGACCTATATCTTTACTGTAATCTACTAGAGACACGATGAGCTTTGTATGTGCAAAGTTTAAAAAAAAATCTGTCTGTTAGAAAAAATTGTGATATACGTCGTTAAAACGCGAATGTTTCAAATATCATAAAATGAAAGAAAAGATTTTGAACTACAACACTAATAATGATATTAATTTGAATGTTTCTCAACCAGTATCTCTTACTTTTTGAAAAATATTGCTTGTTTTTTATGGTACTTATTTCCACAAGCTTTTGCAACCAAGAAGTTAGCTGCTTTCGAAGTCGTTGTGAAATAAGGGGAAAATGCTTGTTACAAGCGTTGAAGTGTCTTTAACTTTCTGTTCTTGCCTTTAAATACCATATCATCTATTTAACGTTCAGATGATTTATTGGTGTGTCACACGCCGCCCAGGAGTAAAAAGAGGAAATTATATCAGATTTGCAGGGATCTAATTTTCCCACTTTGAATAGTTATTTTATGAAGTCCAGTGGTGTAATTAACTTAATAAGTAAATAAGTAAGTAGCATTTTGTCATCTAAACATGTGTTATAGAAAATTCAACAATACAACGAAAAAAATGAACGTAATAGTCCTACACGTATACAGAAAACAGGCCCTATGAGACCAACGTGTCATCTTGATAGAACGAACAAAGAAACCAGCGAGTAAATGACTTTAAGTTTGATCAAATCTAAATGTTGATATGCATGATGAATTTTTTCTTTGTAGCCATATGCATGATACAGTAAGGAACTTGTTGTTCTTTGATTCCTCAAATAACAAGAGTCTTGACCTTGGTGCGCTAAACATCATGAGAGGCAGGGATCACGGCCTCCCGCCCTATAATAAATGGAGAAAGCTGTTTGGCCTGCCTCCATTTCCGGCAAGCCACACCTCAAGCATGGCCTCCAAGATACGAGAAGTTTATGGAGACAGGTACCGTACTCTGTTATTATTGTTGTTTTGTTATTTTGGCGTACAGTTTGTTACCAGACGTTTAACTTGTATACCAGTCCAGTTGAAAGTATTTACAGACAACTAACTTAGATGTAGCTCAAAAGGTTGATTTGTCTAAAACTGGATGCAGAGAATGGCTGGGGAAAAATGCTGGTTACCTCTGTTGTCGTCTGTTCCCAAAGTAGTTTGCAAATCTTTCTTCCCAGAACATGGAAAACACGTGAGTTTTAGTAAATAGTAAATACCAGTTAAGTGGGGTGTAGTGGTATTACGGTGTTTAATTACATGCAGTCCTGGAGTTTCTTTAAAGGGTAACTCTAGAACAAAATTTTTGTTTCAAAATCGGATAAAACTATACTAGAGTATGTTAACAAAAAAAAAAAAAATCTTAGCGTTCTGTGATGCTTACTTCACGAGATATAGAGGTTTAAACTTCGGACTTTCACCTGTCTGAAAGTCGCTAATTGAACAAATCGTGACTTCCGGTAGTCTGCCGTGACGTCACAAGTGTGAGAAGATATGGTCGCTATATATGAACTAACGCAGAAAACTGAGAAAACTGCATGAAATTTGTAAAGATATAAATCGCTTTATCACGTTTCAATCACTTGTCTACTGCAGAATTTCAATCTCTATCGCTCTTACATCTTACTACAATCATAGGAAAGAAATTTTAAATGAATTTGCCTAGTGGAGAAAGTACTTATGAAAAGGAAAAGTTATTCTTCTAGTGTGGAACAAAACTATTTTGAAATTCATTTCTTGAAGTTATTTCAATTATAGCACTGTCTCATCAACGAATTTTGACAGATAAATATTAAAAAAAAGAAATGATAACTCAAGATAGTTGAATTATACCAAAAGTCTCTTCTACTAAGTGGTAGAAGGAACGTTGCAATGTGTAAACGAAATCATTCGAGAACGGTTCTAAGGCTGTTTCTACCAAATATATGACATCGTCGATCATTAAACGGTCTACACATCCTGTGCAGTCTGATCTTGATCTACACTGTCGATGTCAGCATTTCACATGTCTCCTTTAGCCTGGGAAGAATTAAAAACCTTGATCTACTGTAGAAATCATATCCTCTCTTTAACATTCACAAACAACATTAAATCCAGCACACATCCTAAATTTGCAGTTTAAGTTGAATCCATTTGTTTCACTTAATCTTCATTTATTTTCCTACGTGTTATTTTCACACTTTCAAATTTGTTTCTTTCATCAACAACAACGTTAAAAGATTGTCTGAATTGCCTCCTGCCTTCCTGCCCTCCATATCAAGCAGTAAACGTTTTTGATCGTCTGCAAAATACAGGGTCAGTCCATTTCCTAAATACTGAGACATGTTAGGCGTAAAATTTAAATGGAAATACCAACGTGGACAAAAATTATTTAACTTTCTTTTTCCGTATTTCTCGCTGTAATCATGTACGAGATAACAGATGCTGACCATAAAAATTCAGCGTAAATTAAAAAATTATTACAAACTTTACACAAAAGTTTAGTGCGCCAACCTTTTATTTTGAGAAAAGAATTGTGTGTTCCATCAATGTAAAGGGGCAGAGGGTAAATTCGGCGCCTCTTTGATGTTGGTACCGCACCGTCGTGGTCTCACATATTGTTTTTTGCAGCTGGAGGTGAACAAGCACGTGTCATAAACATGTCATGTACAAATTTACTCTTTTGCTTTCACGACCATATTGAACCCTTTTTCTTATTAAATGTAAATGGAATTTGGAATTTTATACAGGTTAAATGGGTAAGTCGAATGTCATAACTTTTGTATTTTCCTCATTCATACGATCTTAAATAAAAAAAAGTCCCATAATCTGCTTGTCGAATTTCTATTTTAACTACCCTCCAATTCTCTCTCTCGCTCTCTCTCTCTCTCTCTCTCTCTCTCTCTCTCAGTAATATGAAAGAGCTCGATAATCAACGGTGAATTTACCATTGATTTCTTACCCCATTTAAATTTCTGTGTGGCCCCAAGGCTGCTGATCGCCACTCAATGACCTTTTCGAACAATGTATATTAAGATCAGACTGCACAGAACGTGCAATCTGATCTTATGTACAGTGTCCAATACGGAGATATCTATCTCCAAAAACTAGCAGTATTCGAATTTTTGCAATCGGCATAAAGGTTTATTTAACCTGTTGAGGATTAATGGTAAATCTGATATTAAGCACGTCATTTGGTTTAGACAGACAGACAGCAGACTGACGAATAAACAGTCATCTTCTGGCTCGAAATAGTGCTTAAACTCGGCACCCAGCTTACGATAGGGATTTTTGTGACCAAGAAAAAAAATCGTCGCACGACATGAGGGAGGATAAGGTTATGAGAAAAAGTCAGTATCAGAGCAAATTAACAGTACACAGAAGCCGAAATAAATGTGTGGGTCAAACTTCCTACGTCACATCCGGTTTATCGACGATTTCACAAACTCGCACAGGTGTGCAAACCACATTTTCGCTTATAACTCTCTTTTTACGAAAGAAATTGAAATATGGTTTTCAATTTTAAGATTGTTTTCATTTAAGGATTCTTGTATCCAAAAATAGCTTTGGACTGGAGTTACCCTTTAAATCTTTCAGCGCGAAAGGCGAAAATATTGGCTTTTCTGGACGACAAGGATCAATTTCAATTTTCTTTAATTATCATTGTCTGCATTAGTCTCATGGGTTAACGACATAAAAGAGGCCAAACTGAATGAGTGAAATTCAGCAAAAAATGGACAAAACACCGTAAAAAAGGAAGACCATCAAAACACTGTAATAATTTCGCAAAAGAACTATGTACCATGTAACGAATTACACAGATTTTTAAATAAGATTTCTCTTCAAATAATTACATTTCATTTCTCCTACGAAAGGCCTCCAAGAATCATAGTTAAAGGCTTACCTATTAATGTTGTAGCACACTACATTTTGTTGCTAGCGCTGATAGACTGTAGAATCTAGCTGAAGTTCCTATCATACATTTGAATGAATGCTTATTGTTATTGCAGAGATGACGAGATAGATGTGTTTGCCGGTGGTCTCACGGAGATAAAACGGAAAGGTGCATTAGTTGGCGATCTATTTTCACACATTATTGGTGAACAGTTCTTGCGGCTGAAATATGGGGATAGATTTTATTATCAGAATAAGCCGGATGGTCAGACGAGCAAGGGTCGATTTAAAACGGAAGGTATGATAAAATGTTGAACAGCTTTATGGTAGTCTATCCCTGTCCAAAAAATGATAAAATGGAGTGCCTGTACGACCAAGATTTTAAACAAAAACTCGAAAACGAATGTATTTCATGTTCTTGCTCTGGGTCAATTTATAGAAGAAGTTAGCTAATTTCGCCACGGTTTACTGTACGTCTATTGGTACCAAATCACTGTAGTCTGTGTACCATTGTAATATCACTGAATATTAGTTTATACATGATCAACAAGAACAAACACGTGTACATAATTTCTCAAGATATTCATAAGATATCTACCGCAAAGCTCAATTTTGGTTATTGAAATAAAAAAAAAAAAAACCATAATAAAATACCAATGGACTGAAGTAAGGTACGTCTTCAAACAAAGCTACATTAAGAGAAAAGTAAACTTCGAACCAGTATCAGTATTGTATAAATTATGTAGATTTTTACTGTAATGACCAATAATGTAAAGAAACAGCGGCTATTTCGCCATTTTTTCACGAATCTTGATGAAATAAAAATTGTCTAAAGCTTAACAGACATTGAAACTATAACAGCAAGCGTTTCTGTCGGTATTGAACTTGTAAGATACACACGCGCAGAATGATTTCAATGGTTGATCATAGGACACCGTTACTAAAGATAGCACACTGGCGACGCGTCACTATATCGTATATGATTAGACAAGGTGTACAACGAAATCGGAGAAAATTTGACCCCCTTTCCCCTTTGAAAGAGAACATTTCACCGACAAAACAACTTGGCAATCGGTAAAAACGGGTTCAGAAATGATTTTATATACAATATGCCCCTTGCAAAAGGTTGTAATGACCGAAAGTAGAAAACTTCTTGGAGTTCATCCATCTTACTCATTGATTTGTCTTAACCCCTAACCTGCTCAGTTAAATGGAACTTTAAATACCATAGCAAAAACCAAAATGTTGTCACTTATTCTTATGTCCTTATCAAATAATGTAGATCAAAAACAGACTGCAGTCGCGCTGAGCAGCCTAAGGGTTAATCATGGCTTATTTTTCCCTTTCTAACAGCACAGGTAAAATCCATACAAAAAATCAGTCTCGCCAGGATGTTATGTGAGAATACAGAGACAACTCAGATACAACCGAATGTCTTCAAGAGAGTTCGTGACGGGTACTGTATGAAAATTATTGTATTTTTTTCTTCTCTAGCCTTGTCACCATTTAGGTGGCCTAGCGACGCTCAAATGCAACTTACATGATGCATTTTGATCTGAAATTAGGCATTTTTAGGTATTACCATCCTAACGCTTCTAGTGCAAGATGGAATAAAACTTCTTATTAGTTGATAAATAAGGATTTGTACTGATATAATATTTTTTCACATTTCTAACCGACCAGAAATTCCTTTGATGTCTATCTTGAAATCATTTGTAGATACTTTTGTTCGTTTCCTGAAAAGGGAGGTAGTTATTATCTCCCTTTGTAATGAGAATATAGTGGTTTTAGATTTATAAATGATAATTCTAAGAAGGAAAAAAAGGAAAAAGTGGCTCGGTTAAAGTAGTAATTATACTCATTTTCAATCATAGCAAATTTTATAGGATAATATTATAGTGGAAACAGCTGTTTTCCATTAGGATGGTACTACCTTAAGGCATATGAAATCATTGCAGGACCTGAAATGCTCAATGTAGGCGTCAAAATGCTTTACATGTTCGGTAATTTCACGCCTTTGTAATTTAGGGTGTTTCAGGCCTCTGAAACATCTAAAAAAAGAATTGTATGCACCTCTGTACAGTTTAAATCCTTTGCAATGTAACATTTTCGAAGATGGAAGATAAATATATTGATGTCACGACTACATCGATATTTTGATGCAACTGCAATATTGGTATTTCGACACCACAAAAAGTTAGGTAATTGACACCATTATGTAATTTGATATTAGTAAAAGCTTATATACATGTATATTTTGATGCAAATTCGGTATTTTGAAGTATATGGAATGTCGATATTTTGACGTCATTGTAATTAAAGTATTTTACTGAAATACAGGTTTTTAACGATACACACTGTCTTTTTCACACCAATGCAAATGGAATATTTTACGACAACAGCTTTATTTTGACGCCACAGGAAGCTAAGTATTTTCTTGCCTCTGCAATTTTAGTATTTTATTTTGAAACCTTTGAAGTATAGGTTTTATGACTTCATTATAAGTGCTTTGAAATAAGTACAATTTACGTGATTTGGTCGGCACTGCAAAGTAGGTATTTTGAAACCTCTATAATTTAAGTATTTTGCGCCATTGCAATGTTAGTATTCTGAAGCAATGTAGTTATTTTAAAAACACATTAAAATAGGCGTTTCGACGCTCGTCTGTAGTACAAGATATTTTGACATATCCATCAACTGGTGACCCATGATACCTTTGCGAGGACTACATAGACCAAAATTCAGCCTGCACGTAGGAAAAGTCTGATTTTTGGAACACACAAGACAACTTCAAATTGTATTTTAAGTCTTTCTGTTGTAAAACACACAAGACAACTTCAAATTATACGTTTAAGTCTTCCTGTTGTAGATTTATTCTTTGTTTCCCTTTCAAATCCGCCATGTTTATCATTTCAACCCTGAAATTGTTAAATAAATGAAAAATTTTTGACGTTATTGGAACACAAACATTGCTATTGGAAAGCTACTTTCACCGGGAAAATATCACTGTTTGGGGTGTTGTAGATCAAACATCAGACTGCACATTCTGATCTTGACCTACACTGTCTGTAAAAGGGCACTGAATATCGACTAGCAACTTAAGGGGTAACACAGGAAGAGCAAGTTCGATTTGTTATATTTGTAGTGCAAGCCCTCATGCTTTCTTGTCCGTGTATTTTCAGGAACAAGTTAGTAAGCTGCAGCGACTACCACACCATCCCAGATATCAACTTTAACCTTTGGAAAGAAAAATAATAAACTATTAACCCTTTTCCCCGACCGCTGATGTGTTTTTGAGAGAGTGCAGACGAAGGTCGGCATGTACATACTTGATGTCTGACCTTGGTATTTACTCTCTGTAAAGACTAAACAATTCTTCATCGTGAATAAAAAAATACGTGCAATTTCCCGGTACGAATTCGGCAGGTTTTGAAATATTGTTCTTGAATATGCATGTATTACGAGTATCCATCCTTGCCCTAGCGTCTGTCTGTCTGTCTGTCTGTCTCTGTCTGTCTGTCTGTCTGTCTCTCTCTCTCTCTCTCTCTCTCTCTCTCATAAGTCGACCAATAAAATGAAACCAAGATTCACTTGCTTTGTTATTATCATAGTTTTAATTGAAATCTTAAACTGAACAATAAAACCAATACAAGTATATAACGCAACAGGTGCTCCTTATCCGTATTCAGGGGCGCGGATTAACGGGTACTCTTCATAAAGAGGTTTGAGGCTTTAAACCCTTAGTATTTGGAACTTATTATAATTGTCTTTCAGATAAAATTTCCGTGAGTATACACAATACAGGATTTTAACCAATTACCGAATAACAATTTTAGCGTCAAAAATATATAGAGGATATTTGTTTTTTCGGTGAAAGATCGAAATTTATTTCATCGAGTGAACATCATAGGTAATATTTTCACCAAAAAAACAAAAATTCTATTTATTTCATGCTTCTAACCCCATTTTAATGGGGGGACTTACATCAAAATCCAGTAAAATCGATTTCTGTAATATCCCGTGGCATACCCCCTCAGCGCATCAACGCATTACAATATTACGTAAAGCGCGAGAAATGTAGGGTAAATTACGTCATATATGTATTTCTATCTGGTTGAATGGCACGCACTGTTTACCTCACTCTCTTGCACTACGAATCATTCCCATTCACCTCTGTAGTTGGCTCAGAATGTAGTCCGTCATCACGTGATATTTTCTTCACATGACCATAACTCAAAATGGCGACACAAACGCCGGTGGAAGAAAGACCAATCGATTGTTTTGTGTGCTGTTCAAACAGCATACGGTCAATCAGACTTAGTGGTAGGAAATGTGAAAAAGAGGTATTTTCTGAAAAGCTTAAATGTCTTTTAAAGGACGATAACTTGTTTTTTAATCTTACAAACTTAGATCCATCGGTGTGTCGAAACTGTTGTCATCATTCATGGGCGCAGCCATCTTTTTTACAATTGGCGTAAGATTCTGATCAGTAAAGAAGCTTAAAAAAATAGTTCCATTGTATACAGGTAAATTCATCAGTTTGAATGCACCTATAATGTATCCGGAATCATATTTCCTTTGTCTACTTCATTATGTTACACATGAAACAGTTAAACAGTAACAAAACATGTTTTCCTCGGTTTGACAAGATTCTTGTCATTTAGCCCGTTGCAGAGATGTATGGTGAGAGTAACGAACGACAACTCTGCTCGGAGATTGTGTTTACCTAGGTAACTAGTGCGCGGGAACTACTGTTTCCGCCTTCAATTGAAGAGTTAGAAAATAAAATCGGTCTTTTTCACTGGTCGTAACCATGAAATATCAAACAATAATTTACCGTTATTTCCCCATAAACCACTGACAAGCATGAAATAAAAACTCGTTCTCCATCGATAGCTGTATAATACAATTCACAATCATTCAGAAAGGTATCAATCTCATAGGCCTGACGGAACAAGCGGCCGGTATAGATCCATGATCAGACTCCATGTTCTGTGCAGTCTGATCTTAATCTCTGCCGTTGGCAAAAGTTCTGGTTTTCGTCTGTAGAGCTGAAATAATTAACACCTTTCCGAGTTTAAACGACCCTGGGAAAAAAACCTTTTGAAAACATTGTGGGAAAAAGAGAAAATACTGATAACCAGCATTTTCCCCTGTTCCCACCATGATTCCTGTCCTATCGAAAACAAACTCCATCATTTGAGCCACATTTGATTTGTCGTCTGCAAATGCTTTGAATTTGGACGAGTCTTGTTTTACTTTTACGTGTACTTCCCGACTCCTATCAGATCGTAGAACAGAGTATGTGATAGTGTGCATCAGGTAGAAAAGGGCAAGTATTCTTTTAAATCCACTCAATTTTCTTCCTCATCCGTTTGTTTCTTTTTGGACGATGTCCATTTTTGTACAAGAGGTATAGTCAGGACGCAAAAACCCGCCACGTACGCAAGCCCACCCGTCAAGTGTAAGGCGTTGATGTAGGATTTGGTAGTATCCCTTATCAGACCTGTAAACATAACAGAAAACAGGTCCAACCATTTGTAACCCTAAGGCAGCTACGCGCGACTCAAGGACCTTTTGCGGACAATGTAGATCAAGATCAGGTTGCACAGAACGTGCAGCCTGATCTTGGATCTACACTGTCCAATAAGGTGATAGCTTTGAAATATCAAGATGGGTGTTTCATTATCGGCTTTAAAAGTTTCATTTAACTTATTTAGCAAGTTACGGGTTAAGAACATTTTTAGTCTTACTCTCAAAAAATTTCTATATTTGAAAGTAACGCAACTTCTGATTGCCTTAACCAAATGGTGTAGCCAATCAGAAGTTGCGTTACTTTCAAATTTGGAAAAAATGACTCAATCAGGGTGGAATGAACTCGGGATTTTGTTAAAGGTTTAACCAAGGAACTTGTATCAAGCTAATTTCTGGTTTATTCTCAGATAAAGAAATACATGTATGGTGAAAAATGTCTACACTTAGCAACCAACAGCGTTTTCTCCTCTTTCCACAATATTTACAAAAACCTTCACCAGGATCTCTGTCAGAGTTGTTTATAAATGAGCAGCGATTTGGTAAAAGGAGGTTAGCGCGACTCCATGATGCACTGTACCATGCAAGTTATCACATAATTATGTCTAACAACCGACTGAATTATGAGGTAGACTGGTCCTTTGACATGCAGAAAATTGACCAATAGCGGAAAGTATCTGCCCATGTCACCCTGCACAGAGTGCGTTGGCTGACATGGATCGATACTTTTTGTAAATGCATTGAGCCTCCTTTTCTCAAAAGTGGTCCATTGCATCTAGGATAAAAATGAAATATGAGTGACGCTCTAGAAAAAGGAGTTTAAATTTAGAGTGGTCCTCTGGCTTCTAAAAAATTATTGCAAAATCAAAAAAGTTTGGACCCGGGTCTGACTGCGCGGAATGACAGACATGAGTCGATATTTTTTTACATTAAAAACTGTATTTCTGCAGAGCATGATTCATATTTGAGCCACGCTGTGTGAAAAGGGGGCTTAATGCGTTTACAAAAAGCCTGAAATTTTTGGTTTTGATCAATTTTCTGCATATCCAAGGACCAGTGTACCTTATTGTTCAGTTGGTTGTGGGACATAATGGATTTTATGGAACTATAATACTGAGATGACTTGCTTGACATCAGGCATCACAGAGATACATTAAGCCCCCTTTTGCCATATCATGACTCATAAGTATTTTAAGTTTCAAAACAGTTACTACCTGTTAATGGGAAGAAAATGGCTATTGATATACCATGTGTAAGTGTACTAAATCCAAGGGACTGTTTGAATCTCTCTTGACCGATAATATCTGAGAGTATCACAGCATAGGAGGAGAGGTATTGTCCGCAGCATAAACCTGCAACAAAATGATAATAAAGTATCCGAAACTCGACAATTTTCAAGTAATTAAACTTTACCCACCGGAGTTCACACTCGCAATACTCCGTTCAATAGTCGTCAGTTTTGACGATCATGTTCGGGAAAGTTCGAGAGCAGTCGGCAGTGTGTATTAAATACTGAAAAGGGACAAGTGATGTCGACGAATTTTATCGATCTATATATATCTTCGACAAAAGGACTCAAAGTCCTGGGTACGTATTTACCAACCATTCTTTGTCTTATCCTCAAAAATTTTCCAAATTTGAAAAAAACACAACTTCTGATTGGCTAAACCAATGGGAGGGTGCGTAAACCTAGGATAAAAATAAGAATGAAATCATCGATAATTAGTGAATACGGACCATGAAAAGCAGAATTGTTGAGCAGTATTTAGCAGTGCTATATGTCATAAGGGAATGAACAATAAGTTTTTTGTCCATTTTATATATATATTTGACTGAAATTTCCTCCTGAAATAAGCAGGGGAAAGGGAAAAAATATTGCTTAGGTCGTTGCCTTTATGAGCAGTTGCAACATGTAATTGATTCGGGTGAATAATTTAAAGCCAGTCAATCAATCGCGAATTCTGTTTGTATCAGATATAGTGTATATACGGTAACGCTTATAGTGATGCTCTGGAGTATTTATAACCTAAACAATACATTGGAATGCATGTAGCGAATGCGTATATTACAGTTTTTGGTACCAGTCAGAATAATCACAGTAATCTCTTCGATTTATTGTATTATTCGAACAAATTGACATGAAATAAATGACCTCCATACCATATATTACACGCTTGAATTACTGTCCAAACTTAACTTCGGCTAATGTCGTCTGAATGCGGAAAGATGAACGATTTTCAACTGTTAATTTGGCTAACAGATTTATCGTGTCTTTAAAGGGTACTAAAACTACCTGAAATAAACATGCTATTGTTGGTTTAAATTGGTAATACGTGGCAGATGACATTCATCTAAGATGCACTTTCTGTGCAGTCTGATCTTGACCTATATCATCGGGAAAAGCTTTTTTTTTTTACTATGGCACTGAAAAGGTCAAACCCGAAATTTATCGTTAATAGAATTTCCGTACCGTCCGAGTATACGCGATGATAAAAATATTCACTCTCTAATTATTATTTGCATTCAGGTCAATTTCAGGTCAATTTGTTCGAGTAATACTTAATTTAATATTTTGGGTTTATTTATACCATGTTTATATATACCATGAAATTGTATGACGTACTATTCGCACAGTTTTGGTAACATAATTCCATCACCTGAGGCCTCAAAACTTATAAACCCCGTTCTACTCTTATACGTATGGATCAAAATTTTGCAAACAAAAATTTCAGTTCGTAACAATAGGGAATGGTATAGTCTTACCACAGAAAAGCATACAGAGGAAGATGACTAAACATACAGACAGCGAGGCAGATAAAAAGACTAGGTATTCCTCGTTCTCCACCCAGCTGTCAATGTACGGTCGAAATTGCTGTATTTTACCCAGCGTTTCATATTTCAGGTTATATTTACTGTATACGAAGGGAATGAAATATCCTTGTCGCCACTGTATTAGGGTCCGGACAACATGAGTAACTAGACTGGTACAAATGTCAAATTTCTAACTTTATTATTTACAGCCGATCTCTACTTTCGGTTTTTATCCCGGAATGCGTACGAAACTACAATTAATCAAAGTACATTAAGTACTTCGACCTAAAGCGAATCAAAGACCTAAAATACTCAAATTGATAGCATTAATTCATGGCCTTCTGTAAAATCGTGTATCCAAGCGTTTTGTATGCAATTTTAGATGTTAGAAAAGTTGTTTTAGGCGTAATGACAGTAGTTTTTGGTAGTTTTCGAGTGGATTTTGGGTGCTTTGGGGTGTTTCTTTTACTGATTCATCTGAGGCGTACTATATGAACTAGGTCATGTCAAAGCTGCGGAACGAGACAAAATTTCAAATTTAGAGCGAGTTCTTCGATATTAACTCTGAAATTTATTGTTTATGTAAATGGCATACACTGATATTTAATCCGCATTTCATTTGTACATACCAAATGACACAGACGCGTCTGTTTATTGATCTATGAGGACCTATTTTTCTTGAAACTGAGGTGTAATGCGTCATCTTGGGGAAAAGGTCTGTCGGTTGGCATAAGAAGGTGATGATGACGTCATCACCTTCTAAAAATCAGACAGGTAGACAGGTAAGTAAATAGTCAGAAAACTGAGGCTTCATGTGGCATGCAGGTGAAACTCCAGTCTAAGTAAAAGACTTACTCACCTACGATAACAACGAATATAATCATCGTCTGAAACGATTTTATGAAACGCACGAAGTGACATGCCGTTCCTACGGTGAGGAAAGCCACGCCCACAATGTTGTTTCTCTTGATCCATTGCCGGTCTGCGACCACTCCCATTGAAATTCTGGAGACAAAGTCCACAGCTGCCAAAATCGACACCAGTAGACCAATCCGCTCATTTGGAATCCCTATTTCGTTTGCATATGTTGGTATGAAAATTGGTATCAAGCCAACGGAAGAGACGGCACAAAAAGCCAGAATGAGAAAATACAAGAATGAGACATCTTTCAGTAAGTTTAAATCAAATACTGTTTGTAATACGGATATAAAGCCACTATAAAACCATTGACAAAACGTTCCCTTACTGTCTGTGACGGTTTTACTGGGTTCCTCGACAGTCAATGGTGAGGCACCATTGACATCGACAAAGGAACCACATACAGCGTCTCCATTAACATAGATACCCATCTGTGACCTGGATAATGACAATATAATACTACTAAGTTTAGCTAAACTTCCGCCATGTTTTGTATCCGATAACTCTCCTTTACTACCCGTTTCTACTCGTCTTGCTCCTACAGAGTTAGCCCTGATCCTCTCCACTACCGGTGATTCATTTCCTCGAAATTTCATCATGCTTGGATCATGTGACACCATTCTTCGCAACTCAAAATTTGTTCTTGTATATACTGGAAAATGCCTTGAATCTTTCATTTCTAAATTATCTATAGACTTCTCAGATGGCTCTGAGCTTATACTGTTCTTATCTGGGATTTTGTTGGTTGCAACTTGTTCATTAATGATTTTCTCTTTCTCCTTACTCATGCTGTTTTCTCTTGCAATTGATCTACGTTTAGTATAGAATTCTGGAGGTCTCATCAATGCTGCCGCGACAAAAATATTAGACAGAAGTCCTGCCACAATAAGCATAGTTCCTGTGAACCCATATTCCTCAAATAACTTTATTACGATCGGGGCGAAAACCAAGCCGCCAACAGACGCTCCGGATGTAAATATACTGTTTGCCAAACCTTTGTGTTTCACGAAATATGTTCCTAACATGACAAGCATGGGTGGGTGTGTACACGATAGGCCTATCCCTGAAAAAGAAATAAGTATATTTGGGTTGAATGATACTTTTACTTTTTATGAACGAGAGAGAGAGAGAGAGAGAGAGAGAGAGAGAGAGAGAGAGAGAGAGAGAGAGAGAGTTTGACGGACTGGGAGAATATGCACAATAACACTTATAACCAAAACTTTGATAACGTCTTGGCTTTAAAATTTGAAATAGATATATAGATCAATTTCATCACAAATATTCTTTACGTTAGGACTCTGAACAGGGAAGGACAAGTCAGTGTTTAAAAAACGATAGAAACACAAATTTGTAGACATTAGGTGAGATATTTAGGTTGATGAAAAATGCCTATTGCCTATGAAGCAACTGACAAAGTGACAGACAGACAGACAGACAGACAGACAGACAGACAGACAAAGGCATAAATGACCGCAAGAAGATGCAGGGAAGACAAAATACCTCCAATGACACCCTGGACGAAGTAGAAGACATTAATGTTGGTAGTAAAGGCCGTTAAAATGTATGACGACACTGTACATATACCGCCAAAAACAACCGTTGCTCGACAGGAAAATTTCTTTAATCCTATGGTCATAATGAATAAGGCTGAAATAGAAAATAATTTCAAAATATTTCCTGTGCAAAAATTTATAATGAAGAAAGCTTAAAGGCCCAGGAGTGGCCAAAAGTAAACAATGCAGGTGTTGAAATGCATCTAAATTTAAATCACACCATTTCAAAGTATGGGCTTTATTGTGAAGATGACAATCTGTTATTGTACGGTCGGTCCAAGTGTTAGTTGCTGGCAGATAAAATAAATATTTAGTGCAAACAGTAAACAAGAGATAGAGCGACTTGG
The DNA here is from genome assembly GCA_946811185.2 of Hippopus hippopus. Classification (NCBI taxonomy): domain Eukaryota; kingdom Metazoa; phylum Mollusca; class Bivalvia; order Cardiida; family Cardiidae; genus Hippopus; species Hippopus hippopus. The sequence goes on from OX328110.1 coordinate 9,872,902, forward strand.
CATCTTTTAACATGGCTTTAAAATTCTTTTTTCTGCCAGCGACTAACACTTGGACCGATCTTGCAGAAATAGATTGTCATCGTTACAATAATTTCCATACTTTTGAATGTTATGAATTAAATTTAAATGCATTTAAACCCCAAAAACATTTTACTTTTGGCCGCAACTGTACCTTTAACAGCATGCTTAAGCAACAACAGACCAGTTTGCCCAGTTAAACGTTCAGTGACAATGAAAAACTCCTTTACCACGGGATACTTTTTTCAGTTCTATAATTGTTTTCAACTGGAACAAGCCTAAAATTTTATTGTCTGGTAAAGGCTAAATATTCCATAGGTAAATTAAACCTTTAACACATAATCACGAGTTTTAAAGACCCTTACGAAGGAGGCTTTTGAAAACATTATGGTAAAAGGAGAAAATGCTGGTAACCAGCATTTTCTCCTTCCCAACAATGTTTTCTACCCTTTTAGAGAAAACCCCATTATTTCAGACACATTTAATTATTCGTCTGCAAATGCTTTGAGTTTGGACAAGTCTAAAATATTGTCGTTTGGTAAAGGGTGAAACAAATGATATTCTTGTATTACGGAGATGCATGAAAACAGTCCACTGCAACTTAAACGGATAACACGTCTATATTTTCAAGACAGAATCAAGTGAGTTTGGTTGTATTGGAGTTTAACGCCGTTTTAACAGCTCAGGTCATATCACGGCAGTCAGTGCACCTATGCATGTCTTTTCTGGCTTTCTCACACCAGTACTGACACAACTTTCTTTCCAAGCCACTGGCTAATTTTCGCGCAGCATGCATCAGAGGTAACAGGCGAAAAATCGCCTGAAAGAAAGTGAGCCTAAATCTGGAATCGAACTCGCAAACACCATGTCAGGAGTCAGATACGCTAACCACTGAGCTATCCGGACGGGCTAGAATCAGGTGAGATAAGTTAAACATAAACCATCATGTACATAGAGGCTACTTATGTTGCCCGTGTCTCTGAAATGTTTATATATTTGAAACCAACGTTTACTTACCCGAGACACTGACGACTATATTTTGGACAAGACTCATTGTGGCTGTCTCAGTTGCACTTGAATTGAACCGTTTTTGATACTCCAAGAAAAATACGCCAAACGATCTCATTGCACCTCCAAATATGAATATGTCAAATACACAGCCTGAAAACGTTAGAGAAAATTCTTAGTTACAGTTAAACTCCTACGAGGTTTAAGGCAATATGTAGTTCGTAGACATTATAGATCAGAGACCGTATTTATCAAATATTCTTTATAACATTCTTTGTCTAATTAAGAATATTAAAAATTCCAAAGTAACATTGTGTTACTTTCTTACTGTAGAAAATGACTTAATTGCAATTTAGAATGGTCGCTGGATGCAAACCGTCCGCTATTTATATACGATCTCCTAAAACCAAAAGAAGCCTCCGTACAGGGATATTTCGACCTCTCTTTTCCGAAATATACAGTCAAGCTGCTCGGTTCGACATATTTTGTAACAGGGCACGATCAGTCGTTCACTTAAACCGTTGTCTAAAAGAACGATTATACCGCCGACAAATACTCAGCTACGTATGTATTTATTATGTGTTTAATGGAAGGAAATTTTGTGCCAAAAAGGTAAACATTTTTAAAGATGAGATTGGTGCATGCTACCATTTTCCGGAAAAGGCAAGTTAAAATAAGGTTTTTAACGTCATGTTAGGCCTTACGACATACTACTTGAAATATACTTTTTATAAATCAATACCATGAAAGCATTTTCATAATAGATAAAAGATATTTCTAGTCTAAATTAAGTAACAAAATACCAAATCTGACATCATTGGTAAATTATATATTGAAGAATTTTTGAATTGAATTTTATTTGAATCATGATCTTTCAGAAGGAGGCGGAACTGACATGAATCGATACTTTTTGCTAATTGTAAATTTTCTGCTAGGCAAAAGACCATATTGTCTCCAGATCCGGTTGAATTTTAGACTAAATGTATTTTATTAGTCCATTGTTAATGTGATGACTTCTTTGGTATCATGCATCACGGTGACGTATTAAGCCCCTTCTGGCCAGAGCACGGCCTATACGTTGAATATATGCTGTTTTAGCCACGAACATTGATGAAGACGAGATTTTTGTCGTAAGGTATAATATCTTACCCGCTAGAATAACCCATGCCCATCCTCTGTCGGTCGGTAACGTACGTGTGTTGTTTTCCTGTGTAGCCCTCGATTCACCGTCAGGGTTTAGAGGCTCTCTTTCTGCACCATTGTCTTGATCTCCGTCCATTCCTTCTGTACTGTTTTCATCTTCCTGTCTGTGTTCCTTCATACTTTTAATATGAGCAACTTTCGTTCATTAATATGGTTTCTTGTCTGATCTGACGTAAAGTTGAAAGATATTTAAGGTATCGCAATTTTGATCGTATACATCATTTTCAGCATTCGCGCATTACTATTATATAACATATTTGTTGTAACAAGTAAATGTATTGTTATTGGTCTTTAATGTTTCTCAGTTTACCCATAGTTTGAGGTAATAATTGTACTAAATTTTCGACGGCAGACTGCTTGCTTGAATGTTAGATACATCGTTCCAAACACTTATAGAAGGAATATAAATGTATCATTATGCTTTTCGGGCGCTGTGATCAAATCATGGTGACGTTTTTACTAAGCATCCTTATTTAAATACAAGCCCTCTACACCTGAAATAATGGTAAGAACGATTGGTAAATAATGTCCTTAGAGTCGTATTCAATTCCAAACATTGTTCTAAATCTGAATTAATTTCCCAGCCATTTGGTTGACATGTTCTGGAAAAGATGGCTGCTTACAAACAGTTGCTACTTCATTTTCTTTACAGTTTAAAACTTAAAAAAGATAGTTCAATTACCTTATATCCGAATATTTCTCCTGCGTCTTACGTACATCTATAAAAACTAAGTGGCATCTTTAACCCTTATCCTGCTAAATAAGTGAAATGAAATTTTGAGCCGATAGTAAAAACCCAAATGTTGCTATTTCAGAGATATATCTTGGGGGACAATATGGGCTTATCGGACAGTGTGGATCACAGATCAGACTGCACGGTCTGAGCAGTCTGATCTTGATCTATACTGTCCGCAAAAGGTCAGTGAGTCCCGCTTAGCAGCATAAAGGTTAAAAACAGTATTGTATTGTTACTTGTTAAATGTATTACCGGTTTTATAATCCACTTGTTTTGCGAAAACGTGGCTCAATGTATTATGATATCATAATTGGTGCAAGATCATTAGTCCTTAATCTTGACCGACATTGCTAGATAAATAGTTTAGTTATCAAGTAACCGGTACGCTATAATCCGCACGTTATCATTTTCTCTTTGCCAACACTGGACTGTGAGAAACCCAAGCTGTCTCATTGTAAATATCCACTAAAACTAAAGTTATTTCTGTGGAATACAGGGACATTAAAGCAAACTGTTCAGAAAGCATATTCAATTGCGTTATTATTTTCAAGAACTGTGTAAATGTCAAAGTAACGTAATTTATGATTTACAAAACCAAAGTCGTGTCCGAGGTTGTGTGTGGTGTCCGTGGTTGTGGGGTAGAGAGCGTCCGCCTCGTTACCATAAGGTCCCGAGTTCGATACCCGGGAGCGGGTGTCAACTTTGGGATTTTTCATTGGCCCACACATTCGGCGCGAGTACTGGTAAAGTTCCCAGCAAGCAGAATCGAGAAAGATTAGTATAAGTTGTAAGAACTTGTTTCTCAATCGATGTAAAATAAATATGTTTAAACTAAAATAAAACCAAATGAGCCATGCTCTCTGAAAAGAGGGATTAATGCATCTGCAAAAAGTATCGTACCATATCAGCCCTCGCAGTCCGCGCAGTTTTGTGCATAAAAATACTACTATACCTCAGACTTTAGCCGGTTGTTAGACAAAACTGATTTGTGGATCCATAATTATGTGATGTGTTGTTGGTACAATGTTTTACGGAGATGTATCAAAATCCCTTTTTGCCAGAGCATGGTTCAAATGGATTAGTCAATCACGAGATTGTGTAGCTTTTTTAAATTCAAAAACAAACGGAGAACGCTAGGTAGAATGCTTTCTTTTTTAATTGACCATCATAGCTTTAAGATATTGAAAACGAAATTAAACTTTCTCAAAGTACTTTACCCTTGAGCTACTCAGCCCGACTTAGGCGCCTTTTCAGACAGTGTAGATTAAGCTCCGACTGTAAGGAATGCACAGTCTAATCATTATGCTTGAAACTACACCGTCCGATGTGGTGATATGTTTTCCGTCGCGAAAAAAAGCTTTTGAATTTAGATTTCAGTTCTGGACAAAAGATCATCTACTAAGTTCAGCATTTAAGGGTTATGAGAGCATGAGAGAAATGTAGATAACTGAATGAGCCTGAACTGGGTCGGTATTTACCAATCGTTCTTAGGAACATTTTTTATCTAATTATGGATTTTAAAGGTAACACAACTTCTGATTGGCTTAACCACTTCGTTTAGCCAATCATCAGGTGTGTTACTTTCAACTTTAGAAAATTATTGAGAATAAGACAAAGAGTGTTCTTATGAATGATTGATAAGTACGGACCCGCGGTTGTTATTGTCACTCAAACTAAACGATTGACCTAATACTTCATGATGAAAAAGTAAACATGCATCGTATTGTCAAAAACCCGAAGGCACTCTTTATCACTGATATGCATAGGAAAGCGTTGTTAGAACCACTTTTGTAATAAAACGGATAAATGTAATAAAAATTTCAACTTCTCTATATTCTTTTAATATTCACCCATCAAACAAAGCGTCGTCTGTTCTATGTTTAGATGGTTATAGCGATTCACGTTACATCCGCACAAGAATGTACGAACAAGAATTTGCATTCAACCGTCTCAGAACCTTTTCCGCTTTACATTGTGCGAGGGTCATGGTAGTTGGCCCAGAATATACTTAGCCCTTAGGCTGCCACGCGCGACTCAAAGACCTTTGCGAGCAGTGTAGATCAAGATCAGACGGCACAAAATGTCCCGTCTGATCTTAGATCTACACTATCCATTAAGGACATAATTTTCCCAAGAAAATACCTTGTAAATAGCAACCCTTGGGTTTTTAGTATTGCTTGAAAGTTTTAATTCACTTACTAGTATTTAGCAGCTAAAGGTTTGATACCTGACGTTTTTATGAAAGGAGCCCAGTCACTGCCTACACTACAACGAAGGAATTGCAAAGGTATGGCAAAGACCAGGGGGAGATTCGATACAGCAAATAGTGAAGTAAATGAGCGGTATGAAGACGGCTCGATTATTGTCTGGGGAAAAATCAGCTGGGATAGGTGTACCATCGTCGATGACCTTAACCAAACATTTTTAAGAATATTATTTGTCTCATTCTAGATTTCAAAAGTAAACCGAGTTCTGACTGGCTTAGCCAAATGGTTAAGCCAATCAGAACTTGTGTTACTTTCAAATTTATAAATCTCTTGAGAATAAGACTAAGAATGTTCTTAAGGACGGTAGGTAAATATAAATACTGACCCTGGATACCGATGTGAGATTGTATACTGATCTAGTAGTGAGTGGCGGGTTTATTCTAATTGACGATAATGCCTGTCTCTGTCCTGTCCCTGTTGTGAAAGAAAACCTGCAAACATAGGCTAATGCCCGTCTGCACTTCCTGATCCCGTCGAACACACTTAGCTTGAGTCACAGGTTTGAATTTACGGTCATCAGTTTCAACCAAGAAGTTTTCAGGATCTTTGTGCTATGATCGTCCAGGAGTGGGACAACAATCCCTAAAGAATAATTGATAAACTGATGGGGTATAGGGAGCATGGGGTGACAATGTCTAGAGCTGCATCATTAAAAGCAACGGGTTCGATTCTTGGAGTTCATCTCTAGCTTTATTGGCAAATTCAGAAAAAGTACACTTTTTATCAAAGAAGTCGATTTCAAATGGTCACCCTTCTCCAATTGTTCAGTTACATTCTACCATTTTATTATCTTATGTCAACTGGTCGGAGATCGAACCAACAACCTCCCGCTTTGGATATGGAAATTCCGAGCATTGCCTGTGATTGTAAATGTTTAAGAGTCAACAACCTGGCTGATGATACTAACAATGGAGAATAACCAACATTTTATCCAAAACATGATCACTTTTAACAAACATCAAACTTTAATTTCTTTATTTAAAACAGAATCATTCAACATGCTAGTAGAACAAAACAACGATGACAGCAATCCAAAAAACCCACGGTTTGAGGTTCCAGCCTCATTCAGTGTCACGTGACTGCGGTCTTTTTTTTATTAAAACGTTTGGTAAAGGCTGGCAGAAACCATATCATGACCGCACCAATCAGTAACAGTACACCAATGAAACTGTAGGAAGCACACCATCGGCCGGTTACGTCTCTTAAAACGCCTAAAAAAGATCAGATACTGACATACAAATACAGCAAGCATTGAATGAGTCTTCAGATACCCTTTCAACTCTAAATTTCAAAGTAACACAGATCTTGATTGGCTAAAGCAAAATATGATGATTTAGCCAATCAGAAATTGCGTTACTGTCTAAATTCAGATTAAGGCTGAGGAATCAGTGTAGAACGATTGTTGAGAACAGACCGTAGCATCCTTGTGAGTGAATATCAAATTCAGTAAGCAGACTCGTGTAGTCTGAGCTCGGGGTTCTCTGTTCAATACTCAATTATTCGGCGTAGCTGGCTTTTGACCTACTTTTTGGCGCTGATAACAAAATTAATGAATAAATAAACATTTGTTATTGGTAAAAAATGTAGACATCTTTATTCTAAGGGCCACTGTGGTAAAAAAAAATAGACATATTTATTCAAAGGGCCCCTTCCTATCATTTTGCTGGCAAATTTACGCCGTCTTTTTAAAAATATTTCTTATCATTGTATCATTTCTTATTTTAATACTGATGTAAAACTGACAGATAGCTGCTCCCCTTTTTTTACGTTGTCTCAGAGACATAAATGTAAAATTGAACGACCAGGTCAGCCTGCCCAGTCCGCGCAGGCTGACCTAGGTCGAAACCTTTTAGCTATTGGTAAATTCCTACCCTGTCCAAGGACCATTCTACCTTATAATTTAGTCGGTTGTTGGACAAAATGGATTTAGTGGATCACAAATAACATGATGAATTACTTGTATAACACATGACGGAGATGATGCCAACTGTTTCTGTCAACACGGAGATTTGGGGTCACGATGTTTTCATTTCCTTCAAATCTATAGCCTTCAGACTGCCCCCCCCCCCCCCCCCCCCCCGCCTTCGAAACGTGATCCCCGATTATCACCCGTGTTTTGAGTTGATTCTTTTTATGCAAGACGCTACAGAGCCTTGGCATAATACTAGCGAAACCCATACACAAACGAATGAGTAGGCTGTCGCCGTAATATGACTGCAGTAATATACTTTTTCGTTATAAGAGATTTGTCATATATTAATAAGATGACTAAAGTACTTAGATCAGAAAAGACGGAACAATAAACGATGGTTACCTGTTATTGGCACTATTATTCCGATAGAACCACCTTGTACTAAGCAGGTAAATCCAAGGGCAGCCTGAAAGAACACACATTTTCAATTTATAACTTAAGTGTTGACCAGATGACAAAAATTTCAGATGCAATAGAAAGCATAGCAGACGACAAATTAAAAGTGATTCATATTGTGTAGTTTGTCTTGAAATCGAGGGCAGCCTGAAAGAATACACCTTTTCAATTATTTTTCGCCTCTCACCTCTGATGCATGTGAGAAAAGTAATCAGTGGCTGTGGAAAGAAAGTTGTGTCAGTACTGGTGTGAAAAAGCCAGGAAACACATGGGTGCGTCACTGACCGCCATGATATGACCTAAGCTGTTAAATTGACGTTAAACTCCAATACAAACCAAACCAAACCTTTTCAATTTATACATGGACGTTTACTAGATCTCAGAATTTCAGACGCATCAAAACTGAAAGCGTTTACACATCCGACAAATTAAAATTAATTCAAATTATATTGTTTGTCTTGAAACCGGGGAAAAACATTCTTGGAATAAAGGAGAAATCTTATAACCAGCTGTTTTCCTTTTCACAGTGTTTTAAAAGCTTTCTTCCACAGGTTAGCAAAAACACGGGACTGTTTGGTAAAGAATTGATTATAAGCCTAATTTAGATATTAGAATGTAACTTTTAGGCCATTCAAACATCTTAAGAATGTTCTATTTGGCAGATTGTTTCACAAAACTGTGCATTGTATCCTAGAAGTAGTAGCGACATCTGTCAAAAACTATGAGCCATGCTCTGTAAAAGGGGGCTAATGTATCTGCTAAAAGTATAGATTATGTCAGCCTGCCAAGCTCGCGCAGGCTGACATGGGTCGAAACTTTTTGCTATTGGTAAATTTCCTGGTCTACCTCAGGACTGGTCTACCTTATGATTCTCTCGGTTTTTCGATAAAATGGATATTACTGATGCATAATTATATAATGACTTACTGACATCATGCCTCACGGAGATGCATTAAGTCCCCTTTTGCCAGAGCATGGCTCATATGGCTTGCAACACGTGAAAAGGGGCATTCGGACATTTGCGTAATGTGTCGTCTCGGATCAGCCTGCGCAGTCCGCGCAGGCTAATCCGAGACGGCACTTTACGACTACATTAGATTTTGTGCTACAGTAGACTTGTGCAAAACAGAAAAATTACATAAAAATGGAAAGTGTCGTTTCGGATTAGCCTGCGCGGAGTGCGCAGGCTTATCCGAGAAGACACTTTACGCAAATGTCCGAATGCCCCTTTTTGCGTGTTGCAAGCCAATTATAGATGTAGAGGAGGAAACCAGATGAATATTTTCTTTTTAACGCTGTAAATGGTAAACAGTAAGCTATTGAACAAAGTCTAAGAAAACTAGAAAAAAAGGTTTGTGTTCGTGAAGTCAAAGAATCTTTCACTTATATACATCCACGGCAACGGTGCTTTAACCTTTAATAACGGTTCTACACAATTCTGTTATTGGGTCATGCTCTGTGAAAAACAGTTGTTTTAATGTATCAGCAAAATGTATTGACTCATATTAGGCTGCGCAGGCCGCAGGCTTACCTTGCTATTGGTAGTTTTTCTGAATGTCAAAGACCATTTTACCTAATGACTTAAAGCTCTGGGTTCTAGATAAAATGGGTCGTCATAATGCGACAAAGTGCCTGGTATACCCACTTTTCCTAGGGCGCCACAAAAGTTTTGTTGGTAAACCTTCCTAATTTGAAATATCTGCAGACAGCAAGTGCAAAATTGGTTTACATGTATATGAGCTTAAATTATATGACAGGGTAGAAAACATTGTGGGAAAAGGAAAAATGCTGGTTGGCAGCATTTTCTCCTTTCTTCGCAGAATTTCAAAAGCCTTCCTGGTCAGGAGTCACAAAATCTAGGAATTGTGAAGGAAAAGGTTTTTCCCCCACAAACACTTGTCAAGTAAAAACAGTTGATAAATGTAATTACGTGAAATTTTTATGAACTTTAGTCACTTATTGTACTTGAGGTTTAAGTACATTTCATTTTTTCAGTGCCATCTCCACTCAGACTACAAAAGTAGAACAAAGAAAGTTTTTTTTTAAACACTTAATCAAAAAGGATTCAAATACTGAAATTTCATGGCCATTGTAGTCCGGATTTTTCAGATTTTTCTTTTTTTTGACAGTGTAAATTGTAGATTAAACTAAATGATTTGGATGTACTTTTCTGGAGCTACACTTTTCTCAACAACAACTTATACAGGGTAACCAACGAGTCAGTAATACTGATCTTACCTTAAACTTTTCAAACTCTAAAAACTCCAAAATGAGGACAGCAAATAAGCTGAAGTAAACTCCCTGTAAAAAGCCAGTGAAAATGGAAAATCCCATCAGTATCCAGAATGAATTCATGAAATATAAGAACTGGCTGGCAATACCCATAACTAGTGCACACATAGCAATTAACGAAGAATGTTTTATCCATTTCTTATCAGCAATGAAACCAAATACAAACTTGGACAAAATATCTGCTAATGCATTTGCACTCACAAGCATTGCAACTCTGTCATCGTCCACACGTACGTCAAAAGCATGAGGTGCGATGTTTGCCCCAATCAGAGCGTGTCCGGGACAAAGAAACAAGGTAAGAATTAGATAGTATTGAAACACAGGCATCTTTATCACCTCCATATCAAACACACGGTGTATCAGTCGCCAAACGAAGTCACAACGTGTTTTGAGAGTTTCGGTGGTTTCTAACGAATCAGTCTTTTGCCTATGGTCGTCAACATGTTTAGATTCTGTGATATCGAGTAAAGAGCTGCAGATACTATAGCTGCTCCCATACATAGCTATGTCTGTTTTACGGAATAAGTCGGGTGATAGTGGAACATGTGTGGACTTCTGAGGTTTAACACTTGCAGAGTCAAGTGATCGCACAGATCGTATTTGAACATCCATATTGTTATTCAGCATTCTGTCTGACTCCCGTGCATCCTCTGATTGGACCATTGGCAATTCAATACTCTTCTTGACATTATCAAACGATTCAACGGGTCGCATCAGTGCACCAATAACCGCTATCTGCGCGTGTACACCAGCACATATTATATATGTTCCTGTGTAGCCATAAAACTCGAAAAGTTTTGTGTAAACTGGAGCAAGAACTAGGCCCCCTACACTTACACCTCCGTTACACAAACTATTTGCCAGACCCCGGTATTTGACAAAATAGCTAGTAAGGATGACTAATGTGTGCGGCTGTATGAGAGCATTGGCAGCACCTGGAGAAAGAAATATTAAGTCAGAGACGAACGGAGTACCATATAACTTTCTACAGAACAAACCAATACTAGAAAAGCATTTCTGCAAAATCTTGGAAATGAGAAAGAAAGAAAGAAAGAAAGAAAGAAAAAATGTACCTTCAAATTTCTTCTTCTTCTTGTAGGCAGACAGTATGTACCTTGATTTCCCTTGTTTGGTTTTATGGTTCTCCAAATCATTTTTTAAACAAAACGGGTCATTGATATTAAAGATGGACTTGGTAAAATGAACATAAACTCATTGTTTGATGTAGAACAAGAATATCAGTAAAACCGGAGGATAATTCCAAATGTGTGATTAATCAATCCAAGTCATCAGTAAAATACCTAGGGGCAACGTTAGATCAAAGCTTTACAGTTGAATCCATGGCTCACTCTGTTATCAAAAAAGCAAACAGTAGGTTAAAGTTACTGTAGAAGGTTTGAGCAGATTGTTCTATGCTATGGTTTTAAAATCGAAAATGGATTAGCCCCAGAGTACATGTCTCAAAATTTTACTATGTCAGGCAATTTACATGAGTACAACACACGATCTAGTGAGACTGGTGCTTTTGTACTGCCAAAGGTGAAGAGCTTTGGCATGAAGTCCTTTTCATTTGCAGGCTCCAGCTACTGGAAAAAAAATATCTCCTGAAATTAGAGCTATCCCTAATCTTTATGCATTCAAGAGAGCAGCAAAAGAACATTTTTTTTTTTGTTGTAGTTAATGTAGATATTATGTCAGAGAGTGTGTGCAACCTGTTTTTGAATCTAAACTGTCTGCTTTATTTCAAACATTAATAATTTGAGGTTTTTAAGTCCTAGAATGTGATACTCAAGTCTTAACTATGATATGTACAAGCATCTCTGTGATTTGTCATTTTCCTAAAATAGTATTCGGCCTTCCTGTTATTTACTTCAGCATTTTGCATAGATCAAAATGTTTGTCTTTTAAAATGTTTCATTCCCATGTCTCTCCATGTCGGACCGTCAACACTTAAGGACCATAATGGAAATAAGGGATCCTTTCCCTTTTTTTTTTTGATATCCTTGGTGCTGATGTGCCTAATATGGTTCTATGCATTTCAGTCACATTTGATTTTTTATTTGAATATGTTGTGTGCTACTGTTAAAACCATATTATGTACCTTCAGTGCTAAATAAATAAATCAATCGATAGATAATGATATTGTGGACGCACGGACGGGCAGACAGCCCAGCGGTTTTACGTTCCGCCGAAATCTGGTCGGGCAGTACAGAACCGAGTCATTGATTATGTGAAAAGGGAAAACAATATTTTATGACACCAAAATACCACTTTAAAGCTACACACCTATACCAATTCCTAGTACAATACAAAGTACAACGATGTCCTCAGTCAGAGCTGTTATAAGATACATTGTAACGGACATACCAGCTCCGATCATAATCATCAGTCGACCACTGACTGTTTGCCCTATGTTCATTACCAGCAAAGCTGAAATAAAATAACAAAATATATGTAATGTATAAGGCAGTGCATTTCAAGAAACATGAAAGTTAGCCTCGATTTTCGGAATAGATTAAGTGGTTTCGGTTTTTCATTAATTGCATTCTTTGAAACATCAGAATGGAAATAGTTCAATGATTTTGTTTCATCAATATTAACTCTTGGCATGAGAAGTGCTACTCGATGCATGTTTGCAGACAGTGTATACCAAGATCAGGCTACACAGACTGTGCAGTCTGATCTTGGAACTACATTGTCCGATACGTTCAAATTTCCCGGCAAAAAGAACATTGAACTCGTCATACATATTTATGTTCATGCATCTGTCTGGAAAGTTGCATTGTTGAGCAATTCAAGGTTTCATAGATCATTTTTCAGTCAAATCTTGAAAACTACCACAGATTTAGGGCAAAGATACTTAGAGTATATGAGAGTGTTTTCTCACCTCCGACACTAAACACCACATGTTGTAGAGTAAATACCAAGGATGTCACTGAAGAACTCGACTGGAAGCGTTTTTGAATCTGTACAAAGAATATACCGTAACACTTCATTTGTCCGACGACGATACATGCTTCGAGCGTTGAAACTAGAACGAGAGAAAATACCGACGATTGACTTAGAGTAAATGAACAGCGCTCCGGTAAAAGGCGGTTTAATGCATCTTCAGTATATATCATACCAAGCAAGTTATCACATAAGTTTGGATCCATAAAATTCATTTTGTACGGCAACCGACTAAATCATAGGGCAGAATCGTCTTTTTAACATGCAGAAAATTTACCAGTTGTAAAAAGTTTCGATCTAGATCAGCCTGCGCGGACTGCGAACGCTGACCTGGTCGATATTTATTTGCAGATGCATTGAACTACCTTTTCACAGAGCATGGTTAAAACGTAAGTTTTTCAATGACATCAACATACCGTCAATTTAAATCAATGCATTCAAATATAATAAGGAGAAGAAAATCAAAAAGATTAGAAGCGTAAATCTATGTCGTCTTATTACTTTTAATTATAAGATATATATTATAATTATAATCAATAAACAATAAACAACAGCATTCCAAAATACTAGATACTAAAGGACATCAAAATACTATATAACATCAAAATATTACAATAAATGATATACAGAGATGACAGCAAATACTGTCCACTTTAGAACACAAAGGTGGTACACACAATCAGACCTAAAAATACTTTATACAATGAGACATCGAAATAATATAGATTTTTAGAATATCAAAATACTACATACTAAAGAACATCAAAAACTGTATGCAACTGGACACGAAAATACTGCAGACAACAGGACATCAAAATACTGTAGGACCTTTAAATACTATAAACAATTCCTATGGTGTAAAAATACATGAGAACACAATTTACGACGGGACATCAAAACACTGTCTACAATAGGACAATGAAAAAACATCAGTGTAAATCAATGACCCCAAAATATTGTATTGTATATTGATAGGATTTAAAATGCTGTTTACGATATGGAATCAAACTTTGGTATACAATACGCAATCAATATACTTTATACAATGGTATATATATGATAACTGACTGAATCAAAAGGCCTGCAAACTGGTCCTTTGACACGTAGAACGTTGAAAAATAGATCTAGCAAAGAGTTTTGACCCAGGTTAGCTTGCGCGGACTGCACAGGCCGACCTGGGTCGATAGTGGGTCGATAGTTTTTGCAAATGCATTAAGCCCCCTTTTTACAGTTCATAAATCCGGCTTTCTCTGTAAATGGTATTTTGAAACAGCCAAAAAACTAGTTTAGTCATGATTTCTTCGACACAATGTTTTCCGCGAAAAACGGCTCGTGCATGACGTAAGAATAGTATGATTAATGACGTCATTATTTGCTAGCATAGATCGTTGCGTATGTTTATACACAAATAGACGCTTAATACGCTGAAAGTAAGTAAGAAATTAGATAATCTGTACTCTAACTGATAATGATTTTTAAGTAATCATACGATCGGTAGATAATTTTTGTCATTTTTGACCAATCAGGTACTTGTGCGAAAGATTGTCATACGTGTGACGCTGTGCGACTAACCGGAAGACACTCAATTTTTAGTCATCCCTATTTAGATTTAGACTAAAACCCAGAACGAAGTCGGAATTTCATTTTTGAAAATCTAGAACGGTGTTACCGCAAAACGAGCTTCGCTCGTTACGGGCTTTGCCCGTAACTCGCTATCGCTCGTTATAAACGATACAGTGATCTCTACTAACAGCAGTCAGATAATCTGTATTTACCCTTTAACCCTGTTTAATGACCATTAGAAAGTGATAATAAAATTATGGTAACCACAATGTTTTCTACCCTTTCTAAGACAATCGACAATTTATATGTCCACATTTTAATCATCGGTAGTTTAAACCGGACAATGGATCTCATCTTATCAGTTCTAAAATCAACAATTTACATTTTTATTATATTGATGTCCTGTATGCCTATATGTAGTATCTAAATGTCATATTGTATACAGTATTTCAGTGTCCTATGGTTTGCATTATGTTGATATTCTTAAGTAAAGTCTTTTGATATTCGGAAGTAAACAGTCTTTTGATGTCTAATTGAAACTATTTTTTCGACGCACTATTGTAAACAATGTTTTATTGTCCTATTGTACAGAGTATCTAAATGTCCTATGGCAAACAAAATTTTAAAGTCCTATTGTATATAGTATTTTGATGATCTAACTTATACAGTATTTTGATGTTCTAACTTATACAGTATTTTGGTGTCTCATTGTACATAGTTATTTTTTATGTTCTAAAGTAAACATTATTTTGATGTCCTACACAGTATGCAGATATTCAGAAGTATATAATTTTCATGATGACCATTCATATACAGTATTTTGATTTCCTATTGTAGAACAGTACTTTTATGTCCTATTGTAAATAGGATTTTCATATCCTGTTGACATTCTATTGTATGTAGCATTTTCATGTTCTAGTCTATACAGAATTTTACTCTCGTATTGTGAACAGGATGTTGATATCCCTTTGTTTACAGTTTTTTGATGTTCTACTGCATGCAGCCTTTTGATGTCCTAAAATATACAGAATTTTGATCTCCTATCATACATCATGTATAAATGTTCTGATTTATATAGTATTTTGATGTTCTACTGTAAACAGAACTTTGCAGTCCCTTTGTTAAATAGTATTTTAATGTCCTATCGTGTATAGTGTTTAAATGTCCAGTTGCATACAAATGTTTATGTTTATTGTTAAATAGTATTTTAATGTCCTATCGTGTATAGTGTTTAAATGTCCAGTTGCATACAAATGTTTATGTTCTAAAGTTTACAGTGCTTTGACGTCCTATTGTATACAGTATTTTGATATTCTAAAGTTTAAAATGTTGATGCCCAACTGTCATTTTGTTCTTCTATTGTATAAAGTATTTCTATGTCCCACTCTCTAAAGTAATTTTAGGTCCTAGTGTTTACAGTATTTTGATGTTAAATTGCAAATAATCTATTGATGTCCTATTCTATACAGTATTTTAATGTATATAAGCAGATGGGATGAAAAAGGAAAGCCACATAGTGTATAATCTGATTTTAGCGATCTAAGCACTCTGATTTTAGAGAAACTCCAGGTAAAACGTGGGTAGACCTGTGCACTAACGAAGAAATGAAAGAAAGATTTTGTTTGTTTGTTTGTTTTTTTCCTTTTGTGTGTATATTCATTGCGGCGGCAAGTGCACCTACCATGCGTTCCTGAAGTTCCTTTTACCAGTATTCTGCTCAATACTAGTATTCTTCCCAACCTACTGACCGATTCCTCGTAAAAATCAAAGCCTCTCTTATATAGATCTAGATCTACATGCAGTGAGGAAATGTTCCCGTAAAATGGTCTTTACAAGTATGTGAACCAATAATCATTCCAAGATATTTTTCTGGACATAAATTAACGAAATTGTCAAGGAACTGTTTTTATTTTGTTCAGGAAATCAGGGACGGTTCGCTCTATTTCACATGTATAAATCTACGAAAGAAAAATGCTTTCTACTTTTGACAACGCTCAAAATTAGTTTTGGCAAAGACGGAATTCGAACTCAAAACCCTTTGATTTTAAGATGTAGAATCTAAGTCGTCATTCGAATTAATAGATATTTGTTCCACAAACCATTCACGTCGCTCGTATTGAGGCTTTGCCTTTTTCATATTAGTTTAGTCGTGCTTGGTGAAAAGGGGCTTTAATTCACCTGCAAAAAGTATCGACCAAGGTCAGCCTTCGCAGTTTGCTATTGGTCAATTTTCTACATATCAAATGACCAGTCTACCTCACGATTTAATTGTTTGTTGGACAAAATGGGTCTTATGGGTCCACAGTTATGTAATGATTTGCTTTGGTATAATGGATCACGACCATTCAGTAAACCCTCTTTTCTCAGAATGCTGCTCACTTGTAAGCGAGCCGTGATCTTTGAACCTTAGAACAACAATTTGCACAAAAAGACTACTTCTGTTTTGTAGAACCTTCAAAAGCTTTAGTTTATTTGTTTCATGCATGACATGGTCTATCGAAATTTATACATGAAATGTGTTACTAAATGAGCCATGCTCTGTGAAAAGGGCGCATAATGCACTTATCGACCCATGTGCAGTCCGCGCAGGCTGACATGGACCGAAACTTTTCGCTATCTTCAAATTTTTTGCATGTCAAAGGATAAATCTACCTCATGATTCAGTCGGTTGTTTGTCAAAATGGATTTTATGGATCCGTAATTAGGTGATGCATCGTTTGGTATCATGCATCACGGAGACGCATTAAGGCGCCTTTTTGCCAGAGCATGGCTCAAATATTTTCCAATCAACTTAAACTTATGAATTCCTACCTGATCTGATAGTTACATTGGTACAAACCTGCCAGAATGACCCATGCCCAACCTCTGTCTATTGGCTTATGGCTTTTACCCTCGTCGCTGTCATTTATTGATAGTCCGTGTTCAGCCATACCTTCTCTGGCTTTTTGTACTCCATTTGTATACAGTTCGTCCTTTGCACGCTGACTTTTGCAATTTACTTTGTGTTCTAAATCCTCCATGGTAACTCTACAAACGAATTATAGTTTCATGCGAAAAATTAGACAATGTCTAGCAATATTTACATCAGACTTTATTTATAACACAAACAATGTTTAAATCTGACCAAATAGTTGTGTAATACTGATAAGAGTACTGTCATCGAGGTAATGTAGGTCATGAAAACCAAGTTTTTGCAAAGCCCTCTCTGTGTTCATATCTAAATTTTATACTATAGATAATAGCTGTGTTGATTTTTTAATGGTTATTTCCTAGTTTGCATTAAACTTAGCATTTCACGGTCCGTATTCACCAACTATTCTTAAGAATATTCTTAGTCTGATGCTGAAGAATGTTCTATATTGGAAAGTTACACAACTTCTGATTGGCTAAACCATTCAGTTTGGCCAATCAGAAGTTGTGTTACTTTCAACTTTAGAAAATGTTGAAGAGTAAGACTAAGAATATTCTTGAGAATGGTAAGTGAATACGGACCCTGGTTACATTGTACTTGGGCTTAATCATTGTAAAAACCAGTATGTTATTTGCAGTTTTCTCTAGTCTCTTTCAGTATTTTTTTTTCCAACAGCGTTTGAATTGTGGATTTCCAGGATCTTAATTTTCTCTGGTGATGAAAGATCATTATACCTTCAAGTAAAGACAGGGATCAACGCTCACTGTAACTGTTCGTAGGTAACCTGATTCCATGTGGTAAAGGCTTAATTTGCATCGGCGTAAGAAGTACTGAAATATGAATATAGAAAAGTAGGTTTAATACATCTGTATTGGCGCCCGCATGTGGTGCTCTTGTATTTTGTTGTCATAACTTTGACGGCAGTTAGGCGTACATAATTTACCAATCACAAAGTACTATGTATTCATTACGGATATATCAAACTAAGAAGTGGGTACAAAGTCAGCGTAGTCATGTATGCCGAAAAATATATTAGTAGTAATTATGGCACTATGCAGGTCAAATTGCCTGCGGCCCTATAGGGGCCAGGCCTTTGTCTTTGACAGTTCAGACTATTGTTAGAGGCCTTTGTCTGTTGGAGGTCAGACTGTCTGTGGCAATATGACGTAATCTTGCATACCTTTTGTCTGGCTTTCGTTGCCTCCCACCTGCCGAGGCTAGATGACAATTCCAAGCGTGTTTTGGCGCGTTTTGACCGATCAGGCCGGCGCCCGATTGTATAGAACCGAAAATTCAGCCAAAGCATTCGCCATTGAAAATGCATGAGAACTTTCTCTCAAAGAGGTTGCTCTACTAAAAATGCTTTTGTCTGTGAACGCTTTTACCCCCCTTACCATTCAAAGTCTAGGTTTTGTATTGACTTTAATGAATAAAATCGTATGGTGTTTAACGCCGTTTTCAACATTTTTGTTGCACTTAAGTCGCTGCGGCCAGTGCACCTATACATGCTTTCCAGCAGTATCTTTTACCAGGGCATCATTTTCTTTCCAAGTCACTGACTGCTGTCTCACATAACCATTATTACGGTCAGCTGTGGTAGAGAAATAAATGGTTTCACAATTTTCAGTCCTCGACCTAGCCAGGGATCGAAGCCACGACCCATCTCAAGTCCTGCACGCTAGCTATTTAAGAGCTCAGCTTTTAGGTCCTCGCTTCTACATGGAAAAGTTTGCGAAAAACTTACTACGATCCCCAAATAGCGGTGGCATAATATAAAATTCCCTGTTGGTTTGATCATTAGCTTTCTTAGAAATTCTGATTTTTTTTTTTTTATAATTCATGAGACCTTTCGATACTCTCCTGACAGAGTCGCATATCAAAATGATTTAATGTTTGAGAAATGTCGACACTCTTCCACGTGATGTCTGGCGCGATTGTATAATATCGTCTGCAAAAATTCAGACAAAGCATTCGCCTCTCATTAAAAATGCATGAGAAAATGTCGATATTCTTACAAAATAGGTCGCTTTCCGCTGATTAAAATGCGTGATGTCTGGCGCGATTGTATAATATCGTCTGCAAAAATTCAGACAAAGCATTCGCCTCTCATTAAAAATGCATGAGAAAATGTCGATATTCTTACAAAATAGGTCGCTTTCCGCTGATTAAAATGCGTGATGTCTGGCGCGATTGTATAGAATCGTCTGCAGAAATTCAGACAAAGCATTCGCCTCTCATTAAAAATGCATGGAATTTATAAACACTTTATCAAACGCTTTTGTCTGTTAACTATATAAAAGGCAAACGTTTTGTAGATGAATGTACATTTTCGGAGGAATGTGAGAGTCTGTTATGTGATAGTTATTTTCAAAATGAACATTTTAATATCAGATCATACTTATGAAAAGCATTTGTATAACATATCCTATACAGGAGTTTCTTTTTTTTTCAGTAAAACTGTCTTGCTTAATGCAGTTCAGCTGTGTTTGGATTCTCCTGACAGGCAATATACTGTTGGAAGAAGAGTATATTTTCTAAAGCAATTTAGTTTTTACATAGGGGTTCTAGGTATCAATAAACAATTAAGTAATAAAGTAAAAGTTGTGTGCGTTAGAAATGGCACAAAGTTTATTGTTGTAACAGCGTTTCCAGATCATTGATGTTGGAACCTCGATTATAGAAAGGTAAGTCCGTTTTACTTCACTTGTTTGTAAACGCTTATAACTCGTTACCATACAAACCCTGGTTTTTACGGTAGTGAGGTAAAAGACTGAAAATTTAACCGGAACGGGGAGAAAATGAAAGCGTACAGGGGGAAAAGAAGAAAGGTTCTCAATGTGCACAATGAAAATCTGCAGTAAATATGATAGTAAAATATGAATCGACCTACCTTTAAAGCGTTGTAATCTATTCCTTTTTACAATATAAAAACATATACACAGTTTTCCCGACACACACCCACACAAACACACATAAACACTATTTTAGCGAATTACAGGATTTTCTTTTTACATACATACATGTATTAACACAATTTCACATTTTGACCTACACTTGAATTATTGTATATTTGATCCCGTGATTGAAACCACGGGCATTTCTTTTGATCTATTTGTGACAAATAAGTTTGCAGCAGCCATGAGACATGCGGTTGTTGTGAACCAAAAATTGTTATGTCCATTCCCAATTGGCAATATTGCATGTCCCATCTCGTGTATAATTGTTCCGGCACACTGTCTTTTTGAGTTCATATTGCCACAAAAAATGTGTATTTCATTAAATTCAGGACCAGCATACTTTGTGAAGCCATTATCATTCGAATCTTTTTCAGGGTGTAAATAAATGTGTAATTGTTTTTTATCTGTACTTCTTGTATGTAGACAGAACATTAATTGAGCTATAAGTTCTTTGCTATATTTTACAAACGCATCATAGGAGTTCTGTTCAATTAAAGCATCGAAAAAAGAATTAACCCTACAGATCATTACTTGGCATCGTTTATCAGTGAACTTGGGTGGTTGGTAGGTGATGTCTTCTTTCACCCATTGTGACCCTGAAAAGTGAAATAAAGAGACTCGCATCTCTTTGCACTTGAATGGTCCTATCCCTGTTGTTAAAAGAAAACGTAAAGCTTCTATAAGGTTAATGTCTATCGCATGAAACATAACTATAATTTCCAGTAAATTTAGAATATCCATCCTTCAGTTTCAGTAAAAAGAAGAGGTGCCCAAAATTGAAATAAATATGCTGAAACAAACTTCGTCAATTTTTCTTTTCGAAATCCTCGATTTAACAATGTGCTACTTTTGTGCAACCAGACACTGTTTGATATTAAATCTAAAGTGACTTTTCCGTTTTGAAAAATTTAAAACATCTGCAGAAAAACACCTGGCTTTTAATTTT
Organism: Hippopus hippopus; assembly: GCA_946811185.2. Classification (NCBI taxonomy): domain Eukaryota; kingdom Metazoa; phylum Mollusca; class Bivalvia; order Cardiida; family Cardiidae; genus Hippopus; species Hippopus hippopus. The sequence goes on from OX328110.1 coordinate 9,894,120, forward strand.
TGCATATATATGAACGTGTAAGTCTAATTTGTAACAATTGTTTACCTAATGTTACAAATTGCAATCAAGTTTTGAGTGATAAAATCTTTTTGAATTTACGCCGAACGTCGATTTTCAAATTTTATCTCTATATGAGATAATTTGTCAGATAAAATGTCATTGAGCATGTTCTTATCATCTATGATCAAATTCTAACATGAATTTCGTTTAAAAAGCGAGAAAAACATCCATTTTTTGACCAAAGAAATGACTTTAGCGGATGCCTTTTACCCCGATTTCATATATTGCATTCCATACAAGTGTTGCTGTATGTCATTTTAAATTAAGAAAAAAAAAATTAGGTATAAAGGTATTAGAGATCACTTGTCAGATAAAATGTCATTGAGCCTGTTCTTATCATCTATGATCAAATTCGAAAGTGAATTTCGTTTAAAACACGACAAAATCCATTTTCTGACTACAGAAATGACTTCAGCGGGTGTCTTTTACCCCGATTTCATATATTACATTACATACTGCTGTCGCTATATTTCATTTTAAATCAAGAAATAAAAAAATTCAAATTAGGTATAAAGGTATTGGAGATCACTTGTCAGATAAAATGTCATTGAGCCTGTTCTTATCATCTATGATCAAATTCGAAAGTAAATTTCGTTTAAAACACGACAAAATCCATTTTCTGACTACAGAAATGACTTCAGCTGATTTCTTTTACCCCGATTCCATATATTACATTACATACTGCTGTCGCTATATTTCATTTTAAATCAAGAAATAAAAATTTTCAAATTAAGTATAAAGGTATTGGAGATCACTTGTCAGATAAAATGTCATTGAGCCTGTTCTTATCATCTATGATCAAATTCGAAAGTGAATTTCGTTTAAAACACGACAAAATCCATTTTCTGACTACAGAAATGACTTCAGCGGGTGCCTTTTACCCCGATTCCATATATTACATTACATACTGCTGTCGCTATATTTCATTTTAAATCAAGAAATAAAAATTTTCAAATTAGGTATAAAGGTATTGGAGATCACTTGTTAGATAAAATGTCATTGAGCCTGTTCTTATCATCTATGATCAAATTCGAAAGTAAATTTCGTTTAAAACACGACAAAATCCATTTTCTGACTACAGAAATGACTTCAGCGGATGTCTTTTACCCCGATTTCATATATTACATTACATACTACTGTCGCTATATTTCATTTTAAATCAAGAAATAAAAATTTTCAAATTAGGTATGAAGGTATTGGAGATAACTTGTTAGATAAAATGTCATTGAGGCTGTTCTTATCATCTATGATCAAATTCGAAAGTAAATTTCACTTAAAACACGATAAAATCCATTTTCTGACTACAGAAATGACTTCAGCGGGTGCCTTTTACCCCGATTTCATATATTGTATGCCTGTATTAAATTAGTATATCTAAAAATAGCTCTTTCTCAAAACGAGGCTAATGGAGAGTATATAAGAAGACACACTCGGTAACATACCTATTCTGTTTTCAGATTTCAATCGAGCAACATGGACGCTGTGGCTGAAATAATGGACGTTATGATAAACTCTTATACGGATCCGGATGAGCTTATGGACTTTGCAACGACCATGGGGATCCAGGATTCCGTGTCTGTAAGACTTAGACTTTTCCAGCTGAAACAACAGGAATATGATAATGAGTTTATCGAAGAACAAATGGACTTGGTGCTGCAAACCCTAGGTGGACGTATCCAGACTCCGGTTACTTTTAACGAGGAGGACATGGTCGTATCGCTAGAGTATGTACAAATACAGGAGGAAATTGATGGAGCTGTCAAAGCCCTTCTTTTTGATGACGATATGAACGAGACAGCAAGGTTGTGTTTGGAAGATGGTGATTGGGACGATCCATTTGTTCAGACAGGGGGAGGGGAAGAGCCACGGGCGGGACCCTCCGGTCTACAGAACGATCTTTTTGATGACGATATGAACGAGACAGCAAGGTTGTGTTTGGAAGATGGTGATTGGGACGATCCATTTGTTCAGACAGGGGAAGGGGAAGAGCCACGGGCGGGACCCTCCGGTCTACAGAACGACAACAAACTGAAATACACAATGAGAAAGAAGGACACCCGCACATATGCCAAAAATGCAGCAATAGATACAACATATCAAGTAAAATTGGATGAGCGGTACAATGGTCAGCGGTTAATAGACGTGAGGCAGGGACTTCATGACATGATCCAGGCAGCCCTTAACGAGGCCCGAGGACACCTACAGGGGAATGATCTAGGTCGTGTCGTGATATATCACGATGCTTTGCACAACCCTGTTGTCGTCCCTTTACAGAAGTGGGATACCCTTGACGCTAATAGAGTTATGGAGATCCTCGAAAAGGTACTCAATAGTAACCAGGAACTTTCGATCGATGAGACCTTTGATATAATAATAGGGACCATTGACCTACCTAAAGGAGGCAAGCGAAAACATATCATACGTATTAAAGGTGAAAACACTTCATTGGATTTAAAACGCTCGGTAGTGACTATTGAGAATGAAGATAAAATGTGTATGGCAAGGGCCATTGGAGTCAGCTGGGCAAAATTAAAGAGGTGTACCAAGGAAGAATGGGAGGAGGTAACGAAAAACAGACAGGGAAAAAGTAGCTTGGAGTTGGTTTTAGAATATCAAAAAGTCCCCTTGTCTTACTATAACGACCTTGTCAAAAAGAAGAAGAAACACCAAGGACAGCTGGCAAGGGCTCTGTGTAAGATGGCAGGCGTACCCATAGACCGAACAGCTAGTCTCAACGATGTGGAGGCATTTGAGGAAATCCTAGGAGTACGCGTGATGGTCATCAGCGCTCGCCTAGGCAATAAATTTATTACTGGTCCTAGCAGTGACGGGCGTCCCTGTATCTACGTGTACTTGGTGGACGACGACCACTTTCATGCCATAACAAACATCACTGGGTTTTTTAGCGACTCCTATTTTTGTGAAAAATGTCTCAAACACTATAGTAATAGGGAATATCACCAGTGTGCAGAAAAATGTATAGTGTGCAAGAGGGACCACTGCCCTAAAACGAACAAGAGTCTGAGGTGCACAGATTGTAACATGGACTGTAGGTCAGATGATTGTTACAAACAACACAAGAAAGTACCCTTACACAAAAATGGAAGGAGAAAAGGTCAACCCAGTGGGCCTTCCCAGTGTGAAAAGTGGTGGAGGTGTTTCAGGTGTTACAAGGTACTAAGGACGGACATAAGGAAGAAGGAGGACCATGTGTGTGGGGAATACTTTTGTAAGACTTGTAAAAAGTATGTGTTGGACGATCATCAGTTCTATTTAAGAGCGAAAGAATGTAAGGACAAGTTTATACCTAAATATATATTTTTTTATTTTGAGTGTAGTCAGGATGATATGAGTGAGTGCGAGAATGGATACATACCGCAAAAGAAAATAGAATGCGCAGATTGTCAACCATCACAGGTATGTAAGTCTTGTTCTAAGTGTAAAAACTGCAACACGTCATGGTGCGGTAGAACTACGCATCGTCCCAACTTTGTCTTAGCTCATTCGGTATGCCCAAAATGTATTGACAATGAATTGACTGCCAAATCAGTATGTAAGAGATGCGGTAGCCGTTGTAAAAAATGTCAAAAAAATCTGGATGAGAAAGATTTGGGACCTTGTCCAGGGACATGTGGCTTTAGAGAAGTCACTTTCCAGGGACATGATACTGCTGAACAGTTTGGGCAATGGTTATTTACGGAACAACACGAGTACTGCAAGGTGGTTGCTCATAACATGAAAGGTTATGACGGTTACTTTCTGCTAGAGTACCTCGTTGATCAGTCATTACGGCCAGACAAAATTATTTACAACGGGTCCAAGATAATGTACATGACAGTAGAGCGAGACTTACATATCAAGGTAATAGACAGTCTTAACTTCTTACCCATGAAACTGTCAGCATTACCCAAAGCATTTGGTTTACATGAATTGAAAAAAGGGTGGTTCCCACATTATTTTAATACCCGAGAGAATCAAAATTATGTTGGGCCCTACCCTGATGCTAAAGATTATGGTTACGATTTCATGGGTGAGAAAGAAAGAAGCGAGTTAGTAGAGTGGTTGAAACAGAGACAGTGTGAAGTTTTTGATTTTAGAAAAGAGATGTTAGAATATTGTAGAAGTGATGTTGATATATTGAGACAAGCATGTTTGAAATTTAGATATTTGTTAATGAATGCAACGGGAGAAGAAAAAGAGGTCATAAATGGAAAGGGAAAGACTGAAAAAAGGTGGTTTGGGGCCGTAGATCCTTTCGACAGTGTTACGATTGCATCAGTATGCATGAATGTGTTTAGAAGTAAATTTCTAGAAGAAAAGTGGAAGGTACAATTGTATGACACTGATGAATGGATCCCAGCCAAACTATGTGAGGGAGTATTGTATGTACTGGTGAAAGATGAATGGGTGAGTGCAGCAAAATTGAAAGTCAAGGGTAAAGAATTTGTAAGCACCCCGATAGCAAAGATTCCTCCCAGTGGATACAAAGAACAATACAGTAAGGTGTCAATTCAGTGGTTAGAGTGGCGAGCGCTTACAGACCATGTACACATTCAGCATGCACTGAATGAAGGTGAAAAAAAGATACCAGGAACACGATACAAATTAGATGGATATTGTGAAGAAACACACACAGCATACGAGTACCACGGATGTGTGTTTCACGGATGCCCTGTGTGTTTCCCAGACAAACGAGAGGACACGTATCACCCCCTCACCAATCAATCACTGAATGAATTGTATGCTCTGACTCTAAAAAAGAAAGCATACCTCGAGCAATTAGGCATGAAGTATGTGTGTATTTGGGACCATGACTTCAAAAAATTAAAGGACGAAAATGAAGAACTCAAAGAATGCATTGCACAATTAGATGTAGCTGACCGATTAGATCCAAGAGAGAGTTTCTTCGGAGGGCGCACTAATGCCAGTCAACTCTATTACAAAACCAAAGAACATGAACAGGTCAAATACGTAGACTTTACAAGTTTGTACCCTTGGGTGAACAAGTATTGTCGGTATCCCGTAGGTCACCCCAAAATCTTGACCAAAGACTTCGGGAAGCTTGAGGAGTATTTTGGTATTGCCAAAATAAAGACATTACCCCCGAGAGGGCTGTATCATCCAGTCCTCCCCTATAGATCAAATGGCAAACTGAAATTTCCTCTATGTCGTACCTGTGCGGATACCGAGAATCAAGATTCATGTACATGTTCTTCTGAAGACAGGGTTTTAATTGGCACGTGGTGCATCCCCGAGATAAAAACGGCTCTAAGACTGGGTTACACACTAGAAAAAATATATGAAGTATACCACTGGGAGGAAACAACACAGTATAATCCTGAGACGGGTGATGGGGGGTTATTCGCCAAGTATATCAACACGTTTTTGAAATTTAAGCAAGAGGCGAGTGGCCCTCCTGATTGGGTCAAAACGAAACAAGACATGACAAAATACATGGAAGATTATCATAAAAAAGAGGGTGTATTGCTGGATCAAAACAGCATTGTAAAAAACCCTGGCAAAAGAGCTCTGGCCAAACTTTGTCTCAATAGCTTTTGGGGTAAGTTTGGACAGAGACTCAATATGCGTCAAACCAAAATATATCACGAGAGTCAAGCAAACTTATTTTTTCAAGTATTTTCTGATCCTACAAAAGAGCCTCTGAACTTTCATATACTCTCAAATGATATGATACAAATAGAGTGGATTTATAAACATGACTTTCACCCCGAAGACAACGAAACAAACATTTACTTGGCGACCTTTACAACATGTTGGGCCCGATTAAAATTGTACAGTGTGCTCGAAAAGTTGAATAAAAGAGTGTTGTACTACGACACGGACTCTGTCATTTACGTGAGTAGACCCGGAGAGTTTGATCCTCCCTTAGGGGACTACTTGGGTGAGTTGACGGATGAACTGGAGCAAGGAGAGCATATTGTAGAATTTGTGTCAGGAGGTCCAAAGAATTACGCATATAAGACCAGTACCAACGAGGAAACATGTAAGGTCAGAGGGTTTACTTTGAACTACACTAATAGCAAACTAATCAATTTTGAAGCCGTGAAAGCTATAGTAACAGATTCAAAAAGTAGTTCAAATATTGTTGTAACCAACCCATGTAAAATATGTAGAGACAAAAGAAAGAGGAAATTGTATAATAGAGAAGAAAAGAAAAGTTATCAAATGGTGTATACAAAGCGAAGGAAACTAGACAATTATGACACTGTACCATATGGATATGACTGATGTAATTTTTTTTTTTTGTTCGTGGGTTGTTCAATGTCAATCATTTTTCAAAAAAAGGTGTTAGTCATTTTTCAAAAAGTGTCACTCATTTTTCAAAAAGTGTCACTCGTTTTTACGTTTTTATACTTTTACAGGTAAATTCCCATAGGGTCTGTTTCAAAAAGTGTCACTCATTTTCCTAAAAGTGTCACTCATTTTCAAAAAAGTGTCACTCATTTTCTTAAAAGTGTCGCTTATTTTTCTAGATACCAACTGTTGTTTATTTTATTTGTTAACGTGATAATTGTATTGCTTATAAATAAAAAATTGTAAGAATGAGTTTCTTTTTGTGTTTTGAGTTAATCTAACGTAAGAATATGACAGAAACTCCCGAAAAAGAAACGTTTTTACGTTTCCCTAAACCTGACGAAGAAAGCCATAGTGACAAGTGGCATTTACTGGGCACCCGTGTCCCCCAAGCAGAGATTGTCTACTTTTGTCAGATGATCATAGTGTACATCATTATTATTACGTCCATCATTAACCTATCAGTGCAAAACGGGTCGACCGAGCTTTGGGTATCACTCTTGAGTAGCAGTATCGGGTACGCTTTGCCTAACCCTAGACTTAAAAAATAATGGCCGTCCCTCTTCCATTCGAACCATGTTCTAGTATGTGTATTAGCGGACAAACTGGTAGTGGTAAAACCCAATGGGTGTACCGCTTTTTGAAACAAGTAAACCTCATGTACGGACGGGACCCCCCTTCTCATATTCTCTATTGCTACGGTATCCACCAAGACTTGTTTGATGTCATGGAGAGTTCCATTCCAAACTTTGACAGTAAGCAAGGACTACCTACTGCAGAAGAATTGGATGACTTCACAAGAGACAAAAAACACAAGTTAATCATTTTAGACGACCTAATGCACGAGGTCATGCGGAGTAAAGAAATGGAGTTACTGTTCACCCAAGGCTGCCATCACAGAAAAGTATCGGTGATTATGATCACACAAAACTTATACCCTGGGGGTAAACATGCCAGAACTATAGCTTTGAATACATGGTATCTGGTGCTTATGAAAAATATTCGTGACATATCTCAAGTAGGAGTGCTAGGACGGCAGCTTTATCCCGGTAAATCCGGAGTGTTTATGAAGGCTTACGAAGATGCCCTTAATACGAGACACGGTTATTTCATAGTGGACATGTCCCCTTACTCCGACGACAAGTACCGTTTAAGGACTCGTATATTTCCCAACGAAGATCCTATTGTGTACCGTTTGACGTAAGAATGGAAATAAATAGCTTATAAGAATACAATATGGTAGAACTAATTAAACAGCAACGTCACTTTTTATATTTAGTGGCCAACACTACAGCCGACCAGAGAAAAGCGCTTTTAAAAACTATTACCCGTCAACAGCTAAGGGCGCTTAGTCAAATTGCGTACAACATTATCCGGTTCAAAGGTAGATTGACACTTACGGAAAAAGCCACCTTAAAGAGGCAGAGACGCTTTATTTACTTGCTTGGAGATCGTAACACGGGGTTTGTTAAAAAGAAGGAAGCTATCCAACATAAACAACGTATTATCCATACATTGGTGAAGATTGCTTCAGCCTACTTACAACCCGTATTACAGTAATGGAGAAATATGTATTAGTGCCTTTCGAAAAGTTTGAGCGATTGAAAAAACTATCTGGGAGACAAGATGATCAGCAGAGAGAGGAAAGGGAAGATACCTCGAAAAAGAAGAATAAGAAATTAACACTATTTCCTCCGGGACTTAGAGAGAAGAAACGAAAGAAAGATATAGACTGGATTTCTTATTGAATAACGACTCGACAATTTCATGATTTTATATTTTTATTAACAGAATAATACAATAAAAGTATAAAAGAAGGCATGAGTCATTGTGTGTGTGTGGTTTTTTTTTTTTTTTATTATTTCCCTCCGTATTTATTGTATATACACATTTCTCGCTTTATCGATTGTAAGTATTTCTGGAAAGGTAGCGTACAGCAACAATGTCACACTCTCTGGTAAAGGTTTAGCAAATTTGATTTCCAAACGGCAAAGACCTCTTCTTTTTGTGTTGAAAGAATAGTAGGGATCGATATCCAGCACATATAGGCAGTATCCTTGCTTGTACTCTTTGTATGTGATGTTGATATCATTTCTACAGGAAGTGAGGGTCTGATAACAGTCGGTGAAATGATTTCCTTCAAAATTAGGTTGCAAAGGTTGCGATGGTACGGATTGGCCATCAACGAAGAAACCGAGGTAACTGCAGTCGTAATGTTTCAGGTTGAATGGGTTTGTTTTGTAGTCTCCGTTATATGAAACGCTCGCAACCGTCCCTATGATGATTTTGTTTGGCACCCTACCTTGAAATATATCGTCTGCGTGAAAACTATATTGTCCTTGCGCTATCGAGGTTGTTTTTATCTCTGAGCGGAAATATGGGTACATAGCGGGAGTGTCCTGAATCATTTTGTCGTGAGCCAGAAGCAAATCGTTCTGTAACCGCTGAATACAGAGCTTGAAACGGGCGTCAACGATTTGCACCTTGTAATTCGGAGTAAACGCATCTGTAATGATTCGAAAGGCATCGGATGCTTGCCAAAATTTAAGCCCCATTTGCACTCCGTTAATAAGCAACTTGGGTTGTTGAAACAAGTCCACCGGGATACTTCCTTCCAGATCTATAATTTTACCACCCTTGGTCTTTTCATATCTTTGGAATAAACCGGTATTTGATCCAGTTTTGGGGTCGCTATCGTCCAGATTCCGATAATCCTTGTAGAATAATTGACTGGTCAGAAAAGCTTCCTGTATAGATTGATTGGTATTTAATAAGGTGTCAATGTAGGTCTTATACGGATGCGTGGTTCCGCTATTCGGGAGTGGTTTTTGTTGTAAATGAATGTCCAGCTGTCTGAAAATGGTGTGCAAAGGTAAATTGATAAGTCCCAGCGTATCATCTTCTGACACGGGTGTACCGTCTTGTAAAGCGAGTCTCAATTTCACCCTCAATTTACATTCCTTCAAGTTGATGTAGGCGCTGGCCTGTGGCGGTATATTAAATTCCAAGCTCGATGAAGAATCGGTTACCGGATTAATGGGTCGGAATTCGATCCAATCTTTCGATAACAAGGACGAATCTTTTGGGATCGGATTAAATAACGATAATTCTTCACTGTGCTGAATTTTACTATTCATGCTAATTTTTCAAAACGCCCAGTCGGGATCTTTGCGATACGTTTTGTGAGTCTTCTTACGCTTGATATTCTTACGATCTTCGTCAACACCGTTCTTACGTTTTATTTGAGATTTTGCCCTATCAACTACTTCGGCTAATGGGCTCACCATTTTTACCTGAGGAGTTTTGACTTTTTCAAGTTTTTCTTCCATATCTCGCAGCAGTTTATTCTTTTCTTCTAGTATTTTCTCCAAATTCCTTATTTGATCTGGGATGTGGTCTTTCGGTTTAAAATAATCAATCCAATACTCCACATCTTCTTTGTACGGAACCCACTTCTGTAGTTTTGAATCAAAGACGTCTATGGAACCCATGATTTCTTGAAATGAAGGACACAGTGAAAATCGTTCGAATTCAAATCAATCGGTTTTAAATCTTCGCCTTTTAACGACAGCCTAATAGTGTTAAATTTCTTGACACTCACGGGTCTATAACGTCGATGAAGACATTCCGTAAATTTAAATTTTTTGTATCTTGTTTCGATTTCTATATTGGTGAGAACGGGTTGTAACTTATTCCTGACAAACGTTTCCTCTATAATGTCACAATTCAATACAACCGCTTACTTTGAGGTGTAAAGTCGCAGGTCAATGACGATTCTACCAGAGCACATAACCAACTTCCTTCTAAAATATAGTCCTTAGAAAACTGGAACAAGAAATCTGCGTTATTCTTACGTATATCGATAGATTCTGCGGAATTTAAATACAAGTAAAACTCTGTCATTCTTCTCTCCTTGTTCTCAATTGGTCTAGTATAGTAGGAATGAGATAAACTGGGCGTAATAAAATGGGTATAAATGAATGAAATCGTCGAAGTAAAGTCTTCTTACGGGTTGATGAAACGTTATTTGAGCATAGTGTGCGTAACAATAGTCTCCTTCTTTCAAAAACTTGAACATCTCTTCTCATTGGATTAATGACTCCATTAAGTATACGTTTTGCCACCTCGATGATAGCCTTTAGTTGACGATTCGTTAAATTCTGCAGTAAATTCTTCCTTACCGTTGTTTCGGTCTCTTGTAGGTGAAGTAAATAAGCGATTTGTAAATAGACTGTAGAGTGTTCCATGATTGAATCGGTTAAAATACTCATTCCTTCTTACGCGTATAGAGTTCGAGTTCAATTAGTGTGGGACAAACAATCTCGTCCTCTTTTTGTGAAGAGGTTACACCCGTTATGACCACTTTCCCTGTATGAAAACAACAAAAATGCACCCCTTCCCTTTTAAAGTTAAGAGAAGGAAATAACTGGGGTTCGTATACGACATCTTTATCGACAGACAAACGCTTCAAATCCAAATCCGAACTGAGGGTATGGCTCATAGACATGGTTAAAAGTTTCACGTCCGATAAATTCACTGGATATCCACAATTCTGTATCAGTCTCGCATATTTCCGTATTCGTTCGTACCCCTCTCTTTTACTCGAAACTTTGCCGTTACAGTTGATAATACCGTTAGAAAACACTAAACAGTTTCCTCCAGCTTTTCTGTGTTGCCATATCAGTCCGGGAAATCGTGCTGGATCATACCGTACATTCGTTATTTTGGAGCAGAGTTGTCTTAAATCAATAGGACAGTTGAGTTGAGCGCTGTAAAGCACGTTTGTGATGATCATGATCGTTTGACTGTCTAGACATAAATGATAGAACATTGCTAGTTTTCAGCCTCTTTTTATATTCTCGGTTGTTTACGAGTATTGCTTAATATCAGTTTCCGGTATCCAGCTGTCATACTTTTTTGGCCAGTGTAACCAGCGCACCAGGACTTCCTGTTTCTTATTGCGTGTCCTTCTTTTCAAAATTTTTTCGATGCTAAAGTCGGTACCGTCGTCAACGTTTATGGCTTGTAATTCTTGTTCGTAAAATGTACCATCAATTTCATCGTTGTCCCAGTCTACTAACGTGTAAATTGGAAGTCCTTGTCTTTTGAAACGTGATCTGATTTTGAAAATCTCCCCTGTCCATTTTTGCGAGTATTCTCTGTCAAATACGGACCTGATGTGTGACAATCGTACAGTCTGGCCGATTTTATATTTGAATTTTTTTATAACGGGCTTTTCCCCTTTGCTTCCTTTGGTTCTAATGAGATACTGTTGAAGACGACTTTCCCCTTCATTTTTCACGGAAATTGCTGCTGGGTTTTCTCCAAGACTCCTGTGGTGAGTGTGATTGTAACTATGTACAAAATCCTGTAAAATGTCAATGTATCTACTAGTTCTGTTTTTGAGCAGGTATCGAAAAATCTTGTGTTTTAGCGTTTTAATAACTCTTTCCGCGTAATTTGCTTTTGTTTCCGTATTATATGCGTACATATGATGTATACTTTGACTATTTAAATATTTATTTACTTCTTTACTTCTAAATTCCATTCCTCTGTCCGTACGAATTGTGTTTGGCTTTTTGGGGCCTGTCAGTATACGTTTCAATGCCATGACTACATCAGCGCCTCGCTTACTCTTAACAGGTTGAGCATAAAGAAAACGAGAAAATACATCGATAACAATCAAAATGTATTTCACACCTTCGTTATGCTTCTGTAAATTGGCCATGTCCATAAGATCCATGTCCCATTGACTGTCGATGCCATTTACAATCACCCTGGAACGTTTAAAGCGGCGTCTAGCACCCCTGGTCAGAGAATACGCTTCTTGATTCTGCAACCATTGGCGTATTCTGTGCCTGCCAATTTTGTATTTACCCTCGTCTTTAACATGTTGATAGAGTTTTTCAGGACCACCATAGCTAGCGGGAGATTTTAAGTCAAAATACAAAGAAGACAAATATTGTTGCCAGTCAGACATGTTTATTTATTACATAGACATCCATACATTCTTACTACATCAAATAGAAATAGTAAATAGAGAGGTTTCTTTCGTTTTCTATATACAAGCCAACGAGCCTTTCAACACCCTCCGCGGCGTCTCTTCGCAATTGTCTGTATTTCAACCACAATTCGAAGTCATTCATTGTTGTCACAAATATAAGAATGAGTCCGAACATGTTCACATCGGTTTTAGAAAAAGGCTGAATTCAAAGCACTCCAGTTATATGTAGAACCGTCACGGGACAATCTTCCATTGGTAACAGACGCGTTTCGTTGTGTATCACACCTTGAAGTGATTTGACTCGTGTATCCCGTCATTTTCAAATATATACAGGACGGAGACCATTTCTCGTGCTCTTCCCAAGGATCGTCCTTTTCCTCCCATGACATTATGTTGACACCACAGGCAAAACACGTCACTTTATCCGCAGTACCGGTGTAAAAGAAGCCCGCTTTTGCTAATGACCATTTCTCAGGCTTTATTTGCTTCGACCAGTGCTCATACGTTTGTAGTCTATCTTCACATAACATCAAGGCTGGCTTCGAATATGCAGTCACTTTTGTAGAATCTTTGAACATGGTGCTTATTAATGTGATGTTAATTCTGTCAATCGCGCCTATTTACCAGTTTCCGTTATCGTTAGGGTTACATTCAGAACACCGCAACGCCCCTAACTGGTTCATATGATCACTTTGAAGGTAACAGGGAATGACAGCGTCCAACTCGGGTAGATTCCTACCAATCTCTGACACGTGTTTTTTAAGAGAGTTATATTCAGCGGGTCTTAAGCAGATACCCTTTTTGGTCGGTACCACTTCATTGTCTGGTTTCCAATACTGTCTTATATCTACACAAACGCTGTTTTCACCGATACTGCAATAAACGTTTCCTCCTAGGTGAGCGCTGTATGCTTTTTTACCGTGTAATGCTTGATCAACAAACTCAGAGGCATCTACCAAATTCTTCCATCTCATAAGCGTAAGACTAATGCCTTTCTTAGTAGGTATGTCTTCCTGCCATTCCCTGATATCGACTCTCAGTTCACCCCTCCATTCACTGACCTGTACGTAGCGTTCGTTACCGAGACTAAATTTACATCTAACCATGTTGCTGATTCGAGTGTCAAAACTCTTATGACTCCAAACACGAAATTCAGCTTTCTAATATAGTCACAAAGTCTCTTCTGATTGGTCAGTTTGTTTTTTCCATCTGACCAATTGATTATTCGCTTTGTCTGAATTTTTGCAGACGATATTATACAATCGCGCCAGACATCACGCATTTTAATCAGCGGAAAGCGACCTATTTTGTAAGAATATCGACATTTTCTCATGCATTTTTAATGAGAGGCGAATGCTTTGTCTGAATTTTTGCAGACGATATTATACAATCGCGCCAGACATCACGTGGAAGAGTGTCGACATTTCTCAAACATTAAATCATTTTGATATGCGACTCTGTCAGGAGAGTATCGAAAGGTCTCATGAATTATAAAAAAAAAAATCAGAATTTCTAAGAAAGCTAATGATCAAACCAACAGGGAATTTTATATTATGCCACCGCTATTTGGGGATCGTAGTAAGTTTTTCGCAAACTTTTCCATGTAGAAGCGAGGACCTAAAAGCTGAGCTCTTAAATAGCTAGCGTGCAGGACTTGAGATGGGTCGTGGCTTCGATCCCTGGCTAGGTCGAGGACTGAAAATTGTGAAACCATTTATTTCTCTACCACAGCTGACCGTAATAATGGTTATGTGAGACAGCAGTCAGTGACTTGGAAAGAAAATGATGCCCTGGTAAAAGATACTGCTGGAAAGCATGTATAGGTGCACTGGCCGCAGCGACTTAAGTGCAACAAAAATGTTGAAAACGGCGTTAAACACCATACGATTTTATTCATTAAAGTCAATACAAAACCTAGACTTTGAATGGTAAGGGGGGTAAAAGCGTTCACAGACAAAAGCATTTTTAGTAGAGCAACCTCTTTGAGAGAAAGTTCTCATGCATTTTCAATGGCGAATGCTTTGGCTGAATTTTCGGTTCTATACAATCGGGCGCCGGCCTGATCGGTCAAAACGCGCCAAAACACGCTTGGAATTGTCATCTAGCCTCGGCAGGTGGGAGGCAACGAAAGCCAGACAAAAGGTATGCAAGATTACGTCATATTGCCACAGACAGTCTGACCTCCAACAGACAAAGGCCTCTAACAATAGTCTGAACTGTCAAAGACAAAGGCCTGGCCCCTATAGTGCCGCAGGCAATTTGACCTGCATAGTGCCATAATTACTACTTATATTATTTGGAAAGAAAAATGTCTTTGAAAAACATTGTAGTTAACTGTGAAACCTGCTAAGTAAGTAAAATAAACCTTTCAAGTCGATAGTAAAATAGAAAAAATTTTGCCATGTCTAAGGTTTTCTTTTTTTTTGGGGGGGGGGGGATATCTCTTTACCGGACAGGGTATATCCAAAATCATACTGCACCTTCTTTGTCCAAATGGAAAGTAAACGAAATATATTTCAGTCATGCTCTTACAAAAAGGTGTTAAATGTATCTCCATGATGCATTATACCAAGTAAGTCATCATACAATGATGGATCTATAACATCCATTTTATATAAAAACCGAGTGAATCATGAGGTAGAATTGTCCTTTGACATGTAGAAAATTGACCAAAAGCAAAAAGTTTCGACCCAGGTCAGTTTGCGCGGACTGCCCAGGCTGACCTAGGTGGATCCTTTTTGCAGATGCATTAAACCCCCTTTACACAGAGTATGGCTCAATTTTTTCTGTGTAGACAATAGATTAGATAAATATATGTAGTAAGTAATCGAAAAAGATCATACTCCTTTTCTTTGTTTCCCTTTTCTGTAATACAACGAATATCTCGTATTTCCAGTGAACACTTTCCTATTAATTAGCCACAGATGGTTTTTAAAAGCACTTTCTTTAACTATAACTGGCATGTAGGCATTAAGTTTGGTCCCGTCTGCCTCTGAGTTCACCGCGGAATCAACGGTAAAGCTTGCATCCAAGAACAAATGCCACAGTCATAGATGGTTTAAGCACTTTCTTTAACTTGCATGTAGGCATTAAGTTTCGTCCGGTTTGCCTCCGAGTTCACCGTGGGATCAACGGTAAAGCTTGCCTCCAAGAAGTCATGTATACAATCAGTTAATCTCAACCTGGCTTTCGACATGGTGTGTACCATCAGCATTACTGTGTGCGAGCAATCAGCATATCTCCCATGGAGGGTATATCGGGTGTAATTAGATGGTGTTTCCTATATCAGCTTAGGTCAAAATACTTAAGATAACAATATTGACCCTTTACTAAACAGTCTTGTGTTTAACCCTTCACCACACAATCCCGAATTTTGACGACCCTAACTACAGAGGGCTTTTGAAAACACTGTAGGAAAAGGAGAAAAGGCTGATAACCAGCATTTCCTCCTTTTCCAACAATGTTTTCTAACTTTTCAAAATCTGAAATCACGGTTTGAGCTACATTAGATTTGTTTGATTTGTCGTTTGTAAATGCCTATAGATCTGACAAGTCTTTTTTTTTTTGGGGGGGGGGAAAGTTAAAGTCTGTCTCATAGGTAAAAAAATTTAAGGCTTGTCAAAATTAAAAGATTTACAGAGTATCATTTAATTGTGGCTCCCTTCATGGGGATTTTTCTTTGAAAGGGACGAAAGCATTGCTGGAAAAGGAGAAAATGTTGATTATCAGCATTTTTCCTCTTTCAAAAATATCCTTAAAAGCCACCCTTTTCCATGATCGTTAAACACGGGATGGTTTGTTATAGGGTTAACGGACCTGAGGAACACGATTTTGAGAACAATTTGAAAAAGGAGACAGTGATAGCTTTTCCTGCGAAATGTCTTCCCCTGCAGGGACAATTCTACAAAATTTGAGCCACGTTTATCTCCATACAGAAACAAGTCCTAACATTTGAGACACGCTTTACTTTTCGTCTGCAAATACTTTCAATTTGGACAAGTCTAAAACCTTGCCATCTAGTAGAGAGACGTCTGATATTGTAAGACAACAAAATCAAATAGGAGCAGCGCATGCGGGTGTCAGCGCTCGGCTGCAGTTGCTGTCAGTGAAAATTCTTTGTCGAAAAAGGGGCATAACTGCGTCAAAAGTATTTTGATAGTTACCTGCCCCTATTGTGTGGGTCCCAGTAGTGAATGTAGAGCACTAGCTGCCCTTCTTGAGTTAAAACTTGAGGTTGAGGTGGAATGACCTTGACCGCCGCCATCTTGGATGACCTTGACCGCCGCCATTTTGGATGTCCTTCAGGTCATCACGTGATACGATGTTATGACTAAAAATTGAGGTAAAAACAGGTCAAAGCGTGTTTTCGTCGTGTCATTACTAAAAATAGGTCTAGATAGAAACAGGACGATGCATGTTTTCTTTGATTCTTTAAATAGATGACCTATTACCGCGTGACGTTAGAATGGGGTCATAAGTGATAGAGAAATGGGTTGACACGTGTAAGAGGTAAATGTCTTCTCATTTCAAATTTAGCGCTCATTTTGTAGCTTGTGTATAAGCCCATTTCGTGTGTACCATACCGTGACACCTACCTACCATCCCTTTACACAGCGTTAAACACTTCTCTTCCATATATGAAAACTTGACGCAAACATTTAAGCGCCATCAGGTAAAAACCACCCTGATCTCACTGAGCCCGTGAATAAAATTTCTTTTACACACACACAAGAAATAAACCTTCCTCCAGTTAATGGAATCTCTCTCTCTCTCTCTCTCTCTCTCGACGGGTCTTTTTCTACCAAAATGGCGGGGTAGTCTAAAATCTAAAACTCATGCATGGAATTTTAGCAGGATGCGTGTGCGTATAAAAAAAGCTTAGTTCTGCTTGCAGATTCGTCGATACTCTCCCTGTTAATTGGGTGATATTTTTAGTGTTCTGTTATGACCTTAGCTATAATAACTAGTATCATCTTCAGTAGCGAGTATGACTCAAAAGCAAGTGGGGGCATATTATCGTCAGATGAACGAGTTTAGCGATGTGACCTGGCACGATCATCGAGTGAGTTGTCGATTTGACGAACGTTTTTCTCTCGAGGTGAAACGAGGCAGCTCATCGACATATGTGTTACTTCGGAGCGGGAGTAAATTAATTAAACTTCCATTCAAGGTCTTTGACGCTATTTGTAACTCGCAAGTTAGTATTTCGTTTTTAAAACAGTTATTAGAACAACGGGGCTCTGACGATAGATGGATGTGTTGCTATTGCGGACTTCAATATTTCACAGAAATGGAATGCCTTCATCATGAGGACCAAATACACATAAAAAATTCTCACTCTTTAATAAACTGACAGTAACGCAGAATGGGTTTATATATAAGTGTTTTGTTTTTTTAAAGACAGAATTGACCAAAAAGTCAACAGACATGCTCTCGTTATTGAATTCATATCTGGACTTTTTTTACGCAAAAGAAATTTTACGGTGTCAACCCCAAGTAGTGCGCCGATTGTGCGAAAGATGTCAGATCGAATCTCTATCACAAACGGATCATTTACCACAGGAGTACTTTTTATAAATGGTTGAACAATTGTTTTCATACATTTCCCTAAGAATCTTTGTCGTAAGAAATAAACGCAATAAAGTCCACACACATTAGAATAGTCACTTTGAAGGCGATGACGGTTTACACGTACGGTCTTGGCATGCCGACGTAACCAGACACTGAACAGAGAGTTATATACACTAGGATCCTGACCATAACCATCAAAACACTCTATTGTATTGTCACTAATGAAAAACGCGAGCCAATGTTGTCCAGGCCTGCTGCTGACATCGGTATTGGCAAAAAATCTACATGCTTTGTTGGGTAAGACGCATAGTAACTGATCGGCGGCAAACACACCCAAAGTTTGTTCTCGTAACACTGGGTCGCAGGAAATGATACACTGTAACTGTGAAGTGTTCATAATTGTACAATGACGTCTATCTCTTGGTTAATTTCAAAGTATCCAGGACCTTCGCTGTAAACAATACAACTCATTGGCTCTGAAACAAAAGAAAAATATATATTTAAAAAAAGAATGGCAATAATAATTAAAAAAAAATAATAAAATCAAAGCGAACTATAACTTTAACAGACAACACTTACTAAAGATTTTCAGACATAAACAATAAATAAACTTAGAAATAGTGCTGTCTGTTTACAGTATTTGAAGTTAAAAAGTAGAATATAGACAAGTTGAGATATAAATTAAAACAGTTAAATTACCCGTTAATGCTGTCTTGAATGATACTTCGAGCCTCACATTGCCCATCTTCACCAATGATAGATATTCTCCATGCTGAGGAAAGTTGGGTTCCAACTGAAAGGCGAATAATGTGGAACCGCTTATATAGTGCCCTCTGTCCAGAAGATTACCCTCGTCTTCTCTCCATTTCCCGCTCGATACCAATAAATTAGTGTAGCCTTGCATGATCGAAGTACCTCCAGTAGCATCAAAGTCCAACTTGAGTGCACTTCTTTCTACGGGTAAGCCATCGTTATAAACTGCAATCTGTTGAATGGCGCAGTTCTCAAAGTTAAACGGATTCGTTTTGTAATCCCCGCTTATAGCTCTACTTTTCACAAATCCAAGGACAATCTTATTTGGCCCTCTTCCTTGAAACATTTTTTCCCAGGTGTAGTTGGTCGAACCAGTCGGGATGCTCACTGACCTCACCTCAACCTTACTGTAGGGATACAGCGCGTTCTGCCTTTCCAGAATTTTTGAGTGTCCGTAGATGACGGCGGGGCTGACTCTGATTTCTTTCACCAGAATATAGATATCTTCGATATTTACGCGATAGTCATTGGCATTCCCGGTCAGTAGGCAAAAGTTATTCGGGCTTCTGTACATTTTCATTTTGACATCCACCTGATTCAACAAATACCTCGACATGGAAAACGAATCGTCGAATATGGGTCCTTGTAAATCGATAGGTTTGGATTCGGCAATCATCTCGGATCATTTGAAAAGTCCATTATTTGTTCCAGTGGGATCAGTTACTCCTGGGCTGTCAGCATCATCTCGTATGAATAGCTGGGTATCTAACTGACTTGTGACGGAATAAGTTCCATAGCAGAGCAAGGTTTGAATATAAGCCTTGTAAGGGTTATAGTTGCAATTCATCGTGGCTTTGTTTTGAAGAGTCACTTCCGTCGACGAGAAGAGCGCTTGAAGAAACAGGTTAGCCGGTCCCACTTTTTCCGCTTTCGTTAAAGCAGTACCATCTGCTTTCTCCACTTTCAATCTGACATAAATATGAGAGTTCTTGAGATCCACATAATCCATCGAATTTTGACCGCTGATTTTAAACTCGAAGGGACTGTCATCCGAAACCTGCGATAGGGGGCGAATTTCATCGTAGTACACGTCTGTTACGCTAATTTTTGTACTGGGTAAGTCGAAAACAGACAGCTCCGACACGAGGCCTTCTTTGAATTCCGCTTCGTTAAACACTGACATTACTTGATTTCGAAGATATCTGCGTGTTTGTTCTTTTTCAAGAGCTTTGTCTTGGTTTTATTCGCCTTTTTCCTTGACACCTTTCCTTTATCCTTTTGAGTCTTCCTGCGTTTATTTTGCCCAGTCGAAGAATCCCTAGCCTTCCTTTTCTTGTTATTCGTACGAAGTTCCGTGACAGTTTGAAATATGTTCTCAACCTGTTTTGGATTTATATGTTCTCGTTCCAGCTGAGCCTTGGCTTGAGCCGTGATCTGTTCTGTAGGCAATACAGCATTAATAGCGACTTTCTTTTCTTCCGGGCGCGATGAAGGAGCCACCTCAATGACGCTTGGAAATCTACCTCTCCCAGTCTGTTGTAAGCTGGCTTTACCTCGGCTTACGCGATCAAAGAAATCGACCCAAAGTTGAGGGTTAGGCACGTATAGTTTCATATTCACCAGAAAGGATAGCGTTTGAAATGAAGTGTCAAATGCACGGGTTTCATTAAATGTGTGGTATCTACGTTCGTTTGACGGCTTATATAGATTTCAAAGTCTCTGATTTCGTTCTTAGTCACTTCGAGGTAGAAAGGATTGTCCAATATGTAATCCCATTCATTTCTCGCATTCTTCTCAAGGCGTCTTCAGAGGGCGCGTTTTTCCCCATAGGCAATACTTCCTTTACATAAATCCGAATAAATGTATAGTCCTTCGTCGGCAGTTATTTTTGAAACTCTTACAATTTCAGTGGCATGAAACCGCACCAGAGCTACTTTCCAAAGACCGGGTAAGAAAAGAGGAAACTTTAGTTGAATTCTAAATTTCGTCGTTGTATTATCCTCAAAGAAAACGTTGCTCTCGTCACTTTGCACATACATATAGTGCTACATCATATCACGAAAAGCCGGGTTCTGAATTCACTTGCGAGTACAGGCAATCGTTATTACGTCTTCGATAAAAACTCGATCACAGGTTTGAGGATATGAGGCAAAATCGCTATGTGTTTAGTCAGAAGTCGCCGTTACTGCTGACGAGTTAGATCTTTGGAGACAAGTCGACGAATATTGATTTTGTGGTGCTCCAACTTCTTCTTGAGTTTAGCGTCAATAGGGCAGTTCCCTTTAAGGACGTTGTAAATGGCTTCTCGTACGGCCCTCAGTTGTGTAGATGTTAAAGTCTTTACAATCGCCACTTTTTGATCGTCTGGCGAGTCCACCGACAATGAAAGTAGAGGTAGATGTTTTCGAATCCACATTGCCATATTTAATGTCCAGATTCAATCAATTACGTCTGCTTTTAAATCGTCAATGTCTTCTGCATTTACCCACGAGTCAAATTTAGATGGCCAACCTTTCCAGCGTACCAACATTTGCTTTTGTCCAGCTCGAGTGCGAGTACGAAGCACTTTTTCGACGAAGTAGCTCGCCTGTTCATATGCTTTCTTTAACTGGCTCTGGTAAAAAGTGCCACTGACGACTTCTCCGGCATAATCTTTCAGTCGATATTGTGGAATACCGTCACTCACGAAACGATCATTGACAACAAATAGTTCGCGGGACCACCGTTCATCGTATTCTCGTTGAAAAGTTTTGCGTATAAAAGACACTCGCACGAGATCACCTACTTTATATTTATAAATGTCTTTGCTTCGTATCTTGTACTTTTTACCTGAAGATTTGAGTTGTATCGGCGTCTGGCTGCTGGTCAATTTTAGAGGTGATTCATACTGTAATTTCCATAAGTGCACAGAGTCTTCGTGTTTAACGCTGTTCGGCGTTCTTTTAATAGAACTATGGTAAGTCTTGTTGTAGCTCTCGGTGACATGGGGAAGAACGTCAATCCATCGTCTGGTTTGTTTGTGCGTCATATAACGAACCAATCGAGATTTGATCGTTTTAATGGCTCTTTCGGCATAGGAGGCCTTGACCACGTTATGGGTCACGAAAAATGTCACATTTTCTTTTTTGAGAAAAGTCTTGACGTTTTTATTGAGAAATTCACTTCCTTGGTCACTCCTGATACGAGTTGGTTTCCGTCCAGTGGCAAACGTGTGTCTTAAAGCTTCCACTATTTCTTGCCCCGTAGTGGTACGCAGAGGAACCGTCCACACAAACTTTGATAACATATCAATTGCTAAGACGAAATACGCATATCCTACATTCGCTTTCTTGTAGAAAACCATGTTTGCAGTGTCTAAATCCCACTGATAATCCACAAAAGGAGCCACTACCCGTCGTCGTTTAAATTTAGATCTCGTGTCTCGATGCACGGCGTAATCTTCTTGCTTTAAAACCAGTTACGAATTTTCGATCTGCCAAGAACAAATTTACCATCTTTTCTAACAGCTCTATATAATTTCTCTATCCCACCATAAGCTCCAGCATGGGAAGGGTCGTAGTAGATGCTCGCTAGATAATCTTCGTAGTTTACAGTCGAAGCCATTTTACTTTTCCGGGCATCCTTTTCTCGGGTACTTTTCTTTTGACGGGGATACCCGGTGGAGGTGGTAAAGTACCTTTGCTTATCTGGTGTCTCGCGCTCGCTGCTAGCAAACTCGTTGGAACATTGAGCTCAATCAGGAGCTCACTTAATGCGTCTTTGCCCACGGGTCGAAAGTCTTTATAGTCCTTCATGTGCACCTTGATCAGATCGACGATATTGGAGCCAGGTATAAGGGTACCTTTTAAAATCACTTCTCCTTTCGTATTCCAAGAGACCTGCGGTTGAATATAGTATAGAAGGCTTTTCACCCGATTCCATATGGATTTTGAAAAATGTGGTAGCAATAGTTCTGAAGTAGTTCCCGCATCAGGCTCCGTCACCTCACATTCTTTTGTACTATTTTGCTCATCCTCATTGCTTTTTATCACAATTTGACCATCGCAACTAACAGATGCCTGTGCTTTTTCGCCTCCATTTGAGGTGTCACCTGTTGGCACGACAGACAGCAAACGTTGATATCGATCGTACGGTAACAATATCATTTTTATCATACTGACTGGTATATTATAGTGTCCTCTGTCGAAAATACGTCTGTACTCACACGGTAATCGTCTATTGCTCCAGGTGAAAAGTCCAATACCAAATACCCAAGTTTTCGAAGTAGCGTCTTTATAAGCCTCCATCAGAAAGTTGTTTTTTGCCCAAAAATGTTTGTCTAGCTAAGCACTGCAGTTGCGATACGTCCCTGGGATTTTTCATCAGTACGTAAATGTGAGTGTTGAGGTTGATTGTGCGGCTATGCTTTCCTTTGCAATACACATTTTGATTAATATACAGCACGCTCAAATGTAAATGATGCACGCCCTTCACGAACAGGTTTTCCATTTCGACGGATGAGGTAACGTTGCTCATTAGATCGTCAAGGATGACCAAGTTGCAAATGTTGGGAGTCGCTAGTTTCTGTGGCGTGTCCTCGTTCGGTAAACCTTGGTGAAAAGTGACAAAAGGCAACTCCTTCTCCATGTCTTCGAACAAAGGTTGATAGATGCCGTAGCAATACAACACTTTTTCTGGCGGTGATGAAAACATGACTTCTTTCTCCCTCACAAGGCGATACGTCCAAAACGACTTGCCACTCATGATGGCCCCCGACATAGCGATAGAAGTACATTCCGGAAAGGGATACATTTTGCTAATGATTGTGTGTAACTGTTGAGCCGCCTTCTTAAAGAACTAATCTTCGAAATTACTGGCTAGCATATCGATGAGCTCTTGGTCGTTGACTTCTCGTTCTTGAAGGGGCACGGGACATAACGTGATGTCCAGAGGCATGGTGTTGATGCCATCGTCTAGTACTTTTCTTTTACAGTAGAAGTAAGAGAAACCTCTCCGTTCTTGGGTGTAGGTGTAGATGGTGTTATCCCTGACTCGAAATCCACGGTTGGAGCTGCTTTCGGCTTTGTGGGTCTTTAACACATGGCGAAATTTGGTCATGGGAGCTTTCAGATGGCGTTTGCTGACTGCTTTTGAACTGAATTTAAATTCGTAGATTTTACGAAGAGGTGGCAGTTGACGTTTTTTGGTCATTCTATGTTTGGCAGGATTTAAAAGACGAAGGGCAACAATGCGGTTTACAGAAGGTCTGACTATTTTCGTTTTTCGCACAATATACGTTTTGCTACACAACCCGATCATTTCGTCGCCTTGGTACTCGAGTTTAAATGGACCGGGTGTGCGCTTAACGTATTTGCTATGTTTGCTACAACAAGTGCGCAGAAACCAGTGGTTTTGTGCATCGGCCTCTATCTCGTCATCTGTACAAAAGCCTTCGGGTCCATGACGGTATTTCTCAATCATGTCCGGTTTAATCACCTGCTCTAAGCTTGACCCTGAAATGGCCATGTAAGCTGAATCCGTGTCCATCTCACACCACTGCAAGTCCGATTTTTCTACGTATTCAAGCATGAAATTGTAGTAAAACTCAAGCATCCTGAGCTTAGCATACTGCAGGATGAAATACCCGAGCTGAATGGGCAAATCCAGCTTGATTTTGCGTTTGGCCATTTCTATCTCATAATACTGTTCCTCGGGATCCAGACAGTCTAGCACTCGGAATAAGGGATCGTTTACTTTCAGACAAGTTTCGTTTTCACCTTGAACATATTGTATGTTTCGGTGCTTAGATTTGTCCACGATCAGGGAGCCGTAGCCTGAATTCCCGATGACCTTCATGGTTTCTGCTATAATTGCTGTATCTGGATTAACATCCCCTTGACGACGGGCGTCACTAACTTCTTGTACAAAATCTTTGAAACAACGCTGGGCTTGGAATTCGACCACTTGATAGATCTTAGTGACGACCATGCCGTGTTTTAAGTACCATCTAAGAAGGGGTGTGGCAATCAGCATTTGTTCCCCCTTCATACCTCCAACCAACAATCGTCTGGTTGCCTGTGGCAAATTATAAGCTTTCACGTGTTCCTGTATATGATGACCGATTACTTCAAAGGGGATGTCAGTAGTGCAAAACAAAGGAGACATTTCCTGAAAATACTGGTAGGGTGTCAAACTTGGGTGTCGAAAATACCATGGCCATTCTTTGGGGACCTCTATGTCGACCTCCACCATACCGAATAACTCTTCCTTAAAGACGCCTTGGAGGATGTCATTGTCCGTGATTTTGCCTTTATGTCTTTGAAAAAAAACCAGGGCGCATGGAATCGATGAAATCGTAGATTGCCGGATTCTTTCGACAGTACTCGCGAAACTGCCATTCCCACATTTCAATAACTTAATGATCCCTATTTAGAAAGGCCGTAGTTTTTCTGGTTTTGTTGAATTTCTGGGATCTTGTTGCCTTCCATTTTTTATCTCTGATCCCTTTTGTGACGGAACAAAGATGTCCATACCAGTAGCATCTGTGGAACTGGAAGACGATTGCTTTTCCTCCAGGACTAGAAGCGGGAACATAACCATCGACAGTGTATTGAGCTATTTTCACTTCTCGTCCCGAATTTAATTTATGCTGAATGTTTAGGCCTTGCGTATGAATAAGCTAGTCCATCCAGTAATACGCAGCCATGTACTTATCTCGTATTTCGGGTCGGAAGTCGTTGTCGGCTAATCTACGCACAAAAGGACCCACTGACATTGGTTTTCCTATAGCTTGTAGATAGAGTGCACTTGCATCAAATCCAAGAATGGTCCGGCACAGTTTCCCTCCCCGTATCCGGGTTTTCCCTGCGCAATGATAACGTGTGAATATGATACCAGGCCCACCTACGATGTTCTGCTTGATAGTTTGGTAAAGATCGCTGTTGCTTTGGTCACAAAGGGCAAAGTTAGCATGCTGGTTTCGGGCAGACCTAAACAACAACTGTCTGGCAATACCTGGTACGGAAATGGCAGTTTTGAAAACATCGAGGCCTTTGTCAAAGTAAAACTTTTGGAAACGTTCTACAGCAATGACGAAAGGTCCCACGTCTAGATTGTTGTACCAGACGAGAAAGTCTTTAAATGTAGACATCTTGTTGTCAGCCCACACTTTCTGACAGAATTGGTAGTCCTCTGCGCTGATGTTACAACCTTTCAGGGCACTGTGAAAGTCCTTATGCTCCGGCAAGGATGAATAATGTAACCTCGATGCTAGTAAGCCAATCGTAACAAAAAAAGCCTTTCGCCTCTTCCACGTTAAAGGCTTTAAAGAACCTGGAAACTAGGACATGTCCAGAAATTTTAACTGGTCCGATGCAATACAGGCATACGCATTGCATTTCTAAACAACGAAGGTTCCCTTCTGTTCTTCATCGTGCATGTTTAGGTGTCTCGCTATACTTCGCTTCATAAGATTGAGGTCATACTTGGCCGAATTGAACCCCAAAACGGGAACCCGAGACATGTATCCCTCAAATTGACCATACAACTTTGGATGGTTTTTCTCACCAGTAAATTCTGCTGCATCGTCTTCACCGGCTTCTTCTTCTAACCAGTCTCCAGTATCATTTAATTCTACGTCATCGTTCTCTTGATGATGTAACTGTTCGTCGATGGCCTCTAACACCCATCTCCACTTGTCTTTGGCCAGTTCAAAGACGCGACTGGCAAGGTCTTTCATCTTACCGACCATTTTTCCCACTAATCTGTCTTGGGATTCTTCTACAATACATGTAGGTTCCGTATATCCCTCGACATTACTACAAATGGACACGCTGACAGGTACATGCTTCTGTGTCCATTGCAACATTGCGGTAGGGCGGTCATCAACTGGTTCCAACAAAGCCTCCAGATCATAACAAATAAACCAGGGAAAAAATCGCTCTTTTTCCGGAACATGGATATCGTATTGCTCCAATTTTTCGAAAATAGATTCTGTGGACTGGTAAAATACCCCCCGGATATACGAAATGCGTCTTCTTGTCGCAAGACTGTTGGTGCCGATGCAAATTGAATGATCTATCAAAATGACGCTCGCAGGTTTTACACTGGTATTTCTTGGCATAGATGGCAAAATCGCGAATGTAAGACAAATGATTCTGGTGGAGATTAACGTACATGGTGGAACCATGTTGACCCCGAGATTTGTAAATGGAATGGGCAAAACCGTCCTCTGTCAAGTTGTAGACTTCTAAATTGACAAGGAATAATCTTTCAAAGGTTGGAAAATCTTCAAAGTTCAAGCCTTCAAATTCTTTCGCTGGTTGGTCGGACCACTGTTTATAGAAATCTTGAGCAGGACCTTCGATGGATTTGATGTCGTGACCTCGATGTAGAGCTAAACATCGGAAAGTGCACAGATTGTCTGTGTACGATTTGCCCGTATGTCGATTTTTCACCTATGGGTAGATACAATCCTTCTTTAAAAGGTAATTGGGCAACTGGCCTTGACCTATCGGGCAATTGGTGTTGAAAACGATATAATGTACGTTGGTCACTAACACCGGAATCCATTTGGTGTCTGGCCTGTGGCGCAAAAGTTCCTCAACAATTTCCAGTCTGCGAAGGCGCAGGCACAGACAATTTAAGTCCGCCCTTTTTGATAGATAGAAGGGACGTTCGAAAATGCCGTTATTATTGTACGGCACAAAATATCGATATTGTCCCGTCTCTCGGTGTTGCAGAATCACTCCGAATACAATGTTAAGATGAAAGGCTCGTTGTTCCCTGTTGTATATGTTGTCGGCAAAACCCAAAAGCCGGACAAGTGTGATATCGTTGTCTATAGGAAAGTTATAGACAGAGCGAAGGGAACCAAGGTTATGAGGCTCTAAAATCAACGGAGCATTAGCCTCATATACCTCCCGTAGACGTTGGTCTTCACCTTCTCGGATCCAAGGTGCATTTGCATTATTCCAGGGGCGTGGTTGCAAATCACCGCCGACTTGGTAGTGCTCCTGAATTCCATGTAAATATAGGTCACGGCGATTCTCGAATGATCGTGTACAACGCCGACATCGAAATGAGGAGTGAGTTGAAGGTTCAGATGACGCAACTGAATTGTGACACGACGTTATGGAGGTCAAACTCTGAATGGGACGAGTGACGGTCGATTGTTTTGAAGTTGCAGGTTCTTTCCCATGGCACTGAAGATGCCTGCGCAGACCATGTGCCGTGGAACAGCGTTTGTTGCATGTCGGACAGACATGGTCTGTGCCTGAACAAGCTTTCTCGTGTCGGTTTTTATTATCCAACTCTTGAATCTTTTGTGACACGTGGAACATTGATATTTTTTACCATTGTGATCTGTAATTGCGTGGCGTTCTGAACACGTTTTCTCGTGTCGGTTTCTATTATCCAACCTGTTGAAACTTTTGTGACACGTGGAACATTGATAGTTTTGACCTGTGTGCTCTGTATTTACGTGGCGTTCCAGGGAAGATTTTGTCGAGTATTCATTGCGGCATATGTCACACTGGTGAAGAGTTGAATTCTGTTGAAAGGGATCAGCAGGTATCTAAAAGTATACAAAAACAAAACACATTTATTAAACACACCCACACACCTACAGAGAGAGAGAGAGAGAGAGAGAGAGAGAGAGAGAGAGAGAGAGAGAGAGAGAGAGAGAGTAGGGGGTATTTGAAATGGCAAAGAACTGAGTTGCAGTTAATTGTAAAATAATCAAAATTAAAATTGTTTAAATATTGTGCTAAAAGAAAATTCCTGAAACATTGTGGTTACATTTCAAATATTCTAGTCACGTAAACTTACAGTCATATATCCCCCCAAACCATCTATCAACTTGTGTATTTCTTCGTGGTTGTTAAATTGTTTGGGTTCATTAAAGAACGCCCCACACCATCGGCAGACAGACATTCTCTGAAATGAAAACAAATTAACCTTCAATTTTTAACTTGTAAATTCAAACTGTATATTTAGCAGACACCGAGAATTGTCGCAATGTTACTTTCGGTATTTCAGTGCTTTGATTTGAACATTCGCTACTTTCTGTACTATGATTTTATGTCAATCTGAAACATTGGTACTTTCAGCGCTATGATTTTATAACATTCACACCTTTGGTATAAACATAATACATTCAGTACAGTCAGTGCTTTGATTTGACCACATTACATTCATACTTTCAGTGAACGTATTACACTCGGAACTTTCAGCGCTTTGATTAAACATGATGTGATTTTAGTGAACTCGCTACTTTAGTAAGTCTGAAGTAAAAAAAAAACTAGAGGCGCTTGAGCGCCTGTATCGCTCCACAGGCCTGATATTTCTATAATGGCGAAAGGAAGTTTTTAACAATTATCATTCAATCCTGCATTTTAGCTCACTGAAGAAACAATTTGGTAGACAACCACCATAGGAACTTACCTGCAAAACAACAATGAAATCCAATGAATAGTTTTAGAGAAGAAATTTTTCAAAGATTTTACTTTATACCATAAAAGGAAAATGAGTCTCCCATAAAAGCCATGTTTTTTGACAGATCTTTTTTTTTTTTAAGGAATTCTGTAAACCTGTATCTAAGGAACATTCCTGCAAAATAATAATGCTATCCAAATAGCGGTTTGGGAGGAGAAGATTTTTAAAGGTTTTTTACTTTGGTTGCCATGGCAACCAGAATTCTTCATGGAACACAATTATTTGAAGGAATTTCAAAGAGGACCACCAAAGGAACATTCCTGTGAAATTTGGTAAAAATCCAGTCAATAGTTTCTGAGGAGAAGTTTTTTAAAGAAAAAGTTTACGGACGCACGCACGGACGAACGGACGGACGGACGGACGGACGCACGACGGACACAACGCCATGACAATAGCTCTCTGGTCTTCGGCCAGTGGAGCTAAAAACGTATTCACCCTTGCCCGCAACGTATCGTGTGATAGAATATCGAACATGACATGAAACAGACATCGTTTGAAAAAAAAAATGATTTGCCAAAACTCATTTTGAATTATTCGGTGCTATTAGTTGGAGACCGATTTCCCATGTTTTAATGTGACGCTGTTCCTTTAAACGCGTGAATAAGCTACTTCAAGGCTGCGGACTACAGGTGAGTGCAAAGTTATGTGAATTATACACAGATATTTTGTATTTATAATGTGGACTATGAAATACAAATTTTAAACAACCTGGATATAATCTAAGGATTTTTTTTTTTTTTCTTATTAGATTTTCTTCCCGTGATTGTGTTTAAATGTGCAAGAATCATGGCTTTCTATAGAGAAACAAAGATTAGAAATTTACGGTGTCTTGCCATGTTAAAAATCATTAATTTTTTCAAGCTGGAATTCTGTTTAAATACCGAGAAATTCAGTTTTGAAAAAGCGTGGTAAGACAAGAACATGCTGCACAGATTTTGTATAAAATACGTTAGGTGGACATTTCGTTTAGGTAGGAAACCTTTACATGGTCAAAATATTAAATAATGGAGTGGTCCTTCTTGAGAGGCAGGTGGAAAGGAGACGAAGAGAGAGAAAGTCAGACAGACAGACAGACAGAAAAAAGACAGAGACAAACAGACAGAGTGAGAAACAGAGGAAGACACAGAGAGAGAGAGAGACAGACATACAGAGAGAGAGAGAGACAGACAGACAGACAGACAGACAGACAGACAGATAGACAGAGAGTAAAGTATCAACAACAGATCCCATTTGTTGTGTTGAAATAAAAAAATAGTTTGAGCTGGGCCAAAACTCGTGAATACAACTTACCTGTAATTGCGAGTCTCAAATCAGTTGAATAGATCTCCTTTCCAAAATTGTTTACACCGTGTTTTAGAAACAAAATTAGTATTCCAAAGACGAATAAATGTTTCACAGATCACTAAACTTTACTCACGCAGGGTAGATGTGTGATGGTGGCCACATAACACTTGAAACACATTTCTAATTACTCGAACATAATAGGTGTGTGGTCACACTTGAAACATATTTTGAAATAATTCTAGCTACAGATCCAGCAAAGTCCAGAATATTTATAAAAATCACACAATAAATCCAAAATAATTTCGTTATATATCCAGAAAAACTCGACTGATAAAGATCCAAAATTCACAATGCGCATAATTCCATCTCTGCATTTCATACAGATCTACCAAAAGTCACATAATAAAGACATACAAAGCCACAACACATAATAAATCCAAAATAATTTCGTCATATATCCAGAGAAACTCGACCCATAAAGATCTAAAATGCACAATGCGGATTATTCCATCTTTCACATTTCACCTAACTCCACATTAAACACTTGGGATTTTATTTTCAAAGTAAGGTTTGCTAAACATCCAGTAAAATGTGGGGTTACATTATTTGTATAAATTTTAGAATTTACTAGACCACTCAGGTTCACAAGACACCAGGCTAAAACAAATCTCCAAGCAGAGCCTAGCTTTTTTATACGCACACGCATCCCGCTAAAATTCCATGCATGAGTTTAGATTTTAGACTACGCCGCCATTGTGGTAGAAAAAGACCCGCCAATACTTTGGCGCGCACGCCAGACATTGGAAACACAGAAGAGAGATCGTTTATTTTCGCTATGTCACGTACACCAGTCTTAATTCGCGCGCTTTTTAAAAGTCTACTTCCAAGGACAACCGGAATATTAATGAGATGTAGGTCTTAAGACGATTTAACCCTTTCTCAAACAATCCCTGGTTGTATGACTCTGGGGAAGAGGCCTTTTGAAAACTTTGTGGAAAAAGGAGAAAATGTTTTCTACTCTTTCAAAGACATAAATCATCATTTTGGTAGATCTACATTAAATTTGTTGTCTGCAGACGCTATGAATTTGGTATAGTCCAAAGTTTTGTCATTTGGGAGAGGAGGTGGAAGAGTCAGAAAGACAGAAAGGGGAGAAAAGAGAGAATGAATTGACTGAATGGCGTTTTATGCCGCGTTTCAACATTATTTCAATCATATCACGGAGACAGCTCATATGGTCATGTACCTCCAGGGCTTCACCAGTACTAGGCTAGGGCTTAAGTGTCTTGCCCAAGGACACTCCGACGAAAAAAACCCACCAGATCAGGTTACTGATCCCACTTTTTATCACTAAGCCATGCATGAAGGGATGGAGAAAAGATAGAAACAGAAACGCACAGAGAGGGAGAGAGAGAGAGAGAGAGAGAGAGGGAGAGGGAGAGATTCCATTAACTGGAAGAGGGTTTATTTCTTGTGTGTGTGTGTGAAAGAAATTTTATTCACGGGCTCAGTGAGATCAGGGTGGTTTTAACCTGATGGCGCTTAAATGTTTACGTCAAGTTTTCATATATGGAAGAGAAGTGTTTAACGCTGTGTAAAGGGATGGTAGGTAGGTGTCACGGTATGGTACACACGAAATGGGCTTATACACAAGCTACAAAATGAGCGCTAAATTTGAAATGAGAAGACATTTACCTCTTACACGTGTCAACCCATTTCTCTATCACTTATGACCCCATTCTAACGTCACGCGGTAATAGGTCATCTATTTAAAGAATCAACGAAAACATGCATCGTCCTGTTTCTATCTAGACCTATTTTTAGTAATGACACGACGAAAACACGCTTTGACCTGTTTTTACCTCAATTTTTAGTCATAACATCGTATCACGTGATGACCTGAAGGACATCCAAAATGGCGGCGGTCAAGGTCATCCAAGATGGCGGCGGTCAAGGTCATTCCACCTCAACCTCAAGTTTTAACTCAAGAAGGGCAGCTGGTGCTCTACATTCACTACTTGTCCCTCTCTTGATAGTTGACATCATTTCCAAGTTTGAAGTAAATATCTTCAATGTAGACAGATACTATAGAATATCAAAGATTTTTGAAAAGTCTGAGTTGAAAAGGGGCATAACTGTTAAAAAATATTTTATGGTTACCTGCCGTTTTTGTATGGGTTCCCCTTCTGAAAGGAACAACTAGTCCAAGTCTGAAGTATTTATTTTCAGTTATAACAGAGATTTTATGAAATGTCAAAGTTTTTGCATCACCACAAAGCAGACGACGACGAAACCTTGGCTATGATAATACTTTGACGTTGTCTTGAAAACCAGCAGAGCTAATAAACGACTTTTTTTTTTTTTTGAAAGAGCTGCATGAAAAAGTGCATTTCGATCTTGGAATTAAACGGTTAGGACATTTTGAAGATTTTCTGAGCAAAAAAGATTTCGAATCGCATTAATCGGGCGTTCTATTCTGTCCTTAGAATGTTCATTTTACTTAACCCTTTGCCACACTATCCCGACTTTTAACGAACTTGAAAAAGAGAGCTTTTGAAAAAAAAAAAAAAAAAAAAAAACATTGTGGAAAAAGGAGAAAATGTTAGTTACCGCATTTTCTCTTTTTTCCACAGTGTTTTCTACTCAATTAAAGTCAAGTTTCGTCATTTGAACCACCTTTGTTGTCTGCAAAATAACTGTTTTCAATATCGATGCATCCAACATTTTTGTCGTTTGGCAAAGAAATAGCTGTTTATCAAACGACAGATATCCTTATTTGGACTTGTCTAATGCATTTGCAGACAACAATTCAAAAGTTACTCAAACCATGAAATGTTTTCATCAAAGAGAAGGAAAATTTTGTGGGAAAAGGAGAAAATGCTGCTTACCGGCATTTTCTCCTTTTTCTACAACATTTTCAAGTCTTCATCGTCAGAGTTGTTAAAGCTCGGGATGTCTGGTAAAGTAGAAACGGGTATACTAACACTTTATCACACATTTCCAAATTTTACGAATCTAGTGGAAATGGCATTGTGCGAAAAGGAGAAAATTTTGGTAACCAGCATTCTCTCCTTTTCCCACAATGTTTTCTAAACTTCCAAAGAGACACTTCAGCATTTTGAGTCACACTCAGTTTGTCTTCTGCAAATGTTTTCAATTTGGCAGTTCTAACATTTTATTTTTGAGTAAAGAGCTAGGAATGATCTGATAGCATTTGGGATTAAGGAAAAATTTAGGATTTAAAAGATTAAAACGGGAGATAACAAAAAAATCCAAAGACAGGCAAAATTTCTTAATCAATTGCTCTCCTTTTGGTTCGATAGTGCTAGGTCTTTCGAGGGCTTTCCTTGGACAAGATACTGCAGGGCCTAAGCCTGGTACTGTTGAAAACGAGGAAACGAAGTTTTGGGCTATCTGAGCCCTAATATGACAGCAATAGTGTCGAACGCAGCGTAAAACACGTTTAACTAGAAGTGTCGCGAAGCAGACTGATACCCCCGACCAGCGCCTTGTCACTGGGGCAACACATTAAATGACCTTGATCTTTGACCCCTGTGACTCCCAAAGATAAGGCGAGTCCTTGGGTCATGGGCAAGGCTTGCATAAAGTTTAAATGTCCTAGGTCAAATGGCTTTTGAGTTAAAGAGGCCCTGAAACTCATTTTCAGCCAGTTTTAACTCATTTTGTCTTTATTTCATCAAACTATAGTCATTCTCATATCTTCATGCCAAATATTGCGCCTCACGGTTGCAAGGTTACTTAGATTACGGTCGATAGAAAATGCATTTCGCTGAGTTGCGGCCTTCCATGTAAACAGACTTGTCGTTTCCGGTTTTTGAATCGAAGATTTCGATATGTCCGTTATACACTCGGGTAGATCCGTATGATGATCATGCATTCTGTCACATGACTATATTTGACCTTCGCCCTGTGTCTAATGAGGTAAACGAAGGAAAATGGAGGCTTCTCTGTTGCAGCCTCGATTTTCAGACGGAGGTCGCGGCCTATATATGCAAATTACACCGTATCCGACTCTAGGCGGAAACCAACGATAAATTTCTGTGACACACCGCCATTGTTTACAGCTCCGATCGTCAGCCAGTTTTCTTCTGACCAATATTCGGTTTCTAATACAAATCTCTGTGTTTCTTTTTTTTCAAGTACACCATATATGTCAGTAATTTATCCATGTTTACACAAAGGACTGATTTCTGTACCATTCTAAATTGTTTGAAATTTAACAGCGTTTTTGCTCACCGGTTGTAGACGGGCATCTTTAAAGCACGGAAATTGTTTGCAAATAAAGTTCTCCGATGACCTCGACCTTTACCTTTGACCTACGTGACCCCAAGACAATAGGGAACTTTCTTGGGTCATGGGCAAGTTTCAAGGTTCTAGGCTTTTAAGTTAGAGCAAGGAAACGAAAAAAGACTACAGCAGGACGGATTGACGGACGGAAGAATGGACGGATCACAGATAGACAGACATGGTGAAGCCAGTATACCCCTCTTTACCTCGTAGGTGGGGGGATATAATAAATCAACATTTCCGATAAGTAACGCATGAAGCTGGTTTTCTGATTTTCCATGTTTGAAATCAACTCCATCGAATTTCTTTTTCCAGCGTTCCATATTTGGATTAACCGGACCGAATTGTTCGGTTTCAGCAAATCCCAGCACTATATACGCGGATGTTAACAGAAGAGCTCCAGTGAGAGTGGCCGGTATTTAGCTTAGAATTTTCTTCCGGACGTTATCACATTAAATGCAGAAGCGTACAAACTCTAGTTAAATCTGGTTCATTCGAGAAAGCAATAATCCAAACATATTCTGAAATTCTTAAAGTTTATTTGAATACTTTCAGTTTAAACATATTTATTTTTAACCCTTAGGCTGCTAAGCGCGACTCGCTGACCTTTTGCGGACAGTGTATATCAAGATCAGACTGCACAGAACGTGGAGTCTGATCTTGGATCTACACTGTCCGATAAAGGGATATTATTCCCCAAAACATAACTTTGAAATAGCAATATTTGGGTTTTTACTATCGACTTGAAAATTTCATTTCAGTTATTTAGCAGGACAAGGGTTAATATATTTATTTTACATCGATTGAGAAACAAGTTCTTACAACTTATACTAATCTCTCTCGATTCTGCTTCCTTGAGGCTACACAGGTATTCGCGCCGAATATGTGGGACAATGAAATCTTCATAAGTTGACATCCATTCCCTGGTATCGAAGTCAGGACCTTATGGTTACGAGGCCGACGCTTTACCTCACAACCACGGACACCAAATGGAACACCTACATACATGTCATGAGATTTTCCATAACCCTAGCTTAAGTATTGTTGAAGAAATGGCAGGCTATCAATAACCCTTAAAGCTGCTAATCGCGACTTAAAGATCTTTTGCAGACAGTGTAGGTAAAGATCAGACTGTAGAGAACAAGCAGTCTGATCTTGTATCTACAGTGTCTGATGAGGTCATATTTTCTCCCTAATAAATAACTGTGATAAAGTAACATTTGGATTATTACTATCGGCTGGTCGGGACCATCTCCGATCTTGACCTAGAGATCATGGGCGTGGGTAGGGGTATTACTGAAAGAAACTTTAGACCTATATCCATCATATGGTTCGGAAATGTGAGCTTTTTAAAAAAACAAAGTTAAGGTAACGATAGATGCCCACTCCAACGCAAATACTAACGTCGACACCAGCGCAGTAGCCCCCTTTAACCAAGGTTTCCTAAATTTGAAATTTACTTTAAAATCTAGATAAATTTGGAGAATAAGATCATGAACGTTCAAGATTGAGAAACTTTATTCCCCGCCGGGTAGCTCAGTGATTAGCGTATCTGACTCGTGACCTGATGGTTACGAGTCCAATGCCCGGTTGAGGCAAACTTTCATTCCGGCGATCTTTCGCTTCTAACCTCTGATGCATGAGAAAAAAAGTAGTCCGTAGCTAGGAAAAAAAGTTGAGTCAGTACTGGTATGAGAAAGTCAGGAAAGACATGTGTAGGTGCTATGAACGCCGTGATATGACCTAAGCTGTTAAGACGCCGGTAAATTCCAATACATATGGAATATGTCTTGTAGTAACTTTCCTGGTGCTTGTGTTTTATTCGAGCCGCGTGAGAAAATTTGATATCGCGCGAGATGTCAAAATTTTCTAGCGCGGCGAGAAGCAAATACTTGTGCCAGGAAAGTTACTTCAGCATAAGAGTACTTATTATTCTATACCTACACCTTTCAACAACAAAATATTGCAAATTATTGACAGTATATTTAAAAACGGTAAACAAAATAAAACAAAAAATGGTGTAGTAGCCAGTTACTTCGTTTTTTATGAATGGCGGACGAATATTACAGCGTAAAATTTGACCAATCAAATTGCATATGAATACATACATATTCAGCGCATGTGTTACATCATCATACCATATATGGAACCGCATTCACAGTGTGTAGATACGGATTTTGTTTCTATCGTGGGTAATATTTTATCCGCGTGCGTCGCATGTATTTGAGCCAGAAAATTTTCAGCTATAAAATAAAAACCAAACCACACTAAAGAATTTTATATGGCCTCTAAAGCAATAGTAGAAAAAAAGAAAGTGAAAAGGAATAAGGCATTTCAATTTATGAATTGTATATTTCATTCCACATAAGCAATCCGCTTTCAAATCGAGCATAAAGTATACATGGTTGAATAAAGAGTTTAGGCAAAGAGAAAAAAAATTGACAAACACTTAAACTGTTTACCAAACAATCCTGAGCCTTAATGATCATGTGAAGAAGGCTATCACAAACATTGTGGGATATGTAGAAAATTCTGGTGAGCAGCATTTTATCCTTTTGCCACAATGTATCCTACATTTCCAGAGACATTTGACACACTTTTTTGCCCTTAATCAAACAATTCCGTGTCACCAGTTAAAATTGAAACGACAAAGAATAATTACAAAATTTAACTCTTCACCACACAATGTCGTGTTGTAACAATCCTGGGGGAGAAGACTTTACAAAATATTGTGGGAAAATGAGAAAATGATGGAAAACAGAATGCTATTATGGTGGTCTTGCTGAAAGTTTCTTTGGGAGGTCATCAGTAAACAGGAAACGAGAAAGAATAAATACAAAACTTATCTACAGTCGTATTTTTAAACGATCCTGAAGAAGAAGACTTTAGAAAACATTGTTGGAAAAGAAAAAAATGCCGGTAAATTAAGATTTCTCCTTTAACCACAACATTTTTCAACCTTATTAAAGACAAATCCAAACATTTCAGCTATAGTTGATTTTTTCGACTGCAAATACTTTGAATTTGGACAAATACCATTTGGTAGAGAGTTAAGTCTTCTCCATACAACAAAGTTTTTAACTTGTCCAAATCCAAAGAATTTGCAGACTGCAACTTAAGTGTTGCTCAGGTAGTGGAATTTTCCTATCTAGAGTAGAAAACATCATTCAAAAAGGAGAACAATGCTGGTTATCAGCATTTTCTTCTTTCTTCATTATATTATCAAAAGTCTATTACGTCAGGGGCGTTAAACTCAGAATTGAGTGGTAAAGGGTATGGATGCAGCCCAGGTTATATATCAGAAATCAATTTTCTGACATAGAAAAAATGTCATTTTAAACATGAAATAAATATATATCAACATCTATGAAATTATAACATCGACATTTATATCTATATTATCACCAAATATCAATATTTACAATTAGATACATCATCAAACATCAACATCTTTATCGATATACATCACCGAAACATCAAAGTTTAATCAATATTCATCACCAAGCCATCAGTATTCACATTGATATATCACTAAAACACCAATATGTTCATCTTTCTACATCGTTAAAACATCAATATTAACATCAGTAAACATAGTCAAAACATCTAGTTTTTGTCCACATTATAATGGCTGATGGATAAGTTGTGAGCCTTGTATTGATGGAGATAAGCAGTGTTGTCCTTTTTCAGCCCTGCTATTCCATGACCATTACTGTGCACCCAAAGATTGGTGTCATTTGGTCAAAAAGCGTTGAAGAGATAGCTCTCTGAAGTAAACAAGGTAAGTGGCCTTTGCAAAATGTACAAAATCTCTGCCATGAACGATTGTGGCTTTAACTTACGTAAGCATCCTCCTAATTCGCCTGACCTTGCTCCATCAGACTTTCATCTATGTCCAAAATTGAAAAAGGCCATTTCTGGTACAAACGTTCGCTCAGATGATGACGTCATACATGCAGTGGAGAAATCTCTGAACCGCCAAGAAAAACAATTCTTTAAAAATGGCATTGAGGCCCTTAAACATTGCTTGCAAACGTGTATAGATACTGAAGGGGATTATGTTGAAAAATATTCCTATTTATAATACATGTATTTACGTATATATCATGAAAGCATCAATATTTTCATCATCATTTTATAAAACACCTTACATTGATATAGTTTACATCATCGTAACAAGATAGATCTTATTTATGAAAACCTCATGCTACACCCTTCGTATGCCGAGAACATCTAGGAATGTTTTTTTTACAGACATTGGATCTTATGATCAGACAGCACAGAAAGTTTAGTCTGTACTTTCATATGCAATGTCTCTTAATGTGGAAGTAATTTTGACTGAAACAGCCTGGCAGTGACAATATCTCTGTAGTTTTCTACAGTCTTCAAATGTCCAATGTATGATTTAGAACTTCATGAGCTAACTTTTCACCAAACAATCCTTAGACAAAAGGATTTTGTAAACATTGTGAGAAAAGGAGAAAATGCTGATAACCAGCATTTTCTCCTTTTCCCAAAATGTTTTCTGATCTTTCTGAGACAAATTCTGTCATTTCAACCATACTGCTTTAAATTTGGATAAGTCTAAGATTTTATTGTTTGGTAAAGAGTTAAAATGTAGAATGTCTATTCTGACTGTTATTATTCTTGTGGCCAGTGCAGATCAAGATCAAACTGCACAGAACGTGTACTTGACCTATACTGTACACTCTGCTGAGACATCGTGGACAAAAACGGACTTGATATTGCTGTCATTTAGGTCTTGAGAAAATTATCTGCAGTTCTACTTATCCGACATATTCTGTTTTCTCTCATCCTATACCACACAATGCTGACTTTAAACAGCCTTGAAAAAGAAGACTTTCTGAAAACATAGTTGGAAAAGGAGAAAATGCCGATAGCCAGCATTTTCTCCTTTTCCCACAATATTTTCAACCCTATCAAAGACAGCTTTTACAATTTTAGCCACATTTGATCTGGCATCTGCATATGCTTCCGGTTTGGACAGGTCTAAAATTTGGTTTTGTTGTAAATGTTTGTTCTGCATGCAGAAGTGTACATAGTGTCCATAGTGTACCATTGCTAATAAATTGTAGGGTAATCGGTTAATTCAAACAAACATGTGACCGAACTGTGTCGTAAAACTTTCTTGACGCGACATACTCCGAGTCAAGCGTCTTGACTCTGGGGCTGACCCTGACACGTGACACGGGCGTGCACAGCAGCCATCTACAGTGTCCCAATGTCCCGGCCACCCAAACTCCTCAAAAAGTTGTTGATCAGCACTTGCTCTTACCCTTCTGTTTCTACAATTCAAGTAGCTATCTGAAAAAAGCAAAAGAAATCGACAGTTGCTTGAATTCGTTTCTCTTCTACATTCACGCAAATGAGTATGATATTTCAAAATTGTGAATATGTGAGTTAATATTCATGTATCAAAAACACCGATTTCTTTACTTCTTTGCGTCTTATGAAATTAATTTTTCTCTTTTTCTGTAAAATTGCTTTTGATGTGAACAAAGTATTTCGTTAAAAAGATATTCCCCTCCGAAAAAAACCTTTTTTGATAGAAACATGCGTGTTTTGCTTGTACACATAGCCTTTTTGTTATTGATCCATATTGAAATTATACATTAAGCCCCCTTTTTCCATAACATGGCATTTCATTAAACAACAAGAGGACCATGATGGTCCTATATCGCTCACCTGAGTACTAAGCAGTAGAGGTCTGCAATGAAGATAAATACCAAATATCGAGGTTCAAGGCCAAATGATAATGAAGCAAGAGCGGCAAATTGTCGCGAGATACGCCCGTCCCACCGCCAGTTGTCGAGGAGGTATAATAATCACAAAGGGTAGGCAATGCAACAAACATGTTTACCAAGTCTCAAGTCAATTTGACTTGAGGTGACAAAGTTCCGTTCCGGACAAGCAAGAAATACTGTAAAAATGAAGATCAAAGTGGAATTACTCAAAATCCGCGCTAGGTAGAGTTATTGTTCTTGCGCACTGTACTCCGTAACATTGCAACAAACATGCATACCAAGTTTGAAGTCGTTCTGACTTGAGATGACAAAGTTATATTCCGGACAAGCACTAAACGCTGTAAAAATGACATTCAAAGGGAAAAACTAAAAGATAGCACAAGGTAGAGTTACAGTTCTTGCGCACTGCACTTCCAAATATTGCAACAAATAGGCATACCATATTTCAAGTCATTCCTACTTAAGATGACAAAGTTTTGCTCCGGACAAGCAAGAAATGCTATAAAAAATGAAGATCAAAGGGGGAATAACTCAAAATTCGTGCTAGGAAGAGTTATGGTTCTTGTGCACTGCACTCCGTAATTTTTCAACAATCATGCATACCAAATTTGAAGATGTTCAGACTAGAGATGACAAAGTTATATTCCGGACAAGCAGAAAATGCTGTAAAAATGATGATCAAAGGGAAATAACTCATAGACAGTACGAGGTAGAGTTATGGTTCTTTCGCACTGCACTCCGTATTATTGCAACAAATACAAATGCCAAGTTTCAAGTCAATCGGACTGGAGATAACAAAGTTATGCTCCCGACAAAGAACTATTCTAAAGAACTTTCTAATTCAAGGGCAAATAACTCCAGTCGTTCTGGTCCGATTAGACCCATAATCGAACTCATCCGAGATCTTATGATCATATGTATTTTGACCAAGTTTGGTGCTGATTGGTTAAAAACTGTAGATGCTAGAGTGTAAACAAAGTCAAATATAGCAATTTTTCTAATTCAAGGGCAAATAACTCCGGTTGTTCTGGTCCGATTAGACCCATTATCAAACTCATTATAGTCATATATATTTTGACCAAGTTTGGTGCTGATTGGTTAAAAATTGTAGATGCTTGAATGTAAACAAAGTCAAATATAGCAATTTTTCTAATTTAAGGGCAAATAACTCCAGTCGTTCAGGCCCGATTAGACCCATAATCGAACTCATCCGAGATCTTATGGTCATATATATTTTGACCAAGTTTGGTACTGATTTGTTTATATTTGTAGATCCTAGAGTGTTAACAAAGTCAAATAGAGCAATTTTTCTAATTCAAGGGCAAATAACTCCAGTCATTCTGGTCCGATTACACCCAAAATCGAACTCATTCGAGATCTTATAGTCATATACATTTTGACCAAGTTTAGTGCTGATTGGTTAATATTTGTAGATGCTAGAGTGTAAACAAAAAATGTGAACGGACGGACGACGGACGGACGACGGACGGACGGACGACGGACGACGACGGACGGTTAGTGATCACAATAGCTCATCCTGAGCACTTCGTGCTCAGGTGAGCTAAAAACAAATAATGATTGTAAATTGCCTATGATAAACAATGTAAATATGAAGTTTCATAAAATTTTGTCCCGTAGTTAAAGAGATATCGGTCCAGAATGGTAAATATACATCCAGCCCCCTTTTTTTCCATGACACGGCATTAAACAAAAACAAAAACAAACAAAAAAAAGGTATATCGGCAGACTATCATAAGGAACATATGTATGAAGTTTCATCAATTTTTATGTCAAGGATTTTAGAAGATATCTGTCTGAATGGACGGACGGACGGACGGACAAACGGACAGACAGCACAAAAAACTATATCCCTCTATCTTTGGCGGTGTATAAGCTGACGGTGACATATGTAAGTAGTTTTACAAAAATAGCCTTAACTCTTCACCACATGACAAAAAATGTGCACATGTCTAAATTGAAAGCATTTGCAGATGATAATTCAAATGTGGCTCAACTGATGGGATTTGTCTTTGATACAGTAAAAAACATTTCGGAAAGGGAGAAAATGATGATTTCCTTCATTTTCTCCTTTTCCCACAATCTTGTCAAAAGGCTTCTTCCTCAGGGTCAGTAAAACTCGAGATTGTGTGGTAAAGCCTAAATGTGAAACGGTTTATTTGACATTTCGGTTAATCATTGACACCACTTTCAACAATATTTCAGCTATACTGAGGCGGCCATTGTACCCATTCATGCACTTTTGTGGTTTTATATTACCAGTGCTATGCATAACAATCCCTGTTCGCAAATAGCCGGTTTCACACTTAAAACACTGTCAATACAATGATTAGCGTTAAACTGGAAATG
The DNA here is from genome assembly GCA_946811185.2 of Hippopus hippopus. NCBI lineage: Eukaryota > Metazoa > Mollusca > Bivalvia > Cardiida > Cardiidae > Hippopus > Hippopus hippopus. The sequence continues at coordinate 9,937,020 of OX328110.1, forward strand.
CTAGGGCGAATTGTGGAAGGATGCAAGGGGAACAGAGATCTAAATTCAATATGGTTAGCACCATTTAAGAGCCTAGGGAAAAAGAAAGTCAACAGAAATCAATTTAACTGTTTACCAACAAACAATTTTTTTTTACTTCTTTTGACAGCAATATATGTGTGGAATTACAGGGTTTGTATGTGATAAGCTAGAACACATTTTAGGAAAAGGAGAAAATACTGGTTTCCAGCATTTTTTCCTTTTTCCACCATGTTTTCTAAAGCCTTCCTCCTAAAGGTTCTTTAAAGACGGGGCTGTTCGGTAAACGTTGAAACCCTTTAACTCGTAGGCTGTAGAACAAGCCATTACAGCCAATATAGATTAGGATCAGATAATCTGTAAAAGTGCACTCCTATCTTGGATCTACTGCATTTGCTGTCTGATACCAATCTTATAATGACCAAGAAGATTTAGAGTTTTTTTTTTTTTTCTTCTTTTTTCGTTGGCCTGAGAATCTTATCTAAAAATCTCGAAATTTGAGAGAGAGAGACAGAGAGACAGAGACAGACAGAGAGAGCTTACTGCCTTGTTTGAAGTATATTTCTGAACCCATGCAACGATACTGAAAAAAGACCTCTCTTTTCTGAAAAAAAGATATAAAAAATTTTTGTTCAAGTCACTTTCCCACGATGTTTTAAGTCTTCTACGTTAGGGTTGTTTAAACCTGTGCATGCCGTTGTCGAAGACCTGTTTTATGTCAGCTAACCACGACTAGGTACAGTGCACCAGTTAGCGTTTTCAATAAACATATATTTTATTTTGAAATTTGCTGTATCGGTTGTCACTGTAAAAAGTAGTCCGGTTCTGTACCAAGACCGCCCAAATCAGATGGGTATGTATTGGAAAAAATGACACCTGACGGAAGCTAAAGTAGGATTGTAAAATAAAGTTAACCCCTAGGCTGCTGAGCGTCACTCAAAAACCTTTTGCGGACAGTATAGGTCACGATCAGACCGCACAGAACGTGCAGTCCGATCTCGAAACTATACTGTCCGGTAAGAAAATATTTTTCCGAAAAAAAAGAAAAACTTTGAAATAGCTAAATATTGGTTTTTACTATCGGCTTAAAAGTTTCATTTCGCTTATTTAGTGGGTTTAATATAGGTGAAGGCTTACCACCACTGTTACATTGCTGCAATCAATGTGGGCAAAGTACTCTCTGTCTGCGCATGACAATGATGCTTCGTAAACCAGTGTTTCACAGTCAGGACCGACTTGGCGGATGATGGCGTGCTTCCAAATAATTTCTGGAAATGAAATAGGGACGTTACAGCCCCAGTAGTGGTCAAAAGTAAACAGAGCGGGTGTTTAATTGCATTTTTAATCTATATCATACTATCGTCTGGAAATCATTGTGAAGGTGGCAATCTGATATTGTAAGGTAGGTCTAAGTGTTTGTCGCTGGCAGGAAAATGAAATTTGAAAGTAGGTCAAAAGATGCCAGATCTCTATATTTTGTGTACTTTTTTTTTCTGCCAGCAACCTACACTTCGATTGACCATACAATAACAGATTGTCATCTTTACAACAATTTCCATGCTTTTATAAGCTGTGATTTACTAATATGTAATAAGCTTATATTTAGATAGTTCTATGCATTTTTAACAAAATAAAAGAACATTTAATGTAAATCAAGCACTGACAGCGCTATTTTTTAATAATTCAAGCTTCTTAACAACTGCCTTGGTTCCTTTTGGCCGCTGCTGTGCCTTTAAAGGGTATTTCTTGACCCTTTACCAACAATTCTAGTTTCAAATGACCCTGAGGTAGAAAAACTTTTGAAATCATTGTAGGAAAAGGAGAACACGGTAGTAGGCAGCACGTTTTCCTTTGTACCACAATGTTTTCTACCCTTTCGGTGATAAAACCAATCATAAGAGCCAGTTTTAATTTGTTTGCTGATGCAAAGTCTAGAATTTTCTTGACTGGCAAAGAATTATAGTATTTAAGTTCTTCTGCAACAATGTTTGATATCTTGTACCATTCATACACTAACCCATTATCAAACAACGCTGTCCTTTTACATGTCTTTGATACCTGACTTACCCTAAAATTTTGTGGCAAAAATAGCTATTGCTCGTGGTGAGCTCTATCTCCTTTTCTCACAATGCTTTCTACTTTTTCGTGAATCTCAGTCCTTTTGTGTCATTGTGTAATTTGTTGTCTGCAGATTCTTTCAGACTTGAAGGGTCTAAAATATGTGATTTGATACAGGTTTGAAAAGGTCTAACAAGCTGTCTTTACCAACACTCTGCACATCATCAGTTACTGGGTCCTTTCTCACAGAAAGAATGTATGGCTTTCTGAGCCACTGGCTGGCTTTTTCACATGTTTAGATGAAGCACAGACTATACTAAGTGGTAAGACAGGTATGAATCCAGTTAAAATGACTTTCCATTAATCCTAGGAATGAATTGTAATTTTTCTTCAAATCTAAGATTCGAACTTGCCTTTGGAGTAACCCTTAACTTGCTAAATAAGTGAAATGAAACTTTCAAGTCGATAGTAAAAACCCAAATTTTACTATATCAAAGGCATTTTGAGGTAAGATATCTCATTATCGTTCAGTGTGGATCAATAAATCACACTGCACGTTCTGTGCAGTCTGATTTATGAATCCTCACTGTCCGCAAAAGGTCCTTGAGTCGCGTTTAGAAGCCTAAAGGTTATGACTGAGTAACCAGCCTCAAGTAAAATGGTTGAATAAATATCAAGGGAATGAAAAGTAGAAGTTACAAAGTCAGATAACAAAGACTGATAAGCCCCTGAATCTCGTAAAGGGATACAGGGTTAATCCTTTTGCCACGCAATCCCGAGTTTAAAAGACCCTATTGAGAAAGACTTTTGAAAACGTTGTGGAAAATGGGGAAAATGCTAGTAACCAATGTGTTCTACTCTTCCAAAAACAAGATTCTTTTTTTGAGTCAAATTTATTTTCAACATTGCGACAGGATTCATTCCTCTGTCATCGCTAACCATTGTTTCGATGATGGTTATGTGGGAAAGCAGCCAGTGACCTGAAAAGAATATTGTGTGGAGTACTGGTAACGGAAACTCCAGGAAAGCATCGACAGGTTCCCTGGCCGCCGCGATATAACTGAAAGAATGTTAAAAACGACGATAAACACCATACAATCAATTAACCACATGCGTTCAGTACGGCCAAGCCTAACATTTTGTCGTTTAGTCAAGAGTTAACGAACACACATTTTCAGCACCTTGTAAGCTGGAATATTGAAGCAGGAAACACCCTAAACTTTCTGTCTTCGTCAAATGGACACAACTTCAATTTGCAATTAAGTAAGCAAAAGAAGTCATGTACAAGCGAACAAATGTTGGTATTTCCTCCTTTACAAATAGTGTTTTCTTCCCTTGCAAAGAAAAATTCTATTAATTATGCAACATTTTATCTGTCGCCTGCAGAATGCTTTCAAATTGGACAAGTTCAAACTTTTGAGAAGTGGTAAAGATTTATCAGAAAAACAGTTCAGAACATTTACTACATCTGTCCTTGTCCTTGTCGTTATACAGAATGTCTACACCTACTCCTTCTTTGCTCAGAGTTAGGTAGTACTCTTCTCCTTTGACTCTGTACCTATGACGTGTTGTCTTGTTGGCCATATTGTTGTGTAAAGGCTTGTAGTAAGGATCTTTTGTAACAGTTTCTTTGTCTGCTAAATATGTGAAACGAAACTTTTAAGTCCACTGTAAAAACCAAATGTTGTTATTTCAAAGTTCTTTTTTTTTTGGGGGGGGGGGGGAGGGGGCAGGGAATATCTCCATATCGGACAGTGTAGATTCAAGACCAGGCTGCACGTTTTGTGTGGTCTGATCATGATCTACACTGTCCAGAAAAGGCCCCTGAATCACGCCCAGCACCCCAAGGATTTACAGTAATATTTTACAACAGCCTGTTTAGAATGAGAATTGAAAAGGTATTTGTATCACCCGTAACTGTCAGATAACCTAAAAATCTAAGGCCCATTTAGATGTTAAAAATCAGCGTAACAAAAGGAGAAATATTTGAAACAAGCAATTTCTCTATACTTTTGGTGTTAGGGTTACATTGGCAAAATAACAAAAATGGCGAAGAGTATCAATGTTTGCCGATTTTCGTAAGAGAAAAAAAATCACAAACTCCTTTCAGGTTTTCAGAATCGTCTGTTGTAATTTACCATGAAGGGATGACGGTTGATTACATTCTTACCAGACAACAAAGTTTTCGGCTTGTCCAAAACTTAAAAAAGTTGCAGAAGACAAATTCAGTGTGAATCAAATGATAGTATTTCTGTATGAAAGGTTAAAAAACATTGTTACCAGCATTTTCTCCTTTTCCCACAATGCATTTATGAGCTCTCTGTCTCAGAGTCATAAAGACTGGACATTGTGTGCTAGACGACGAACATTATACTTTACAAAGTGGGGAGGTAAAACTATATTGGAAAAACCATGCTGCCCAAAATTATCAAGAGAAGCCACAATTAAGCCATAAACTGTCAGAAATTAGGGACAACTTCAAAATATGTGAGACAGTTCCAGTAAATACTAAATCTTAAAAAGTTTTGAAAGGGAAAAAATACATCTGAGTGCGTTGAGAAGGTACATTTTTCTAATTCAAAGGAACAAGAATGTCCCAAAACCGCTACCATGGCCACGTGAGCGTGATGATGTAATATTGTCTCTAATTTGAAAGAACTATGTCCAAGAATCTGTTCAATGGCAACTAAAGTGCATCATGATGGAACATAGTCAAAGTTTATTTCTTTGAAACAATGTCCCAAACCCCTACACTAGCATGTCCACACCAGCTCTCTGTGTGCACAATGATTCAGACTTCATACCTTGGCCACCTGTGTGCATTATGTTGGGACATTTTTCCAAATCCCCAACATGGCAGAAAACTGGTTCAATGAGGAGCACTTACCCTCTTCAGGAATAAGTATGGCGCTTGTTTCAAACCATTCCCATTCTTTTCTCTTTAACAGTCCGTTAGAAGGGGCTTTTCTTCTTAGAATCTATCGGGAAATAAAAAAGAAAAATTGAGAAAAAAAAAAGGAAGAACAGTGTTCACAAAAACAACTTTACCAATCTACCCTGGGGTTTAACGGCCCTGAATAAGAATCCTTTAAAAAAAAAAAAAGGAGAAAATGCTAGTGGCAATCACCCTCTCCTTTTTCCACAATGTTATTTAACCTATCACAGACAAATCTCATCATTTTAGCCATATATTATATATCGTTTGTTAATGCTTTCAACTGTGGCAAGTCTATGATTTTGTCATTAGGTAAGAATTTATTCATTAGGTAAGAGTTTCAAGGTGCATGTAGTGAATTGAATGTTGATACAATATTATGTATTTTAATAATCACGGAAACATGAGATATATATTATATGATTCAAATCATCAAAATCTCTCGCGCGGAGTCGGTGATGACTATTTTTGTACAGAAAATGCGGAGAGTAAGAACAATCATGTGCCAAGTATTGCCGAGTGAAGTCTGTGATGACCATCATGTACAGAATGCGCCTGGTCAGTAACAACAATCATATACAGAATATGCAGAGAGAGCTCAGCCATGATGATCAAGCACAAAATTTGCTTGGAGTCGGTGACAAAGAATTTTGTCTGAATCATAACCATGACACTTTCTAATAAATGCGCAATTCTAAACGTAGTGAGACTAGGTTTGAACATACTTACCATGGTGAATCGGGTGAACCCGTCAACGGGTATGCGGCTAAATAATTTCATTATTTGTTTACTGTTGAGATAAGGAGCAAATGTATCATTTACCATGACTAGTTCATCCCCATCCCTGGAATGATTAATGAAATAAAAATTAAAGCACAATAGTGGCAATACATAAAAAAAAATAAAAAAGGCCATGGAGGCCTGAATTACTATACTAGCAATTATTGACTTGAAGGAAACCACTTAATGGAGTAATTCAAATATGCCTATGGTGTATCATTTATAAAGGTAACTCAGTAAAGTTTAGCGCATTTTATAAGTACAGCTTTATGACATGTACAGAATGTAAGGTAATACTGAACAATAAAGGCACTTCGCATCTTTCACAATATACACTGGTTTACATCAAATGTTCAAAATGATTTCTATTTTGAAGTCACAGTGCATTCAGTGTCTTCATGAAATTCGATTTCATCTATCAGCGTGTCTAGATTTTGACCAGTGTCTTCTTCAAGCACTACTGAAGCGTTAACTCTTTCATTACTGAATAAATGAATTGCATTTTCTCAAAGGCGACAAATACTATTCCGCTGCAAGATAAAGAGACAGTTTGGTCATAATCTAGAATAGAGCAGTGGACAATGTAGATCGGAGATCAGACCGCACGTTCTGTGCAGTCTGATCTTGATCGACGCTATCCACGTAAGCTCCTAGTGTCTTCTGTGGTATGAAAAGAGTTATGCTCATTTGTTGTCTGAGGCTGGACTTTATGCACCTTGTATGGGACGCTTTGAGTGTGAGTGGTGTATTTGGGCCTTTCTTCTTTGAATGAGAAATGAAAACGTTGCAAAAAGATCAGGGCACGATACTTGCAGCTCTCCCTTTCATAGTAAGGTATCTATTACTGAAGGAAATGCCGTTTCGGCAAGATGGTACAACATCATAAAGCCAACAGCTTATTAAAATGGTTGGACAGCGAGGTTGATTCATGGGAAATCTGAAATATAGAGTGACCATGACCCCCTGACTTGCCGGACATAAGCCCACTGGACTTTTTTCTGAGAGGTTTTCTAAGGACAATTCGCATGAATTCCAGCCTCAGACAGCAGATGAGCTTAAGACAATACTAATTCCAGAGATGAAACTCATCACAAGTTAGACGTGCAGATTATGCAAAAAAGTACACGTATAATTATTTAGGGAACCCATTCCTGTTCGTTAAAAAAATGTTGTGTAAATGATAAAAATGGATTTAATCCATTCTTTGTGGAAAGGAGGCTTATTGCATCTGCAAAAAGTATCAACCAGGTTAGTCTGCGTAGTCTTCGCAGGCTGATCTCGGCCAAAATTCTTTGCTTTTGGTCAATTTTCTACATATCATTGGACCAGTGTACCTCATGATTCTGTAGGTTGTTAAAGAAACTGGATTTCATGGATCCATCATTATGTGATGACTTTCAAGGTATGATGGATCACGGAGATGCATTAAGTCCCATTTCCAGAACATGGGACATTTATAGGTTATATAGATGGAATATTTGTAGGTGTATGTTCCTCTTTCCTACGGGAAATGGAGTTACTGCGAAGGTCAACATCAGAGATCTGAAAGTCAACTTCTGAATCTAAAGTAGTCTATGAATTATCTTTTGTTTAACCCTTTACCAGACAATCTCAATTTTTAACCGCCCTGAGGGAAAAAGCTGTTAAAAACAACGTGGGAAAAGGAGAAAATGCTGGTAAACAGCATTTTCTTCTTTTCCCACACTGTTCTTCTGCCCATCAAAAAGAAATATATTTCATTTGAATTAAGCCACTTGTCATTTCTCGTCTGCAAATGCTTTCAATCTGGATACCTGGATAGGTCCAAAAATATGTTGTATGGCAGATAGTTAAACTTGGGATTGTATGGTTAAATGTTGAATGACTATAATGTTTCTTGTAAAAGTTAAGAAGAGCATCGCAAAAGATCTCTGTAAAAAAATTACTTACTGGACTTTCATTTTATCAGCAGGCGAATTACGAACCGGTTTGACAAAGAAATGTCGAAAATAATGTTTTGTCTTCGCGGATTCATCTGTATAAATGCCAGCACCAAACAGGTCCCCATCCACGCTATCAGTAGCGTGATCATGTTTAATATATACGGTATCTTCCTTACCCTGAAAAGAGGCAAAATGACGGGTATGAGGTTATGAAGCCGGGTCGTTTGATTTGCTCATGTAGATGGTGTGGATGGTGTGGATTTTATTAACCTTTAACCAAATGACCCCTTACCAAATGATAAAATTGTCAGATCAGTCCAAATTTTTATTCGGATTTTATTTTAATAAGTCAATATCGGAAACTTGCTCGCACTTCGTTTTCTTTTACACGTCCAACTATGGATGTTTTCTTGAAACCCAGTCAAACTTTGGCTCACATCATGTTGTATAGCATACAACAATAAAATCACGCCTCATATTTAACTAAGTGAGGTACTGACGTCATGCACTTGTCCAGTTAGGTTGGCTGTTCCGATCACAGTTAGGTTGGCTGTTCCGATCACTGTTTGAAACCAATGAAGAAAGTTAAAGATACATCCTTACAGCTAGAGAGAAAAATCGCTTTTAAAATTTGAAAATGTGTAGAATGGCTCGGCTTAACATAGAAATTTTACCAACATATACATGTATGGTGTAAGGGATAGAAAACCTCAAGGGATCTGTCCTCATTTAAATCAGGAAACGAGAATAACAATTGCTTTGAAGGCAATCAAAACATGAAATGCATTTTCTATCCGCCGTAGTCTGTGTTTAAAATTACAATCTTGCAGCTGTCAGGGGCAACATTGGCATACAGATACAAGAATTATTATAGTTTCATGAAATAAGTATGAAATGGGTTAAAAACTGACTGAAAACTGGCTGAAAACAAGTCTAGATCTATCTTTAAGCTTCAGAACAAAATTTAATACCGCTGTAATGGGCAGGATGCTCTTTATTGTGTAAGACAAATTCTGATCTTGGCTGTGAGAGATGGTAGGGTCATTTTAAAAGTGTTCAAAAAGTTTCATAGAAAACGATGAGGCATTTTTCAAGGTATTTCAAAATTCAGAACTGCCCGATGAACTTCAAACTACTTATACAAAGTTAATTAATAGAATGAAATAGCACACCACCTTTTGTGGTGTTTTAAATCAACTAGTTAAAAAAGAAAAGTTATATGTAAGACACTGCCTTCTTGCTTGCTGTATACATTCCATGGTTTAGAACAGGGCTTTGCCAAGTGTGCAGGTAAAATTGTAATTTCACACTAATCGATTTCAGTATAATTTGATCATTACATTCCGATATGTCCTGATTCATCGCTTCAAAGTAATCAGTTAACCATATCAGTAACTACACGGTTTTATCAAATCGTGTAGAAGTATAGATAGGACAATCTTTTTCTCCTAAATTGTGCCCTGGAAAACAGAGCAATTTCGTGTCACAAGCAATCCTTTTTTAACGGCACAGTAGCGACCAAAAGAAAACAATGCCGGTGTTAAAATGCATTTTAATGTGAATAATACCATATAAAATATGCTGCCTTCCTTTGTAAGGATGGCAATCTGTTACTGTACTGTCGGTCCAAGTATAAGTCGCTTATATAACTATAAATTTTTAAACTAGGTAAAAAGTTGCCAAATCATTCAACCTTTCGTTTACCTTTTATCTAGTTCAAGTGCTTTCCATTTCATTCAAGTACTATGTTTGAAATATATACACTGTATTCTAAAGAGCTTTTAACATACATAACTGTACTTGTCCATGTTGTTTCTCCCCTGGCTTTTAGTCTCTGCTGTCCGAGAAAGGAAGGTACATGTACATGCATATTTCCCCCCCCCCCCCCCATTTTTCTGGGGCAAAGATATTTCCTTTATTTTACCCTTTCCAAAACCAAACTGTGTCTGACTGACCCTTTTAAGTGTTAACCCTTTTATCATATCACAAAATTATAGACTTGTTCAAATTAAAAGCATTTGTAGACAACAAAGGACATGATGGAATTTGTCTGTAATAGGATAGAACACACGGTTGGAAAAAGGAGAAAACTCTGACTACCAGCATTTTTCTCCTTTTCTAGGGGTCCTTCGTGGCTCAGTGGTAAAGTGTGGGACTCGTAACCTGGAGGTCCCGGGCTCGAACCGCACTGGATCCACTGGGTTTTTCGTGGGAGTGTCCTTGGGCAAGACACTTCGGAGCCCTAGCCTAGTACTAGTAAAACCAGGAAATGTATGACTATGTGAGCTGGCGCCGTGATATGACTGAAATAATGGTTAAAGCGGCGTAAAACACCATTCAATAAATCAATCTCCTTTTCCAGCAAGGTTTTCAATTATCCTCTGTCTCAGGGTCGTAAAAACTGTGGATCGTGCGGTCAACAGTTTATAAGCCTTTTTGCAGCCATTGATGGTATAGGAGAAAATGCAGGTAACCAGCAAACAATACCGTGTTTTCATGACCCTGATTTAAAAAAGAGCATTTTGAAATCACTGGTGGAAAAGGGGAAAATGCATGTAAACCAATTTTTACCGTACTGTGTTTTGTCTTTTTAAGGATAAAGACAGGTCGAATCATTGGAGGAACAACGAATTTTCGTCTGCAAACACTTTAAATATGGACGGGTGTAAAATTTTGTGGACTGGTGACGCGGACAAACAGACAAGAAAACACAAGTAGATGGAATGACTTTCAGAACTTACTTCCTGTTTAAGTGTTTTTAAATGGAGCTCTGTCCAACATACAACTCAAGACGCTTTCAGATTTAGCCACGTTCTATGACAAGGGGATTTAATCCATCTGGAAAAAGCATCGACCCATACATGGACTGCACAGGCACACATGGGTCGAAACATTTTGCTATTGATCAATTTTCGGCATGTCAAAGGACCAGTCTATCTCATGATTCAGTCGGTTGTTAGACAAAAATGATTTTATGGATTTATAATTATTTGATAACTTGTTTGGTATAATGCAACACTGAGATGCATTAAACCCCTTTTCGCAGAGCACTGTAATAAATCGCAACGAATTTTGCAATAATTTATTGCAGTTCTCGTTTTTATTGTAAAACTGGTTGCTACAGAGCACCCCTCAGTTTTATGTATTTAACATAGAGGGGAAGAAAGTACTTAAAAGCCTTTATTATATTCCTATCAGTGAATTACTGGGATTTCTCAGTGTATTATTTTTTCCAGTTTTTCAAAGTGAATAACATCACTAGTCTCATAGTCTAATGTTTCCGTCTCTGCTTCAAACATCTTTAGTAAACAATAGCACAGTGAAAAGATTTTCGGTAGTCTTTCCAAACAACCCTGAGTTAACGACCTTGTTGGAGAAATCTTTTGAAAACATTTCGAGAAATTTTCATTTTGTGGGAGAGAGCTCTTGGAAAATATTGTGGAAAAAACGAGAAAATAGATCTAGATCTACTACCAACTAGCATTTTCTCCTTTTTCCATAAAGTTTTCTATCCTATCAGAAAACCTAAGATCTTTTGTACTATTTCAGTATCTGTCATTTGGAGATGTTTTTAATTTGGGAAAGTCTTATACTTGTCATGTGGGAAAGGGTTAAATGTTTCTTCTTCTAATTTCATATGGCTGGTTTTAAATTGTAAAGGGGCAAAACAATGCATGCCTTCAAATGGAGATTTAGGTGACGTAACATACCCTCGAGCGTTACGCCATCTGTTGCGTCAGTTGCTTCTGCCCAAAATGGATCATGGCTGATTGTGTTTGTACAGAAAAGTCCTGTACATGTATACCTACCGTTCTTGATAAGCATTAGCAAACAAATGGAGAATTAGGAATATAATAAATAGAATAATCAACGAGTCCGAAGGACTCGTTTTTCAACCGCATCACACCCCTTTCTAGTGACAGATTTTTAATATCACACACCACCAGTTAATTATCCTTTAGATCTATATATACACGTGTATTTGAAACCAAACTACAACTGTAAATATGGACCCTTGAACGGTATAGAGGCTAAAGGTGATGATGCAGGATATTTTTCTGTCTGTCATTCGTTTTATGTGATAAATAGAATCTCACATTCTTGTTTATGTATTATCATTTTTATCAAACTCGTTGATTAAAATGTATTTGACGCTCGCCAAGGCTCGCGTCATACAATTTTAGTCAACTTGTTTGATAAAAATGATAATACATAAACACTCGTATAAGATCCTCTATTTAGATCTATCACATAAAACCGCTTCTGGCAGTGTTTTAGCTCGTAAACCCATGACTTATTTTCGATAATACACTATTTCATTATCGTTTATTTTTTATCTGATAACTTGTAGTTAGGAGGCGTGATGCCAGAAAAACCACTTGCAGCACGTGTAGGAATTTGTACTAACGTTACTGTGCCATTTCGCGAAAAAATGACGTCATTGTAGCTTCTAAGACGTATACGTGCGGAAAAATACTATAATTTGCACGTTCAATAAAGCAAGAAATGCAGCGTAAGTTATTTACAGTCAAGAAAATTATGGAAGTAGTTCAATTTACCCACTTTTTTAAACTGTTTCACTCTACTTACGATGTACATGCCACAGAGCTATCTTCCTGTGCATTTCAAACCGAATTACATCTGTAAACATGGATGCGTGAACAGTATATACGTTGAAGGTGATGATGGAATATACATATTTGTCTTTCATTGGTTTTATGTAATAAATATAATCTCACATTCGTGTTTATGTAGATCTATTATGATTTTTATCAAACTCGTTGACTAAAATGTATATGACGTTCGCCAAGGCTCGCATCATATCTGAAAACATTGTAGAAAAATGAGAAAAATAGTGGTACACACTATCTTTTCTATTCTTTCAAAGACGAAAAACATGATTTGAGCTTCATTTGATTTGTCGTCCGCAAATACTTTCAAATTAGCCTAATCATTTGGACGCGTCTATAATTTTGTTTGATTAATAAATCTTGTTATTTACTAAGAGCGTGTTGCTGGTTCTAGTTCACTTTCTTCCTATTTACGCCTGGCTCGTAACAGTATTCTGGTACCAGGGTTCTTATTCCCCACCATTAAAAAAAAAAAACATTCTAAGTGTCATTCACCAAAAAAACACAACTCCTAACTGGCTAAACCGAATAGCCTGCAACACGCGAAAAAGGGCGTTCGGACGTTTGCGTAAAGTGTCGTCCCGGATCAGCTTTCGCACTCCGCACAGACTAATCCGAGACGACACTTTCCGTTCTGATGTAATTTTCTGTTCTGTGCAAGTCTACTTTAGGACAAATATAGTCGTGAAGTGCCGTCTCGGATTAGTCTGCACGTACTGCGCAGGCTGATCCGAGACGGCACTTTCTTAAGAATGGTTGGTGAATACGGACCGAGGAGATCCCGGATTCCGGTTGATCAAATTCGGCTTTCGTCTCAACGTTTGCTGCTTCAAAATGATCATGCTCGTACGGGTCTATAGTAGAGTCATAGCCTGAGTCATTTCTTTTTTTAGTCCAATTTTAGCTATAATGGTGTCATTCTTTTGCACTGTTCCATCGTTTGTAACATCAGTTTTCTTATACCCCGATTCCACTGAGCTGTGATTCTGCTACGCTTCGAAATTTTGGTCAAAACGCCATGAATCGTAGGAGAACGGCAATAGTAGAAACACAATGATCGTAGTAGAAGCGTACCGAAAGTTTAATGATCGTCACTTCACAGCTGCGGCTACAATACTGCTGTGTTCACGATTTTTTTGATACGCTTTAACTACGCTTTTGTGGCGCTTCGAGTCTACGGAGATCTCGCTACGTAAATTCTGAGCAGTCAAAACAAGCGCTAACTAGTTCAATAATAGATTTTTATCTTCACATTAATTTCCACACTTTTTGATGATACAGTTCAATTCAGTTTCAAATGCATTTTAGTACCCGCTTTGTTTTCTTTTTGGCAGCTAATGTTACTTTAAAATCAGGTTTCTTTTCCTTTTCCAGATTGCTATTATTCTCGCAGTGTTTTGAACGTTGACTAAAACCAAAGCTCATACTAGATGACAGCCAAGCTGATCACACTGATTTTTAAAATTTCTGAATCGATACTTCATCTAACTCGGTTTCAGAACTTGACACACAATTATCATCTTTCTCTCTTTCTCCCTCTCTCTCTCTCAGGCTCCGTAAATGATTATCGGATCTTATTTGATGAGTACTAGACAGACAGACGTTAAGGTGGGCAGATGGACGGATGGACAGACGGAGAGATAGACAGAGAACAGATAGGCAGACAGATAGACATTTTGCACTTACCAGCCATGGAAACGAGTGTGGCAGAGTGTTATTTTCATAAATTTTGTAATTTTTTTGTACACTAGGTGGGCGGTTTCTTGAAACTGATGTTCTAGTATCCATTGCATTGAAACCGTCTACTTCATCATAACATTCTTGTTGAGATTGTTGGTTTGTGTCTGAAAATTTAAGAGTAGTTTTATGAGCAAAACTGTCAGAATCATTAGTATATGACACGCACATCTTTTCTTCTCTTCTTGTCTCATTTAAATTGTTCAATTTACGTTGCACACTTTCTCTATTTCTACAGGTTTGACTGAAGCCGATTGTGTACGGGAAAGTGTCTAAATAAAGTTTTTGTCTAGTACTTGCTCGCCGAGAATTTTTGAAACCAAGTCGTGTATGATGCTCGTTTATCGGATTTTTCCGTTTCTCCATGATTGATTGGCCACCTTGGACGCCTCGAAGGTTGCTGTAATAGTTTGTCTTTTCTGATCCGCGTTTAATCTTTAACAGGTAAAGATGTTTCCAAATTACACTGAAAAATAACAAAGAAAAACAAGTTAACCATGAGTAGTAAAGGAAGGGAGACCGCGGACACACCCAGGGCTTGGGTGTGTCCGCGGTCTCCCTTCCCTGAGTGCCCTACATCACCGTCCCTGACAAAAAATGTGTCCCTAGTTGCTGTCCCCGAAAGATTTTTTTTTATTTTGTCCCTAGGCTCTCGTCCCTGAGTGGAATTTTTCTGCAGTTAAAGCAGCAGATGTCGGCCAAAAATGATACATCTTCGAGTGCTCTATAGTGATCTGCCAGGTCTGGTCATTGAGTTGGACTTAGTTTTTTCTACTCATATGCTATTAGGATTGCTTTATTGTTTTACTTCTATCCATTACTTGGGCTTTAAGTGGTTTCTCTTTCTAAATGTCTGAACATTGAGTTGAACTTAGACTTTTTTACCCTACGAATGATTTTCTTTTCTAAAAGCCTGATCACTGAGTTGGACTTAGTTTTTTTACCCTATGAATGAATGATTTTTTCTCTTTCTAAAAGCCTGATCATTGAGTTGGACTTAGTTTTTTCTTCACCTATGTATGATTTTTCTTTCTAAATGTTTGATCACTGAGTTGAACTTAGTTTTTTTCACCCTATGGATGATTTTTTTCTCTTTCTAAATGTCTGGACATTGAGTTTGACTTAGTTTTTTCACCCTATGAATGATTTTCTCTCTTTCTAAATGCCTGGACATTGAGTTGGACTTAGTTTTTTACCCTATGAATGATTTTCTCTCTTTCTAAAAGCCTGACCATTGAGTTGGACTTAGACTTTTTTCTTTCTAAATGCTTGATCACTGAGTTGGACTTAGACTTTTTTCTTCACCTATGAATGAATTTTCTTTTCTAAATGTCAGAACATTGAGTTGAACTTAGTCTTTTTTCTGCATCTATGAATGATTCTTACTCTTTGGAGTGTAACTCTTTGGAGTGTGAGTCTTTGGAACGCGTCTCTTCTAAAAGAAAGATAGAACTTTCGTGGTAGATGGTTAGTCCTGAAAAGGACTGTTGGGTTAGCTCTGAAAAGAGCTGTGACAATTTGAAGAAATGACAACTTGAAGATAGAACTTTCGTCTGACAGCTTGAAGATAGAACTTTCGTCTGACATCTTGAAGATAGAACTTTCGTGGTAGATGGTTAGTCCTGAAAAGGACTGTTGGGTTAGCTCTGAAAAGAGCTGTGACAATTTGAAGAAATGACAACTTGAAGATAGAACTTTCGTCTGACAGCTTGAAGATAGAACTTTCGTCTGACATCTTGAAGATAGAACTTTCGTGGTAGATGGTTAGTCCTGAAAAGGACTGTTGGGTTAGCTCTGAAAAGAGCTGTGACAATTTGAAGAAATGACAACTTGAAGATAGAACTTTCGTCTAACAGCTTGAAGGTAGAACTTTCGTCTGACAATTTGAAGAAATGACAATTTGAAGAAAAGATAGAACTTACGTCTGACAATTTGAAGAAAGGTAGATCTTCCGTGGTAGATGGTTAGCCCTGAAAAGGGCTGTTGGGGTGTCCCTAAAAGGGACCTGGTTTTGGAGGTTGTGTTTTTAAGCACAACCTCCAACCTTCCTGCAGGCTGGGCAGCTACTCGCTGCCCGCCTCTTTAACCTTTTCAGCTCCTGAGCATCTAGGTTGAACTTTAGCGAGAACGCTGCCTCGTTGTCATCACCCCAGCACTCGGTCTGGGGCACGACGAACTCCTTCTTTTTTCCATCCATCTTCTTTTCTTTTGATGATAGTTGGGCAAGCTCCCAGAAATCCATATCTCGAAGGGCGCATTCCATTTTTGTTGTAAGTCAGAGAGATGAATGATGTGCGGGAAAATAACGCTGGGTTTTATAGCTTTTCAGACGGATTGAACTAGTTGACCCATGACGTCATTTTCTCCTATGTTTTTCCCGCGTCGGCGTTTCATGCTGTTTTGGCTCCAAAAATTAATGTTAGCCAATCAGAATCAGCGTTTTATTTCTAATACTAAATGTTTTATTGTTGACCAACCCGTGGGTTTGTTACATTTTCTTGTTCGGGGATTTTATTGTTGACCAATCCATGGGTTTGTTACATTTTCTTGTTCGGGTTAGAAAAACTAGAGTTTAACTAACCTATGACTTTTTTATTGTGAATCTTTGCAGTGTAACTCTTCTAAAAGAAAGAAGTTTGACAATTTGAAGAAATGACAATTTGAAGAAAGATAGAACTTTCGTGGTAGATGGGTAGCCCTGAAAAGGGCTGTTTTGTTTTTTGGAGGCTGTGTTTTTTTCCAGTTCTAATGGCAACACCCGAAATTCGCTTGGCAAATGGGGCATGCTGTAATCTTCCTCCAAATTCGATATCAACCAAGATGATATCCGGTGTTGTCTTTAATAATAGCTGAACTAACCTTTCACCGAGATCTTTGTATGGTTGTGTTATACAGTGCAGTTGGTTTTGTTCCTCCACTCCTACGAGATGAGTGGTTAGTTGCAATAACTGCTGTCCGGCATTTAGATACTCTTGGAGAGCCTCACGTAGTTAATGATTTAGCTCTTCCATATTGATATTGCTCCCGAATATTAACACTGCTTTCGAAGTAATCGTCAGCTGAGAATCAAGAAATGGTGAATGTATGAAAATAACGCAGGGGTTTATACGTTTAAGGAGGATTGAAAATTTTTTAAAGAGCTCGGCCAGGGTAGAAAACACATACATTTTTTCCATGCTACGTTTCATGCTAATATAGCAAAAAAGTTATGAGACGCTGTATGGAAAAAATGTAGACAGAACAAGTCTTTTGGGGGAAAAACAGAATGAAGAACTCTATTGTTTTTTGAACTTTTATTTACTGAACTTTTATTTACTGAACAGAACTAAACATTGAAACATTTTTTTGCAATGCATCATAAAAAAATTTCTTGACAATGAAAAAAAATTTCTTAACAATGAAAAAAAATCACAATGAAACATTTTTTTGCAATGCATCATAAAAAAATTTCTTGACAATGAAAAAATTTCTTGACAATGAAAAAAATCACAAGCAAACATTTTTTTTGCAATGCATCATAAAAAATTTCTTGACAATGAAAAAAACATTTTCTTAACAATGAAAAAATCGCACTGAAATATTTTTTCACAATGAATTATTCACAACGAATTAATCGCAATGAATTAATCACAATGAATTATTTTTTCGCAACGAATTATTTTACAATGAATTAATCGCAAAAAACAGTATATAACAAATTTTATGCAATGTAAATTCGCAAACACCACGAGTTTCATATTTGTTTTCATATTCCTACCGTTTTGTTGTTTTTTCTTGGTTGTTTTCGTTCTGTCTTTGGTTTTTTCGGGATCTTGAAATCAACGTGATTGTCAATGTTTTTCCCGTATTTGCCCTGCCCTGTCAATATTGGTATAGTTGGTTTTTGATCAACTCGCTGCTTCTTGTGGAGATGGTTACCATCTTCCTCAGATTTCCGCTTTGTTGTTTTTCTTGGTTGTTTTTCCTTTGGTTGATTTTTCTTTGGTTGATTTTTCTTCACAACACTTACGATAGAGTCCACTAAGTTGTGAAGATTGGATTTATCAAACTCGAACTCCACAGGAATCTTCACAGGAGTTGTTGAAATGAGCTGATCCTGTTGACGTAGTACCTCGATATTTCTACTGAGCTGATCAGTACTTGCGGTTAAAGTTTTAATTTCCTCCAAATGTCTGTTTAAAGTCTCCAACTGATCTATGATTCGGATCATCATGCTATCTTGTTTCAAATTTAGCTGCTTTACCTCTTCATAAATGTTGTCAAACACTGTCGCTGGAATGATGGTTGTCGAATTTAACTCCGGTGGTGGATTGATAATTGTCGAATTCATAACTGATGAAAGAACGTCTCCATTGTTTTCCACTGATGGAAAATCGCTCAAGTTGATTTCATCTAAGTTGTGCTTCATATTGTAACTGACTCTGAATATTGATACTGCTTCCGAAGTGATCGTTAGCTGAGAATCAAAGAAATGGTGAATGTATGAAAATAACACCGAGCTTTATATGTTTACAGAGGATTGAAATTTTTAAAGAGGGCGGACCTGGCGGAAAGCAACGGTATTGTACTGTGTGACACCGAATTAGGAGTGGTAAAAAACACCAATATAACCGTCGATTTGATTGCACAATGTTAATGAAACGCCGACGCGGGAAAAACATAGGAGAAAATGACGTCATGAGTCATCTAGTTCAATCCTCCTGTAAAGCTATAAAGCCCAGTGATATTTTACATAAAATCATATTTGTTCCAGAATGGTTCGAATTCTTGTATGCCCTCACTGTGCAAACAGATGTCTGATAGAGTGTGGGAAATGTTTTTCCATACTCGAGTATCTTGGGCAGAAGCATAACTGTGCAGATACAGATGAAGGATTTTATGATGATGATGAAGGTTCGACGATTTGCTGCGAACACTGTGGATGTGAAATCATCCCAGTGGATCGGGCGGAAGAATCGTAGAGCTGGATGTCAATGTGAGATCCTTCAAAAAAAGCCCTTTTCAGGGCTAACCATTTAGCACGAAAGATCTTTCTTCTCAAATTGTCAAAAGTAAAAAAGACTTACAGTCATAACTAGAAAAAGTCAAAAGTAAGAAGTAATTATTTTTATATTTTTTATTTCAAAAAGAACTTATGTACAATGAAAAAATCAAATCATGAACTGTAAAGACAAAAAAATGAATGAACTGTAAAAGACAAAAAATGAATGAAAAAAATCAAGTCAGTCTTTTTTTGTTTATATTCATTATTGTATTGAAATCTTTTTTTCACTCAGTATGTTTTTTCTTTTTCTTTGAGATGTCAGATTCACATTTGGTTTTACGTTTTCTTTTCCTATCGTTGGTTTTTAATTCCACATCTGGACAGATTTTGTCCTCATGTTTTGTTGATTTGTAAAAGAAATAGTTCTTTGTTACTCGTTTTTTCTTCTTTTCGATGTTTTGCTGTTTTTCCTTTCCGTACGAACAACCCGGTTCTGCAGAAAATTCGTTTTTTAGATCCAAAGTTTGTTGTTTTCTTAGATTATCGTTTGTAGATATTTTTTTCTCTGTCTGTTCTGTTATTTTGCAGATTTCTGAATCGCTGTTAGCCGCTGTGTCGCTCTGCATGTCTACGGTCTGAGTTTCATCCGATGAGGATGTAGCTTGTGGTGAACTTTTTTTCCATGTATTTTCACTGCAGAATGAATTTAGTGTGCCGACGAATTTTATATCTTTGAGACCATCAACGTTGTAAAACGATGGTAAAATCTCAATGTCGTGACTGTGTGGATTCGCGTAGACAAAAACAATTGTTCCTAGCTGATTTTCTTTTTCTGCACATTCTTTGGCCCAATGTCCTGCTTCGTTGCATGTGAAACAAATATTTGTTCTCACACCATTCGCACCATATCGTTTGTCAATCATCGCTTGATCCAAAACTCTGTAGCTGGTAGTACGGTAAACATCTTTTTCTTCTAAATGTTGCTGGGATAAAAATGATCCCACATAGTTTCCGATATGTTTAACATTATACTTTGATGGTATATTGCTGATCTCATAATCGTGGGTGTATGGATTAACATACAGATACACCCTCTTTCTAAGTGGTGATGTATTTTGCAGCTTTAACTCACTCATATTTTTTTATCAGCTGTACTGACTGAGATCGAGTAGGAGAATGAATAGATTTTCACAACTAACGGCTTATTTATACACTGTTACAACGGAGAGGCTATATAAATTGCTAGTTTTTCTCACTTCTGCATTATTGTCTTTTCACTCAGAGCTAAAACGATGGGTAAAAGAAAAAGAATAATAACCTATTCAGACAGCGAAAGTGACGATGAGGTGTTTCCACCAACAAAAAAGAAAAAAACTAGACCTTTGAAAGAAGAAAGTGACGATGAGGTGTTTCCACCAATAAAAAAGAAAAAAACTAAACCGTTGAAAGAAGAAAGTGACGATGAGGTGTTTCCACCAACAAAAAAGAAAAAAACTAAACCGTTGAAAGAAGAAAATGATAGCGACGATGAAAGTACCAACTCTAACTTAGACATGAAAAGTCTATATGATTTAACAGAAAAGGGTAATAAGAAGTCAAGAAAATTTAAAACAGAATCACATGTGCTGATGCTGAGTTTTAAGAAATTTGAAGAATTAACACCTCAGAGACTCCTTGGATTATTTGACGATGTTACCCGTGAAATCATTCGAAAGTTAAATGCTAGCCCTACGGACATGATTAGAATTACCATCAATCATCCTTCGTTGGAAATAGGAATCCATATTCCTTTTTTAGCTGCAGACCAGTTACAAGGTGAAACTATGCTGAATGAAATTGAACGAGTTTTACAATCGAATACAGATTTCGTCTTGAACGATGGATTCATGACATTTGACATCACACATACAATACCACCAAGTGGTAGCGGAAAACCAAAATATAGATCGTCAGAATTAGATTCAAAGTTTTTTGCCCAGAAGAAGCAATCTATTATTCAAATTAACAATCATGACCAACTATGTTTTGCAAGAGCTGTTGTTGTGGGAATTTGCTACAGTGAACGTGAAAACACCGAAGTATGGAATAGAAAATGGGATCGTATTTGTCGTTCAAACCGCCCTCTTCAAAAGACTGAAGCTGAGAAATTGTTACATGAAACTGGAGTTTCACCAACACAACCTATAGGAATTGACGAATACAAAAAAATTCAAGCATTCTTGTATGAAAAAGGCTATGTCATTAAAGTTCATCAACAGCATTCAAAAGTGGAAAAAATATTTAAACATCCAGAAGTGAAAACCAATAGTAAGATCATACATTTGTACTTTCATCAAAACCATTATGACTACATTAAATCTATCAAAGGTTTTCTTAGTTCTGCATATTATTGTGAGTTCTGTGATGTGGGTTACCCTCAGCGGGAAAGTCATGCTTGTTCAAATATCTGTAAAGGTTGTTATCGCAAAGGAAAATGTCCATCAGAATCAAAAGAATATGTTTGCAGTGATTGCAGTAGACGTTTTTTTAGTGCTGAATGCTTTGAAAATCACAGAAATGTTCAAGGTAAAGAAAAGAAATCCATTTGTGAATTAGTGAAACTCTGTTCGAAATGCGGTGCACAATATCATATCAGAAAGAAAAATCATGTTTGCAATGGAAAGAAAAGATGTCATATCTGTAAGAGAATTGTTAACTTTTCTCACCAATGCTATATTCAACCTTACCAAAGTAAGTTGAACCATGGCAGCGATGACAAGACGAGTTCTTCTGTAGTCAAAAAACCACAGTTTATTTTCTTTGATTTTGAATGCAAACAAGACACAGGTGTACACATCCCAAATTATTGTATCGCACACAGAGCGTGTGATGAATGTATCGATAAATCACTTGATTTTCATTGTTCTACATGCAGTGAATTTGAAGAGGGTAGGGAAGTTATTTTTCAAGGTGAAAAAACTTTGAGTCAATTTTGCAACTGGCTCTTTTCAAAACATCATAAAGGGGTTACGGCTATTGCCCATAATTTCAAAGGCTATGACGGGCAGTTCATTCTTGACTATATTGTCAAAGTTGGGTTAAAACTTCCAAAATTGATCATGAATGGAAACAATATTATGAAGTTAGAACTGAACGGTGTACGTCTGATCGATTCTTTCAATTTCATGAGTTTTGGTTTGGCAAAATTTCCATCCACCTTTGGCCTTCAAGAAATGAAAAAAGGTTACTTTCCTCACTGGGCGAATACAGATGAATTTTGGAGTTACATCGGACCCTACTTGGATATGTCTTATTACAAGCCCGACTCAATGTCTGAAGAGGCTAGGTCGAAATTTATAGTTTGGTATAATGACAAAGTTCGAAATGGTGAGGAATTCAATTTTCAGAAGGAGATGGAAATGTACTGTAGGTCAGACGTTGATATCCTCAGACGAGGATGTGCTGAATTCAGAAAGCTGTTTATCGAACAGGGTGGTATTTGTCCATTTTTAGAGGCGATTACCATCGCAGATGCCTGTAACAAGGTGTGGCGAAGCAAATATTTACCAGAAAATCAAATAGCTATCATTTCAAGTAAAGACTCATCCAGACGTCGCTTTTCTATGAAAGCGATACGATGGGTTCAAAGCGTTGCTCAGGAAAAAGGTATTAATATTCAGCATGCAAAAAATGGTGGTGAAGCTCAAATCGGGAAATATAGTGTAGATGGTTTTCACCATCAATCAAACACTGTTTATGAATTTCTTGGGGATTTGTATCATGGTTGTCCTGTATGCTATACAGATCGAAAACAGATCAATCCTATTAATGGAAAACCCATGTCTGAATTGTACGAACGTACTTTTGAACGTATAGCAGATATCGAAGACATGGGATATAATGTAGTGTACATTTGGGAACACGAATTTGATGCTAAGATGAAGGATAAAGAGTACAAAAAACTCATTGAAAAGTTATATCCACATTGGGACCCTATCGATCCGAGGGATGGTTTGTCCGGGGGAAGATGTAATGCAATAAAAATTGGATATGATGTTGATGAAAAAACCAAAAAGGAAATCAAGTACATCGATATCTGTTCTCTATACCCTTATGTTTGTAAACACAAATCCTATCCTGTAGGTCAGCCAAAAATTTTGTCTGCTGAGAATATTGATATGAACAATATTCGCCAATATGAGGGATTAATCAAATGCAAAGTTTTGCCTCCAACTGATTTGTTTCACCCCGTTCTCCCAGTTCACTGTAACAACAAAATGATGTTTCCCCTCTGTATGAAATGTGCAGAAGAAAGCTCAAACATTTGTAGACATGGTAAAGAAGAGAGGGCTTTGGTCGGAACTTGGGTTACTTTTGAATTATTCAAGGCTCTTGACTGTGGTTATCGATTATTGCAAGTGTATGAAATTTGGCATTTCAATTCTGTGTCAGATCAGTTCTTTAAACATTATGTGGACAATTTCTTGAAAATTAAGCAAGAAGCCAGTGGTTATCCAGATTGCTGTCAATCAGACTCAGAAAAAGATCAGTTCGTTTGTGAATATGAGAAGGCAGAAGGTGTTCGTCTTGATCCAAGTTGTATTCAAAGAAATCCTGGGAGAAGATCATTTGCTAAGATTATGTTGAACTGTCTTTGGGGAAAATTAGCTCAGCGTGAAAAAATGACCCAGACGGAATACATCAGTGATCCGTCTAAATATTTTGAATTAGTCACCAATCCCAATTTCATTGTAAAGCATGTAGAAATCTTTGATGAGAACTGTTCATTCATCTTGGTTAACTATGAATCAAAGTTGGAACATATTGACACTCATGCTACAGCCAATGTGATAGTAGGTTCTTACGTAACAGCTTATGCAAGGTTGGAATTGTACAGCGTTCTTGAAAAGTTAAAAGATAGAGTTCTGTATTTCGATACAGATAGTTGTATGTACATTCACGACCCCGAATTATGGAATCCCCCTATTATTAACAGCCGGTTAGGAAAATGGACTGATGAAGAGCCTACTTGTAAAATTACTCAATTCAGAGGACTTGGACCTAAGAATTATGCTTACAAAATGAAAACAAAAGATGGAAAAGAGATAAGCAAATGTAAAGTAAAGGGGATTACTCTGGATTACAATACAAAACAGGTGGTAAATTTCGATACATATTCGAAATGTACTTTGGATCGTACAGTAGAAATCAAAATTCAGTATGATTGTAAAATTAAAAGACACAGAGATAGAACGGTTACAAGTGAACCACAAACAAAAACGTTTCGTTCTGTATACACCAAGAGAGTCATTGTAAATGGTACTGATACTGTACCCTATGGTTATAAAAGCTTGAGAAAATAATTTCATATCACATTGTTGTGTACCAATCACTCAAAGTAAGTCGGGGAAAAATATTAGCAATTGTTCAAAAATAACAATCATGTTACCGTTACCAATAGAACTACGTGAAAAAATTTATGGAGAATTTGTTCAGCAGCATACGCTTGATAAACAAACACAGCTTAACATTAAATTTTTCTGTGTGAAAATTTGGGTCGAAAAAATGTTTAAATGGGTTGCAAAAGGAGAAAAGTCCTACAAAGTGTATGGTATAATCAACTTTATTACGACGATGGTGGACAAATCGGACTTTGGTCTCTTTCTCAAAACTCATTTAGCAGATAGCTGTTTGAAAGACAATGTTATTAGTAACCCGTTTCGATCCACAAGCCGATGGACATTTTTTATCATAGGAACAACAGAAGAAAGTTTTCTTAACGTTGTGAAAATGAAATCAGTTCTATTTGACTTTTACTTACGCTACAAAAAAGGATCTGTTCATGATTCCTACGGAGAAACAATGGAAACCATGTCAGGGTATATTCTATTTGATAGAGATGTTACAGAAGAAGTAGTAAATTCAGCTCTTTCAACAAAAGACGCTTATAGACATGTTGCTCCATTCATAGGACTACGAGATTTCGACGATATGGACAGTGAGTATACAATGTTTTTTGGGTATGACCAATTGCATAAAGACATTACGGAATATGAAAACAAATGTGTAACTCGTGGTGTTTGCGAATTTACATTGCATAAAATTTGTTATATACTGTTTTTTGCGATTAATTCATTGTAAAATAATTCGTTGCGAAAAAATAATTCATTGTGATTAATTCATTGCGATTAATTCGTTGTGAATAATTCATTGTGAAAAAATATTTCAGTGCGATTTTTTCATTGTTAAGAAAATGTTTTTTTCATTGTCAAGAAATTTTTTATGATGCATTGCAAAAAATGTTTGCTTGTGATTTTTTCATTGTCAAGAAATTTTTTTCATTGTCAAGAAATTTTTTTATGATGTATTGCAAAAAAAATGTTTCATTGTGATTTTTTCATTGTCAAGAAATTTTTTTCATTGTCAAGAAATTTTTTTATGATGCATTGCAAAAAAATGTTTCAATGTTTAGTTCTGTTCAGTAAATAAAAGTTCAATAAATAAAAGTTCAAAAAACAATAGAGTTCTTCATTCTGTTTTTCCCCCAAAAGACTTGTTCTGGTTACATTTTTCCCATACAACGTCTCATAACTTTTTTGCTATATTAGCGTGAAACGTAGCATGGAAAAAATGTATGTGCTTTCTACCAGGTCCGAGCTCTTTAAAAAATTTCAATCCTCTTAAACGCATAAAACCCCGCGTTATTTTTCATACATTCACCATTTCTTTGATTCTCAGCTAACGATCACTTCGAAAGCAGTGTCAATATTCGGAAACATTATCAATATGGAGGAGGTAAATCATCAACTACGTGAGGCTCTCCAAGAGTATCTAAATGCAGGACAACAGTTATTGCAACTAACCACTCGTCTCGTAGGAGAGGAGGAACAAAACCAACTGCGACGTATAACACAGCCATACAAAGATCTCGGCGAAAGATTAGTTCAGCTATTATTAAAGACAACACCGGATATCATTTTGGTTGATATTGAGTTCGGGAGGAAGATTACAGCATGCCCCATTTGCCAAGCGAATTTCGGGTGCTGCCATTAAAAGTGGAAAAAACACAGCCTCCAAAAAAACAAAACAGCCCTTTTCAGGGCTACCCATCTACCACGAAAGTTCTATCTTTCTTCAAATTGTCATTTCTTCAAATTGTCAAACTTCTTTTCTTTTAGAAGAGTTACACTGCAAAGATTCACAATAAAAAAGTCATAGATTAGCCAAACTCTAGTTTTTCTAACCCGAACAAGAAAATGTAACAAACCCACGGATTGGTCAACAATAAAATCCCCGAACAAGAAAATGTAACAAACCCACGGGTTGGTCAACAATAAAACAATTAGTATTAGAAAAAACAACGGTGAATCTGATTGGATAACATTAATTTGGAGCCAAAACAGCATGAAACGCTGACGCGGGAAAAACATAGGAGAAAATGACGTCATGGGTCAACTAGTTCAATCCGTCTGAAAAGCTATAAATCTCGGCGATTTATTTTCCATACATTTCATTTTTTCACAATGGCTTCAAGACAATCACCACTCGTCACTTGGATGGATACTGAGCGAAAGTTAATAAGAGCAAGGAGACAAATCGTCTTACTTAAACAACGCCTAGCTGGAGTGAGAAGACGATACGAGAGGGCTGAGCTTGCTAATAACAGGGTGTTCTGTTATAACCTTCGGATGAAGGAACTCATTATTGAGGGCATGCTTGAGATGTATTTTCAGTATGTTATTTTAAAAACTGAGCAGGTGACCCGTCTTTTCCGTGCGCAAATCGCCACTGAAAGGAGTGAGTCAGACAGCGAATCGACTGATGCTGATACTGAATAAACATTTTCATAAAATCAGCTCTTCTCAAAACAGCCCTTTTCAGGGCTAACCATCTACCACGAAAGTTCTATCTTTCTTCAAATTGTCATTTCTTCAAATTGTCAAACTTCTTTCTTTTAGAACAGTTACACTCCAAAGACTCACACTCCAGAGAGTTACACTCCAAAGAGTAAAAAAATCATTCATAGATGCAGAAAAAAGACTAAATCCAACTCAGTGCTCAGTCTTTTAGAAAGAAAAAATCATTCATAGAGATGTAAAAAGCTAAGTCCAACCCAGTGCTCAGTCTTTTAGAAAGAGAGAAAATCATTCATAGGGGAAGAAAAAACTAAGTCCAACTCAATGATCAGACTTTTAGAAAGAGAAAAAATCATTCATAGATGTAAAAAAAGACTAAGTCCAACTCAATGGTCAGACATTTAGAAAGAAAAAAATCATACATAGGGTAAAAAAGTCTAAGTTCAACTCAGTGCTCAGACATTTAGAAATCATTTATAGTGTAAAAAAATCTAAGTTCAACTCAGCGATATAGGGACAAATTCTATTTAGAGAGAAAAAATCATTCATAGGATGAAAAACTAAAAAGTGATCCATTACACATATAAAACACTAAACTCTTGATTATTTTTTCTCATTCACCATTAACTTTTTGTAAAACCTGAGCCAGTATCGTACAATGTTTGGATTAACATTTTTTCTCTTATTGCTCTTCTGGTTAGAAGAAAGAGAACGTTTCAGATATATCAGACATGAAATTGAACATCTGATGCAAATGCTAGATAAAATGGAATCAATCAAAAGAAAGAGAGGGGTATAAAAAGTGCATTCTGTACAAAAAAGCAACTCTTTTCAGGGCTAGCTATCTTAAATAATCATCTTTCTTTTCATTTTGTCAGAAGACTCATAATCAAAAAAGTCATAGCTTAGTTAAACTCTAGTTTTTTTCTAACCCGAACAAGAAAATGTAACAAACCCACGGATTGGTCAACAATAAAAATCCCCGAACAAGAAAATGTAACAAACCCACGGATTGGTCAACAGTAAAACATTTAGTATTAGAAATAAAACGCTGAATCTGATTGGATAACATTAATTTGGAGCCAAAACAGCATGAAACGCCGACGCGGGAAAAACATAGGAGAAAATGACGTCATGGGTCAATTAGTTCAATCCGTCTGAAAAGCTATAAAACCCAGCGACATTTCCCGCACATTGTTCATTTTCATTTTCACGATGGAAGAGCTGAGAAAGACGGTGGAAGAGCTAAGAAAGACGGTGGAAGAGCTAAGAAAGACTGTGGGAGAGGCAGATCGGCAACTAGAAAAGTTTGAAGCTGAGGCAGCGAGGAGACAGAGATATGGCTTCGAAGAGAAACTGCTATTTACCGGGTGGGACTTTTGGGACTTTGCCCAATTACCACAAAGCAAGAAGGAGAAAAAGGTGTTCGTAGTGCCTTCTACCGAAGATTGGAGCAGCGATAACGAACCACCGTTTTCGCTGAAGTACAACCTGAGTGCCCAGCAGTTAAAAAGGCTAAAGAGACGGATGGATAGTAGCTGCCCAGCCTGCGGAAAGGTTGGAGGTTGTGCTTAAAAACACAACCTCCAAAACCAGGTCCCTTTTAGGGACACCCCAACAGCCCTTTTCAGGGCTAACCATCTACCACGGAAGATCTACCTTTCTTCAAATTGTCAGACGTAAGTTCTATCTTTTCTTCAAATTGTCATTTCTTCAAATTGTCAGACGAAAGTTCTACCTTCAAGCTATTAGACGAAAGTTCTATCTTCAAGTTGTCATTTCTTCAAATTGTCACAGCTCTTTTCAGAGCTAACCCAACAGTCCTTTTCAGGACTAACCATCTACCACGAAAGTTCTATCTTCAAGATGTCAGACGAAAGTTCTACCTTCAACCTGTTAGACGAAAGTTCTATCTTCAAGTTGTCATTTCTTCAAATTGTCACAGCTCTTTTCAGAGCTAACCCAACAGTCCTTTTCAGGGCTAACCATCTACCACGAAAGTTCTATCTTCAAGATGTCAGACGAAAGTTCTATCTTCAAGCTGTCAGACGAAAGTTCTATCTTCAAGTTGTCATTTCTTCAAATTGTCACAGCTCTTTTCAGAGCTAACCCAACAGTCCTTTTCAGGACTAACCATCTACCACGAAAGTTCTATCTTTCTTTTAGAAGAGACGCGTTCCAAAAGAGTTATACTCCACAGAGTTACACTCCAAAGAGTAAGAATCATTCATAGATGCAGAAAAAGACTAAGTTCAACTCAGTGCTCAGTCTTTTAGAAAGAAAAAATCATTCATAGGGTAAAAAAACTAAGTCCAACTCAATGACCAGACCTGGCAGATCACTATAGAGCACTCGAAGATGTATCATTTTTGCCCGACATCTGCTGCTTTAACTGCAGAAAAATTCCACTCAGGGACGTGAGCCGAGATGCACTCCAAAAGAGTTATACTCCAGAGAGTTATACTGCAAAGAGTAAGAATCATACATAGGTGTAGAAAAAAGACTAAGTCCAACTCAATGGTCAACCTTTTAGAAAGAGAGAAAATCATTCATAGGGTAAAAAAACTAAGTCCAACTCAATGACCAAACCTGGCAGATCACTATAGAGCACTCGAAGATGTATCATTTTTGGCCGACATCTACTGCTTTAACTGCAGAAAAAATCCCTCTCAGGGAAGAGAGCCTAGGGCATTTTTAAAAAAAAATTCTTTCGGGAGGGCAAACTAGGGACACATTTTTGTCAGGGAGGGTGATGTACGGCACTCAGGGAAGGGAGACCGCGGACACACCCAGGGCTTGGGTGTGTCCGCGGTCTCCCTTCCTTTACTACTACCATGCTCCAGCAAAAGGGGTTTATTAATCTCAATCACGCATGTTTTCAAGCAAGTCATCAAATAATAATTATTATGGATCCATCAAATCCATTTCGTCTAGCAACCAACTGAAACATGAGGTACACAGGTCCTTTGACATGCAAAAAAGAATTGCCGAAAGCAAAACGTTTCGACCTAGGTTAGACTGTGCGGATTGTGTAGGCTGACTTTGGTCGATAATTTTTGCAGAGGTCAAGTTTACGTGGCGCTGAAAACCCTATAAAAATATATATAACGTTATGTGTATCAGCGTAAGGTTTTCTTTTAGTCGTCGAAAAAGGTCAAGTTTACGTGGCGCTGAAAAAAAAAAACATTAAATAAAAAAGACTTATGAGAAAAAACATAAAATAAAAAAAATATATGAGTATCAGCCAATTGCTTTTTCAGCCGTCGGAAGAGGTCGAGTTTATTTAGAGATAAAATACTATATATACATATAGCTTTCCGACTTTCTGTGTTTTCAGCCATCGAAAGAGATCGAAAAAGAACAATCATGAGTATCAGCGAATAGTTTTCCAGCCTCCGAAAGAGGCTGCGTTTATTTGGCACTGAAAGACTTGAAATAAAAAAGAAAAGCCTTAAGGGTATCAGTAGATTGTTTATACAGCCATCGGAAAAGGTCGAATTCATTTGGAGATAAAATACTTAATCTATAAAGCTTTCCGACTATCAGAGGATTGTATTTCAGCCGTTGTAAGAGATCGAGTTTATTTGGCACTGAAAGTTAAAATGAATAAATGTTCACATACTAATTTATCTATAGATTTTTTCACAAAATTCATAAATACAGACCATCAGATGTCAATCGCGAAAACCAGCATTTTCTACTTTTCCCACAATTTTTTCAACACCTTGAAAGACAAATTTCATGTTTTGAGTACTATTTAATTTGTCGTCTGTAAATTTTTGCTTTAAATTTTGACAAATCTGAAATTTTGTCGTCTATTTAATAAATAAGACCAATTTTACACGTGAAGGAAATAAAAACACTCGTACTCACAGTTTAGCGTATCCACGTGTTGTGAACGCTGTTATAAATACTGTTACTGTAGGCAGTGATATTTATGTAGATGCGAAAACTTCCTTTATATAAGGAAAAAAATGTTTCTCTGTAAGTTTGTCTTGGTTTCTCCAGTACTAGTCAAGGGCTCTGATGTGTCATGTTCGAGAAAATTCCCTCCAAAAACCCAAGCGCCTCGAATGATGATCGAACTCGGGACTACCAGATTCTTTAAAAAAAAAAAAAACTGCCATCGATCTGGTTTTGAATTTGGACGGAGTAATCCATTCTGCTAATTCGGCAGCGTAAAGACTCAAAAGCGACCAAAAGTAAACTATTCTGGTGTAAAAATGTATTTAAATTCATATCATACCCTTTAAAAGTATGGAAAATATTGTGAAGATGACAATCTGTTTTTGTTCGGTCGGTCCGAATGTTGGTCGCTGGCAGCAAAATGAAGTTTGAAATCAGATAAAAAAGAAAACAAAAGATACAGCAACTTGGCAACTTTTTACCTAGGTTTATAATTAATTTACACTTTGACAGGTAGTGCAATAACAGATTGTCATCTTCACAATAATTCCCATACTTCTAAATAGAATGATTTGAATTCAAATGCAATAAAACACCGGATTTGTTTACATCTGGCTGCTACTGGGCCTTTAAAAACGCATTACATCCCCCCCCCCCGAAACAAACATGCAACACTCCTTGGACACGTCAGAGTCAATACAGGCAATCAACATGTATGTATGGTTAACTCTTCCATCCCCAAATATATGAGCCATGCTCTGACAAAATGGAGCTTAATCACGGGTGGTAAACGGGGCAACTAGCTCCAAAAGGAGTCAATAGTATTTTGTTGCCTCGTAACATACGGGTATTTGCGTGCTAGTTGCATAGATAGAAAAATTGTCAACAAAGGTAGGTGTCGATTACTTTAATCTTTGTTTATTTCCATAGCGGAGACCTTTTGAAAAATCCGGCAATGCTATGCGATATAAAAATGACTAAACTTTATTCACCGCTAGCATATGGCATATAAGTATGCAGCGCTTAGATAAAATCTTGGACAAACTTTCGAACATCGAGCGGTAAAACTGTAAATCGGAGATTTGAAACTACGGATTTCCTCATTGAACGTCCAATATTTAGCCACTACAATACCTGATGCACCTTCTCTATTAATTTCAAGCCCAGGGAATTACGAAATAACAAAAATTGAAAATTTTAGAAGTCGTGTATGTAGAATAATAGCTGAATTTGTGTGCGGGCTAGTTGCCTAGCCCGGGGGGTAGTTGAATAGACAAGGAGGTAGTGGCCTAGTAATTAAAATTCAATTAACCTATTTGCCCCAAATCAGCACCGTACAGGGTAATTCAGCAAGTAATTTTACTTAGCTAGGATTCTGAACATATTTTGGAACACACGAGTTATATATTCTTTTCATTTCAGAATTTTGAGCTTAGTAAAATTTGATGGATCCTGGTGAGCATTTTTCGAGTGTTCTTTTAGCCTTGATTTGGCTGAGTAGCTCTTTGGACACTCTGAACATGTGTACGTGAAGAATTTGGAATTTTTGACATCTTTGCTAGTTTCTGAAAAGATGATAAAGATATATGTCAAATTTAACAAATTAAAGTACTTTAAGGGGGTGCATCAGTTACATGCATGATAAGGATACCACCCATCCCTTGCAGTTTTTCATTAGAACAACAGGCACTCGGTTTTCCGATCTTTTAACAAGTTGCCAATTCTTAGGACTGTATATAAAGTAGCCTACACACGTTTTGCAGCTGCTTTTTTCTCAGTTTACAGTGTCGTCATGTTTGGGCTTTGCCAATTTCTAATAAGGGTACCAAGGACGTCGGAAACCTTTATAGAAATGAACGCAGCACCAACGTGGAGTCAGTATAAAATTCCGTTGCTAGAAAAAAATGGCAGCTGCGGAACCTTGTGTATTTTATTGATCTCAGTATTTGTGAGTTGTTCAAACATCGGGAAACCGAGTGGCTGTGTCTCGGACACGCCCACTTGAAAATATTATATAAAGTATTACTTAGTCATCCGATGACCGAATGACAAATTTAGACAGGGTCGAAAATATAAGCACTGGCAGACGATAAATATTACTAAGCTCAATCTGAGATAAAAGCTGACTCATGTGTATCATTTGAAGTACATATATTAGGAAGCAACTACCTCCTTGTCTATCCAACTACCCCTTGTGCTAGGCAACTGGCGCGCACAGAAATATTGCCAGTATTCTCCACATACAAATTCTTTAATTTCCAATTTTTGGGTTTTTTAGTCTTTAATGGGCTTGAAAATACCAGAAAACGTGCATCAGGTAGTGTAATGGCCATATGTTGGACGAATATCTTGAAAATCCGTGCTTCCAAATCTCCGTGTTACATAAAGTGGCGGGTTTACAGTACTGTGTTCGAAAGTTTTGCCAAGATTTTATCCAAGCGCTGCATACTTATATGCCATATGCTAGCGGTGAATAAAGTTTAGTCATTTTTATATCGCATAGCATTGCCGGATTTTTCAAAAGGTCTCCGGTAAGGAAATGAACAAGGGTTAAAGAAATCGACACCTACCTTTGTTGACAATTTTTCTATCTATGCAACTAGCACGCAAATACCCGTATGTTACGAGGCAACAAAATACTATTGACTCCTTTTGGAGCTAGTTGCCCCGTTTACCACCCGTATTAATGCACCTCCGTGATGCATGATACTAAAGAAGTCATCACATAGGTATGGATCCATAAACTCTGTTTTGACTAACAACCGACTAATTCATGATGTAGAACGATCCTTGGACATGCAGAAAACTAACCAATAGCAAAAAGCGTTTGCCCAGAGTCAGCCAGCGTGAACTGGGCACATTTTTTTGCATATACATTAAGCCTGCTTTTCACAGAGCACGGCTCATACACTCGACCTCTATCGGCGACTGATAATACAAGCCGGTGAAACTCGACAAGTTTTTGTCTTATAGGATTGGCTAATAAACAGGCAGAAGGTACTGATCCAAGTTCAGACCGCACGTTCTGTGTAATCTGATCTTTGCTGTCCACCAAAGCTAATGTTTCTGCCTATGGTGCTAAAAGGGTTAAAACCAGGAATACAAGTAATATCGTGATGGCAAAATGTGGGAATTGTTTGCTCTGGGCCCGGTTTCACAAAACAACTTAAGTCCGTTATTTTGCTCAAATCCGCTAACGGACTCAGTTTCTGACTTAAATTGAGTTCATTATTTAAGTTGCGTTTCACGAAAGTTAACAGACTCAGTAACGATCTCAAAATCTTGAGTTGAGTCTGTTAATTTGAGTCTACCTCTATGCTGGCTTAAGTTGCTTGTTGTCGACTCAAATATGGCGGACAGGTCGCCGCTGGAAAGATGTAAACCGACAGAACGTCTATTTGGAGACAGAATTTGTCTATTTCAAATCTTGAGCATCGAGGAAATTTTTCAAGGATCGTCTCTGTTCCAAATACACATGACAGACGTTCTGTGTGGGATCTTTTCGAAGCTGCTGGAGAAATCGTCCCCTGGAGAAATCGACCCTAAACTGGACAAATTGACCCTAAACTCAGAAATCGTCCCTAAACATGGCTTTTAAAGACAAATACGATGAGTACATACAAGAATGTGTCTTAGGTAAGATTTGAGTATTTTATATTTTGCAATGAGACTCTCTATCGCAATATTTCGCAGCGAAAATTCAAATTTTCGACACTTTCAATGACCCGGAAGTTGTGTCATCGGTAATTAATCAGTGAAAGGTTTATGACAACTGTCTTGTTGTACATTGTCCGCCAAAATTTGAAAAGAAAATGGAAAAATCAGTGCATAAATTCACTCTTCCACTGAATACGATTCTACATTTATGGAAATAATCGTGTATCAGGACAATGTTTTGATTGAATGACTGAGAACAACGAATCGGTTGTCTAGGGTGAAAAACTACCCAACATTTGAAAACAAAAAACAAACTTGGTACAGAATCCAGTGTTGTAAATGTAGATATACAGATCTAACTATGAGTCCGATGATTATTCAGGTTATGGCAAAAAGCTTAAATTTGAAACAGAAAACTCAAAATCTGTATGTAGCCAAATGTGTGTTGGCCTATATTTTGGTTTAGAGGTTTTGGTCATACAAAGGCAGATATTGAAGTGAAATTGTGTTTTGCATCTCTTGTTAACTTGACTAAATGAAAGTGTAATAGGATGAACATGTTAAATGTTGAAAGTTATCACTGCCTATTTATCAGTTATCACCTGGCTTCAGTTAGGCTTCAAATTAGCTGGGGCTGAGAGCTCTATGGCAAACAATCAGGCATATAGGAAGTCATAATTATTCTCAAGTAAACTGACAGAGGATCAGCTAACTGGTTGATTTCTGATTATCAGATGGTGATTGGAATTCTAAAACCTGTAATTCCAATGAGCACCTACAACATAGGTTTCCTCTTGTTTTCATTTTGTTTTTTAGTTTTATTTTTTTCAATACAAAACTTTCATTTCTGCTACTCTCATCTTGGGTAAATAAACACAGAGTGATGACGACAAAGTGATTAGTAAAGGGACGGTATAGTTAGCATTGCACATCATCATTTCTGATTCAAGATCTGGAGGTCAGCATTCTAAGAAAATGACAGGTATGTCTTGTTAAACAATCTTGCAAATTGAATGTTTCTTTGAACTCTTTTGCTGCCTAAATAAATAAATTAAACTTATTTCATAGTCTGAAAGTAGATAATTAGTGTACTGTAAGATAGTTTTGGTAAAATATTAGCATCAGGTAGCAGACTGCACTCTCTGATCATGATCTATAGTCTCCAAAGCTATTTCAAAACATATTGTAATTTTTTTTTCATATCCACTGTGGTAAATAGATCTACTATTAGCAGAAAAAAATACTGTTTTAAAATGTACTTCATTGTGGAGAGTTTTAACAGGTTTGTGTATTTTCTTGTCAAAGATATTTTCTTTCTTGAAATGAAAAGGTGAACATTGTGAGAAAAACATGGCTGTAGTTGCTTTCATTTCCAGTACGTATCAGACTTAGTAAACATCACAAGTTACTGCATAGTCAAGTTAAAAACAGAAATCTGTGGCAGTCATAATACACTTTAAATAAAAGGATATTTCAGTGCATTATCCATAACCTTGACTGCCACATCTATACAGTTTTCTGTATCATTTTCAATTTATAACTTTCAATAGACTTTTTCTGTGATAAATTTCTCAAAGGAGTGAAAGTTTGAAACTAAAACTTGACAGCTTGTAGAAAGATTGCATGAACATACAGACTGATTTTGGTGTACAAAGGCAAAATTTCACTTATGGTAGATAGCATCTAAGTTACTAAAGTGAGCTGGATAGATCTTTGCAATTGTCATTTAGAGATAACATCCATCACTCAACTCTATACCAAACAAAAAAGTTTAGGACTGGTGCAGATTGAAAGGATTTTCAGACAACACATTTAAGTGTGGCTTAAGTGATAAAAATAATCTTAAAAGGTATTGAATATTGTGGGTTATGGAGAAAATGTTGATTACCAGCATTTTCCCCTTTTCTCACAATGTTTACAAAGTCCTTCCTAGGGTTGCTAAAACAGAGTTGTTTGGTAACAATGAATTTTTACCCTTTAAAGATTTATTTTTTTGTTTTAAATAGGTAAAAACAAAGGCATTCAGTGCAGTATGATGATGCCTGGACAGTACTAGACCAATTTTTTCCAGACTGGTCCTTTGGTGTCATGAGGAGTTCAAATGGAGAGCCATTGCAGAATTTACATTCAATCAATTGAACTTTTGTATAATAATCAATTGTGTGTCATAAGCAGTAAAAGATCCTTGAATTTGTCATTTGTGCAATAAATGTTTTTCTTTTTAAATCCAAGCTATTTAAACCACTTAAATGTAGGAAAACATACCACCATATCCTATCAAATAATCTGCAAGTGAAAAAGTAGTTTAGGTGCAAATGTCCATTCAACTAGATATTCCTTTTTTAATGGACAATTAGCTCAAGATAGACTCCCTCTGATAGTGTAGATCAAGATCAGATTGCAAAGAATATACTGTGTGATCTTTGATCTATACTGTTCCTTTGTCTTTTGTATTATGGCAGATACCTTGGAAATAATATTGCTGTTGTCCTTTTTATTCCAGACTGACAAAAGTCCATTTAACACTTTACCAAAAGACAAAATTCTAGATTGGACCACAATGAAAACATTTGCAGACAACAAATTAACTGGTGATAAAAAGATCATGGGTTAAAAAATATTGTGGGAAAAGAAGAAAATACTAATTATGAATTTTCACCTTTTCCAACAATGTTTTCTTTTCGTGAGAGTGTCCTTGGGCAAGACACTTCAAAGCCCTAGCCTAGAACTGGTAAAACCCAGGAAATACACGAATACGTGAGCTGTCACTGTGATATGACTGAAGTAATGTTGAAAGCGGCGTAAAATACTGTTCAATCATTCAATTAATCAACAGTGTTTCCTGGCTTGTTTGATAAACAGTTAAATTGCATTCTAGGGGTACCATTAAAGATATTTGTATATTTCAGTGCATGCATTTTTTGACAATTTCGATATTTGCTCAGTTTATTACAAACATTTTGTGGGTATAATCATTAGTAATGGCATGTTACAGAAAAAGAAACTTAATAATATTGTTTTTGACACTGACCCACATTCAAATTTATGTTGTCATCCCTCTTCACCTGCACCTAAAACAATTTTTATGCCTGTGAGGCTGTTAGCTTCAAAAAGAGATTGTGCTTCTAAAAGTTTATTGCGTGTGATCCTATTATGTTTTTGATCCTGTTGAAAAATCATATTTTCCTCTGCTACAAGTATATGCCCTATTTGAGTAAGTTCCAGAGTCATGACAAATGTTCAAATATCAATGTGCTGTATTTAATGTGTCATTTGTATGTATGTGAACACATGGAGGATATTTTTTTCAACCCAAACCAGGTAAGGACTCTCATTTTTCTGATTGACTGTTCTAAACCTGTACATCTGCTACTTCATAAAAGCTAAAAAAGTTATACATGTACCTAGATTGGCTCAAGTCAATTCTTCATACCTAGTCAGAAATTAATCTATCATCCAAATCATATTTTAGCTGTTTGTAACTTTATGGTGAAATATATATATATATACTCAAAATCAATAAAGCTCTCACTACTTTTTAACTCACAGTTTATTTAAAAGTTTACTTGCATATGTCCAGTCAATTAGATCTCCAGTTTCATGGACAGTTAGCTCAGGATCAAACTACCTCTTACAGATAGTGTAGATCAAGATCAGACTGCAAAGAATGTACAGACTGGTCTTAGATCTATTCCGTTCTTCTGTGTAAACAATATTATAGTAGACTGCTTGCGAAATTATATTGCTATTTTCCTTTTTCCAAGAC
Organism: Hippopus hippopus; assembly: GCA_946811185.2. Taxonomy (NCBI): domain Eukaryota; kingdom Metazoa; phylum Mollusca; class Bivalvia; order Cardiida; family Cardiidae; genus Hippopus; species Hippopus hippopus. Next base: position 9,975,249 of record OX328110.1, read on the forward strand.
TACAAAAGTCCATTTCACTCTTCACCAAACAACAAAATTCTAGACTGGACCAAATTGAAAGCATCAAAAATTGCAGATGACAAATTATATGTTCATAAAATGATAATTTCTCTTTAGAAAATATTGCTTGTCAACATTTTCTGCTTTTCCAACCCTCATTTCAAAAGCTTTTTTCTAGGGATCGCTAAAACTGTGGATTGAGTGGTAAAGGGTTAAACTGCACTCGAGGGATTAAACCAGTTTGTATACTGCAGTACATCTTTTTTAGACAAATTCGGATATTTGTCCAGTTCATTACGAATAATACATGCATGCTTTAATACAAGTTTTTGATGCCGTGGAAACTACTTGCAAACGCTTGCATATCAGTCCCCTCTGAATTTGAATATGTACAAATATGTACAGTAGAGCGTACCTTCTTTCACGTAAGATCAACAGTTGTATAAATGAAGTCGCTGTTCACGAACATGGCAGTATTGTTATACTGGGGAAGGGAGGGAGGGATGATTTTTAAGCATTGGTGCAAACTCAGAGCTGTGCCATGTATGTTCAAGAAGTTCAAATCTAGAAATTTCCGGCTAGTAACAATGAAGTCATGTTTAAGCTGTGGTCTCAAATCTATTCAGAAGTGCATCTCCTTCAGCTGCATGATATTACAGGAAGACAGATGAGTACAGTACTCGGCCATCTTTCTCTTAAAACTGCTGCTAGTTTGTTGAACCTCACTAGCTTTGATTGATTGTATTGAAGTTTAACGCCGTTTTAACTGCTGAGGTCATATCACGGCGGCCAGTGCATCTACGCCTGTGTTTCCTGGATTTCTCACACCAGTATTGATACAGCTTTCTTTCAAATTCAGTGAAGGCTTTTTCTCACATGCATCAGAGGTGAGAGGCGAAAAATCGGCAGAAAGAAAGTTTGCCTCAACCTGGTATCGAACTCACAACCACCAGGGGCCGAGCCCCGGTAGCTCAGTCGGTAGCGTACAGGACTTGAGAATGGGGGGTCGTGAGTTCGAACCCCGGCTCGGCTAATTTCTTTCCGAGGATTGATGATAGTCATTGCGACAGGATTCATTCCTCTCTCACCGCTGATCATTGTTTCGACGATAGTTATGTGGGAAAGCAGCCAGTGGCTTGGAAAGATTATTGTGCGGAGTACTGGTAAAAGAGACTCCAGGAGAGCATGGATAGGTGCACTGGCCTCAGCGATATAACTGAAATAATGTTGAAAACGGCTTTAAACAACCAACCAACCACCAGGGCACGAGTCAGAAAAGCTAACCACTGAGCTACCCTGGGGGGGGGGGGAGGGGGGGGGCGAACCTCACTGGCACTTAGCCATCCACGCCTATGTATTTAGTGCATTGTGGACAGTTTAACAAGATACAGTCAATTCTTGTGGAATACTGTAGTCCCCACTATCATAAAGTGAATCAGTGCGAATCATGCATGTATATCCCTTTTAATTTCCTCGTTTTTTGGCCTCAAACGTGAACAATTTCAATAAATTTTCACTAGAACCACAGCGAAGCAGTTTATTTACCACAGTGAAGTGCATGAATACACGGCTAGAATTCCGTAAAATAGCTTTTTAAAACTGCTTGTACGTTTTTCATGCAAGAAAATCGGTCTATTTTTTTTCAGACGACTACGATATTGACAGTTGTTCCCGCACTTTTACAATTTATTACCTCCGTTATCGAAGAGTAGCAAAAATACCGCTTAAGACGTTTAAAAATTCAACGAAATAAGCGACTCAGCTGAGAAAGCATTCGTGAAACGCACTCAACGTTTCAGACTCAACTCAGCAATTTAACGGACTTAAGCCTGTAAACTCAGTTGAGTTGAGTACGGACTTAAGTTTTTCCGTGAAACCGGGCCCAGGAGCGACTTTTTCGATTGTAGTCTGCTACAAAACGAAATGAGAAAGGTCCTTTAAAAAAAAAGATAGACGGCGTCAAAGGTACTGGAATATGAATACTGTTCAAAACTGTTTATAAAATCAATATGAAGCTATGATAAAGCGAAAAGTAATCTTTCAAGCGATTGTCTTTCATTTTCCTCATTGCTTTACACATTGTTGAAAAATAAAATTTTCAGTTAGAAATATGTTTCATCATAAGATGTTAATCACATGATCGTTTGAAATTCAGCAGTTGTTGCTACAAACGATGTGATTGAAATTATATGTAGACATATAATAATGGGTTCCAGTATATATAAAAGGTTACTAGTTGGTATATTTCTTTCTAAATCTTTTCATGCAATTTTATCTATCGTCACGATGTTTTTAGAGGGTTTAAGATGAACATTATTTTGTCAATATGTGTATGAAAAGTTGCCGGTATCTTTGCAAGAATATTGTGCCATGTAATGATGAAAGAAATTCCAGAAAGCATGAATGAGTGAACTGGCCACTGTGATGTAAATGCAGTAATGTTGAAAGCGGTGTTAAACATCACACAAACAGATTAAATGCTTCAAACTATTCTCACAGCAATGGAAATCTACCGAAGTACAGTAAAAAAATGACTAAAATCTTCAATTAAAAAAGTTACATATACATTCCATTTATAGAACAGCTTCTTTAATATTTAAATAACAACGAGGGCTGTCCCAAAATGTCGTAGACAACACTATTTTTTATGGAACCCGCCGTCAGATTTGAGTAAAATTTGCAAGTTGTAACCATTAGTCATTTGTGCATATTCCCGTATAAAATAAAAAATCAAGATCGCAGCCCTCTATGTGGCATAACGAGGGAAAATAATTTAAGTCAAATCTTCTTTTCTACATTTTTTAAATTTCAACATTAATTTTCACCTGTCTTATATCAAAACCCAAAGCGAACGACAAGAATTCTAAGAAAAGAAAACCGCATTTCTACCGTGCCCTTCACCTTATATACTAGCTGGAAAAATAAACATCCAAGTTTAGGTCACCTGAACCGCCCACGTACTGGCAATGTTCCAGGCACGCCGTAAACCTAGATAGTTCAGTGACCTATCTTATGTAAGGTGGTATGCGAGTCATATCAAAAGAAACCTACTTGCAGAGTTCACTTGTTTCACATACCTACCCTCCTTTTAAAGACCTTTCAATTTTGAAATGTCTTTAAACAACATGAAGGTGAAAGTCAGGTAAAAGGATAGATATTTACTGAAAATAAATACCTTCTAGAAAAAGGAAACACAATTTAAAGAATCATTTAAACAAATACTTTAGGTAATTAAATGTTGTGTATGAAGTACAAATAATGAATCCATAAGTTTAAACTACAAAAAGGTCCACTAAAGTTTTGTGCGCTGTTTTTTTTTTTTTTTTTGACATCACAGCACGTTCACTATAAATCCTTTGTAAAGCACTTATTGGTTAGCACTATGTCCCTCGTCTCGTCGTAGGGTACTGATGCTTTCTTGTGTCCTTGGCGGTGGCATCTGGGGTGAGAGCAAAGGTTGGCTATGCTGACTGGAGCTGGTGAACGCTGTCAAACTAGCGTTCGAATCATATGCAGTGGTCATCGTCCCAGTTGTAATCCTAATGTGCGAAGGCGCGCTGTAGCGTGTTGTCTTGAAGGGCATGTTTACACTTACTGGGTAGTTAACTATATAATTTCCACCGCACAGAATGTCTGAAACTCGGAACCCGATGTCCGTGGACAAGTGCCCAATGTATCTGTCCTCCAGGTACAGTAGTCGCGCTCGTAACACGTTTTCTACTAGTTCCGATACTTCATGTGAGATTATATCCCAATTTGGATTCTTTTTTTTTTGTTGATCGAGTCAATATCGTAACGAAGAAGATACTTAGAATGAAACTGTTTATCCTTTGGTTCCTCTTAAATACATTGTTAGGGAGTAATAATGTTACATTGTAAGATTACATATACAAAAAACAACTATCTAGCTGATAAGAACATTTCTGCTATGAAAACTAATTGGTACAGTTTTTTTTTTCCACTGGTTGTTTGCATTTTTATCTAATTAGCAGAGTCTTTCCAGTACAGCTGCGGATATAATCGCTCTCGGCTAGGGGGTGGCTCATTGGCAGACACCTCGGCTGGTGGTAACGTTCCACCTGACTTCATCTCTTGAAGCTCGATCTTGATCGATACCGTAGGCCGTTGCCGCTTCTTTTGCGCTTCACGCAAACAATTTGGCAGACATTTATATTTACATTTTCTTTATACATAACACAATGCAATAATGATCAATACTACCAGAACAAGCACAAGGCTAACATAAAACCAAGGTGAGAAAGAGGGCTTCGTCGTAAGGTCGATTTTGCTAATTGAGTCTATTTGAGATATCAGGTTATTCAAGGACATATCGCTGATTTCAGCCAAAGTTTTAGGGATCTGAAGTTTCGTTTCATTAGGAAACTTATCACGCAATGGTTTCCAGATTAAATCTTTGATATGAGAAAAATTCGCAATTGTTAAATCCAGCGTATTGTTATAAACAGTTGTTGACCTACTCACAACAAAGGGTGTACTTATGGTGAAGTATTTGTTTGTAGCTGTACAACCAGGATTGACCCGTATTACGTCACGCGTTGGATTTGTCTGTAATTGTTGAAGTTGTCCGTTACACACGACAGCGAAGTTCAATCTATTACGGGACATCGCAACCCATGAAACGCCAAATAAGTGTTTAGCTAGAGGCAACTTTTCTTTAGCCACGGTTGCAATGCAAAAGCGATTGTGCATTCTTTGGTCTGAGATGAACATGTTGATCAGGCACGTCCGGCTCAGGCTAACAAGGAACACAGGACTTTTAACTTTACAAAACTTAACATTGTTATAACTGCAAACTCGAAGTTCTTCGCGTGATAATAACTGGTAAGTAGTTCGAGATTTATCTGTTAGGAAACCCGGTGCTTCTAGACCGTAGGTAGCAAGTAAATCTAAGTTAGAATTATTCCCTTGTATATTGAAAGAGAACTTTGAGACTACATGTAGGGTAGTTGCTTTATAAACATCATACAACCTGTCCATCCTTATCAGTGGGACTGAAAGTATAACTATTATTTTACCCTCTGTGAAAAATATAGAGGTTGTTAGAAACCTATAAAATGTTCATAAATCTGTTTTCGGATTGCTGATTAATGAAAGAAGATCCGGTAAGGATTTCTGAATTTCAAGCAATAAACCTTGTAATTTAATTGGATGGATAATACGAGTGGATATTTTTCCAAACATCAGCTGATCTAATTATGCTTGAAGGTTCATTATGTAAAATCTTGCATCTTTTAATAGTAATTTGACTTCATCTAATATTAAGCTTAGTCTTGCATAGACCTCCATGAAATTCCTATTTTGCGATATGCCTCTCACAAAATCATGGTGAATCTTGTTAATCCTTCCGTCAATGTCATGAAGAGTCTCAATTATATCCAGTATAGACTACCTATTTTCCCTTATTAACACCCTAGATTCGTTAATTACAGATATACTTTTCTCGACTACATGAATTACCCGTTTTTGATTTTTCGCAAGAGCAGATACTTGATTTTTTATCTGATCAAGGTCTCGTTCACTTACGACACCGAATAGCCATGATAACCCTTCACCTATAAACGGAAGAAGAGAACGCTTCGTTCTTCTAGAAGATGAACCATTGCCTAAATGCTTAACGAGTTGTTCTACTTCTTTATCTATGTTGTCTTTAAACTTACGGAGAAATACCGTCTCTTGTTGTAAGCCCACAAAAATATTACGAAATGTTTTTAGCTCCTCGTCATTCTTAATATGTTCCGACAAAATTGTCTCTAAGGTAGCTTCAGCACACCTCATGTCTGCGTCGACTAAAGACATAAAATGTTCAAAACTATCAAAGTCAATGACAAGTGTAGCAAGCCACTTTGCCCTGGTTTTTATGAAAAATAACACTATCTCTAATAATAAAATCACAAACGATACGCGAGTATAAGCACGCAAAAACTGCCAAAAAGTTTAGCGTAAAATGCCACATAGTTATCTGAAACGATAATAAATATGTAATTAAGCTACTGGCATTCCGAATTTGCGAAGCCTTATCAAAACACAAACATGGTTTAATCGAATTAGACTACAAAACCAAACTCACACACAAAAAAATCTTAATCCGAAAAGTACGATTCTGTTGAAGCATCATAATCAACAGTATTCAATTGTTGATTCCTTGACCGAATTCTTTCTCTTAATTCGGCTAACGGTATATCGCTTTCGTTCGAGCTGGCATTATCTCGTTTTCTCCGATAACGCTTAATTACTCGACTTTTCTTATCAGCTTCTTGTTCATTAATTGAGTCTGTATCTGATTCTGAAGACACAGGTGGTAACACATAATTAGTTGGCCTCAGTTTCTTACCTGTCCTATCTTTAGGAATTTCCCACTCATTTAATTGAGCTAATCTTAAATGCTGGGCATGAGCTTTCGATGTTTCGCCGGTTAATTGGTTTTTTATTATGAAAGTAACTGGAGAAGTCTGTTCAATTATGCGATAATAAGGTTGCCATTTTACGTCCAATTTAGATTTTCGTGAGTAATTTCTGTGATAAACAGGATCTCCAACCTTGAGAGTAACGTCTTTCGCATTTTTGTTGGCTAGCTCATTACGCTTTTTCATTGCTTTCCGCCTATTTTGATGAACTAAAAGAAATGCCTTATGTTGTTGTTCCAGAGCAATTTTGTGGGGATCTTCTCCCTGATATTTCCGTCTAGGTTTTAAGATATTATCTATCGGCAGTACAGGATCACGATTATAAAGAAGAAAGAATGGAGATCTTCTTGTTGACTCATTTACTCCAAATCTAATAGCACCAAGCGCATGGCCGACAAACAAATCCCAGTCTCCCTCATTGGTGTTTACCTTTTTAGAGACTATGTCAACTAAAGTTTTATGATAACGTTCGACTACACCGTTACTTTGTGGGTGGTAATATGAACAGGTAACGTGATGCGTATTTAACTCTTTCAGTGTTTCTTTAATGACATGATTAACATTTTCACTGCCATTATCACTTAATATTTCCAAAGGTGCTGAATATCTTGGAAATATCTCATCAATAATTAAATGAGCCATTGTTTGAGCAGATTTATCTGGCGTAGGAAATGCTTCAGGGAACCCAGAAAATAAGTCAATGAAAGAAATAATGTATTTATTGCCAGATAAAGAGGTTGGATAAGGCCCACTTACATCTTCAGCACATTTTGCCCAAGGGTATGGAGGTATATCCATTTCTTGCATTGGCAGCCTTCGATTATCTGGAAGTTTGGAGATACAATTAGTCATTAGTAAACCTGGCTCCTTGCTTAATGGTCCATCCTCAATAGGGGAGATCTCATGATTGATACCCGTAGCAAACTCAGGATGTTTACGAATTTGACACTGACAGATATGAGCTGTTTGGGGAGGAAGTTTTATTTTAGCCTTGACCCTAGCAACAGAAGCTATATGTTTATCATCTACTAACGGGATATAGGTCTCATGTACTCAGATACAGGAAAGATCATGATACACGCGAACGCCACGTGATTTAAGCCAATCAAGGCCTATGATAACATTTCTGTTCAGATTTCTTACCACATAAAACTTATGACTCATAGACAGTTTACCTAGAGAAAAATTGAGGTCAGCAATACCATCGACATATAAGGGAGTGTTACCTGCTGTTGCTAAATTTAGATCATGTTTCCGTAACTTTGGCTTATTTTTCAAGGAATCATACAATCTTCTACTGATTAATGATACCTCAGCACCTGAATCCAACAATGCCCTGTATTTCTGTTTATCAAATTTAACTAACAAAGAATTCGGACCACTAACTACAGAATTTAGAAAAACAACATGTTTGTGCTTTTTCCCCTGCCTTCTCCGACCGACTTCTACATCCGAGAAGGATTCGCGTTTAAAGGTAACTGATTTCCAGCGATTTCTTTACAATCGCTCGCAATGTGCCCCATTTTCCCGCAACGATAACATTGCTTATCTCTATGTCTCAGTGTGCTACTGACTTCTGCAGAATGAACTGCATGTGTTCGTTTTCTTAGCCTACAATCTTTTATGTGATGACCCAGCTTTTTACAAAAATGACAACTACCCTTTCGTCGGCTGTGATCAACATCCATAGGAACCTGACCTTCCGATTCATTTGATTCTGATTTTGACTGGCCAGTTCTCAAGCTAAATCTCTTCTGTAAATTTTGCTCGCGCGTTGCGATAAGGATTGCCTCATTAAGTGTGGCAGGGTTATCTCTCATAATGCGCAATTTCATCGAATCGTGATTCAGCCCATCTATAAAATAGCCTATTAGTTGTCTTTGAACCGCGTCATACGGCTGATCCTCAAACGCATCGTCACCCAAAGCAATCAGTCTCTCAGCATAGACCTGAATTGTCTCATTTTGTCTTTGCTTTACTTTTCGCAATAAGAGCAGAGCATGTTGTGAATTAACAACTTCCCGAAAAATACTACTTAAATCAACTTTCATCCTATCCAAGTCTCTTCCGGGATGAGACTCCATATACCTTTTTATGAAATCACTGACAGGTTCTTTACTTGATTGATATGCAACTAGATTAGTCCTATTTGCATCGATACCAGTTAATGTTGCGAATTTCTGAATACTTTTGACCCACTCTTTAAAGTCCTTAGGGTTCGATCCGTCAAAGGTTTGAACAACCCTAGCAATGCCTTGTGCTCCCATGGTAGTATTTAAGCTGTGCATCTGCTAATCAACAGACTTAAATAATTCTAGAAAAACTTGTTCTGCCATCTTGTCTTCGTGAATTTGCAAAAAGATTAGCAACTTACGGTTTTCAAATTCGATCCAATCGCACCACTTCTTCACTGGAACACAGGAAAATTTTTCAATTTGTCCAAGAGTCACAAAGTCCAAACTTGTATTTCTTCGATTGATCCACGACAATCCAAGTCCATTTTTATGACTGAAATCAATTATAATGTCAACGAATCCGTCGTCACGGCACCACAAAAGTCCACCCGCCCTCTATGTGGCATAACGAGGGAAAATAATTTAAGTCAAATCTTCTTTTCTACATTTTTTAATTCTCAACATTAATTTTCACCTGTCTTATATCAAAACCCAAAGCGAACGACAAGAATACTAAGAAAAGAAAACCGCATTTCTACCGTGCCCTTCACCTTATATACTAGCTGGAAAAATAAACATCAAGTTTAGGTCACCTGAACCGCCCACGTACTGGCAATGTTCCAGGCACGCCGCAGACCTAGATAGTTCAGTGACCTATCTTATGTAAGGTGGTATGCGAGTCATATCAAAAGAAACCTACTTGCAGAGTTCACTTGTTTCACAATAGTACATTTTATGAATTTATTTACACGAATGGGGTACCTAATCCGGCGCACACCAAAATATAACTGGGTTTTATGAGCATGCTACATCTTTACATGTTTATAATTCCAAACGTGGTCATAATTGTAAGAAATCATTCGACGTGGATTAACGTCATTGTATTTGATGTCATTACGCCGAAGGATGCTTACGTAATGTTATTTTGAAAAAAGTTACAGGATAAAACCTAGTGCGGTGGTTAATTCCAACATGCTGAAAATGGCGACGTCAAAGGAAATGGCTGCGCAGCGGAATGTTATCGAAGAGTGTGTACAATTAGATATGACTCCTACGCAAACACTACGCAAACTACACGCTATAGAAAAATACAAGTCTGTGTCAAGATCACTTGTATTTAAATGGCACAAGAGATTTGGTGACAGATGGACAGAGGAGCAGCGCCCTACAGTTTAGCTTTAGCACCCCTAGAGTTTGCTTTGTTCCCCTATTTAAAGTCTCAGTTGCGGGGACATAGATTCGAAAACTTTAATGAACTGCGACAAGAAACTCAGCGTGTGTTGAGCAATTTGAAAAGCAAGTGGTCTGAACACGTACACGACATGTGGGTCACACGCCACCGTAAATGCAGTGAGCATTGCGGGGAGTACTTTGAAAGAGAATCTATTTTTTTTTTTAGGAACGTCATGACATTGACGTTAGTATGCGCCGGGTATGTATGGCTAGCTTATTTTAAATCGTGATAGATTGAGCAATTCCTAAGGTAGTTAGTTTATATTTCACACACGTATGCACAAAGCTCGTGTAAAGAATTCCGAAACTTGATTAATCTATTAACACTGATTGTGTTAAAGGCTTTGTCCACGCTATTTTGGGACGGCCCTCGTATGTTACTTTCAAGGCTTGTTTCAAGTAGACCATTTATCAGAAAACATCACGTTTACTTTTTTGTATCTAGTTATTGTTAGTTTGCGTAATGTACATTGTTTACATTGTTGCAAATAAAATGTATTTTGTTGTTTTATAAAGATAAAAAATCGTTAACGTTGAGAAATGCGAGAACACATCCAGTTATAAAGGATCCATATTCTCAGCTCACCTGAACACGAAGGGAAGCTTTTGTGGTCGTGCCGTGTCCGTCGTGCGTCGTCCGCCCTGTGTCGTCAACTTTTATCTTGTGTACACTCTAGAGACCGAATTTTCAGTCCGATACTCATAAGACTTTATCGGAACGTATGTCTTGATGATATCTCGGACGAGTTGAAAATCGTTCAGGTCGGGTAAAAAATTAGTTCACCAGGTCAAAATCTTAGAAAAACATTGTAAACACCCTAGAAGCCCCAGTTTCAGTCCAATAATCATGAAACTTGGTCAGAATGTTTGCCTTGATGATATCTTGGATAAGTTTGAACATAGGTCAGGTCGGGTGAAAAATTAGGTTACCAGATCAAATCTTAGAAAAACCTTGTGTACACTTCTGAGTCCACATTTTAAGTCCAATAATCATGAAAGTTGGTCAGAATGTTTCTCTTAATGATATTTCGAATGACTTTTAAAATAGATCACATCCGGTCAAAAAATAAGACACCATATCATATCTTTAAAATAGCTTATGTCGCTCTTGAGTCAACATTTTTTTGTCCTGTACTTACGAAAATTAGTTAAAATGGTTTTCTTGATGATCAGTAAGATGAGATTGAAAATGGGTTACATTGAGTAAAAAACTAGGTTGCCATGTCAAATCTTGGAAAAACCTTGTGACACTCTGGATAAGTTTAAATAAAAACTTTCAAGCCTATTATAAAAAGTCATATAATGAACCAGCGTTTTCAAATGCTTTCTTAAGCAAAAAACATGTTTTCATTTCCTCTGCTATGTTAAGAAAAGATAACTTTTTCTAGTCTTACATTTACTAGTAATACGTGGGCCATTTTACAAGAAAAGTAAGTTTAAGCAAGTGTTTTCTTGCTGAATTGCTGATAAAATGAACCTATGATTTCAAAAATTGCTTTCTTATCCATTTAAGGATTACGACCCCTAACTTATCGGTTAAATATCGTGTAACATCGACGTTTTCGTAAAGCCTATTCGGCCAATCTCGGCAGCTTCCGTCTTTATATATGGGAGTTAGGGACCGTAGACCTTAAATGTTGTTGTCATTGTTTCATGTTTGATATGTTTAGAGGTAGATCTAATTATTACTATTTTTTTTCTTTTTCACTTAATACCTAAGCTATGTTACGGAAAACCACGCTTTAAGCAAGTATATTGTTTCGGGAGCTGTCTATAATGAAAACTGATCAAATGTGAAAAGTAGCGCGACAAGGTACTATTACCTGTATTATGATCAAGATAAATCTATAACTTTTGAATTTATGTTTACTGAGCATTTATTCTAGATGCAATTATGTACACAATTTACAATAAAAAAAAAAAGAACACTACTGTTGCTAAATGACTGGATTACGATGTGTATCTGTACGGTCCGCAATGACGACAACAATAATTAAAAAAAAAAAAACTGTATTGTGATAAAATCAACAAAGTGATATGTGCTCCGATCGAAGACTAGGATTAGCAGTCTACTCTGATCAGGCCTCATTGTAAGTTTAAAGGAAGCTATTATCACAGTGCTCAGCGACGACTTTGATCAGACTTGTCTCTACTGTTGAATAGAAATTTGTAATTGACATTGTCATCAGGGTTTGTGGGATGCCTTTTTTTAACCAAAGAAGTTTCCATCTGACAGATGCACGGCGGTGTCAATACTTTTTTTTCAGATGCACTAAACCCCTTTTTCACAGAGCATGACTAATTTTTTTTTTGTCAACCTTACTTTACAGCGAGAGAGTTCAGTTCACAACATGCAGTCTCTGCGTAAATAACCGAAAAAGAAATGAACAACACCCAGAGTTTTGTCATTAGTTTCGGTTTTTTTGTTTTACAATTATCTTCCGAAATACATTGTTGAAAAGATGAAATATTATTTCAGGCGAAATCCTATCCATCCATATATAACCAGTGATATTTTAGGGAGATTCTCAAATGTGAGGAAAAATGGCCGACTCGTTCCTTCCCTTTTTTTACCGGTATCGACTTAAAAATGGTTAATCAGACAAAGTTTAAAAAATGTGTTACTGTAATGCCCAAAACCATCGGCTTTCTTTCTTTTGAATTCGATGTCGAATGACTTTAAAGGTTGATGTTCAAACTAAAATCCATGTATAAATAAAATCATAAATATTTCATTTTATTAGGATATGATTTGGGGCAGTGGATTGTGCCTGCCAGTCCAGCCTACCTCTTTGCAGGTACTCATGCACAACGTGGGCAGTAAATGGGGCGGGCATTAGCGTCCATTAGAATAAACCAACATCAGCATTCTGCTACACCAACATATGACAACATTTCGCCTCCCAGAAACATCTCAATGACATTGGTATGTCAGTGTTCCCTTGTCAAGGACTACAGGGTTTGTACATCCATTTCAGCTGATTCCGGCGCAGGCCATCATTGAGGGGGCCCAGTAGCGGTCGAGTTGACTGTATGGAAGATCTCCTCTAGCCTTCACCTAGACTAGAACGCCTATTTGGACTCATCTTTGAACAGGACAGTTTGCCTCTCCATTATTAGACCTTGAGCCACCAATAGGCCCCCCTCTCCCCCCCCCCCACCGGGGGAATTTTCGGCACTATTATTTTCTGAAACCCCAAGGTCTCCTGAGCACTTTGTCAATGTCTGCCACCTGGCGAGCGGGGCATTTGGGAGTTATAGAGGTCAAAGGTCATCAAGTGCAGTGTTTCATATGAGATATCAATCAATAGCAGTTCAGGTTAAATTTTCATTTCATTTTCTACATTTAATATGTCAGAAACATGTTCAAATGGGATTATACACTCATATCTAATGTAAAAACAGCTGTTTTATAGAAAAAGAAGCAATCTTGGTTGAATCAAAGTGCTGACAGAACTGTTCTTGGTCACGTAAAACGGCCGGTACCCAAAAACGTATCAATAGTTTACAAAATCATCAATTATGATCTTAGTGATACAGAATAGATTCCATGAGAAACATTGTGCCTTATCATTATAATTTATCCTATCTTTAAGCTGTGTCAGCAAAGGAAGTCAGAGTATTAATGAAGACAAGTGTTGAGCTTTTTTGAAAAATCTAATGACATTTGCTGGAATTAAAGATATTTCTTGCTGTTGACCCATGAGAACTCATTGACGTCAGGATTGTGTTTTTCACTTTTATAATCAACACAATGATTGGTATCGTATTAAACCAAGTGAATAAAGTTGTTTAGACCTTTTTCTTAATGGTGCCCCTTCATAGAGTTCGAGACTAATATGAAGTTGCCTTTCATTATACAACATATCATTCCATGCTATATGAAAGTCTTTTCACCATCACCCATGGACCACATTCATGCAGTCAACATTGTTATCGTCCTCCTTATCCATGGTTAGAATAGATTTCACTTTGTTAACGAAAATCATTGCTATGATATATACTCTATATTATTTTATGCACGTATTGCATGTCTATGACATGGGGAAGTACCCAGTAGTCATAGTGAAAATTCAATAAAGTTTCTATTCTGTTTACAATATGACATTTTTACCAAAATTGAAAAAACATTAAAATATACACAAAGAGGGCCTGATTAAAACCATTTTTGAAACACTCTGGGTCTATTATTCTCTAAATGGTTCCAAGATAGCGTTTTCCAAAACAGGATTTACTTTTGTTGAACTACAGAGACTTCCCTTCACAGCATAAACTTTGCAAATGAGAAATCGGGTCAGAAAAGAAGAAACTGTCTCCCCATTAGCTCACTGATCATTTCTTCCTACAACTGGGCATTCATTAGTGCATCACTCACATGGAATAGCACAGTAAAGTATTTCTATACTAAACATGTAAAGGTACAGAAAATGTAAATGGATTGTCTTGCAACTGAAAATATTTGTCCATTCCCAGATGAATCAACTAAGGTCAAGCGACGACGAAGGTGTAGATCAACACTTTCATGCTAAACTATAAAGCATTGCGAGAAAGGGAGAAAATGCTGGTAACCAGCATTTTATCCTTATCCCAGGATGTTTTCTACGCTTTCAAAGACAAATTCCATCGTTTAAGCAACAGCTAATTTGTTGTTTGCAAATGCTTTCATTTTGACTGGTCAAAAATGCGTAATGTGGAAGGGGTAAAACTACAAAATATTGCAAATTCAAAGTTCTTTTCACTAGAGAAAATCTTACTGTGTAGATCCAAGATCAGACTGCATCTCTAGTGCTTAGTTCGGTTATCAGCATTTTCTCGTATATCCACAATATTTTCAGTAACCTTGTTCTTCATGGTCGTTAAAATTTTGGATCGTGTAGTAAAGGATAAGTTTTATCAAAAATATTTTAAAGATTTTGCTTTCCTTTTCCAACACTGCTCATGCTGCAACACATGCTATTTATTTCTCATTACACATATAATGTTGACTCTTCATTATGTGCTCATGACTAATATTACATGTTTCTTTGTTCCCGATTCTTACTTTGCGCAGGGAAAATAACAGATTCTCACTTTGTCCCTGTTCCTACTTAAGTACTTCGCGCAGGGACAATTCCGGAATTGAACCACGCCAGGTAGGAATTTTTACTTAGCCTCGCAAAGTGAGAATTCCTACTTTGTGCAGGACAATTCTGGAATTGTCCCAATTCCTACTTTGCGCAGAACACATATATGTAAGAACAAGACAATCTGAGCAATAAAAGGATTGCCATATGAATGATGGTAATTTTCATGACCTTTATGCCAAAAAATATGTTAATGACAAGAAAATTAACAGTACATGGTAAAATACAAAATGACCTTCATTTCAAAGTTAACATAAAAGGGAAAAAATAGATAGATTAAAAAAAAACAAGGGCGCTTCATTGCATAGTTTAGGACTTAAGCATATTATATCAAATCCATTGCATCTCGTATCCAACATTTCTACGTAGTCTTCTTTTATAGTCATGGCACGATGCTTCATATCATTTCCTTGTTTCTAAATGCCAAGCACTTAACTCGACATAATTCTGAACAGGAAAGAAGGGGAAAGCAACAACCAGAGTTTTCGTAACAAAAACATAAAGACACAAATATGGCTGGTCAGCATGAGAATGATGATGGTGACGGTTTTATTGAACAAATACAAGCGTGAATGAGCTCTCATCACTGTAACAAAATGGTCCTCCATAAATGAATACTGACCAACAATGTGAGATATCTGCCCTATTGAAATATCAAATCCAAATGAGAAATTCATCTTGGTAACTCACATTGTGTAAAAAGTGGCACAAGATTAACGAGGAATAACAAATCTCTGATTTTGGGCAGTTAACTCTTTCGGCTCCAAATATTTAATGTCAACCTCTTTTGATGCCTGGAAATATTCTCCACTGAAACTCAGAAAGAGTTTTATAATGTTAGGCCAGACTAAACGAGCAGATGACAGAGATCCGAGATCAGTCTGCATGTTCTGTGCAGGCTGATCTTGATTTATGTCGTCTGCAAAGTCCTCTCTGTTTTCGCCTATAGCGCTTAAAGATTTAAATTCATGTATTATTCTGTATCCTGTATTTAACCATAAAGGTGAATATGACTGTAGGTCATACCTTTACTACTACGTCATGGCAAGTTCAAATTTTTGTACTTTGATATCATTGGCTAAGAGAACTAAATTGATGAAATAACAAGAGAAGGCACCATACATAGCATATACAATGTCTTCTTTGTAAATAAGATCAAGATATATTTTACTTTTAAACTTTTTTTGTTCGTTTTTTAGATGCAAGAGTTAAATGGCACACAATTTATCAGTAACTTCAGTACTTTGATTTGCACTAAAAGTTTCTGTTTACTGTAATGAATATAATTATTAAGACCAGGAAAATGAGCATGCCATAAAATTTTATACCTTTTTATCTAAAATAAAGAAATGAACCAGATAGTTATTGACTTTTCAGCAATTGATATAAAAAGTTAAAATGTATATTAATGAATTTTGGTTATACGTGCTTCCATTTTATCCACAAATATGACAAACTGATGCACAATGAATCTGAAAATGTCTTTTGGGTTGCTTCTAGGATACATTCAAGGCATGTTGTTGTCAAGAAAATGTGCTTTATCTGAAAAAATATCCATGTAGATTCTCAGATTATGATGTTTTGGAAGCTTGAATTATTAAAAAATAGCGCTGTCAATGCTTGATTTACATTAAATGTTCTTTTATTTTGTTAAAAATGCATAGAACTATCTAAATATAAGCTTATTACATCACCTGAGGTCATTTGGGACTTTCACAAGGTATAAGATTTCCAAAGAAATGTCAAATGATGATCAACTAATAACGTTAGGGTTAGAGGTGCACTTGATGACCTTTGACCTCCATAACTTCCAAAAGCCCCACTCGCCAGGTGGCAGACTTTCAGAATTTGCTCAGGAGACCTTGGGGCTCAAGAAAATCATAGTCCCGAAAATTCTCCCCGGGGTGGGGGGGGAGCAAACACCCTGCTGGCTCATAGTCTATATGGCCCAACCACCATTGTCCACGGCTCACTCATACCGTAGCCGGCAATGGTTCCGAGAAACGAAGTGCTAATACACGTGCTGCGACCGAAGAACACTTAAATCATGCGGGTGGTTGCCCGACAGGCGTCATACTATAAAAACCTCTCCTAGGCTCTGGTGTTAACAGTATATAGAAAAGGACCTCGTCAACACCAGATTAGGTAAGGTAGCCGCCTGCTCTACAATCCTAACTGCCCGCTACATGTTGTTTCCAGTACGCCCTTGTAAAAAGGGGCTTAATGCATATCCGTGATCCATTATACCAAACAAGTCATCACATTATTAGGGATCCATAAAATCCATTTAGTCTAATGAATGAATGAGTCCGGAGAAAGAGTTGTCCTTTCACATGCAGAAAATTTACAAATGGCGCGGACTGTGCAGGCTGACATGGATCGATACTTTTTTTGCAGATGCATTAGGTCCCTATTTCACAGGGCATTGATTAAATGATTCTTTCATTTGCATTTGCCGTGCATCAGTCACAATCCTTAATCACCCATCTGGTTAAAGAAAGAACTCAATACCCTTAACATGTTTGGTACGTGAATGTATGTGCGTTACGCCAAAGCAACATCAGACAGAGGGGCACATCCATGAATGATGGATGAAAATTGAGCTTGCCGTTAAAGCTATTGTTGACACTGAGACCATCTTAATACATCACTGAAACATATCCAGTTGATCAAACGAGAGACGATAGATCGCTCCTCCCACTGATGTCACTTGGTTCATAGATGTTAAAATGCATCTAAATTTAAATCATACCTTTTAATAGTATGGAAAATGTTATGAAGTTATTGTACGATCGGTCCAAGTGTTAGTCGCTGGCAGGAACATGAATTGTACAACCATGTAAAAAGTAAACAAAAGATAGAGTGACCTGGGAACTTTTGACCTATTTTTAAAAATTCATCTTCCTGGCAGAAACTAACACTTTGACCGACTTTGTAATAACAGACTTTCATCATCGCAACAATTTCCATACTTTTTTATGGTATTTTAATTCAAATATATTTTTCGATCCCCTTTGTTTACTTTTGTCAGCTATTGGGCCTTTTAAAGGAGTGTACAAACTGAGTAATGTCGTAAAGTCTGTATCATATTATCGAGTCTCTCTTCTCGAGTTCAGTGGGGTTTTTTTTTGCAGTTGATATAAATAGCAAGGGGTATTTGTCGTAGGGGTTGCGGACATTTTACGAATTATTGGATTGTTAGAGATAAAATGCCTGTTTGTTTGTATTAGAGTTTATTGCCTTTTTTAATAGCTTTGGTCATATCATGGCGGTCAGTGCACTTACGCATGTCACATGATGTGTTTCCTAGCTTTCTCACACCAGTACAGACACAACTTTCTTCGTTGTCTGCGCATGTCATATTCTTCGAAGATTCGACCTGTCTGCTATGATGCATCACCCATGCCATATACTTGGGAAAAGTAGGACTTATACCGAAGCTATTACCCAAGCCTTTTGGGGCTGTTTTAATGAATGGCCGATGTATAGATTACATGCTAGCTGAACATAGCTGAATGAATCGCACCAGGTAGCGTTTCGTTGAGTAAACATTTATTTTATTTTGAAATTCAATTTTTTTGAAATTGCAACCGTTAGGTTGTCGTTTTGAACAATTAGTCCGCTTCTCTACCCAGAATGCCCAAATTAGATAGATGTGTATTTGTAGAATGCCATCTAGCGGAAGATAATGAACTTTCTTTCCAAGTCTTTCCAAGTCAGTGACTGCTTTTCTCACATACAAGAGAGGTGAGAGGCGAGAAATCACCGTAATGAAAGTTTGTTTCAATCGGGTATCGAACTCTCAATCACCAGGTCTCCAGTCAGGTACGCTGACCACTGAACTACCCAGCTGGTCGATAAAATGCCTGAGTAAATTGCAAAACAATGTAGATCAAGATCACACTCCACAGAAAATAGTTGTCTGATCCAGGATCTACCCTTACAAGTAAGCTATGCTCTGGGAAAAGGGAACTTTATACATATCCGTGATGCATTGTACCAATCAAGCTATCATAAAATTATGAATCCATAATAGCCACTATTTTTAATAACCAAGTGAATCATAAAAGACTGGTCCTTTGACATACAGAAAATTGACTAATAACGATAAGTTTCGGCCCAGGTCAGCCTGCGCGGACTACGTACGCTAACCTGCATCGATACTTTTCGCAAATGCATTAAGCCCCCTTTTCACAGAGCATGGCTAATTTAAATGTGCATGTACTCGTACTTTGAAAATTCTGGTCTAATCATTTTTAATACTGTGGTGTCTCATACAAGCTTAAATCTTTACTAAACAACGCCGTGTTCTAATAACGACTCTTCGGAAGATGGGTTCTGATAACGTTGTGGGTGGTAACAAGCATTTTTTCCTTTCCCCACAATATTTTCTTTCGTTTCAAAGACGAATCTCGTTATACATGCCACATTAAATTTACCCTCAGCTAGTGATTTTAATCTGCATGAGTTTTAAATTCTGTCATCCGAGTATTGATTGATTGATTGATTTGTGTTGAACGCCACTTTCAACACTTTTTTCACTTATATCACGGCGACAGCTCGCTTATTCACGTATGTCCTGGGATTCACAGGCTAAGGCTCTAAAGTGTTTTGATTATTTAAAACTGTCCATTTGATTAGTAAGTTTACTTTTACCAGACCACTCATTTTTAGACTTGTACAAATTGAAAGCATTTGCAAACGACAAATTAAATGCGACTCAAATAGGGAAAAACTATCACAGAAAGGGTAGAAAACGTTGTTGGAAAAGGAGAAAATGCTGGTTACCAGCATTTTCTCCATTTCCCACAATGTTTTCAAAAGTCAAAAGCCTTCTCCGTCAACGTCAGATCGTGTGGTGAAGCGTTAAGTGGTATCAAAGTTTAACCGAACGCACAAAGATTCGATCTTTTACGTCAAACTTTTTTTTTTTTCAAAAATTCACAAATAACATCGAATCGAACATGTGGCCTCTAGAGCGTACAAAAACTGTTTCTAAGAGTTGACCTTGTGACCTTATTTTTTACCCCAAATGACCCATGTTCAAACTTGTCATCAAGACAAACATTCTGACCAACTTTTATGAGAATTTGACTGAAAGTGTGTCCTCAGGACACAAGCTTTGTATTTGACCTGGTGACCTAATTTTTTACCCAAATTACCAATTTTCAAACTCGCACGAGATATCAAAACAAACATTCTAGCTAATTTTCATGAGTTTTGAACTGAAAACGTTCCCTTTAGAGCTTACACGAGCTTTTTTCTTATACTTGAACTAGTGACCTAGTTTTTGACCTGACGTGACCCATTTTTTAATTCGTCTGAGATATCATGACAAACATTCTAAAAAACCTTTGTGAGTATTTGTCTCGATCTGTGGCCTCTGGAGTGTACACAAGCTCTTTTTAAAATTTAACCTCGTGACCTAGTTTTTGTCCCCACATGACCCGTTTTCAACGTTGTCCAAGATATCTTCAAGACAAAAATTTTGACTTACCTTCATGAGTATTGGACAGAAAATGTGGCCTCTAGAGTGTACACAAGCATTTTCTAAAATTTGACCTAGCGACCTAGTTTTTAAGTCCATATGACCCAATTTCAAAGTCGTCCAAGATATTGTCAGAACAGAACAGAACAGAATTGTATTATGACTTGTACAAAGTACATCGTCAGTTGCACATACAATATACAAAAACAACGTGATACATGGAGATTCTATCAAGATGTTACAAAAAAGGCAGGATAAGAAAGAAATAGGTTGAAAAGTATGTTGATTAGAAATAAACAAGCAGTAGAGCGTGAACATTTAAGATCTATAAATCTATAATATTTCCAGTCGTTTAGAGATAGCAAGTTTGAACATAGACTGCAGTTTTCTTAATGATACTTTTGTCTGGGGATTTTAAAAGTTCAGTACATTATACACAGATGGGCGATTTCGAAAATATACAGGCAAAAAAGAAAAAAAAAATCTCTGTCCAAGTTCATTATAACATGAGCATGAAAATAAAAAGCGATACGAGTCTTCAATGTCTGTTGCGTTACAGCAAGGACAAAATCTTTCCGAGCGGGTTATAGGGGGGTTGCTGTATCTGCCAGTTTCGATTCGCACGTTAAGTGATGAAAATCGAAGTCTTGTAAAATAATTCCTCATATCTCCTGATAAAATATCTAAATATAGCTCGTAAGCAAATGTGTGTTTAGTTAGTGAATAGTCCTTCAAAGCTGCGCTAGTTGTAAGGTACTTAGCCAATCTTGAATAAAACAATCTGTGGCTCTTTGTTTAAGAACTTTCGGGAACTGTTTCAGATACAAAGGATCATAAATATCTTTATCAAAAACATCTGAAAAACCATAGCCATTTAAAAGGTTTTTAATATTACCGACCCAGTTTTTGTAGCCATTCTTGCTGTCTGTTACGGCTTGGTTGTAGACCGTTCTCAGAATAATATTATCAGATGTAACAAGTTTGCACCAATACTTTATCAGTCTACCATACCGCGCAATGTACATAGGATAGCGACCCAAATCGCCATATACTGCTACAGAATAAGTACTGCTTTTGACACCTAAAATGCGCTTTAGGAATTTCAAATGAATACGCTCAACTTCCCTCGATTTAGAATAACCGCTTATCTAGCAGCCGTAACATAGAATTGAACCAACAAAAGAATCAAATAATTGGCATTGGCTTTTAAGACTGACTGGAATTTCACGACATTTATGCAATAAAAAATTAAGATTTTTTAATGATCTAACAACAACGTGTTCAACATGGCTAGCAAACGTTCCCGTGTAATGAAAAACACAACCAAGATAATTGAAATCATCGGTTACATCTAAAAGAGTATCGTTGTAATACCAACGTTCATCATCTTTCAACTATCCTCTTTTTCGAAAAATCATAATTTCATTTTGGCCTCTTTTACTTGTAAACCCCATTTTTTACAATACTCATGAAGATTATCGAGATGCTCTTGAAGTTCGCGGGGCGACTTAGCAAGAATTGCCATGTCGTCTGCAAATTACAACAAAATGATGACTATGTCATCAATAATAATTCTACTGTCGTTTTTATTTTGTAAAAAAAGTTCTAGATCCTCCAAGAACAACGATACCAAGATCGGTGACATTATTTCGCCTTGCCTTAGCCCGACTGAGTGTTCAAAAAAATTAGATACATCATTAAAATTTTTTACGCATGACTTTACGTGTAGGTACATATTTTTCATGACGCGTAAGACTTTACCTTGAATACCTAATTTGTAGGGTTTTAACCACAATGCATTCCTGTATATACTATCAAAGTACTTTTGAAGATCTACAAAAGCTACGTATAAACGCTTATTTTTATTAAGAAAACTCTGGACTAGATTTAATGAGGTAAACATTGCATCAAAAGGAGATCTATCTTTTCTGAAATCGAACTGCGCGTCAGAGCGCGAGTTATTTTCATCACAAAATTGTTCTAAGCGTTTATTTATCACAGTAGTAAAAAGTTTCAAAAAACAGCTCAGCAACGTAATCCCTCGGTAATTTGAAGGACAGTTTCTGTCTCCTTTCTTGAAGACTGGAATTATTATGCCTTCGCACCACTTCTTTGGAAAAATACCTGAATCAAGAATTGAATTAAAAATGTCACAGAGATGAGGTGCTATGATATCAATAGTCTCAATAAAATACTCATTGAACATATAATCATTTCCATGATCTTTGCCTGCCTGTAAACGCTTTGCAGCAGCTAAAATTTCTGATTGGGTGATTCTGCTATCAAGGTCTGGACAAAAATATGACAAATCATCGAAATCAGAACTCCGATTAAAGTTTTCTGCTTCGTCATTTTCACATTGATAAATGTTACCTTCTAAGCTAGAAAAGTAATTGAAGAAATCATCCGAACTCGTATTATTACGGCACATATTGTTATCTTGACGAAAATATTTCCAAAACTCTTTCGGTCTGCATGATTTTAAGTCTTCGATTTCAATAACTTTATATCTGACAATTTTTTTTTTTTTTTTTTTTTTTTTTTTCTTTTTCTCCTTGATCAAAGTCTTGTAAATTCTTTTTAATTCACATATTTTGCCTGTTTTCAGAGGAGGGTTGTTGTTTGAATAGATCTACAGATTCTAAATATCTTCGTTTAGCTTCAAAGCATTCGTGATCAAACCACTCTGCGTTGCGAAAAACGTTATCATTTGAACAAGCAGAATCTGTGTTAGTATGTGACTTCTTGAATAATGGATTGACGATTTCCCGGTATATACCGGTAAAATCGTTAACAACTCTATTCACAGACTCGTCACAAGACAAATCAAGTGATTCAATCAAATTATTAAATTTTGGTAATTTTGAAATTATCCTGAGCGAAACTGATCTTTTAAATCACTTCGCCATTTCGTTTTAGTAATCGTATAATTTCCCGCCTTGTGAAAATACAGATTACAAGACAATGAAAACGTTAAGGAAGAGTGGTAACTAAATACGGATAATGGAGACACGGAAAAATGAGCGATGTTTGAAAAATTGCATTCATCAGTTAATAGGTAGTCAATTACAGATGACCCGGTACTCGATATATAAGAAAAATTTTCAATATTCTGATCATTGCTCAATCTACCGTTAACCAATCTCAACCCGTGCGCTTTAAGCCCCTGTCACACTATACGGCGTTTCCACTGCGTTGGGATGGCGTTGTTTAATTTTCCAGAGCGCCATGAGATCGCAGGAAAAATCGGATGTTTTTCTCGAAGACGGAGATGTCACGGCGTTCTCACCACGACCAAGGTGTTGCTACGGAGCTCCTATAGCGCGTTATCGCGTTCCTACGGAGTTCTTCTTGGCGACTCTCTGCGCTCTCATGGCGCTACCACTGCGTGCTCTGCACTTTCATGGTGCTTATACTGCGTGCACTGGGCGTTCACGGCGTTCTCAAGGCGCTCACAGTACGCTGGCGGCGTGACAATGAACTATCTCTGAAAAGGAATTGTATGTATACACATTTATTCATCAATTGTTTCTTTGCTGTGGTCTCGAAAAGTCAACGGAGAATAAAACTATGCTCGTAAAAAGAAAAGGGGAAAAAGCAGGACATAAACCCAACCCTCTCAAACAGAAGCAAGTCAACCACTGTCAACTCCTCAATCATTAGTAACCCGGCTTGCTAGCGTACATCAGCCATGATGAACTGAATGTTTATTTGCATACTTCGTCTACCATATGTTCGTTTTTGTCAGACAAAGACTGATGGACGCTGTAGAAGCGCCTTACAACCGCAATGATCGCCGTTGCAGCTCAGAGGAGTCGTTTTAAGAGCGCAGTGAAATAAATAAAACTCCGTGTCAGCGCCGTTGACCCGCTGTATAAGCGCCGTTGATGCGCCGTATAGCACAGCAGAGACGCGGTGACATCTCAGAGCGCGCGGTACAATCTCCATGCAAGCGCCACCGACAACCATAGCGTTTGCACTGCGACCTCTGTGCGCGCCGGCGGAGCTCCCATGGCGTTTTGGGAGATCTTACTGCGCCGCTAAGACGACCTTCCGTCGATCCCACTGCGCTCTTCACAGAACGCCGAGGGACGGCGTTTGTTTTGTGCATGCTCAAAATGCGCGCCGTCCCTCGGCGTCCTAGATGAATCCAACGCGTCTACTCGCGATGCCACTGCGTTGCTGTGAAGATGCTTGCGATGGTACAGCGCGTACCTCGGCGTTCTGCATTTTTTCTTGGATACCGTGGGATCGCCGCCCTGGTGTGACAGGGGTTTTACATAATACCCCCATTCCACAAGGCCGCGATCTACGGCGCTTTCAGAGAGCGCCGTAGATCGCCATGCAGAGCACCAAGAACGCCAAGAATGCTAACAGATCTTTAACGGATCGCCATCTGTCTACTCCCATGCACAATGATCCGTGGCGATCTGTTCAGAACGCCGTCACATCGCTACTTAATCGCTTAAGGGGCTTTCACAATTGGCGCACGAGCAGAAGCGACAAAATATTCGTGCGACCGATAAATTTTGATTTGGATCGTAACTGTTACCGAAATAATCGTATATGAAAAAGTATTCGTACGAAATTCGCACGATCTAAAGCGACCGTTGTGCAATGCAAACGAATTAAATCTTGCGATATATCTTGCGTCTATATACGACTGTTGTACAATGAAAGCGAATGTTGTAAGATAATGTGGTAGGATCGCGCGATTGATCAGGTGATCGGACGATTGAACGTGCGTCAATGCGATTGGACGTGGGGCGCTCGTGCGATCATGCGTTCAATGGTACGAATGCTCGTGCGAGTCAGAGGGGGTATATATACCGCCCGTTTCCGACGCTCTTCAGTTGACATAGTTGAATGCGAGAGAAGATACAGCCCAAGAAGATGACCAAAGCAAAAGCCAAAGCAAAGCATGGCAAATTGAAGCTGATAAATCGTGCAATGATAGTAAAACGTTGCAAGATTACATGAGACACGTTGAGCAACAGTCTCATGGTTCGCAAAACACACGCATAGACTGCTGCGATTCATCTTACGACCTTTAAAAATCGTGCATCACTCTTGCGAGTACACAAAACGCTGCAAGATGTTCGTACTAATGTTCGTGCGTTGCATTGCGATAATTTGGATCGCATTCGGTCGCGTCTGAATAGTGTGCATGTCCACTATTTTGAAGAGACTTGATGCGACCACTAAAACGCATGCAACGAATGCGAGACATCGTGCAACGTATGCGAAAGCTCCAGCGAGGCTAAAAAATTCCGATCGCAAAGTGTTGTAAAGTGCTCGTGCGCCAATTGTGAAAGGGGCTTCAAATCGCTATCGAAACACAACTTGAACGTAAACATCGTAACTGGAGCGCTATCGGATCGCACAAGAGCAAAAATGTTCGCCAGTATGCCGGTCATCGCACTCCGATGTGATCCGATAGCGACTATTAGAGATGCAGAAGCGCTCGGTCATCTGGTTGTTATCTGAGAGGGAGTGGCCTCATAATCACCAGTCCGGCAGCGATCTGAGGCGATCTACGGCGCTCAGTATGAGCGCGCAGAGCGCCGTAGATCGCGGCCTAGTGGAATGGGGGTATTAGTCCAGTAGTTTTATCCCGAAATCGTTACATTTATTGTCCTTTGAGGCCCGGTCCGGGTGTAAGTCCGGGTTATAAATATCACTGTCTGCATTAGAATCAGTACAACCAAAAACGACAAAATCTCTCTTTTGACCGACCCTGCTGTTAAAATCACCACATAGATAAACATATCACAGATTCTTGAAAAAGACAAACATACTTATCAACTTTCATGAGTTTTCTTACTGAAAATGTGGCCTCTAGAGCATACCCCAGGTTTTTTTTTTTTTTTTTTTTTTAATAAGATTTGACCCAGTGACCTTGTTTTTTGACCCCAAGTGACCGTTTTTCGAAGTTGTCCGATAAACATTCTGATTAAGTTTCATGAGTATCATACTAAAAATGTAACCTCTGGAGCGTACCCAAGGTAAAAATTGACAACGGAAAACAGACGCCGGACGATGACGTCACACACAGTACAATCACAAAAGCTCAATTTGAGCTAAATTGTGAGCTAAAAATAATCTCGAAATCGATCAACAATTTTTTTCAATATCATCAGTCACATTATTTTTTGTACCTGAAGGGACATATTCCTTTTCTCCGTATATTTTTCCTCTTTGCTACTCTTGTGCAAGGTTTGGTTCGTCTAAATACGAGTATGTATTTCGGGGGAAATAGTTGCGATTTTTTTTTTTTACAAAAAGTAACTTCGAAATCGATTAACAAAAGTAACGTGTTTTCATCTAGAACTGCCAAGGTTTTTCGCTAGTATTTTTAAGAACTGTAGTTTTTTTCTTAAGATAAACCAATACTAACTAATAATGACAACCCCTCAACCCTTTACCGGGCAATTTCCTGGTTCTAGCGCTCCGGAAGAATAGTCTGAAAACATTGTGGGAAAAGGAGAAAATGCTGGTAACCAGCATTTTCTACTTTTCCCACAAAGTATTCTGTCCTGTTAAGGACAAAGCCCATTATTTGAACCATACTTGAATTATGGTTTGCAAATGCTTTCAGTTTGGGGCAAGTTTAAAAGTTTGTAATGTGGTAATGAGTTAAAATATCTGTGGTTAGAGGATGTACTGATTTATTGCTGCAATACAGATATGATCATAATGAGTCTTATCACGTTGTTTACAAAAACAATTTCCAACCCGATAAACAAAATATAGCGTGTTTTTATAGGACTGTCAGTCAAATCTAATTTGTAAACTAACTGAGGGCAATTACTAAAAAAAAAAAACGTGAAGACAGAGTTATGGTTCTTGTGATGTGCACATGTCCTCAACGTTATCTATATGCAAACGAAGTTGAAAATCAATAGCTTTCAATACTTTCGAAGTTATGCTCTGGACAAAATCCAATTTGTAAAGTAACAAAGTGCACTTATTCCAAAAATAATGAGGACAGAATTATGGATCTTGTGTACTGCACTTGTTCTAAACATGATCTATCTATATATGAAGTAAAAAATCAATAGCTTTCATACCTTGGATGTTATTTTGCAGACAAAAATCTAATAAAATAAATAAATAAATTAATTAATTAATTAATCAATTAATTAACATCATAAATAATGACTATTGAGTAATGCTTCTTATGCACTGCATTTCTTCTCAGTGTGATCTATACGCGTATGAAGTTAGAATGCAACATCTCTCATACTTTGGAAGTTATGCTCTGGACAAAAATCCGACATGTAAAAAAACAAAGGGCGATAACTCCAAAAATGATGACAACAGAGTTATGGTAAATTTGCACTGCACTTTTCCTCAATGTAGTCTATCTTCAAAAAGGTTTAAAGTCGACAACTTTTATACTTTGGAAGTTATGCTCCAGACAAAAATCCAACATGTAAAATTAAAAAGGGTAATAAATCCAAAAATAATGATGACAGAGTTATGGACCCTGTGAACTGCTTTTTTCTTCAATGTGGTCTGCATATAAAGTTTGAAGCTGACAACTTTTATACTTTGGAAGTTATGCTCTAGACAAAAATCCAACATGTAAAATTACAAAGGGTAATAAATCCCAATATAAGGATGACAGAATTATGGATCTTGTGCACTGCAGTTTTCCTAAATTTGGTCTATCTACATGTGAAGTTTGAAGTTGATAGCTTTTATATCTTGGAAGTTATGCTCCTGACAAAAATCCTACATGTAAAATAACGAAGGGCAATAACTCAAAAAATAATGACAAGAGTGTTACAGTTCTTTTGCACTGCACTTCTCTTCAAAATGGTTTATCTACATATGAAGTTTGAAGTTGATAGCTTTTATACCTTGGGAGTTATGCTCCAGACAAAAATCCAAATGTAAAATAAGAAAGGGCTATAACTCTTAAAATAATGACAAGTGAGTTATGGTTCTTTTGCTCTGCACTTCAAGATCGTAAGGTCATGCACATTCTGTTTAAATATGATGAGATCTAGTCAGAAAATGAAGGAGCAGCAGTGTAAAATAAGTCAAATTTAGCAATTTCTATGAATTTGCGATTGATATCGTCCAAGATCTAAAGTTCATGTATATTTTGTTACAATGTGATTAGGATTGGTGAAAAATTGTAGGAGCTACAGTGAAAACAAAGTCAAATTAAGCATTTTTATTTATTTTTTTTTCAAAGGCAGATAACTCTAAACACACTTGTCCAATCATGCTGAAAACCCATCTCATCTGAGATCGTAAGGTCGTGTACATTCTGTTAAAATATGATAAGGTTTTGCCGAAAGATGAAGGAGTTGCAGTGCAAACAAAGTGAAATATAGCATTTTTTTTTTTTTTTTTAATTTCAAGGTCAGATAACTCTAAACACATTGGTCCAATCATGCTGAAAATCGATCACGTCCAAGATCTCAAGGTCATATAGATCTACATTCTGTTACCATATTATTGGTGAAAAAAATGAAGGAGGTAGAGTGTAAACAAAGTCAAATTAAGCAATTTTTCAAATTCAAGGGCAGATAAATCTGAACTTTCTAGTCCAGTCACGCTCATTCGAGATCTTGTGGCCATATACACTTTGATCAAGTTTGGCTCTGATTGCTTAATATGAAAATAGGCAATGCCTAGAAACGGGCGAAAGAGACTTTTTTCTCAGACATAATTAAAACAAACGACCTAACCAACCCAAAACAATGCGACAAGCACTCTTCCTATCTCTTTGTCCCAAATCTCCTGAAATATCTTTATCCAATCCTCTACATGTATGTAGTACCCAACTATCTATCCCTAGTCTTCTTGTCAGCTTTCTCAAAATCAACAATATTTACAACACTCTTTTTCTTCATTAAATAACGATTGGAGAAGTAATTTTTTCATTAGCCTTACGAATAAAGTGTTAAAAAACACAAGACGTAGGTAAGGGTGTTGAAGAAACCGAAGCGAACACGAAATAACTAAGGCGAACTGCAAGAGGACGAACGGGATCAAGGCCGAGATCAGAAAATGACGTCAAAGCAAGAATGTCGCACTGCGTAGTTCATATGTCATTGAAACTAACAATATTGATATTTTTTCCCAATATTTTTGTTATGATACGCGAACAAAAGGAAATGTAGATGAATTGCATTTTAAGAAATTTCAACAAAATTTAATTAAAATTAATCTTGAGGATTTAGTCTGAATGTGTTGAATTCTTCTTGTAATAAACCAACGTTCTGGTTGTCAAGGAAGTTGAAGTACGGATACATTCCAACCTTTTGGAAAAATTCAAAATGGCCGAAAAACTGTTCTTCAGGGTTGAGATATGACTAAATACGTGTAACCTATAGGCGGTCTTTCGCCCGTAATATTTGTGGACGCTAGAGTGTAAACATCAAAGTGTGGACGGACGACCACGAGCTAAAAAGCTGCAAGTTTTGTAGGAAACGAAAACAGTTTATTACTCAAATATTTTTTATTACAAAGCTTTTTCAAAACAAAGAACTGCATTTCACACAAGTTTATCATTTTGCCAGTGTGTTAAAGTGATGTTCGTTTATAAATAAATAGATTTTTGTTTGGTTTTTAACGCCATTTTCAACATTATTTCAGTTTTCACGTGCACCTATCCATGCTTCTATGAAGTTTCTTTTACAAGCACATTGCATACTGTTATTCCCAAGCCACTGGCTGCTTTCCAACATGAGCATAATTGAAACATCGGTCAGCCGTGAGAGCGGAATGAATCCTGTCGCAATGACCATCATCAATCCTTAAAGAGAAATCAACCGAGCTGGGGATTCGAACCTGCGACCATCTGTACATTACTGACTGAGCTACCGAGGTCGGAATAAAAGTATTTACATAGCAGATAAGTATGAGCCATTCTCTGTGAAATGGGGGATTAATACATCTGCAAAAAGTATCGATCCAGGTCAGCCTGCGTGGACTGCGCAGGCTGACCTTGGTCAATAGTTTTTACTTTCGTTAAATTTTCAGCATGTCCATTGACGCTTTTACCTTAGGAGCCAGTCGTTAGAAAAAATAGATTTTGTGAATCCATAATTAAGCCGTACTGTGGCAAAAGGGGGCTCGATGCATCTGCGAAAAGTATCGACCCAGGTCAGCCTGCGCAGTCGGGTGAGGCTGACCTGGGCCGAAACTTTTCGCTGTCGGTCATTTTTCTGCATGTCCAAGGATCATTCTACTTCATGATTAAGTCGGTTGTTATAAAGGTGACACTTATGGATACATAATTATGTGATTACTTGCTTGATAAAATTGCATCACGGAAATACATTAAGCCCCCTTTTGCCAGAGCATGGCCCAATTATGTGATTAATTGCTTAGTAAATGCATCACGGAGATGCCTCAAGCCCCCTTTCGCCAAAGGATGGCTCAAGTATATATAGAAGCAGGCAAAGTTGTCTAGAGGATCTTAACTTCCTCTTTAGCTGCCCGCTTAATATTTTCGACTCTTTTCGAGGTCAAAAAGCCTATTTCTGCTGCAGTTGAAGGAAATTTTACGAGCCGAAGATTAACATCAAGTGGCGGGGGGTGTAGTTCCAAGATTAGACTGCAGGCGCTATGCAGTCTGATCTTGAGCAAAGCCGTCAGTAAAAAGTTATGTATGTTGCAAACAGCAATGAAAGAGTTAACCCTTACCACACATTCCCTACTTTTAACAACTCTGAGAAAGAAGGCGTTAAAAAAAAAACTGTTGAAAAAGGAAAAAAAAAAAATGTTGAGAACCAATGTTTTTTATACTTTCAAAAACGAATTGCATCTTTTGAACAACACTAGATCAACCATTTACCTCAAAATCCCGACTTTCACCGACCTTGAAAAAGAAAGCTATTGAAAACATTTTGGGAAGAGGGGAAAATACTGGTAACCACCTTTCCCTAGACAAATTTCAATTTTTCAGTCACATTTATTTGGTAGTCTGCAAATGCTTTCAATTTAGACAAGTCTTAAATCTGGTCGTTTGTTAAAGAGCTAATTGTCTGCAAATACTTCAAACTTGGATAACTCATAAATCATGTTGTGTGGTAAAGAATGGACGCACCTTTTATGTTTTTTACTTAAAATGACCAGCTCTTAAAAATTTATTACTTCCTTACCTCCTTAGATCTACTTACTTAGGATGGAACTTCCTAGAATATGGTAGCAAAACACTTCAGTGGACAATCCCGTTTCAAAAAAAAGAAAAAAAATTCCACATACTAGTAAACGAATTTAACTCTTCAGCAAATACAACAAGATAATTTGTTGAAATGATACCCCCGCCGAAAAAAGACCTCTTTTGATACAAACATGTAAGACGTATTGTGTTTTGCATCATGTACACGTGGCCTTTTTGTTAGTAGTCCATAATGAAATTATACATTAAGCTCCCTTTTTCCATGACATGGCATTTCATTTAGTACAAACAAACAATGATTGTCTGTGGCTTATGATAAACAATATAAATATGAAGTTTCATAAAATTTTGTCCAGCAGTTAAAGAGATATTGGTCTACAATGGAATAAAATATCAAGCCCAGTTTTTTCCATGACACGTTATTAAATAATAATTAAATAAGAGGGCCTTGATGGCCCTGAAGTCGCTCACCTGAGCCTTTTGACCAAACGTGACCAATTTCCAGTCTCTTACGAGATATTATGACAAAAATTCAAACAAGCTTTCATAAGCATTTGAATTAAAATTTGGCTTCTAGCGTGTATTAAACTTATTTCTAGAATTTGTCGCAGTGGCCAATTTTTTAGCCCAACATAGCCAATTTTGCAACGTGTTGTAGATATTATCAAAACAAAGATTCTGACCACCTTTCATGACTATTTGACATTTAAATGTGGCCTCCAGAGTGAACAGAAGGTTTGTCCAAGATTTGACCAGGCCAACTACTGACCCAATGTGGCCATATCTAATAATATTTATTATCAAGGAAAAGATTCTGACTAATTTTCATTAGTATTGGACATAGAACATGACCTCTTGAGCGTACACAAGATATTTTACAGATTTCACCTGGTGACCTATTTTTGACCTGATGTGACCCATTTTTAATTTCATTTGAGATATCATCAAGAAAGACATTGTGACCAACTTTCATGAGCAATGGAATGAAAATGTGGCCTCTAGAGCGTACAAAAGGTTTTTTTCAAAGTCATCTAAGACATATAAAAAAGACATACTTTCTGACCAAATTCTAAGAGTATATGACTGAAAATGGGGCCTTTACAGCATACGCAATATTTTTCAAAGATCTGACCCAGCGACCTAGTTTTTTACCCAACATGACCCATTTTTAAACATCAAGACAATCATTCTGACCAACATTTATGCCTATTTGACTGAAAATGTGGCCTCTAGAGGGTATAAAGGTTTTTTGCAAGATTTTACCTAGTGACCTAGTTTTTAGCCTGATGTGACCCTTTTCAAACTCATCCCAGACGTCATCAAGACAAACATTCTGGCCAATTTTCAAGACTATTGGACTGAAAATATGGCCTGTAGAGCTTACACAAGATTTTTCATAGATTTGACATAGTGACCTAGTTCTTGACTTAACATGACCCATTTTCGAACTCTTCCGAGATATTATCAAGACAAAGATTCTGACCAACTTTCAAGAGTATTTGACTGAAAATGTGGCCTCTAGAGCGTACACAAGGCTATTCTGAGATATGACCTAGTGACGTAGTTTTTGACCCGACATGACCCATTTTCGAACTCTTCTAAGATATCATCAAGACAAATATTCTGACCAACTTCAAGAGCATTGGACTGAAAATCTAGCCTCTAGAGCGTACACAAGGTTTTTCTAAGATTTGACCTAGTGACCTAGTTTTTCACCCGACATGACCCATATTTTAAGTCATATGAGATATCATCAGGACAAACATACTGACCAGTTTTCAAGAGCATTTGACTGAAAATGTGGCCTCTAGATTGTACACAAACTTTTTCTAAGATTTGACCTGGTGACCTAGTTTTTCACCTGACATGACCCATTTTCAAACTCATTCGAGATATCATCAAGACAAACATGCTGACAAAGTTTCATAAGTATTGGGCTGAAAATGTGGCCTCTAGAGCGTACACAAGCTAAAATTTGACGACGGACGATGCACGACGGATGCCGGACGACGGATATGGCGCGATCACAGAAGCTCACCTTGAGCACATTGTGCTCAGGTGAGCTAAAAAAAGATATCGGCGGATTATCATACGGAACACATGTATAAAGTTTCAGCAATTTTCATAAAGAAAATATCTATCCGGACGGACGGGCAAACACACGAGCAGACAGATAGGCAGACGGACGGGCAAACACACGAGCAGACAGATAGGCAGACGGACGGGGGACAACGCAAAAACTATATCCGTCTCTCTTCGGCTGGGGATAAAAAAATGGAGGCATATATTTTGAAATCATTTGAAAAAGAAAATTTAACCGTGGCTCAAATGATATGATTTGTCTCAGAAAGGGAAGAAAGCATTTTGGGAAAAGATGAAAATGCCCTTTTCCCAAATATATTTTCAGAAGCCTTCTACCTCAGTGTCGTTTGAACTCGGGATTGTGTGGTAAACAGTTGAAAAAAAAAATGTCCTTGCTGACCCTTTGTAAACTAATGGCTGTTTAAGGTTTACATCTTATTTATTTCCTTAAAGTGACAATAAAGCCCAAAAGTAAACAAAGCGGGTGTTTAAATGCATTTAAATTTATATCATATCATTTAAAAGTACGGAAACTATTGTGAAGATGACAATCTGTCATTATACGGTCGGTCCAAGTGTTAGTCGCTGACAGAGAAATTAATTTCAAAACTAGATTAGCTGTGTTTTTTGTTTACTTTTTGCCTGATTTTAAAATTCCTTTTTTCTGTCAGTGACTAACACATGGCCGGACCAAACGATAACAGACTGCCATCTTCAGAATATTTTCCATACTTTTAAATGGTATGATTTAGATCTAAATGTATTATAACACCTGCTTTGATGTTTTTGCTTCTACTGGGCCTTTAAGTTTCAAACACCACACGGGCCAAAACCCAATGGCAACATACATGTACTCGAACATGATGCACATTACAAAATATAAAGTAATGAATCAGTGCATTCAAAAAATATCATCAAATGAAAAAAGAACGAAATGCTCTATAAACATTTGGCCTCCAAAGAACCTTTTTGTGGACAGTGTAGATTAAGATCAGACTGCACAGAACGTGCAGTCTAATCTTGGGCCTACACTGCCAGATAAGGAGATATCTGTCCTCCCAAAAATACCTTTTAAATAGAAAAATGGGGTTTTACTATTGGTTTGAAAAATTCAGCAAGTTAAGGATTAAAAGACTTAAAACAGTTTATAGTAATATATAAACATGAAAACAACATTGTAGATGTATTGGCGTCGTCCTCTATAGGAAAAAGAAAATAAGTTGCCGACTCAGTGACTTTTTGCGGACAGTGCAGATCAAAAATAGACTTCACAGAACGTGTGGTCCGATCTTGATCTACACTGTCCGACTAGGTGATATTTTCCTCCAAAAAATAACTCTGAAATATCATTATATGGGTCTTTACTATCGGCTTGAAAATTTCATTTAACTTTTTTAGCAGGATAAGGGTTAAGATAGTCAGCCAGCCATTTCGGACAAAATGTGCGGGTATCAACCACTTGTATCTAGTAACTGATCCAGCCTTAACCTGCTAAATAAGAAAAATGAAACTTTCGAGCCGATAGTGAAAACCCCAATTCTTACTATGTCAAAGATATTTCGGGAGAAAAATAGCTCCTTATCGGACAATGCAGATCCAAGATCAGACTGCACGTTCTGTGCAGTCTGATCTTGATCTACAACGTCAGCAAAAGTCATTAAGTCGCACTTAGCAGCCTAACAATGTTTACTACCTCCAGAACGACAATATTAGGCTATTTAAGCTAATAAGAGCCATGCCTAATCTTTCATGAACATCATGCTGCTAGCGATAGTAAGTACCTTTTTACGATACATGTACAAGAAATACTTGTAAAGAAAACTTATACGGAGTAAAAGAACTTGAAAATGAATATCTAAACTTTTTTTTTGGAGGGGGCGAGAAAGGGGTGGGGGGGGGGGGCCTCTGTCCTTGCGTTTTCTGTTAATTTAGCCAACCACACACACACACATACAAAAAAAAAAAAACAAGTAAAAGCACAAATATTGTATGTCAAGGTTCTTTTATGCACTTGCGTAAATTGTGCATTATTGGCGTTATGTCCTTGCGGGTTCGGGTGTGTGAAGTTGGCACTAAGTTCGATAATCGGACTTCGATATTCAATATCGAAATGAATATGCGGATGAGTTGAATTTCATGCCGCAGTAAATTCGCGTTTTTTTCAAACTCAAGGGATAGTTACGAAAATTAACGACTCCTGATGCGAATATCGAAATGAATTTCATGCTAGCAGCAGCTTCGCGTTTTTTTTTTATGTATGGGCATAGGGATGGTGTATGAAATCGAATGTCGATTTGAATATCGAAATGAATTTCATGCCAGCAGCAGATTCGCGTTTTTTCATCTATTGGCATAAGGATGGTGTATGAAATCGAAAATGTCGATTTGAATATCGAAATGAATTTCATGCCAGCAGCAGATTCGCGTTTTTTCATCTATTGGCATAAGGATGGTGTATGAATTCGAATGTCGATTTGAATGAATATCGAAATAAATAACATGCGAGCAGCAAATTCGCATTTTTTCATGTGTGGGCATAAGGATGGCGTATGAAATCGAATGTCGATTTGAATATCGAAATGAATATCATGCCAGCAGCAGATTCGCATTTTTTCATGTATGGGCATATGGATGGTGTATGAAATCGAATGTTGATTTTAATATCGAAATGAATTTCATGCCAGCAGCAGATTCGCATTTTTTTATGTATGGGCATAATGATGGTGTATGAAATCGAATGTCGATTTGAATATTGAAATGAATATCATGCCACCAGCAGATTCGCGTTTTTTTTTTATGTATGGGCATATGGATGGTGTATGAAATCGAATGTCGATTTGGATATCGAAATGAATTTCAGGCCAGCAGCAGATTCGCGTTTTTTTATGTATGGGCATAATGATGGTGTATGAAATCGAATGTCGATTTGAATATCGAAATGAATATCATGCCACCAGCAGATTCGCGTTTTTTTTTTTTTTTTTTTTTATGTATGGGCATATGGATGGTGTATGAAATCGAATGTCGATTTGAATATCGAAATGAATTTC
Source organism: Hippopus hippopus (assembly GCA_946811185.2). Classification (NCBI taxonomy): domain Eukaryota; kingdom Metazoa; phylum Mollusca; class Bivalvia; order Cardiida; family Cardiidae; genus Hippopus; species Hippopus hippopus. Next base: position 10,011,970 of record OX328110.1, read on the forward strand.
ATGCCAGCAGCAGATTCGCGTTTTTTCATCTATTGGCATAAGGATGGTGTATGAAACCGAATGTCGATTTGAATATCGAAATGAATATCATGCCAGCAGCAAATTCGAATTTTTTCATGTATGGGCATAAAGATGGCGTATGAAATCGAATATCGATTTGAATATCGAAATGAATATCATGCCAGCAGCATATTCGCTTTTTTTCCTGTATGGGCATATGGATGGTGTATGAAATCGAATGTCGATTTGAATATCGAAATGAATTTCATGCCAGCAGCAGATTCACGTTTTTTTCCTGTATGGGCATATGGATGGTCAATGAAATCGAATGTCGATTTGAATATCGAAATGAATTTCATGCCAGCAGCAGATTCGCGTTTTTTTCCTGTATGGGCATATGGATGGTCCATGAAATCGAATGCAGATTTGAATATCGAAATGAATTTCATGCTATCAGCAGATTCGCGTTTTTTTTTTTTTTATGTATGGGCATAAGGATGGTGTATGAAATCGAATGTCGATTTGAATATCGAAATGAATGTCATGCCAGCAGCATATTCGCATTTTTTCATGTATGGGCATAAGGATGGTGTATGAAATCGAAAATGTCGATTTGAATATCGAAATGAATGTCATGCTAGCAGCAGATTCGTCTGTTTTTATGTATAGGCATAAGGATGGTGTATGAAATCGAATGGCGATTTGAATATCGAAATGAATATCATGCCAGCAGCCAATTCGCATTTTTTATATGTATGGGCATATGGATGGTGTATGAAATCGAATGTCGATTTGAATATCGAAATGAATTTCATGCCAGCAGCAGATTCGCGTTGTTTTATGTATGGGCATAAGGATGGTGTATGAAATCGAATGTCGATTTGAATATCGAAATGAATTTCATGCCAGCAGCAGATTCGCATTTTTTTATGTGTTGCATAAGGCTGGTGTATGAAACCGAATGTAGATTTGAAAGTCGGAATGAATATCATGCCAGCAGTAGATTCGCCTGTTTTTATGTATGAGCATATCGATGGTGTATGAAATCGAATGTCAATTCGAATACCGAAATGAATATCATGCCAGCAGCAGATTCGCGTATTTTTATGTAAGGACATACGGAGGATATGTAAAAATTTAATGTCGATTTGAATATCGAACTGAATTTCATGCTAGCAGCAGATTCCCGTATTTTTATGTGTTGGCATTTTCATTTTATATGAAATCAAATGTAGATTTGAAAATCGAACTGAATTTCACGCTAGCAGCAGATTCGCTTAAATTTCTGTACTGGCATAACGACTATGTATGCAATCGAATGTAGGGTTGAATATCGAACTGAATTTCATGCTAGCAGCAGAATCGCTAAAATTTCTTTACTAGCAATAGATGATGCATGAAATCGAATGTAGGTATGACTATCGAACTGAAATTCATGCTAGCAGCCAGTTTGCTAAAATATTTGTACGGGCATAAAGACTGTGCATGAAATATAATGTAGATTTGAATATCGAATCGAATTTCATGCTAGTAATTTAGAACAATTTGTCACCTAAATATGCCCAAGTACTTATTGTTGTCAGATAGGCTGTTTATTCAAGATGATTGTGAATTTCTTAAAACGCATGGGAAAAGTCGTCTATTGCACAAGATACGTTCCTTCTTGTATGCATGTACACAAAAAAAGCATTCACCTCACAAAAAGGTCAATGATTTAAATCAGTGAACGTGAAAGTAGTTTCTTTTGTGAGTAAAATATCAATATTGGTAGATAAAAAGCATTGAATATATATTAGAAATTTATCAGTTATAAAATCATCTACAGAATGAACAAAATGGAAATAAGGGATGCATAACCTTTTGTGTGTGTGTGTGTGTGTCATTCTGTAGATTTAAATATAGTTTGACATAGTTTCATTATCATGTCCATTTTATCTCATGTATAATGCATTTATGTTGTCATTTTTATTTAGAAATAAAATTATCTTTGTACAGTTTTCATACTAGAACATAGAAAGGAGTGCAACTATGTAAGGAGTAACGTTATGTCTATGTTTTATGGGTATTGAAAAACCACATGATACAATAAAACACGGTGCAAGGGTGATTGAACTAAAGTAAGATCATTCAGCTACGTCGAAAAAAGAAATCGAGAAAAATAATTTGACTAATTACTTAAAACCCCCAGACTAAATAAGGGTAAGTAAATGTTCTTTTTCACAACCTTTGGACGTTATGCAAAAAATTACAGCATATTTTTGTTATTCTTCATATTCTATGTGTGTCATGTGAACAGACATTACCTTTACTAGTGTAGACTAATTAAGTACAAGTAGTGGTAGTAGTAGTAGTAGTAGTAGTCGAATTCTCTAGTCATCCATCAGTAATATATTCACCCGTTTCCATTTTTAAGAAAATTCATACTATTTGCATAAGGTTGCCTGTTTAAAAATAGCTACTAAGACAAACGCTTAAAGCAGATAAGTTTTTTTTAACTAACTTTCACTTTACATGAGAAGTAAAGTTATATACAAGAAATTGGATTTGATTTGGCAGTGCGGCTACTTAAGAAAAATCCAAACTGGGTCTTAATTTCTACTCATGTAAGCTAAAAAAAAAAACTCTATTTGTCATAAAACTGTATGTATAACCGACTCAGGTTTGCTCTCAGAGGGTAGAATCTTTAAAGGTGGGTATTTAGATTTTTCACATCTCACCAAATTAAAAAATATATATATCACTGAAATTTATATGAAAAAACAATACAAATCATCAATAATTAAGAATCATAAAATTACAAAAAAAAAAAAAAAAAATTATGGTGTTCCCTTAAAAGGCTACGTAGCCTCTTAAGGTATTTTTAGATTTCGCGCCAGATATCAAGAAAGCATTGTGGGAATGTCAAGTGACAGGCACGTGAGTAATGACGCTTAAATTCCATAACATAACAAACATGTAATTATTTTCCACAATGTCTTCTTCGGACGCTGTGTTTGAAGCTTTGTCTGTGTATTTCCGGTATGTAAATGAGCGAGTTGCTCATGTAAAAATAGAACGTGTTTCCCGTCGGTGTCGACCTGGGCCGTAGTAAATCTCTAATTTCTCTTGTTGTCGGAAGGTTTTCGACTACTGGGGTTTTATGAATGAAAATTAAAAGGCTTTGGGAGTATAAGGATGATTTTTTTGTATTTTTGTAAATTTTTCGACCCAAAATCTGAAGGGCCACCTTTAAGGCACAATAATAACAGATAAGAACTTACCATTACGACGACACTTTTATTTTACAACTTGACTCGTCTTCTGGAATTCTGAAGCAATGAATTACAGGGTACTATTTTCACAACTTGCTGCTTGTTTTTGTCGATCTGCTGCTGACATGAGATTTAAATCGCTGATGAAATCTTTATTCGACTTCATAAACAATTTACATGCTCAAATCGAAATTTTCGCGAATCAGTTGCCGCCATGAAACTAGTATCACTTGTCGGATGCAGGACAACTCACCCCAAAGACAACTCGCCCCACAAAAAATTCGCCCCAAAATAACTCGCCCTACCTTCAAAAGACAACTCGCCTCAAATTCTGAGACAACTTGCCCCATTTTTATTACTATCAACTGTAGGTAATACCCCCGTCATACCAAACTCGTTCTCACTCCGTTCCGAAATTAGTTGCAAAACGGACTTAAACTGTTTTCGAACGGAGTGAACGTATAAGCAACCTTTCACGATCTGTTTACGAACTTAATGGACGGATTAGGACGGGAAAGGTGCTCCAGAACTTTGAGCCTGCTCAAATTTTTTGCCGTCCAACCCTTCCTGTAATTAGACTGAGTGACAACGTACTTAAAACGAAATTGACATACTACAAACGGAACTGCCATACTTCGATCCTGTCACGGTGTAGCCGGGCATCAAATGGCAGTGCGTTTGCATTTTACCGACAGAAATTACACGTCCTATCCCGACCGCAGCCCGATTTACGATTTTTGTTGACCGGGTTAAGACTTTCTATGAACAGGTTTGGTGAGACAGGGGCTTCAGGCATTATCAGGCAAAAATTACACGTTCTACCCGCAACCCGTTTTCCGATTATGTCAGGGCGGGGTAAGACGTTCTAAGAACTAGTTTGGTGTGACGGGGGCCTAAATAAGATAGAAGTCTACAAATGTTATGATTTTTATTCGGTTTTTATATTCAAATGTGTGGTGATTAATGCCATGCCAAATGTGTTTAACGGCGACAATTCACATATTCATGGTTCCTTACTATCTAAAACCCATCTTTGGATCTGCAGGCAAGCTGTTTCGCCTTCATTTCAACTGAAATCATCGAGAAAGCGCTAGTAAGCCCTTGTAGACTCATGAAACATCGTGGTGAAAAGCATCGTTTTGAGATTGCTCCGTGGGGAGAGGTATACATGTATGTAATTAACCTTTAACCACATAATTCCGAATTTGACGATCCTGCGGTAGACGGCTTTTGTGGGAAAATGTGAAAATGTTGGTAACCGGGACTTTCTCATTTTCCCACAATGTTTCTGACCCATTAAAGACAAATTTAATAATTTGAGTTCAAAATCAAATTTTACCTACTACTGTACAAATACGACTTACAACCCTGCAGTTGGTCGCATTTGAAAAATCATGGAAACATGCGCAGTAATTATTTTTTTACAAGTCAGGGCCGTTGTCGGCTTGTTAAAAGTGGTACGGCTATGGAATGCAAATCAATGGAATGCATTTGGCGTTCCCTGACAGCCGAAGGCACAAGTGTGTGTGTGTGTGGGGGGGGGGGAGGGGGGGCAAGACAGGAGATATCCCCTCTAGTGACGGATGTTTCGGGGTCTACCTCTTGAAGACTTTTTATTTCGTTACAGGGCATTTTGCAGGATACAGAACGAAACCCACACTAAGTTTAGCCTATTTCTGTCAGTGTTAAGTACTACCACACAGGACCTCGATTTAACGTCTCATCCGAAAGACTATTAGTATTTTTAGATAGCCAGCCATGGGGCTCGAACCCACACCCTCAAGTGACCCAAGACTTGATGCTTACACGTCCTACGCTCTACCAGTTGAGCTTTGCCGGCTGGTCAACTCAGAAAGATTGATTGAATTTGCGTTTATTTATTGTCACCACGCGTTTCCCATATGGGCGAAGCCCCCTGAAGACTGTTAGTTTTGTTCCGAGGGATAGTGCAACATACAGGTTACAACCACCCTAAGTTACGCCCTGTTCTTTAACGTGCTCGGTTTATGGCACCATCACACGGGAAATCGGTTTAACGTTTCATCCGAAAGACTATTGGTAATTATAGATGGTCAGCCGTGGGGCTTGAACTCTCACCCTATAATAACCAAAGACTTGACGTTTACAATTCAGGTACGCTCTAACACCTGGGCAATGCGGGCTGGTCCAGTTCAGAAAGGCAGTTTGTCAAAAACTTTATACTTGATCTGGCCGTCGGCATGTTGTTTGATTTCATTTCATAACTAGTTTGTTTGGTGAAATGAGTTGTCTAAATATATTCGATTGCATACACCATCTGTATGCCCGCGTTGAAATTTTTGTGTATCATACTGCAGTATGAAATTCATTTTGATATTCAAATCGTTATTCGACTTTATACATCATATGCATGTATATATGCAAATACAATGTCGTTTGGAAATCTGCTGCTCGCATGAAACTCACGTCAGTATTAGATTGTACACACTTTATACATGAGCATTCATTTATTGATATCCATTATTGTCATTTTTATTGTTTTTCCTCCAAATAGGTGAACATTTTAACAACAGTAATGAAATATATACAACAGAAAAGAAGGGGGGGAAAAAAAAAGAAGTATTCAGCAAAAACGGTTAGAATGAGTAACATTGCACAACTAAATTACAACCTGAAAATGGCACTTGCAAAAAATATGAAAATCAAGTTTTGGAACTTTGCAACGATAACGAAATGCAAGGTCAAAAAATGGACCAAACAAAAATATGGAACAAAAGAATAAATGGACAAATGAACAGACGCCTAGAATAAATGCATTAAGTGAGCACGTGAATATATATTTATAAAATAAATAATCACTCAATCACTCGATCAATCAATCAATCAATCAATCGAGCGATCGATCAGTCACTACCAATAGAAGTGCTCTAGTTAGCGACCCCTTAAAAGATACTACAAAATTTCATATAAGACAGGGTAATACGTTCACAAATTAATGTTGGTTTTTACCGAACTGCTTCTGACAGAAGATTCAGATCGATGGTGAAATCTTTATTCGATTTCATAAATTGTTTACATGCTCAAATTTAAAGATTTCATGGATCAGTTGCCGACATAAAACTCGTATAAATTATTAATTCTATATTTGATTTCATAGACCGTTTTCATGTCCGCAGAGAAATTATTCCGAACCATATTCTAGTATGACATTCAAAATCGTTATTCGGTGTTAAACCCCATCTATATACACCTTGCCTATGACCATTTCGAAATTTCGCAAATCCGTTGTTTGCATAAAATTCATATCTATATTCAAATAGATATTTTATTTCTGATAAGAACAATAAGTACGGGTAATTTTTCTGTAAAGAATCTACATGTAATGCCGTCATGAAATCATACCAATATTTAAATGCCAATGTTGATAATTTTGCGAATCGGCTTCTTGCATGAAATTCAGATAGATATTTGAAATGATATTTGATTCCAAATATCATTCATATGTCCATATTGATATTTTTGCAAATCTACAAATATTTTTGCTTCTTCAAAACCTGCTCTTCATTGAAAACGCCATCTTCGTGCCTGAATTAACATTCGATTTCATTCATTATCTACATCCTCATATTGACTTTTTTTGCGATTCTACTGCAAACAGAAAATTCACTTCGATATTCAAACCTACATTTGATTGCATAAACAATCAATATGTCCATATAGATTTTTTTCCGAATCTGCTGCTAGCATGAACTTCACTTCAACATTCAAATCTACATTCGATTTAATGAATTATCTACGGGCCCGTGCAGAAATTTTGGCGAATCTACTGCTAGCATGAAATTCAGTTCGATATTCAAACCTACATTCGATTTCATACATCATCTACAGCCCGTGAAGAAATATTGGCGAATCCTCTACTAGCCTAAGATTCAGTTCGATATTCAACTCTATATTCAATTCCATACAAAATCCCAATGCCCATACAAACATTTAGCGAATCTGCTGCTAGCATGAAATTCAGCTCGATATTGAAATCTACTTTGGATTTCATACTGTATCTGCATAGCATACAGATTTTTTTTTTTTTTTTCGTATCTGCTGCTAGCATGAAATTCAGTTCCAAATTAAAATCTTAATTCGACTAAATAAACAATCTACATGACCATTTAGAATTTTAACCGAATCTTCTGCTAGCATGAAATTCATTTCCAAATTGAAATCTCAGTTCGGATTAATAATCCATCTACATGACCGTATAGAAAGATTACCGTATGAAATTCAGATTCAAATCTACATTCAATTGCATACACAGTCTTTATGCCCGTTCAAAAAATCTAGCGAATCTGCTGCTAGCATGAAATTCAGTTCAACATTCAAATATACATTCGGTTTCATGCATTACTTTCACGCCAGTAAAGAAATTTTAGCGAATCTGCTGCTAGCATGAGATTCAATTCGATTTTCAAATCTACAAACGATTTCATTCATCACTTTCATGCCCCTACAAAGTTTTTTCGAATCTGCTGCTTGCATGAAATTAAGTTCGATATTCAAATCTACATTCTGTTTCATGCATCATCTTCATGCGCGTACAAAAATTTTAGCGAATTTGCTGCTAGCATGAAATTCAGTTCGATATTCAAATCTACATTCGATTTCATAAACAATCTAATACCCGTACAGAAACTTTTCGAATCTTCTGCTAGCATGAAATGAATTTTTATATACAAATCTACGTTCGATTACATACTGCAGCAGCCTGCCGATACAGATAATAATTCGCGATTCTGCTGCTAGCATGAAATTCATTTCGATATTAAAATCTACATTCGATTTCAAACACCATCCATATGCCCAGACATAAAAATACGAAAATCTGCTGCTAGCATGAAATTCTTTCAAAATCTACATTCGATTTCATACAATATCGTCCTGCCCATACATTAAAAGAAACGCGATCTGCTACTGGCAAGATATTCATTTCGATATTCAAATCTACATTCGATTTCATACACCATCAATATGCTTATACAAAAAAACAGGCGAATCTGCTGCTAGCATGAAATTCATTTCGATATTCAAATCGACATTCAATTTCATACAACATCCATATGCCCATACATGAAAAAACGCGAATCTGCTGCTGGCATGATATTCATTTCGATATTCAAATCTACATTCGATTTCATACACCATCAATATGCTTATACAAAAAAACAGACGAATCTGCTGCTAGCATGAAATTCATTTCGATATTCAAATCGACATTCAATTTCATACAACATCCATATGCCCATACATGAAAAAACGCGAATCTGCTGCTGGCATGATATTCATTTCAATATTCAAATCGACATTCGATTTCATACACCATCCTTCTGCTTATACATGAAAACAGACGAATCTGCTGCTAGCATGAAATTCATTTCGATATTTAAATCTACATTCGATTTCATAGACCATCCATATGCCTGTACAGGAAAAAACGCGAATCTGCTGCTAGCATGATATTCATTTCGATATTCAAATCGACATTCGATTTCATACACCATCCATATGCCCATACATAAAAAAAAAAAAAAATCGCGAATCTGCTGGTGGCATGATATTCATTTCGATATTCAAATCGACATTCGATTTCATACACCATCATTATGCCCATACATCAAAAAACGCGAATCTGCTGCTGGCATGAAATTCATTTCGATATTCAAATCGACATTCGATTTCATACACCATCCATATGCCCATACATAAAAAAAAAAAAAAAAAAACCGCGAATCTGCTGGTGGCATGATATTCATTTCGATATTCAAATCGACATTCGATTTCATACACCATCATTATGCCCATACATAAAAAAATGCGAATCTGCTGCTGGCATGAAATTCATTTCGATATTAAAATCAACATTCGATTTCATACACCATCCATATGCCCATACATGAAAAAATGCGAATCTGCTGCTGGCATGATATTCATTTCGATATTCAAATCGACATTCGATTTCATACGCCATCCTTATGCCCACACATGAAAAAATGCGAATTTGCTGCTCGCATGTTATTTATTTCGATATTCATTCAAATCGACATTCGAATTCATACACCATCCTTATGCCAATAGATGAAAAAACGCGAATCTGCTGCTGGCATGAAATTCATTTCGATATTCAAATCGACATTCGATTTCATACACCATCCCTATGCCCATACATAAAAAAAAAAAAAAAAACGCGAAGCTGCTGCTAGCATGAAATTCATTTCGATATTCGCATCAGGAGTCGTTAATTTTCGTAACTATCCCTTGAGTTTGAAATAAACGCGAATTTACTGCGGCATGAAATTCAACTCATCCGCATATTCATTTCGATATTGAATATCGAAGTCCGATTATCGAACTTAGTGCCAACTTCACACACCCGAACCCGCAGGGACATAACGCCAATAATGCACAATTTACGCAAGTGCATAAAAGAACCTTGACATACAATATTTGTGCTTTTACTTGTTTTTTTTTTGTATGTGTGTGTGTGTGGTTGGCTAAATTAACAGAAAACGCAAGGACAGAGGCCCCCCCCCCACCCCTTTCTCGCCCCCTCCAAAAAAACAGTTTAGATATTCATTTTCAAGTTCTCTTGAAGTTCAAGTTCTCGATTTCATACACCATCCTTATGCCTATACATAAAAAAGCGCAAATTTGTTGCTGGCATGATATTCATTTCGATATTCAAATCGACATTCGATTTCATACACCATCCATATCCCCATACATAAAAAAACGCGAATCTGCTGCTGGCATGACATTCATTTCGATATTCAAATCGACATTCGATTTCATACACCATCCTTATGCCTATAAATGAAAAAAGCGAATCTACTGCTGGCATGATATTCATTTCGATATTCAAATCGACATTCGATTTCATACACCATCCTTATGCCCATACATAAAAAAACGCGAATCTGTTGCTAGCATAATATTCATTTCGATATTCAAATCGACATTCGATTTCATACACCATCCATATGCTCATACATGAAAAAACGCGAATCTGCTGCTGGCATGATATTCAGTTCGATATTCAAATCGACATTTGATTTCATACACCATCCTTATGCCCATACATAAAAAAACGCGAATCTGTTGCTAGCATAATATTCATTTCCATATTCAAATCGACATTCGATTTCATACACCATCCATATGCCCATACATGAAAAAACGCGAATCTGCTGTTGGCATGATATTCATTTCGATATTCAAATCGACATTCGATTTCATACACCATCCATATGCCTTTAAAGGAAAAAAGCGAATCTGCTGCTGGCATGATATTCATTTCGATATTCAAATCGACATTCGATTTGATACACCATCCATATGCCTTTAAAGGAAAAAAGCGAATCTGCTGCTGGCATGATATTCATTTCGATATTCAAATCGACATTCGATTTCATACACCATCCTTATGCCCATACATAAAAAAACGCGAATCTGCTGCTAGCATAATATTCATTTCGATATTCAAATCGACATTCGATTTCATACACCATCCATATGCTCATACATGAAAAAACGCGAATCTGCTGCTGGCATGATATTCAGTTCGATATTCAAATCGACATTCGATTTCATACACCATCCTTATGCCTATACATAAAAACAGACGAATCTCTTGCTGGCATGATATTCATTTCGATATTCAAATCTACATTCGATTTCATTGACCATCCATATGCCTATACAGGAAAAAACGCCAATCTGCTGCTGGCATGACATTCATTTCGATATTCAAATCGACATTCGATTTCATACACCATCCTAATGCCCATAGATGAAAAAAACGCGAATCTGCTGCTGGCATGAAATTCATTTCGATATTCAAATCGATATTCGATTTCATACACCATCCATATGCCCATACAGGAAAAAATGCGAATCTGCTGCTGGCATGATATCCATTTCGATATTCAAATCGACATTCATTTTCATAGACCATCCATATGCCCAGACAGGAAAAAGCGTGAATCTGCTGCTGGCATGAAATTCATTTCGATATTCAAATCGACATTCGATTTCATACACCATCCATATGCCCATACATAAAAAAACGCGAATCTGCTGCTAGCATGAAATTCATTTCGATATTCAATCAACATTCGATTTCATACACCATCCATATGCCCATACAGGAAAAAAAGCGAATCTGCTGCTGGCGTGATATTCATTTCGATATTCAAATCGATATTCGATTTCATACGCCATCTTTATGCCCATACATGAAAAAACGCGAATCTGCTGCTAGCATGATATTCATTTCGATATTCAAATCGACATTCGATTTCATACACCATCCTTATGCCCATAGATGAAAAAAATGCGAATCTGCTGCTGGCATGAAATTCATTTCGATATTCAAATCGACATTCGATTTCATACACTTTCCTTATGCCCATACATGAAAAAACGCGAATCTGCTGCTGACATGAAATTAATTTCGATATTCAAATCGACATTCAATTTCATACACCATCCATATGCCCATACATAAAAAAAAAAAAAAAAACGCGAAGCTGCTGCTAGCATGAAATTCATTTCGATTTTCACATCAGGATTCGTTAATTTTCGTAACTATCCCTTGAGTTTGAAAAAAACGCGAATTTACTGTGGCATGAAATTCAACTCATCCGCATATTCAGTTCGATATTGAATATCGAATTCCGATTATCGAACTTGCTGCCAACTTCACACACCCTGCGGGTTCTACTTTTTCAGTCAAAATTGGTAAGAGCAGAAATAGCGTAATGTCAAAGTTCTCTTCCGCACTTATGGTCGATTTGCCTTTGTGTGCTCTACTTTTCAGTCAGTCATAGTAAAAACACAAATGTTTTTGCATTGTCGGAGTTCTTTTGGTGGTTTAACTTCTCGCCAGACTGAGCAGTGCCGAGGAGACCAGTCCCAATAGCTCAATTTGTGGGGTTGTGGTCTTTGTGCATTTGCGGCATAACGTTTTTTTTTTCTTTTAAACACGCACACTCCAGAGGTACTTTGCACTAAACCGCATAGGCACGAAATTTGTGTACGCAGTTTTTGTAAGCAAACATTAAGTCTGAAAACAAGTTTCACTGAACTGCATAACTTTACGCCAGTTCATATCTTTCGGTAAAGCAAGGATCGCACGTTTGTTTATTCAATCCCATAAGAATTTGCGGAAATTTACGCAGTTTAGTGTAAGGTACCCCAGGTTCTCATCTCTTTAACCCATTACCCCTTAATCCTGAGCCCCCATAGCTCAGTCGGTAGCGTGCAGGACTTGAGAGCAGGGGGGTCGCTGGTTTGATTACCGGCTCGGCCAATTTCTCTTCAAGGATTGATGATAGTCATTGAGACAGGATTCATCCCTCCCTCACCGCTGACCACAATTTCGATGATGGTTATGTGGGAAAGCAGCTAGTGGCTTGGAAAGAACATTGTGCGGAGTACTGGTAAAAGAAACTCCAGGAAAGCATGGATAGGTGCACTGGCCGCCGCGATTTAATTGAAATAATGTTGAAAACGGCGTTAGACACAATACAATCAGTCAATCAACACAATCCTAAATTTTAACGACCCTGACGGGAATGGCTTTTGAAAACGTTATAGGAAAGGAGGGGGTCCTGATTTCTCCTTTTCCACATTGTGTCCTCTACCTTTTCACACACGAATCCCACCATTTTAGTCAAATTTAGTATACTGTCTGCAAATACTTTTGAAATGATCCAATCTAAAATTTCGTCTTGAGGTTAAGGGTTAACCATATTAGAAAATAAAGATGTTTTCCTGCCTGGCTAACTGGTAATATGTACAGCTCTAAAACTGGAGTTCCACGGTTAGAGCCTCACTGTAAGCATTGGGTTTTTCGTGGAAGTGTCCTTGGGCAAGACACTCCAGAACCTACTGAAACCCGGAACATACATGACTATGTGAGCTGCTGTCTGGCTATGACAGGAAAAAGGTTTAAAGTGACGTTAAAAAAACATTCAACTCTTTACCAGACGACAAAATTAATGGCTGGTCCACAGTGAAAGCTTTTACAGACGACAATATTAATGGCTGGTCCACAGTGAAAGCTTTTACAGACGACAATATTAATGGCTGGTCCACAGTGAAAGCTGTTACAGACGACAATATTAATGGCTGGTCCACAATGAAAGCTGTTACAGACGACAATATTAATGACTGGTCCACAGTGAAAGCTTTTACAGACGACAATATTAATGACTGGTCCACAATGAAAGCTGTTATAGACGACAATATTAATGACTGGTCCACAGTGAAAGCTTTTACAGACGACAATATTAATGGCTGGTCCACAGAGAAATTTGTTACAGACGACAATAATAATGGCTGGTCCACAGTGAAAGCTTTTACAGACGAAAATATTAATGACTGGTCCACAGTGAAAGCTTTTACAGACGACAATATTAATGGCCGGTCCACAGTGAAAGTTGTTACAGACGACAATATTAATGGCTGGTCCACAGTGAAAGCTGTTACAGACGACAGTATTAATGGCTGGTCAACAGTGAAAGCTGTTACAGACGACAATATTAATGGCTGGTCCACAGTGAAAGCTGTTACAGACGACAATATTAATGGCTGGTCCACAGTGAAAGCTGTTACAGACGACAATATTAATGGCTGGTCCACAGTGAAAGCTGTTACAGACGACAATATTAATGGCTGGTCCACAGTGAAATCTGTTACAGACGACAATATTAATGGCTGGTCCACAGTGAAAGCTGTTACAGACGACAATATTAATGGCCGGTCCACAGTGAAAGCTGTTACAGACGACAATATTAATGGCCGGTCCACAGTGAAAGCTGTTACAGACGACAATATTAAACGTGACTCAAAAACTGAAATATGTCTTTCGAGGGGAGGAAAACATTGTGGGAAAATGAGAAAATGTTGGTTACCAGCATTTTCTCCCTTTCCCACAATTTTTTCAAAGGCTTTTTGCCTAATGGTCGTTACTTAGTAAACAATAAAAGCCATACGAGGAGAATAATTCACAAAAAAAAAAAATGTTTTTTTTTTTTTGTTTTTAATTTGCATTATAGTCATTTGAAAGGCAGAGACTGTCTATGTTCAGATATAATATCGTGAATAAGGACTTCTAAGTAACCTTTGTTCAAGGAGTAGTCCTTATTCACAATACTATTTCCCTAGTCTGCTACTTTTACTTTGTTTAAGATTTGCTGTGTTCCTAATCAACTATTTTATCTCTTTACGAAACAATTACGAGTTTTATTTGATCCTTAGAAAGAAGGCGTTTGAAAACATTGTGGAAAAGAGGGAGTTTTTCCTTTTCCCGTAATGTTTTCTACCCTGTCAATCCGACTGATTGTCAAAAACATCAAGTCACGAATTCATCTATATTCGTACATGCGTTTGACAATTTCTTAACTGATTCGTAACTAATTTCAAACGCTGGTGCATTATCTCCCAACGTTTTTTTAGCTCACCTAAGCACGAAGTACTCAAGGTAAGCTTTGTGATCGTGCTGTCTCCGTCGTCAAGGCGTCAACAGTTACCTTGTGTGCACTCTAGAAACCACACTTTCAGCCTGAAACTCATGAAACTTGATCAGAATGTTTGTCTTGATGATATCTCGGACCCGTTCAAAATTGGGTTATATTGGGTCAAAAAGTAGGTCACAGGGCTAAATCTTAGAAAAAACCTTGTGGCCACTCTAGAGGCCCCATTTTCTATCAATTACTCATAAAACTTGGTCAGAATATTTGTTTTGATAATTTCTTGGACAAATTTGAAAATGAGTTATGTCCGGTCAAAAAGGTCATGTGGCTTAATCTTAGAAAAATCTTGTGTGCACTCTATAGGGCAACTTTTCTGTCTGAAACTCATGAAACTTGATCAGAATGTTTGTCTTGATAATATTTCGCACAAGTTCAAAATTGGGTTATATTGGGTCAAAAAGTAGGTCACAGGACTAAATCCTAGAGGCCAACTTTTCAGCTTGATGCTCTTGAAAATTAGACAGAATGTTGGTCTTTATTGTATCTCGGACAAGTTAGGAATTGGGTCATGTCTGGTCAAGAAGTAGGTCACGGGTCTTAATATTAGAAAAAACTTGTGTGCAATCCAGAGGCCACATTTTCAGCACGATACTCTTAAAACTAGGTCAAATGTTTTCATGATGATATCTTGAAGAAGTTTGAAATTGGGTTATGTATGGTCAAAAGGTAGGTCACAGAGCTCAGTATTAAGAAGACTTTGGGTGCACCGTAGAGGCCACATTTTCAGCCTGAAATTCATTAAACTTGGTCAGAATGTTTGTCTTGATGATATCCTAAATGAGTTTGAAATTGAGTCTCGTCGGGTCAAAAAGTAGGTCACTGGACTAAATCTTAGAAAAACATTTTCTGCACTGTAGAGGCCAGATTTTCAGCATGATACTCGTAAAACTTGGTCAGAATATTTGTCTTTATAATGTCTGGGACAGGTTTGAAATTGGGTCATGTTCGCTGAAAAAGTTAGTCACTGGGCCAAATCTAAGAAAAACCTTGTTTGTACTCTAGAGGCCACATTTTCAGCCCGATACTCATGAAACTTGGTCATAATGATTGTCTTGGTGATACCTTGAACAAGTTTGAAATTTGGTCATTTTGGGTCTAAAATAGGTCAATGGACCAAATCTGAGAAAAACCTTGTGGGCACTGTAGAGGCCACATTTTCAGCCTGATACTTATGAAGCTAAGTCAGAAAGGTTATCTATTTGAAATCTAAGACAAGTTTAAAATTGGGTCACAACAGATCAAAGTAGGTCACTGGGCCAAATCTAACAAAAGATTTTTGTGCAGTCTACAGAGCACATTTTCAGTCTGATACTCATGTAACATTATCAGAATGTTTGTCTGGATGATATCTATGACAAGTTTAAAAGTAGGTCACGTTGGCTAAAAAGTAGGTCACTAAAACGCACGCGTTTTGCATCATTAAAACCAGGATCTCTTCAGCTTTATCAACCATAGATGACTTTACTCAGGTGGGCGCATTAGGGCCAATAGCCCTCTTGCTGTGATTTTCTTGACAATATTCGAGCGATTCCAGCCGAATCAATTCGAATCTTAAGAATATTCGTAACACTATCTTACCTGTATCGTAACTGAATCCAAGAACATCACGAATCGGACAAGAAAGTTTACAAATTTCCATAAATCCACAAATTTATCAATTCGTGGTATTCGTGGTCCGTGTGGAACAGTAACATAATCCCAATCGAATGCGCTCTTTCGGACAGTATGCAATAGAATGTAAAGTCTAATTTTGCCTCTGCAATGTTGTTGTTGATTTTCGTTTATTTATCGTTGCTACCGGTTGCAAAAATGGGCAACACCCACAGAAGACTGTTAGTTATGTCATGGGGGATAGTGCAGAATACAGGATTAAGTCCATCCTAAGTTAAGCCTGGCTCTTTACGTTGTCAGTGAATAGCATTGTCACACGGTACTAGGGTTTAATGTCTCATCTGATGTTTTTTTTGTAATTTTAGATGGCCAGCTCGGGGGATGAACCATACCTTCAATTGATGTTCACAAGTCTAATGCTCAACCACCAGCGCCATTAGAGCTGGTCTCTTCCGCACTGTCCAGTACGGCGAGAATTTAAACTAGGCCTAAAAAAAAAATTCGACAATGCAATAGCATTTGTGCTTTTACTATGGTTGACATAAAAAAGGAAAGCACACAAGGGCAAATCGTCCTTAACGCGCTATACGCAAGTACGGAAAAACACTTTGGCATTGCATTATTTGTGCTTTTACCATTTTTGACTGAAAAACTAGAAAACACAAAGGCGTAGCGCCCATAACGCACACTATATAAGTGCGTAAAAGAACTTTGACACTGCACTATTTGTGGTTTTACAATGATTGACTGAAATAATACAAAACACAAAGGCGTAGCGCCCATAAAGCGCAATAGGTATGCATGCGCGTACAAGAACTTTGAACTTTATACAAAATCTGTGCTTTTACTTTCTTTGTTTGTGGCTAACTGGATTAATAGAAAACGCAAGGGCAGAGCGCACATAATTTTCAACGACCTTGGGGAAGAGGACCTTTGAAAACACTGTTGGAAAAGGAGAAAATGCTTGTAGCAAGCATTTCCTCCTTTTTCCACAGCGTTTTCTGTTCTTTCAAAAACAAATATCATTATTTGTGCAAAATGTTTTTTTAATCTGTCCTCTTTCAATATGGAACTGTCTAGAATTTCTTTAAATAGAAGTCTTCTATCGGAGTGCGTCACGATTCTTTTAAAGCTGCGCAGGCTCCTAAAAACGTTATTGGGAAAGGGAGATATTGCTTGCAGCGAGGAGTTTCCTGATTTTTCCACAATGTTCTGGCAAAAGGGGGCTTAATAATTATTCATATCCTTGAACCATTTTACCAAGCAAGTCATCACATAACTATGGATCCATGAAATCTATTCTACCAAATTACTTACTTAATCATGAGGTAGACTGGTCTTTTGACATGCATACAATTTACAAACAGCAAAAAGTTTCGGCTCATGTCAGCCTACGAGGACAACGCAGGCTGACCTAGGTCGATACTTTTTGCAGATGCTTTAAGTCCTCTTTTCACAGAGCATGGCTCATTTGAAATGTTGAAAGGGTTACAGGTAGGTATTTGCATTAAGATTTCCACTTGTTGTTGCTCAATTCAGTTTCTGGTGCTGTAAATTTGTTTGTATGTTTTTTTTTTTTCTTTCGTTTATTCGTTTTGTATCAAGACTCTTTCAAAGCGATCTTCGTAAGATCCCATGGAACCCTCATCTTTTCCCACGATATTTCTTTTTTTTTTTTTAACACGACTGATAAGTGGTAATTGATTGAAAGAAAGAAAAACGGAAAAGAAGAATAAATGTCTGAATGAATGACTGATAACGAACGAACGATTGAACGAACAAACGAACGAGCGAATGAACGAACGAACGAACGAAGGAATGAATTTTCAGCATGCTTGGCGAAGTAATCTTTCCTTAAATAAATAACAATGAACTTTAGAGAAATGAAAATATAAAAATGAAGAATCAATTAAGCATATCGATTCAGCTGTTGTGTTTATGGTAAAAACAGTTAGGACAACCGGGCTATCTCAACGAACTCACTGATACACGTTGTCTGCGCATGTCATATTCTTCGAAGATTTGACCTGTCTGCTATGACGCATCACCGACCCCATATACTAGGAAAAAGTAGGGCTTATACCGAAGCTATTACCCAAGCCTGTAGGGGCTGTTTTAATAAATGGCCGGTGCATAGGTTACATACTAGCTGATCATAGCTGAATGAATCGCACCAGGTAGCGTTTTATTGAGTAAACGTTTATTTGATTTTGAAATTCAAAGTAACGGTTGTCGTTTTGAAAAGTAGTCCGGTTCTGTACCCAGAATGCCCAAATTAGATAGATGTGTATTTGTACTCTCTTGCACTACGGATCATTCCCATTCACCTCTGTAGTTGGCTCAGAAAGTAGTCCGTCATAACGTGATATTTTCGTCACATGACCATAACTCAAAATGGCGACACAAACGCCGGTGAAAGAAAGACCAATCGATTGTTTTGTGTGCTGTTCAAACAGCATACGGCCAATCAGACTTAGTGGTAGGAAATGTGAAAAAGAGGGATTTTCTGAAAAGCTTAAATGTCTTTTAAAGGACGATAACTTGTTTTTTAATCTTACAAACTTAGATCCATCGGTGTGTCGAAACTATTGTTATCATTCATGGGCGCAGCCATCTTTTTTACAATTGGCGTAATATTCTGATCAGTAAAGAAGCTTGAAAAAATAGTTCCATTGTATACAGGTAAATTCATCAGTTTGAATGCACCTATAATATATCCGGAATCATATTTCCTTTGTCTACTTCATTATGTTACACATGAAACAGTTAAACAGTAACAAAACATGTTTTCCTCGGTTTGACAAGATTCTTGTCATTTAGCCCATTGCAGAGATGTATGGTGAGAGTAACGAACGACAACTCTGCTCGGAGATTGGTGTATTTGTAGAATGCCATCTAGCGGGAGATAATGCACTGATACAGGGATTTGGAGCTTATCGTTTCTATCTTATTTATAGTCGTGGGGCTGAAATGCTTTTAAGTTGCATTATGTCAACAGATTTTGAAGAGCCGCTTAGTTTTATAAACGGAGGGGAGTATGTAACGTATGCTAATTGATCCTCTGTCTTTTATCGTTTTGCTCCAAAGAATCGTGAAAGCCTGTTATAAAGAGACATATTTGTCATTTGTAAAAATCTGCTGAGGTGTCGATGAACCACTGTCTAAATGTCGATATCAGTGATAGAGTCTTATTGATTGTAAAAAAAAAAACCTGCATACTCAAAGCACAATCAAACCTTATAGAAGGTAAAAAGTTGAGCTCCGCTTAATGGATGCTTCTTCACCTTGGTCCCCGACTCCACGCCCCGCCCTAGACAGAGGAGAGAAGAGAAGAGAAGGGGAAAGAGAGAGATAGGGAGGAGAAGAGAGAGAGAGCGTGACAGAGAGAGGGAGAGTTCTCGATTCTCATTCGAACCACTGAGTTTTTTCGTGGGATTTTCCTTGGGCAAGAAACTTTAGAGCCCTAGTCTAGTACTGGTAAAACCACGGACATACATGAATAGTTTGAAGTCTCGCCGTGATATGACTGAACTAATGTAATTTTAAGTGGCGTAAAACACCATTCAGTTCATCAATCAATTAACTATTTTCAACTTGGACTGTCATGTCCTCGTACGTCAGCTATCGTCCATCTGTGACCCACTCACACACTTAACCG
The DNA here is from genome assembly GCA_946811185.2 of Hippopus hippopus. NCBI lineage: Eukaryota > Metazoa > Mollusca > Bivalvia > Cardiida > Cardiidae > Hippopus > Hippopus hippopus. The sequence continues at coordinate 10,032,054 of OX328110.1, forward strand.
TTTAACACACTATCCAGAATATCACGATCCTAGAAAAGAGAACATTGTGGGAAAAGGAGAAATGAGGTTAACCAATAACAAATTTCAGGTTTCCAGACACATTTTGTCGTCTGCAAATTCTTTCAAAACGGACTAATCTAAAGTTTAAGAATTAAACGTTTACCAGAGAAACAGTAATGTAGGGGGGTAGAGTGTCGGCCTCCCACACTGAAGGTCCCAGGTTCGAATGACGTGATGAGTAGGATCACCCTTTGGACCTACCCACAACACTGAGTGAGTATTGGTTAACGTTTCCAGGAAGCAATCACTGAGAGTGACTAACACAAGTTCCAAGAACTAGTGGCTCGGCATGTTTCTTTCTGAGAACCGATGTTAGTCATTGTGACAGCATTCATTCCTCCTTTACTGCTGATCATTGTTTCGACGATTAATTAGGAAAGCAGCCAGTGACTTGGGAAGAATGTTGTGCAATGTGTTGGTAAAAAGATCTTCTGAAAAAGCATGGATAGGTGCACTGACCGCCGTGATATAGCTGAAGTAATATTTAAAACTGCGTAAAATACCAAACAAACAAGAGTTAACTGACGTCAGCGTTTACTCTTTACCAGACGACAAAATTTTAGACTTGTCCATTTTTAAAGCATTCTTAATAAATGTAAGGAATAGTCTTAAAAGGTACTAAAAAGAACAGTGGGAAAAAATGCTGGTTACTACGGTGGCACAAAAGTGACATGGAAGATATATTTTATACTACGTGCGCACGTATTACTTATTACGTGCGCACGTATTAGCTACTGCGTGCGCACGTAGTATAAAATATATCTTCCATGTCACTTTTGTGCCACCGTAGGTTACGAACACAATGTTTTTTTTTTATAAGTTTCTTCTCCTAGAGTCCGTTAAAACTCAAGATTGCTCGGTAAAGATTTAACCGTCCTTTACCAAATGACAAAATATTTCACTTGTCCAAATCCAAAGCATTTACAGACGACAAATAGAATGTTGCTCCTATGAAAGGATTTGTCTTTAAATAGGTAGAAAAAAAATGTGGGAAAATGATAAAAAGCTGATTACTAGCATTTTCTCCTTTTCCACAATTTTTTCAAAATGCTTCTTCTCCTTAGGATCGACGAAACTCTGAAATGTTTGGCAAAAGGTTAAACAAGCAGTTGGTATTAATATCCTGGTTCCGTGGACTACAATGTACTCGTACTTGATCCTTTAGTCTGTATCATACAATCCCGAGTTTTGACGACGTTTTCGCCGAGCCTTGTAGTTCTATTCGACCAATCCCGGGTGATCCGTGACTCAATGCCTTCGGCTTAATTACGATGGTAGATATAAGCTTACGCGGTACATTTCTTCGCCGGAAATAGACCGCTTCACCCATTTTTAAAATCGTATGACTCCACTTAAAAAAGGAAATAACGAGTCACAATATTCTATCGAAATTTCTTTGAATACATTTCCGTTGATAATTTAAAAAATTCATTTTTTAACGTGGTTTATTAATGGCGTTGGCGGTTTGCACCGACAGATTGAAATAAATGTACGTGAATAACATTATTGTGACTTTCATGCTCTTGATAATCGATTTTTCAAGGGCACCGCCATGTTTAAGATCATGTGACGAAAAACATTTAAAATGGATATCTGCTTGGTACAGACGAGGCTAGATGTAGATACGGAATCCGTTGTGACGAGTGTTGTAGCTCATAAACTGGCACTCGTTACAACTCGGCCGATTCCATACCTAAATCTAACCTCGTCTGTATCAAAGGGGTTCCATTTTGAAATACTGCAAGTCACATGATCTTAAACATGGCAGCGCCCTGTAAATCGATTAGCAATGGTAACAACAGCTACGGTTACAAGCAACCTATGGCTGAGAAATGCCAACGTAATTAATCGAATTAGGGTTAGAAAATAAATGTAAACACTATTTGTCATCCGAAATGTATTTAAACAGATTCCAACGGAAAGTCGTGACTAGTGTTTGCTTTCTAGGTGGAGTGTCACAATGTTAAGAACGGTGATGCGGTGTACTTCCGGCGAAAAAATGCACCGTGTAGGTGCATATTAACTCTTTACCAAACGACAAACTTTTCAACTCGAACAAATTGAAAGCATTTGCAAACGACAAATTAAATGTTGCTAAAATGATGATTTTCTCTTTGACAGGGTGGAAAAAAATTGTGGAAAAAGGAGAAAATGCTGGTAACCAGCATTTTCTCCTTTTGCCACAATGTTTTCAAAAGGCTTCTCTATCAAAGTCGTAAAATCCAGGGATTGTTTGGTAAAGGGTTAAGCTACGTGATACAGCCAACGGACTTGATCAACAGTTCATCCGAGAGTTGCCGAATGATAAACTGGTAGCCTGCTATCGATCTTCGTCTATCGGACGGCTACGTGAGGTACAACGGGTGCCAATTTAGGTAGCTCAGGAAGCCCGAATAGCTTAGGCAATATGACATCAGACTTGTAAGCGACAAGTCTCTGACTACTTATCAGTACGATTCAGGGTGTCAGTCCGATTCCAAAGTCTGGTCCAATATGTAAAACTACTTGTAGTCTTTTGCATGAGATGTAAACATTTTTTTCTAGTTTAACAAGATTTTATCTCAAATGCCAACTCAGGTAAGATCTGAGATATATCTAGACTTCTGTTTTGAATATGGAATATATAAAAAAAAAAAAAGGTTAAGCCCCTAAGCTGCTTTGTGCAACTCAATGCTCTTTCGCAGACATAGTAGATCAAAATCTGACTGCGTAAAATGTGCAGCCTGATCTTATACTACACTGTCCGATACAGCCAAATATTTTACAAAAGATAAATCCTATCATTATTACAATGTATAATTTTGTCGTCTACAAATGCTTTCCATTTGGACATGGTTAGAATTTTGTCGTCTTGTAAAGTGTTAAGTAGCTGTTCTCTGAAAAGGAAATAAAAATAAAACGGCCCTAACCCTTTACCACACAATCCCAAATTTTACGGCCCTGATACAGAAAAACCTTTTGAAAACATTGTGGGAAAAGGAAAAATGCTGGTAACCAGCATTTTCTCCTTTTCCCACAATTTTTTCTTACTAATCACAGACCAGTTCCATTATTTTAGCCATATCTAATTTGTCGTCTGCAAGTACTTTCAGTACAGACAAGTCTAAAATATTGTCGTTTGATGAACAGCATGTACCTATGTGACATTGCTGCCCTGGAATAGGCATAAAAAACAGGGTATTTTATTATTTCAAGTGTTATATCCATAAATCATCTTCATTTCTTTTCCTTTTTCCTTGATACAAAATTGTAACATATTTCTTTGAAAACCCTGTCATGAACACAAAGAAAAGTAAAATACTTGAATACATGTGAATCCATTGTCACCAAAGGGGAAATTCCTCTTCGCGAGCTTATCTCTAGTTGCCACAATCTTTTCAAAATGTCCACTGCACGTCAAACAAGAGCACAGCATGCTGGTGCCAACGCTCGACTGCAGTTGTTTGATTTTTAGTGAAAATGCAAAGTCGAAAAGGGACGTAACTGTATCAAAAATACTTCTACGATTACCTGCTCTTGTGGTGTGAAGAAAGTATCTGTCATAATGGTAGAGATATTATAAAATGTCAGTTTTTTTGAAAATGTTTAAGTTTTTGCGCGACGATGACGTAGACGACGCAGATGGCGACGCCAGGGCTACGACAATACCTCGACGTTTTTTTTTCCGAAAAGCCGAGCTAAAAATGAATCGTCTGGTTAATATCATGACTTAACTTTCCCCAGAGGAAACTAGTAGACTTTCTGCATGCCCACCTTACCAGACTTCTAATTACATGTACGCGTACGTCAACCGATAAAATTTGTCTTTGAAAGAAAAGAATGCATTGTATGAAAAAGACAAAATGCTGGTTTACCACTTTTCCCTCAATCTTTCAAAAAGCCTTCTCTCCTAGAGCTGTTTGCCCTTAAAAAGCTTAAACAGAATAAATATTTCCAGCCAATAGTAATAATAGCCGAAACATTACGATTACAAAGTTCTTGTTGCTGGATAGAAATCACCGTATCGGACAGTGTAGATCCAAGATCAGACTGTGCGTTCTGTGCAGTCTGATCTTGTTTTACACTGTCGACAAAAGAGCATTGAGTCGCACTTAGCAGCCTAAGGGTTAAAACTTGGGATTGTACACAAACAAGTAGGTTTTGTCACGTATCCATCAACATTTGCTACGTCTCCTTTCGTCTCATTGTCAAAGTGCTAACGTTTTAGTGTATCCAGCAGTCCGCTACCAAACGAAAACAAATATGAAAACGTCTGCAAGAAGTTGTGAGTTTGGTGCTGGGCTTTACTGGTTACGAAGCACAACTTTTGACATCTTCACGGTAAATGAGAACATTATTTAGAATAAACGGTGGATAAAAATCCAGGTCTTTTAAAATTCCTTTCTCTGATGTCAATCTTGTGCCGAACGTAACCCAAACAGTATCGAAATTCTAGCCACAGCCTTTTTTAAATTACAGTCCTCGCCAAATACAATCCTAATATATGACATAAGTAGTTGGTAATAGAGCGCGAATTTCGTTAGTAAAAGAGCTACGAGACAAAAATTCTAGAACAAAATAGAATGCCAGGGGAGATTACCCTGGTAAAAAATCGGTCACGGAATAAATGCATCTATCTTCCTTTCGTCGTCACAATTTTTATGCCGTTACTAGGCTTTCCGGTAGCGGATTGGCTTTTTTTTCAAAATGTCGCTTTTGACAGCTTTACGGTTATATCACGTCGACTACTCATTTATTATGCCCCCGCCATGAAATGGGGGGGGGGGGCATATAGAGTTACCTGTGTCCGGCTCTGTGTGTGTGTGTGTTAGTGTGTGTGCGGGTGCGTGTGTGTGTGCGTTAGTGTGTGTGTCCCATTCTTGTCCGGAGCATAACTTCTACATTTATCAATGGATTTCAAAATAATGTTGCACAATTGTTCTCCTTAACAAGTACTAGTGTCATGCGAAAAGTTTTTTCGATACGCCCAAGGTCAAGGTCACAGTTGAAGGTCAAATGTTTAAATTGACCTTGTCCGGAACATAACTTCTACATTTATCAATGGATTTCAAAAAAACTTTGCACACTTGTTTTCCTTAACAAGTACTAGTGTCATGTGAAAAGTCTGTTTCGATACGCCCAAGGTCAAGGTCACAGTTGAAGGTCAAACGTTTAAATTGACCTTGTCCGGTGCATAACTTCTACATTTATCAATGGATTTCAAAAAAACTTCGCACACTTGTTCTCCTTAACAAGTACTAGTGTCATGTGAAAAGTTTGTTTCGATACGCCCAAGGTCAAGGTCACAGCTGAAGGTCAAATGTTTAAATTGACCTTGTCCGGAGCATAACTTCTACATTTATCAACGGATTTCAAAAAAACTTCGCACACTTGTTCTCCTTAACAAGTACTAGTGTCATGCGAAAAGTTTGTTTCGATACGCCCAAGGTCAAGGTCACAGTTGAAGGTCAAATGTTTAAATTGACTGTTCAACCCAATTTTACACCCTGCTCAGCAGAATTGTGGTATGAAGATACAGTTTTGGTTTTTAAAAAGACTTATCCAAAGAATTATGCCAGAGAATATTGAGGCTGCAACCTACCCTTCAACTATAGTCCAGTGTGATAATATTCGATCAAATTTGTTCCTGTCTCATAGAGGAAGTCCAACAAAGTAATTATTATTGCTATATTTCTCACTCTAATTCCTTAAGTTAAGATCTTCATAATCCTGAGTATAAGTAACCCTCAGTTGAAAGATTAAGGAAAACGCTAAATAAAAAGAAGTTAATGCTCAAAACCAGCATTTTCTTCTTTTCTCACAAAGTTTTCTACCATATGCAATACAAACCATGTAATTTATTGTCTGCATATTGCTTTCAACTTGGACCAGTCCTCAATTTTGTTATCAGGTATAAATAACCTTTTATCTGCTTGGCTATATATATAACAAACCTTTTTAACCCTGACTACAGGGGCGCCGGTTTAGACGCAAAACCGGAAATGACTCAAGTGGTTTTTAAGTGGTAGTTTTTATTGTATTGTTCGAGGGGGGGGGATTGACGTCATGACGTCACGTGTGGGGGGGGCATTGTTCTTAGATGACGTAGACAATGTACATGTATGATGAGAACAATAGACTTTACTGTCAATTGACGTCATAGCGTCCCCACGTGCGAGGGTCATTGTTCTTAGATGACGTAGACAATGAATATGTACTAGAACAATAGACTAGATCAATCGATACGAGAACAATACCTCTCGAATTTACATGGAAAAAATGGAAGGAAAACAACGGTTATTTCATATTCGAAAAACATCTTAGAGCATTCGAGAACGACAGTTATTTTAAACGTTGACCAATAGAGAGTCAGCATGTACGATACAAAGGAATGACGTTTTTACGTTCAAATATACAACGTACACGGTATAAAATATCACTCCACCGCAATACTTCTAACACAGCGTGTGATGACTGGATAAGGAATCAACTCAAGGTAGGTTCATTGAATGGATCACGATGCATGTATATCAACGCTACCGATCGAGAAGTTCTGTCGTCTGTCGGAAAAAAAAGGTTTACTTGAGAGTAGAAAGACGCAATGCTTTAAGTCGACCAACTTCGCACGATAGTGAACGGTTATTGAAGGACTATAGGAGAATTATGTTTTCTATCAAAGCTTACAACGATTAGTTCAAACCGAAATCGGTTACGCGCAAATACCTCAATTGACGATGTTTTTTAGAAAAAGGGTCATATATCATAAAGTATATAGTTTCCCATTTTGGTCGAATAAACTCTCCGTTCGAGCCAGTGGACGAGTCTACTTCTCGAGAACAAAGGCATCCTGTTTCTAAATCCGGTTTTTACCGTAAGACCGATTTATAGTAAATAGACCAGACCTACGCGCCAGTGGACGAGTTTATTGTTTGAAACCAAAACATCCTGTTCCATTACCCTTTCGTTTTCGAGCGTAATCCCCGATCCGAATCGAAACATGTCGCAGACACCTGCGGACCGAGTTTTTTTGTACGAGGTAAAGAAGTCGCTAAATTCTGTCCCACAGAGCCCATAAAGCCCGAGACGGCTCGACTTGAATAGTTCAGTGGGCCGAAAATATCTACGATGTTAGATAGCAGAAACGTTCCTTCGTAACCCTTCTCTCCAAAAGAAAGCGTGCAATCCTCCAGCCTATTAATTAGAAACGTATCTATCTCTTTCTTTCTTTCTCTGTCCGTCCGTCCGTCTGTCTGTCTGCCTGTCTGTCTGTCTTAGGACGGGTGCGAGAAAAGCCAGGAAGCACAGCGTTGGTTGGTTGGTTGTTGTTGGTTGATGTTGTTGTTGGTTGCTTTTGTTGGTTGGTTGGTTAGTTGTTGCTGCTGGTTGGTTGGTTGTTGTTTAGTAGGTTGGTTGGTTGGTTGTTGTTGGTTGGTTTTGGGCTGGTTGGTTAGTTGTTGCTGCTGGTTGGTTGTTGGTTGGTTGTTGTTTAGTAGGTTGGTTGGTGGGTTGGTTGGTTGGTTGTTGGTTGGGTGGTTGTTGTTGGTTGGGTGGTTGTTGTTGGTTGATATTGTTGGTTGATTGGTTGGTTGGTTGCTTGCGGCTTTTCTGTGGTTGATTATTGTTGTTGGTTCTTTTCGAAAAAAGAAAAAAATGTTCCATAGACAAATATGCAGTTGCACTTAGTTGACATTTTAAGACGAAAATTGCTCTTTCGTTAAAGTTAAGAAGCCTCGAAAAGGGCAGTTTGGCCTTAAAACTGCGTTTTTTTAGGCACAATCTCCAACTTTTCCACAGGCTGAGCAGCTGCTTGCTGCCCGCCTCCTTAACTTCTTCAACTCCTGGGCATCAAGGTCGAAGTGTAGTGTGAATGATGGCTCATCATCGTCATCCCAGCACTCCGTCTCAGGAATGACAAAGCGTTCCTTCTTGTCGTTGTTATTTTCTAACATTAGTTGGTTCAGCTGATCGCTCGCCAAACGAAGTTGTGATGAGAGCGTGTCAGCCATCCTCGTGATTTCTTCTATGGACTTGTGTAGCTCTTCCATATCTGGTTAATTTTGGAATGTTCACTGTCTTTCATAGGTTTGCGGGCGGATTGACCTAGTTTAAAGAAAAAAGACGAATATTATCCACACCCCTTAAAAAAAAAAGTAAGACTTATCTTTACGCCTGACGTTCATTATTCTGACTCAGTTCTTACAAGTCTACAAACGAGTGAACAAGTGAAAGCATTGTCTCGAGATAATCATACATCTATACAAGACAAATTATGATGCATAGCATCATAGAAGCCGCAATCTTTTGGTGGACATTTTCAGAAATATTGACTCTCTTGAGAAATTGTGATTACATTTTTTGTATCTGTTTTTACCCCCAGCCCCCACCAACGGAAAATCATGACAAATGGTACTAAAATGCAAGGAAAAAAGAAAAAGAAAATAATATGTACATGTATTCTAATTCTATTAAAAAAAAAAAAAAAAAAGAAGTTTAGAGAGGAATCTTAAATAATCTTGTTATTATATTAAAAAAAAAAAAAAAAAAAACGTAAAAGCATCGGAATTTTTAAGTTTCTACTCGAAATTTGAAAATGGAGAAATTGCCCATTCAAATACACCATTTTCCATTTATCAAATGATTTTAGAAAGGAAACTTCTGTAGCGGCATCAAAGGCAATACTACGGAATTATTTAACTTACCAATTATTCAAAGTGATATTAAGATTGTTATTCACATATGATGTTTACATGTATTTACAATTTTTATCAGTGATCTCTTCTTTGTGTTTCATTTTTCAAAAAAAAAAAATTAACTTTTTCTAAAAGATTATCTTCTTGCTTGTCAAAAAGTATCTTAGCATGCTTGTACCACAGTGAATCTTTACGTTTCTACTGTAGAAACAAAAAACTTTTGCATGGCATCTCCAAAATTATTCTGATCATAGTCTGTACAGTTGGCACAAACCACGTTTCTACTATTCCTGAATGGCAGCCACACACACAACAAAACCCCATTTTTTAAGTATTTAAAGATCTGGATCTATTCAACCACAACATAATAACTATTACTATACATATTTCGTTTACTAAACAGTAGTTTGAACCATTTTTTGCATAGGCCTTGTACAAACCCAGTGTAAAACTTCTAATGTAAATTTCAAGAGCTGTTCTAAACCTTTGACCAGCAGCGACGTAAAAAGTTGTAAATTCACAGTAATAGGTTTTGTAATAACTTTAACCCTTCGACTACATAACGAAATAGATACACTGAATAACGAAAACAAACAAGATTTTTTTTATATTTACGAAATATCTTATAGAATATTAAAAAAATGTTACACGGGCTATGTGCTGTCTGATCTTCATCTATTTCCGTCATTTTCGAGCAGCTTCAACCCTTAGAGCACCAGGCACCACCATTATAATTACTGTAGTCAATGTACATCACAATCCATACGTCATGTTTCAAGGGTTTTGTACATCAGGACCATACCGTACAGCACGTACAGTCTGATCATAACAGCTTCGACACACAATACAGTAAATGCTAAATTTCACAGGTCTCATAAGGTAGATGTTTCGTGTAACAAAAATCCATTCGGCTGAAGTGTCGACGAAGGGAAGAAAAAGGGTTATCTTTCTGCAAGTATTCTATAAATAGCTGACGTAGACGCCTCTTGTGTAGGGAGGTAACCGGTCTATACCTTGATCAAAGGTTAACCGCCGTTACAGATTAAAACTTGGACGAAAAACTTGTACATAAAATTACTTCTGATTATCATATTCTAAGATGTTCTCTATATCATAATCATCATTATTTTGTTTTGCAAAAAAGTAGACAAATGCGAAAACCATTGAGAGGTAGGAAAGCTTGTGATAAACGGAAAACATAACAACTTCGTTTGGGAAAATAGAAGGAATCCTATATGTTTGAAAACTTCGGGGGACTATCCAATTAAAGGATATTTATCTTTCTGTATTTTTTATTGTTATTTGGGAATGAACTATATATTGCAAGAAAACCAGGCTTGAATTTCATGTAGGTGTGTTGGAATATTTAAGAAAGAGTCATGTGGAGTAATTCCGTCACAACAACACAACATTATTAGAAATTTTACAAAAATAATGACCAATCGAATGATTACTGATCATCTACATGGTAAATAGTTTAGGTACATTCCTACTGGAAGCCGCTTACGAGCGGCTTCCAATAAAAATCAAAGTACTGACAGTACTGAAAAAACAGCGAGCAGGCGATTAATTATTTAGTGACAGGTTTCAAGCGATAATGTATTCAGGATAGAGTGTCTTAAACAATTCATCATAAAATTTCATATTCCTCTTGCCCAAGGGAGACAGCTTAAAAAGGAGACACGCAGGAAAGAAGAAAATGCTGGCATTTTTTATATTCTGATATTGTTCTTAAGGTATTACTATCACAATGCTTCTAGTGCAACATGGAATAAAATTTCTTATTAGTTGATAAATAAGGATTCATACTGATATAATACTTTTGAACATTTTTAACCAACCAAAAATTCCTTTGATACCTATCTTGAAATTACTCATTTGTTTCCTGAAAAGGGAGGTAATTATTAGGAGGGTACTACCTTAACTATTTCAGAGGAGATCAGAACATGGGGGCAATATTGTTTGCTTGCAAGTACTTTAAAAACGGACAGGCCTGGTTTCTTTTCTAGTAAAAGAATTTTATGTTGATCCCAACTGAACAAAACGCTATGCTACATAGTTAGGCATGAATATCTGACAAAGAAAACAGGTGCCTGCCTGGTAATTTTGTGTTTGAATGGTGCTGCACACTTGATGCTCATTTCGAAAGAGAGAGGAAGAGAGAGAGAGAAAGTCAACATTTTTCATCTCATTTTATTTACTAAAACTGTTAAACACACAATATCTTGCACACAAACCAAAATATAATCTGAAGTGACGTTTTTTTAAATAAGAAATTGCTAGCTGTACATATCATTTTCTGTTTGACTTACACAAGCACATTCAGACAATTTTTGCATTATAGAGTTCCTAAGCCACTAGCTGCTTTTCCACATTATTGTAGTTGAAACTATGAGCAAATGGCAATACACAAGAAGGACGATTACAATATTGATTAAATTGCTTTGTGCTGCATTTTTTTCACCGTGATACAAAGAAATATGAAATCTTGCTATATTTCAACTGATATTGAACATGTCACAGGCAATCATATGACCAAGAAATCCAACAAAGGTATATGAAATGTAACCTGTAAACCAAGAAGAATGACATCAGCTTGATGACTTATCAAAGGCGGGTGCTTTACTCTATGGCTCAGCCATAGATTATTGTTTAATACCTAGGTGTGCAACACGCTTGAAAGAGAACGCATACGTATACGTATAGTGATTGAATTTATTTATCGTCGCCACCAGTTGCCCATATGGGCGACGCCCCCTGAAGGCTGTTAGAATTGTTACGGGGGATAGTGTAGGTACAGGACGAAACCCATCTTAAGTTACGCCTGTTTCTTTTGCATGGTTGGTGTATAGCATCATCACACGGCACCTCGGTTTAATGTCTCATCCGAGAGACTATTAGTAATTCTAGATACTATTAGTGCTTTGATCAAAATTATCTAAGATTATTCTATTTGTTCTTACATTGTGCTAACATATTTGCATATAAATAAAAAAATTCAGCCTTTTTCAGAATTTCCCTCGTTTCATTTTTTTTTTCCCCATAAAATATAATTGCTAAGAATATTTAGGGTTAGACACGATTAAGTCATCGCCTTCAAATATTGTTTTAATGGAATACCGGTATTTAGTAAAGGGAGGTAATTAATGTTGATCAAGAATAAAGTCGTTTGTATTGATTTCTGATATATTTTAGTTCTGAATTTTTCTATCTAGATACTCTATATATTTTTCATGTTCTGCATATAAGGTTTATTACAAAATTTTTTAACAATATGAGATTTTATTTTTAATACATACTTGATATAAATTTGGCAAAAAAAGTTGCATACCCCAGATGGTACAGACACGAAACAGAACATTGGTTGTTTGTTTAAATAATACCTACTGGGAGATCTATCCTGACTACTTATCAAGATCCAGTCGTTCATTTTTTGTTTTTTAAGATTTCATTCTACCGTACCAAACGAATTGTCAAATCATTAGACTTGTGCAAGTTCAAAGCATCTAGTACAATTTATAATATAAGAATCTGCCTAGAAATAAACACTGTGGAGAATGGAGAAAATACGGTTCTTGCAATGTTTTGCTTCTTTTCAAAGACAAATTCTTTAACTTGAGCTAACTTTAATATGACATCAGCAAATTTTCTAAAATTTGAGGATCCATTGGTTTGTCTTCTGGTGGAGAGGTAAATTAAGCGCTGTTTTGACCCACTGCTGATTATATGAGGCTTAGCTGATGAGATTCTTAGCTGGTAGATTGAAAAAAATGTCAAGAAAAAAAGTAGTTACTCATTTTCATACCATGATTTCAAATGTCTGCCTCTTCAAAGTCAAAAAAACTAGAGGCCCTTGAGGGCCTGAAATCACTCGGCTGGTTGTGAATTTGTGATTTCGCTATTTCGCTAGCATACATTATGAATTCATGATGCAAAAAGGAAAAAGACAAAAAAAAATGGGTGGGTAGCTTGGTATGTTCTTGCAACTGGGCTTGAACACAGTAGGACAGTAAAAGTAGGCATGGCAAATTAGTTATAGTAATAGAAATTGAAGTACAATTTCTCAAAAACAATAGTTTGGAATCCAGCCAAATTTGATGTTTTTTTTTTTGAAAATCAATAGCATTGAAGCTATCCATGAAATAAACAAACTGTGCAACTTTCACAAAATTCTGACCATAAATGCAGACTAAATAGCCTTTTTAAACAAGAGAAAGAAATATGGACAAATACAGGGATGACAGAAACCACGCCATGACATAAAATCTGCTGGTTTTCAGCCAGTACAGCTGAAACAAGAGGACCATGATGTACCTATATCGCTCACCTGAGTACTAAGCAGAAAAGGTCTACAATGAAGATTTATACCAAATATCGAGGTTCAAGGCCAAAAATGACAGCAAAACAAGAGCTCCAAATTGTCACAAGATACGCCTGTCCCACCGCCAGTTGTCTAGGAGGTATAATAATTGCAAAGGGCAGGTAATGCAACAAACATGTTTACCAAGTCCCAAGTCAATTTGACTTAAAGTGACAAAGTTCGGTTCCGGACAAGAAAGAAATACTGTAAAAATGAAGATCAAAGTGGAATTACTCAAAATCCGCGCAAGGTAGAGTTTTTGTTCTTGTGCACTCCATAATATTCAACAAACATGCATACCAAGTTTGAAGTCATTCTGGCTTGAGATGACAATGTTATATTCCAGACAAGCACTAAATGCTGTTAAAATGACAATCAAAGGGAAATAACTCAAAGACAGCATGAGGTAGAGTTACAATTCTTGCACACTGCACTTCCAAAGGCAAATAAGCAAACCATATTTCAAGTCATTCCTACTTAAGATGACAAAATTTTGCTCTGGACAAGCAAGAAATACTACAAAAGTGAAGATCAAAGGGTGAATAACTCAAAATTCGTGCTAGGAAGATTAATGGTTCTTGTGCGCTGCACTTCGTAATTTTTCAACAATCATGCATACCAAATTTGAAGATTTTCAGACAAAAGATGATGAAGCAGAAAATGCTGTAAAAATTATGATCAGAGGGAAATAACTCATACACAGTACAAGGTAGAGTTATGGTTCTTTTGCACTGCACTCAGTATTATTGCAACAAACACAAATGCCAAGTGCCAAGTTTCAAGTCAATCGGACTGGAGATGACAAAGTTATGCTCCGGACAAAGAACTATTATAAATACTTTCTATTTCAAGGGAAAATAATTCCAGTTGTTCTGGTCAGATTAGACCCATAATCAAACTCATTTGAGATCTTATGGTCATATATATTGCTTGCCTTAATTGTGTAGTTGCAATTTATATTTGCCTTTTCTTGCAGAGTGTAAGGTTGGGATTATAAAGAAAATAACAGAAAACGTCCTCAAATTCACCAGTCTAGTCATTTATTTTTTAACACATACTAAACTTTTGCAACAGGACCAATAATCATTTGACCAGCCTGCATAGCTCAGTTGGTAGAGCGTAGAACTTGTGATCATGAGAATGTGGGTTCAGCCCCCATGGCTGGCCATCTAAAATTATCAGCAGTCTTTCAGATGAGCCGTTAAACCGAGGTCTCATGTGACGGTGCTATACACCGAGCACGTTAAAGAACCAGGCAAAACTTAGGATGAGTTTCGTCCTGTATCTGCACTATCCCCCGTAACAATACTAACAGCCTCCAGGGGGTGTCGCCCATATGGGAAACTGGTGGTGACGATAAATAATCGCATATTCAATCAACCAAGGCAAGCAAGAAAAGACCAGCCCGCATAGCTCAATAGGTAGAGCGTAGGACTTGTGAACATGTTGTTTTGAGTCCCTTGAGGGTGTGGGTCGATTCCCATGGCTAGCCATCTAAAATTAATAACAGTTTGGATGAAACGTTAAATCGAGGTCCCGTGTGACGGTGCTATACATTGAGCACATAAAAGAACCAGGCGTAACTTAAGATGGATTTCGTCCTGTATCTGCACTATCCCCCGTAAGAATACTAAACAGCCTTCTAGGGGTGTCGCCCATATGGGCAACTGGTGGGGATTATAAATAAGTGCAAATTCAATCAATCAAGGCAGGCAAGATGGGTTGACAGATAGTGCAGTGGTAAAATACTGGACTATCAATCCTGAGGCCCGAGGTTTGATACCCGGCCAAACCAGGACCTTTCTGAAACCTTGTGTTTCCCACCCAACTAGAGGTGAACTGGTTTGGAACCCACCGGTAGCCTCGCGTGTAACGGTGCTTTACACCAGGCACGTGAAAGACCCAAGGAGGTCTATTCGAAGAAGAGCTAGGGGCTTGTACCCGGATTTCCTTGTATCAGATTCTTTCTCTCTAATGGTCCACATCATATATGCCTAGAGCATGGAGGGAGCTTAATCCTACAAAGCCATCATCATCAAGGCAGGCAAGATAACTTTGATAATTTATACAGGTTTGGTGAACACTGACTCGGTACAGGTTCTATCCTGGCAAGGACATCCAGCATGTCACATTCAATTGCCTACTGTAGTGTGTATCAAAAATCAATTATTTACTAAGGGAGAGAGAATGGTAAACTGGATGATCAACAAAATTCTAATTCTAAATATTATGAAATATAAAACTGAATCTTCAACTTTTTTTACCACACAACCCATACTTTTAACTACACTGAGAGAGACAGCTTTGTGAAGCATTGTTAGAATAAGAGAGAATGCTGGTAAACAGCATTTTCTCCTCACACAAAGTTTTCTGCCCTGTCACTCACAAATGGCTCCATTTGAGCCAAATTTAATTTTTTGTCTATAAAAATTTTTATTTGGACAAGTCCAAAATTTTGTTAGTTGGTAAAAGGTTAAAATACATACAGTACTTGCTATATATGAGCCATGCTCTGTCAAAAGGGGGCTGAATGCATCTGCAAAAAGTATCACAGCTCAGCAGGCGCATGCTGAGCTGGGCTGAAACTTTTTATCTTTGGTCAATTCTCTGACTATCAAAAGACCAGAATACCTCAGAATTCAGTTGTTTGTTATGAATCCACAATAATTTGATGAATTGCTTGGTAATGTGTGTCGTGTAGATGCAATTAACCACTTTTTACCAGAGCATTCATCATATCAATCTTCTGCGCATGTCATATTCTTCGAAGATTTGATGTGTTTGCTGACGCATCACCCATCCCATATACAAGGTACAAAGGAAAAGTAGGGCTTACATTGAAGCTTTTAGCCAAGCCTGTAGGGGCTGTTGTAATAAATGGCCTGTGCATAGGTTACATGCTAGCTGATCATAGCTTAATAAATAGCACTAGTAAACGTTTATTTTATTTTGAAATTCAAAGTTACGGTTCTCATTTGAAAAGCAGTCCAGTCCTGTTCCCAGAATGCCAAATCAGATAGATGTGTATTTTAAGAATTCCATCTAGCAGACAATAATGTAACATCAATTTCGAAGCAAGGAAGGCAAGAGTTTGTAGACAAATAAGTAAGTCACTGATTATTTTTTGCAACTTTCAGTTAATTTCTTTAATTTTCCAGTATCAAATTCACAGAGTTCCAAATAGAGGCATTTGCAGGCAATAAATTAAATGTGATTCAATTGATTGAATTTAGATTTTTTTTTTGGTTACCATCATTTTCTCCTTTTCTCATATTGTTTTCAGAAGGATTCTTTCTTACGGTCATAAAAAATTGGGATTGTGTGATAAAAGGTTTGGTTTTTACACTGATTTTGAACATTAAAGAGTTAAATTTGTATCAAATGATTGCACTTTTCCTTCATTTTCTAGAAAGTAAGAGGAAATCAGTGTCCTTTTCCAACAATGTTTTCTAGATTCATGTATTGACAACAAAGTTTAAAACTTAAATGAGGATTCATTTGATTTTTTGTCCAAAAATGAATCTGCAAAGACATGTCTAGAATAAGAAGTCTGATGAATAAGGTAGTTATAGATGAAAATATTATCCATAGCAGCCTTGGTATCCAGATCAAAAGAATTCGGTCCTTTGCTGTATTACCTCAATGTGGTGTTTTTGTTCTGTTTGCTGTGACAGTATGAATTGATTGGCAAGAAAATCCATGAAATGGATATCTGCGTCTCTTTCAGAGGTTGATAAGGGTTGCAGTCAAAACAAAATAAAAATAACTTACACCAACTTGATCTCATGGGGCATGGCTAACCTTTGACATCAGTTGTCTAGTTTACTTTTAATTTAATGGCCACAAGCCAGTCCGGAATTGTTTGTAGTAAATCAAAGCACACACAATACTTATCAATCCTTTGCTTTATGGAATAGGGCTAATCACAATGATTTCCATATTACCAATTAATTGTCAATCTAAAATGTGATGTGCTAAAACATAGCTCTGCCCTGCCACGTCAGATTTTACAGCCTATACTGTTAGTAAGATATGGTCAATTTTTCATGATTAAAAAAGGTCCCCAAATTCCACTGTTAGTCACCATATAAAATGTTTATTCTGTACTCAAGTTTAGTTGCAAGCCGTCAACCCTTATCAAATGATAAACTGATACCAAAGTCGAGAAAAATATTATTGGCAGTGTTGTTTTTAACCAATTTGTACACTTCTGAAAGTCAGTCACACCCACTTTGAAAGTAGAAATTTCACCTAAATGTTTTTTTCTCTTTTTACTGTCCATGACATGAATGTAGACTTGCCCAGATTGAAAGCATTTGCAGTCGACAATTTGCACTTGGCACAAGTGGTGAAATTTGCCTTTGATAAGGTATAAAACTGTGGAAAAAGGAGAAAAGGCTGGTTACTGGCATTTTCTCCTACTACAATTTTTTTTAAAAGGTTATGTTCATAGGGTCATTAAAACTTAGGGTTGTGTATTAATTCTTTAAACATATATGATAAAAAAAAAAAAACATGTTCATAGTCTATTTATAATGGTGACTAAAATTTTTCAAATATAATTGTGATGTTTTATCAGTAGTTCTAGCCATTTATGAAATTAAGGCACATATCTGCCCAGGGATCTTATATCCCTGATCTGCCATAAAGCAACATTTAGAATACAACTCGCCCCATACTGATGACAAATCGCCCCAATTTTATGAAAACATGGAACAGTTCACAGAAGTAGTATTTATGGCACTATGCCGGTCAAATTGCCTGCGGCACTATAAAGGCCAGGCCTTTGTCTTTGACAGTTCAGACTATTGTTAGAGGCCTTTGTCTGTTGGAGGTCAGACTGCCTGTGGCAGTATGACGTAATCTTGTATAACTTTGTCTGGCTTTCGTTGCCTCCCACCTGCCGAGGCTAGATGACAATTCCTAGCGTGTTTAGGCGCGTTTTGACCGATCAGACCGGCGCCCGATTGTATAGAACCGTCTGCAAAAATTCAGACAAAGCATTCGCATGCATGAGACCTTTCTCTCAAAGAGGTCGCTCTACTAAAAATGCTTTTGTCTGTAAACGCTTTTACCCCCCTTACCATTCAAAGTCTAGTTTTTGTATTCACTTTAATGAATAAAATCGTATGGTGTTTAACGCCGTTTTCAACATTTTTGTTGCACTTATGTCGCTGCGGTAATTGCACCTATCCATGCTTTCCAGCAGTATCTTTTACCAGGGCATCATTTTCTTTCCAAGTCACTGACTGCTGTCTCACATAACCATTATTATGGTCAGCTGTGGTAGAGAAATAAATGCTGTCACAATGACTATTTTCAATCCTCGACCTAGCCAGGGATCGAAGCCACGACCCATCCCAAGTCCTGCACACTAGCTATTTAGGAACTCAGCTTTTAGGTCCTCGCTTCTACTTACTAAGATCCTCCAAATAGCGGTGGCATAATATAAAATTCCCTGTTAGTTTGATCATTCCCTCTCTCACAAATTCAACTAGCTGATTTTTTTTATAATTCATGAGACCTTTCGATACTCTCCTGACAGAGTCGGATATCAAAATGATTTAATGTTTGAGAAATGTCGACACTCTTCCACGTGATGTCTGGCGCGATTGTATAATATCGTCTGCAAAAATTCAGACAAAGCATTCGCCTCTCATTAAAAATGCATGAGAAAATGTCGATATTCTTACAAAATAGGTCGCTTTCCGCTGATTAAAATGCGTGATGTCTGGCGCGATTGTATAATATCGTCTGCAAAAATTCAGACAAAGCATTCGCCTCTCATTAAAAATGCATGAGAAAATGTCGATATTCTTACAAAATAGGTCGCTTTCCGCTGATTAAAATGCGTGATGTCTGGCGCGATTGTATAATATCGTCTGCAAAAATTCAGACAAAGCATTCGCCTCTCATTAAAAATGCATGAGAAAATGTCGATATTCTTACAAAATAGGTCGCTTTCCGCTGATTAAAATGCGTGATGTCTGGCGCGATTGTATAATATCGTCTGCAAAAATTCAGACAAAGCATTCGCCTCTCATTAAAAATGCATGAGAAAATGTCGATATTCTTACAAAATATGTCGCTTTCCACTGATTAAAATGCGTGATGTCTGGCGCGATTGTATGATATCGTCTGCAGAAATTCAGACAAAGCATTTGCCTCTCATTAAAAAAGCATGGAATTTGTAAACACTTTATCAAACGCTTTTGTCTGTTAACTATATAAAAGGCAAACGTTTTGTAGATGAATGTACATTTTCGGAGGAGTCTGTTATGTGATAGTTATTTTTAAAATGAACATTTTAATATCAGATCATACTTATGAAAAGCATTTGTATAACGTATCCTATACAGGAGTTTCTTTTTTTTTCAGTAAAACTGTCTTGCTTAATACAGTTCAACTGTGTTTGGATTCTCCTGACAGGCAATATACTGTTGGAAGAAGAGTATATTTTCTAAAGCAATTTAGTTTTTACATAGGGGTTCTAGGTATCAATAAACAATTAAGTAATAAAGTAAAAGTTGTGTGCGTTAGAAATGGCGCAAAGTTTATTGTTGTAACAGCGTTTCCAGATCATTGATGTTGGAACCTCGATTATAGAAAGGTAAGTCCGTTTTACTTCACTTGTTTGTAAACGCTTATAACTCGTTACCATACAAACCCTGGTTTTTACGGTAGTGAGATAAAAGACTTTGAAAATTTAACGAGAATGGGGAGAAAATGAAAGCGTACAGGGGAAAAGAAGAAAGGTTCTCAATGTGCACAATGAAAATCTGCAGTAAATATGATAGTAAAATATGAATCGACCTACCTTTAAAGCGTTGTAATCTATCCCTTTTTACAATATAAAAACATATACACAGTTTTCCCGACACACACTCACACAAACACACATAAACACTATTTTAACGAATTATGGGATTTTCTTTTTACATACATACATGTATTTACACAATTCCACATTTTGATCTACACTTGAATTATTGTATATTTGATCCCGTGATTGAAACCACGGGCATTCCGTTTGATCTATTTGTGGCAAATAAGTTTGCAGCAGCCAAGAGACATGCGGTTGTTGTAAACCAAAAATTGTTATGTCCATTCCCAATTGGCAATATTGCATGTCCCATCTCGTGGATAATTGTTCCGGCACACTGTCTTTTTGAGTTCATATTACCACAAAAAATGTGTATTTCATTAAATTCAGGACCAGCATACTTTGTGAAGCCATTATCATTCGAATTTTTTTCAGGGTGTAAATAAATGTGTAATTGTTTTTTATCTGTACTTCTTCTATGTAGACAGAACATTAATTGAGCTATAAGTTCTTTACTATATTTTACAAACGCATCATAGGAGTTCAGTTCATTTAAAGCATCGAAAAAAGAATTAACCCTACAGATCATTACTTGGCATCGTTCATCAGTGAACGTGGGTGGTTGGTACGTGATGTCTTCTTTCACCCATTGTGACCCTGAAAAGTGAAATAAAGAGACTCGTATCTCTTTGCACGTGAATGGTCCTATCCCTGTTGTTAAAAGAAAATGTAAAGCTTCTATAAGGTTAATGTCTATCGTATGAAACATAACTATAATCTCCAGCAAATTGAGAATATCCATCCTTCAGTTTCAGTAAAAAGAAGAGGTGCCTAAAATTGAAATAATTATGCTGAAACAAAATTCGTCAGTTTTTCTTTTCAAAATCCTCGATTTAACAATGTGCTACTTTTGTGCAATCAGACACTGTTTGATATTAAATCTAAAGTGACTTTTCCGTTTTGAAAAATTTAAAACATTTGCAGAAAAACACCTGGCTTTTAATTTTTGCATATATATGTACGTGTAAGTCTAATTTGTAACAATTGTTTACCTAATGTTACAAATTGCAATCAAGTTTTGAGTGATAAAATCTTTTTGAATTTACGCCGAACGTCGATTTTCAACTTTTATCTCTATATGAGATAATTTGTCAGATAAAATGTCATTGAGCATGTTCTTATCATCTATGATCAAATTCAAATATGAATTTCGTTTAAAATGCGAGAAAAATATCCATTTTTTGACTAAAGAAATTACTTTAGCGGATGCTTTTTACCCCGATTTCATATATTGCATTCCATACAAGTGTTGCTGTATGTCATTTTAAATCAAAAAAAAAAAAAAAAAAAAAAAAATCGAATTAGGT
Source organism: Hippopus hippopus (assembly GCA_946811185.2). NCBI lineage: Eukaryota > Metazoa > Mollusca > Bivalvia > Cardiida > Cardiidae > Hippopus > Hippopus hippopus. The sequence continues at coordinate 10,053,333 of OX328110.1, forward strand.
ATAGAGGTATTAGAGATCACTTGTCAGATAAAATGTCATTTAGCATGTTCTTATCATCTGTGATCAAATTTGAAAGTGAAATTCGTTTAAAACGCGATAAATCCATTTTCTGACTAAAGAAATGACTTCAGCGGATGTCTTTTACCCCGATTTCATATATTACATTACATACTACTGTCGCTATATTTCATTTTAAATCAAGAAATAAAAATTTTCAAATTAGGTATAAAGGTATTGGAGATAACTTGTTAGATAAAATGTCATTGAGCCTGTTCTTATCATCTATGATCAAATTCGAAAGTGAATTTCATTTAAAACACGATAAAATCCATTTTCTGACTAAAGAAATGACTTCAGCGGATGCCTTTTACGTCGATTTCATATATTGTATGCCTGTATTAAATTAGTATATATATATATATGTGTGTGTGTGTGTGTGTGTGTGTGTGTGTGTGTGTGTGTGACAGATGCTACAGAAAATGAGATTACAGAACGATGATGGCATATCTAAAAATAGCTCTTTCTCGAAACGAGGCTAATGGAGAGTATATAAGAAGACACACTAGCTAACATACCTATTCTGTTTTCAGATTTCAATCGAGCAACATGGACGCTGTGGCTGAAATAATGGACGTTATGATAAACTCTTACACGGATCCGGATGAGCTTATGGACTTTGCAACGACCATGGGGATCCAGGATTCCGTGTCTGTAAGACTTAGACTTTTCCAGCTGAGACAGCAGGAATATGATAATGAGTTTATCAAAGAACAAATGGACTTGGTGCTGCAAACCCTAGGTGGACGGATCCAGACTCCGGTTACTTTTAACGAGGAGGAGGACATGGGCGTATCGCTAGAGTATGTACAAATACAGGAGGAAATTGATGGAGCTGTCAAAGCCCTTCTTTTTGATGACGATATGAACGAGACAGCAAGGTTGTGTTTGGAAGATGGTGATTGGGACGATCCATTTGTTCAGACAGGGGGAGGGGAAGAGCCACGGGCGGGACCCTCCGGTCTACAGAACGACAACAAACTGAAATACACAATGAGAAAGAAGGCCACCCGCACATATGCCAAAAATGCAGCAATAGATACAACATATCAAGTAAAATTGGATGAGCGGTACAATGGTCAGCGGTTAATAGACGTGAGGCAGGGTCTTCATGACATGATCCAGGCAGCCCTTAACGAGGCCCGAGGACACCTACAGGGAAATGATCTAGGTCGTGTCGTGATACATCACGATGCTTTGCACAACCCTGTTGTCGTCCCTTTACAGAAGTGGGATACCCTTGACGCTAATAGAGTTATGGAGATCCTCGAAAAGGTACTCAATAGTAACCAGGAACTTTCGATCAATGAGACCTTTGATATAATAATAGGGACCATTGACCTACCTAAAGGAGGCGCGCGAAAACATATCTTACGTATTAAAGGTGAAAACACTTCATTGGATTTAAAACGCTCGGTAGTGACTATTGAGAATGAAGATAAAATGTGTATGGCAAGGGCCATTGGAGTCAGCTGGGCAAAATTAAAGAGGTGTACCAAGGAAGAATGGGAGGAGGTAACGAAAAACAGACAGGGAAAAAGTAGCTTGGAGTTGGTCTTAGAATATCAAAAAGCCCCCTTGTCTTACTATAACGACCTTGTCAACAAGAAGAAGAAACACCAAGGACAGCTGGCAAGGGCTCTGTGTAAGATGGCAGGCGTACCCATAGACCGAACAGCTAGTCTCAACGATGTGGAGGCGTTTGAGGAAATCCTAGGCGTACGCGTGATGGTCATCAGCGCTCGCCTAGGCAATAAATTTATTACTAGTCCTAGCAGTGACGAGCGTCCCTGTATCTACGTGTACTTGGTGGACGACGACCACTTTCATGCCATAACAAACATCACCGGTTTTTTTAGCGACTCCTATTTTTGCGAAAAATGTCTCAAACACTATAGTAATAGGGAATATCACCAGTGTGCAGAAAAATGTATAGTTTGCAAGAGGGACCACTGCCCTAAAACGAACCAGACTCTGAGGTGCACAGATTGTAACATGGACTGTAGGTCAGATGATTGTTACAAACAACACAAGAAAGTACCCTTACACAAAAATGGAAGGAGAAAAGGTCAACCCAGCGGGCCATCCCAGTGTGAAAAGTGGTGGAGGTGCTTCAGGTGTTACAAGGTACTAAGGACTGACATAAGGGAGAAGGAGGACCATGTGTGTGGGGAATACTTTTGTAAGACTTGTGAAAAGTATGTGTTGGACGATCATCAGTGTTATTTAAGAGCGAAAGAATGTAAGGACAAGTTTGTACCTAAATATATGTTTTTTGATTTTGAGTGTAGTCAGGATGATATGAGTGAGTGCGAGAATGGATACATACCGCAAAAGAAAATAGAATGTGCAGATTGTCAATCATCACAGGTATGTAAGTCTTGTTCTAAGTGTAAAAACTGCAACACATCATGGTGCGGTAGAGCTACGCATCGTCCCAACTTTGTCTTAGCTCATTCGGTATGCCCAAAATGTATTGACAATGAATTGACTCCCAAATCAGTATGTAAGAGATGTGGCAGCCGTTGTAAAAAATGTCAAAAAAATGTGGATGAGAAAGATTTGGGACCTTGTCCCGGGACATGTGGCTTTAGAGAAGTCACTTTCCAGGGATATGATACTGCTGAACAGTTTGGGCAATGGTTATTTACGGAACAACACGAGTACTGCAAGGTGGTGGCTCATAACATGAAAGGTTATGACGGTTACTTTCTGCTAGAGTACCTCGTTGATCAGTCATTACGGCCAGACAAAATTATTTACAACGGGTCCAAGATAATGTACATGACAGTAGAGCGAGACTTACATATCAAGGTAATAGACAGTCTTAACTTCTTACCCATGAAACTGTCAGCATTACCCAAAGCATTTGGTTTGCATGAATTGAAAAAAGGGTGGTTCCCGCATTATTTTAATACCAGAGAGAATCAAAATTATGTTGGGCCCTACCCTGATGCTAAAGATTATGGTTACGATTTCATGGGTGAGAAAGAAAGAAGCGAGTTAGTAGAGTGGTTGAAACAGAGAAAGTGTGAGGTTTTTGATTTTAGAAAAGAGATGTTAGAATATTGTAGAAGTGATGTTGATATATTGAGACAAGCATGTTTGAAATTTAGACATTTGTTAATGAATGCAACGGGAGAAGAAAAAGAGGTCATAAATGGAAAGGGAAAGACTGAAAAAAGGTGGTTTGGGGCCGTAGATCCTTTCGACAGTGTCACGATTGCATCAGTATGCATGAATGTGTTTAGAAGTAAATTTCTAGAAGAAACGTGGAAGGTACAATTGTATGACACTGATGAATGGATTCCAGCCAAACTATGTGAAGGAGTGTTGTATGTACTGGTGAAAGATGAATGGGTGAGTGCAGCAAACTTGAAAGTCAAGGGTAAAGAGTTTGTAAGCACCCCGATAGCAAAGATTCCTCCCAGTGGATACAAAGAACAATACAGTAAGGTGTCAATTCAGTGGTTAGAGTGGCGAGCGCGTACAGATCATGTACACATTCAGCATGCACTGAATGAAGGTGAAAAAAAGATACCAGGAACACGATACAAATTAGATGGATATTGTGAAGAAACACACACAGCATACGAGTACCACGGATGTGTGTTTCACGGATGCCCTGTGTGTTTCCCAGACAAACGAGAGGACACGTATCATCCCCTCACCAATCAATCACTGAATGAATTGTATGCTCTGACTCTAAAAAAGAAAGCATACCTCGAGCAATTAGGCATGAAGTATGTGTGTATTTGGGACCATGACTTCAAAAAATTAAAGGACGAAAATGAAACACTCAAAGAATGCATTGCACAATTAGATGTAGCTGACCGATTAGACCCAAGAGAGAGTTTCTTCGGAGGGCGCACTAATGCCAGTCAACTCTATTACAAAACCAAAGAACATGAACAGGTCAAATACGTAGACTTTACAAGTTTGTACCCTTGGGTGAACAAGTATTGTCGGTATCCCGTTGGTCACCCCAAAATCTTGACCAAAGACTTCGGAAACCTTGAGGAGTATTTTGGTATTGCCAAAATAAAGACATTGCCCCCGAGAGGGCTGTATCATCCAGTCCTCCCCTATAGATCAAATGGCAAACTGAAATTTCCTCTATGTCGTACCTGTGCGGATACCGAAAATCAAGATTCATGTACATGTTCTTCTGAAGATAGGGTTGTAATTGGCACGTGGTGCATCCCCGAGATAAAAACGGCTCTAAGACTGGGTTACACACTAGAAAAAATATATGAAGTATACCACTGGGAGGAAACAACACAGTATGATCCTGAAACGGGTGATGGGGGGTTATTCGCCAAGTATATCAACACGTTTTTGAAATTTAAGCAAGAGGCGAGTGGCCCTCCTGATTGGGTCAAAACGAAACAAGACATGTCAAAATACATGGAAGATTATCATAAAAAAGAGGGTGTATTGCTGGATCAAAACAGCATTGTAAAAAACCCTGGCAAAAGAGCTCTGGCCAAACTTTGTCTCAATAGCTTTTGGGGTAAGTTTGGACAGAGACTCAATATGCGTCAAACCAAAATATATCACGAAAGTCAAGCAAACTTATTTTTTCAAGTATTTTCTGATCCTACAAAAGAGCCTCTGAACTTTCATATACTCTCAAATGATATGATACAAATAGAGTGGATTTATAAACATGACTTTCAGCCCGAAGACAACAAAACAAACATTTACTTAGCGACCTTTACAACATGTTGGGCCCGATTAAAATTGTACGGTGTGCTTGAAAAGTTGAATAAAAGAGTGTTGTACTACGACACAGACTCTGTCATTTACGTGAGTAGACCCGGAGAATTTGATCCTCCCTTAGGGGACTACTTGGGTGAGTTGACGGATGAACTGAAGCAAGGAGAGCATATTGTAGAATTTGTGTCAGGAGGTCCAAAGAATTACGCATATAAGACCAGTACCAACGAGGAAACATGTAAGGTCAGAGGGTTTACTTTGAACTACACTAATAGCAAACTAATCAATTTTGAAGCCGTGAAAGCTATAGTAACAGATTCAAAAAGCAGTTCAAATATTGTTGTAACCAACCCAAGTAAAATATGTAGAGATAAAAGAAAGAGGAAATTGTATAATAGAGAAGAAAAGAAAAGTTATCAAATGGTGTATACAAAGCGAAGGAAACTAGACAATTATGACACTGTACCATATGGATATGACTGATTTTTTTTTTTTTGTCATTGTAGAGTTTTTTTCTTTTTTCGTTCGTGGGTTGTTCAATGTCAATCATTTTTCAAAAAAGTGTTAGTCATTTTTCAAAAAGTGTCACTCATTTTTCAAAAAGTGTCACTCGTTTTTACGTTTTTATACTTTTACAGGTAAATTCCCATAGGGTCTGTTTCAAAAAGTGTCACTCATTTTCATAAAAGTGTCACTCATTTTCAAAAAAGTGTCACTCATTTTCAAAAAAGTGTCAGTCATTTTCAAAAAAGTGTCAGTCATTTTTCAAAAAGTGTCACCCGTTTTCCAAAAAGTGTCACTCGTTTTTAGGTTTTTATACTTTTACAGGTAAATTCCCATAGGGTCTGTTTCAAAAAGTGTCACTCATTTTCATAAAAGTGTCACTCATTTTCAAAAAAGTGTCACTCATTTTCAAAAAAGTGTCAGTCATTTTTCAAAAAGTGTCACCCGTTTTCCAAAAAGTGTCACTCGTTTTTAGGTTTTTATACTTTTACAGGTAAATTCCCATAGGGTCTGTTTCAAAAAGTGTCACGCATTTTTCATAAAAGTGTCACTCATTTTCAAAAAAAGTGTCACTCATTTTCAAAAAAAAGTGTCACTCATTTTCCTAAAAGTGTCACTAATTTTCAAAAAAGTGTCACTCATTTTCCTAAAAGTGTCGCTTATTTTTCAAGATACCAACTGTTGTTTATTTTATTGTGTTAACGTGATAATTGTATTGCTTATAAATAAAAAATTGTAAGAATGAGTTTCTTTTTGTGTTTTGAGTTAATCTAACGTAAGAATATGACAGAAACTCCCGAAAAAGAAACGTTTTTACGTTTCCCTAAACCTGACGAAGAAAGCCATAGTGACAAGTGGCATTTACTGGGCACCCGTGTCCCACAAGCAGAGATTGTCTACTTTTGTCAGATGATCATAGTGTACATCATTATTATTACGTCCATCATTAACCTATCAGTACAAAACGGGTCGACCGAGCTTTGGGTATCACTCTTGAGTAGCAGTATCGGGTACGCTTTGCCTAACCCTAAACTTAAAAAATAATGACCGTCCCTCTTCCATTCGAACCATGTTCTAGTATGTGTATTAGCGGACAAACTGGTAGTGGTAAAACCCAATGGGTGTACCGCTTTTTGAAACAAGTAAACCTCATGTACGGACGAGACCCCCCTTCTCATATTCTCTATTGCTACGGTATCCATCAAGACTTGTTTGATGTCATGGAGAGTTCCATTCCAAACTTTGACAGTAAGCAAGGACTACCTACTGCAGAAAAATTGGATGACTTCACAAGAGACAAAAAACACAAGTTAATCATTTTAGACGACCTAATGCACGAGGTCATGCGGAGTAAAGAAATGGAGTTACTGTTCACCCAAGGCTGCCATCACAGAAAAGTATCGGTGATTATGATCACACAAAACTTATACCCTGGGGGTAAACATGCCAGAACTATTGCTTTGAATACCTGGTACCTGGTGCTTATGAAAAATATTCGTGACATATCTCAAGTAGGAGTGCTAGGACGGCAGCTTTATCCCGGTAAATCCGGAGTGTTTATGAAGGCTTACGAAGATGCCCTTAATACGAGACACAGTTATTTCATAGTGGACATGTCCCCTTACTCCGACGACAAGTACCGTTTAAGGACTCGTATATTTCCCAACGAAGATCCTATTGTGTACCGTTTGACGTAAGAATGGAAATAAATAGCTTATAAGAATACAATATGGTAGAACTAATTAAACAGCAACGTCACTTTTTATATTTAGTGGCCAACACTACAGCCGACCAGAGAAAAGCGCTTTTAAAAACTATTACCCGTCAACAACTAAGGGCGCTTAGTCAAATTGCGTACAACATTATCCGGTTCAAAGGTAGATTGACACTTACGGAAAAAGCCACCTTAAAACGGCAGAGACGCTTTATTTACTTGCTTGGAGATCGTAACACGGGGTTTGTTCAAAAGAAGGAAGCTATCCAACATAAACAACGTATTATCCATACATTGGTGAAGATCGCTTCAGCCTACTTACAACCCGTATTACAGTAATGGAGAAATACGTATTAGTGCCTTTCGAAAAGTTTGAGCGATTGAAAAAACTATCTGGGAGACAAGATGATCAGCAGAGAGAGGAAAGGGAAGATACCTCGAAAAAGAAGAATAAGAAATTAACACTATTTCCTCCGGGACTTAGAGAGAAGAAACGAAAGAAAGATATAGACTGGATTTCTTATTAAATAACAACACGACAATTTCATGATTTTATATTTTTATTAACAGAATAATACAATAAAAGTATACAAGAAGGCATGAGTCATTGTGTGTGGGGTTTTTTTTTTCATTATTTCCCTCCGTATTTATTGTATATACACATTTCTCGCTTTATCGATTGTAAGTATTTCTGGAAAAGTAGCGTACAGCAACAATGTCACACTCTCTGGTAAAGGTTTAGCAAATTTGATTTCCAAACGGCAAAGACCTCTTCTTTTTGTGTTGAAAGAATAGTAGGGATCGATATCCAGCACATATAGGCAGTATCCTTGCTTGTACTCTTTGTATGTGATGTTGATATCATTTCTGCAGGAAGTGAGGGTCTGATAACAGTCGGTGAAATGATTTCCTTCAAAATTAGGTTGCAAAGGTTGCGATGGTACGGATTGGCCATCAACGAAGAAACCGAGGTAACTGCAGTCGTAATGTTTCAGGTTGAATGGGTTTGTTTTGTAGTCTCCGTTATATGAAACGCTCGGAACCGTCCCTATGATGATTTTGTTTGGCACCCTACCTTGAAATATATCGTCTGCGTAAAAACTATATTGTCCTTGCGCTATCGAGGTTGTTTTTATCTCTGAGCGGAAATAAGGGTACATAGCGGGAGTGTCCTGAATCATTTTGTCGTGAGCCAGAAGCAAATCGTTCTGTAACCGCTGAATACAGAGCTTGAAACGGGCGTCAACGATTTGCACCTTGTAATTCGGAGTAAACGCATCTGTAATGATTCGAAAGGCATCGGATGCTTGCCAAAATTTAAGCCCCATTTGCACTCCGTTAATAAGCAACTTGGGTTGTTGAAACAAGTCCACCGGGATACTTCCTTCCAGATCTATAATTTTACCACCCTTGGTCTTTTCATATCTTTGGAATAAACCGGTATTTGATCCAGTTTTGGGGTCGCTATCGTCCAGATTCCGATAATCCTTGTAGAATAATTGACTGGTCAGAAAAGCTTCCTGTATAGATTGATTGGTATTTAATAAGGTGTCAATGTAGGCCTTATACGGATGCGTGGTTCCGCTATTCGGGAGTGGTTTTTGTTGTAAATGAATGTCCAGCTGTCTGAAAATGGTGTGCAAGGGTAAATTGATTAGTCCCAGCGTATCATCTTCTGACACGGGTGTACCGTCTTGTAAAGTGAGTCTCAATTTCAGCCTCAATTTACATTCCTTCAAGTTGATGTAGGCGCTGGCCTGTGGTGGTATATTAAATTCCAAGCTCGATGAAGAATCGGTTACCGGATTAATGGGTCGGAATTCGATCCAATCTTTCGATAACAATGACGAATCTTTCGGGATCGGATTAAATAACGATAATTCTTCACTGTGCTGAATTTTACTATTCATGCTAATTTTTCAAAATGCCCAGTCGGGATCTTTGCGATACGTTTTGTGAGTCTTCTTACGCTTGATATTCTTACGATCTTCGTCAACACCGTTCTTACGTTTTATTTGAGATTTTGCCCTATCAACTACTTCGGCTAATGGGCTCACCATTTTTACCTGAGGAGTTTTGACTTTTTCAAGTTTTTCTTCCATATCTCGCAGCAGTTTATTCTTTTCTTCTAGTATTTTCTCCAAATTCCTTATTTGATCTGGGATGTGGTCTTTCGGTTTAAAATAGTCAATCCAATACTCCACATCTTCTTTGTACGGAACCCATTTCTGTAGTTTTGAATCAAAGACGTCTATGGAACCCATGATTTCTTGAAATGAAGGACACAGTGAAAATCGTTCGAATTCAAATCAATCGGTTTTAAATCTTCGCCTTTTAACGACAGCCTAATAGTGTTAAATTTCTTGACACTCACGGGTCTATAACGTCGATGAAGACATTCCGTAAATTTAAATTTCTTGTATCTTGTTTCGATTTCTATATTGGTGAGAACGGTTTGTAACTTATTCCTGACAAACGTTTCCTCTATAATGTCACAATTCAAATACAACCGCTTACTTCGAGGTGTAAAGTCGCAGGTCAATGACGATTCTACCAGAGCACATAACCAACTTCCTTCTAAAATATAGTCCTTAGAAAACTGGAACAAGAAATCTGCGTTATTCTTACGTATATCGATAGATTCTGCGGAATTTAAATACAAGTAAAACTCTGTCATTCTTCTCTCCTTGTTCTCAATTCGTCTAGTATAGTAGGAATGAGATAAACTGGGCGTAATAAAATGGGTATAAATGAATGAAATCGTCGAAGTAAAGTCTTCTTACGGCTTGATGAAACGTTATTTGAGCATAGTGTGCGTAACAATAGTCTCCTTCTTTCAAAAACTTGAACATCTCTTCTCATTGGATTAATGACTCCATTAAGTATACGTTTTGCCACCTCGATGATAGCCTTTAGTTGACGATTCGTTAAATTCTGCAGTAAATTCTTCCTTACCGTTGTTTCGGTCTCTTGTAGGTGAAGTAAATAAGCGATTTGTAGATAGACTGTAGAGTGTTCCATGATTGAATCGGTTAAAATACTCATTCCTTCTTACGCGTATAGAGTTCGAGTTCAATCAGTGTGGGACAAACAACCTCGTCCTCTTTTTGCGAAGAGGTTACACCCGTTATGACCACTTTCCCTGTATGAAAACAACAAAAATGCACCCCTTCCCTTTTAAAGTTAAGAGACGGAAATAACTGGGGTTCGTATACGACATCTTTATCGACAGACAAACGCTTCAAATCCAAATCCGAACTGAGGGTATGGCTCATAGACATGGTTAAAAGTTTCACGTCCGATAAATTCACGGGATATCCACAATTCTGTAGCAGTCTCGCATATTTCCGTATTCGTTCGTACCCCTCTCTTTTACTCGAAACTTTGCCGTTACAGTTGATAATACCGTTAGAAAACACTAAACAGTTTCCTCCAGCTTTTCTGTGCTGCCATATCAGTCCGGGAAATCGTGCTGGATCATACCGTACATTCGTTATTTTGTAGCAGAGTTGTCTTAAATCAATAGGACAACTGAGTTGAGCACTGTAGACCACGTTTGTGATGATCATGATCGTTTGACTGTCTAGACATAAATGATAGAACATTGCTAGTTTTCAGCCTCTTTTTATATTCTCGGTTGTTTACGAGTATTGCGTAATATCAGTTTCCGGTATCCAGCTGTCATACTTTTTTGGCCAGTGTAACCAGCGCACCAGGACTTCCTGTTTCTTATTGCGTGTCCTTCTTTTCAAAATTTTTTCGATGCTAAAGTCGGTACCGTCGTCAACGTTTATGGCTTGTAATTCTTGTTCGTAAAATGTACCATCAATTTCATCGTTGTCCCAGTCTACTAACGTGTAAATTGGAAGTCCTTGTCTTTTGAAACGTGATCTGATTTTGAAAATCTCCCCTGTCCATTTTTGCGAGTATTCTCTGTCAAATACGGACCTGATGTGCGACAATCGTACAGTCTGACCGGTTTTATATTTGAATTTTTTTATAACGGGCTTTTCTCCTTTGCTTCCTTTGGTTCTAATGAGATACTGTTGAAGACGACTTTCCCCTTCATTTTCCACGGAAATTGCTGCTGGGTTTTCTCCAAGACTCCTGTGGGTAGTGTGATTGTAACTATGTACAAAATCCTGTAAAATGTCAATGTATCTACTGGTTCTGTTTTTGAGCAGGTATCGACAAATCTTGTGTTTTAGCGTTTTAATAACTCTTTCGGCGTAATTCGCTTTTGTTTCCGTATTATATGCGTACATATGATGTATACTTTGACTATTTAAATATTTATTTACTTCTTTGCTTCTAAATTCCATTCCTCTGTCCGTACGAATTGTGTTTGGCTTTTTGGGACCTGTCAGTATACGTTTCAATGCTATGACTACATCAGCGCCTCGCTTACTCTTAACAGGTTGAGCATAAAGAAAACGAGAAAATACATCGATAACAATCAAAATGTATTTCACACCTTCGTTATGCTTCTGTAAATTGGCCATGTCCATAAGATCCATGTCCCATTGACTGTCGATGCCATTTACAATCACCCTGGAACGTTTAAAGCGGCGTCTAGCACCCCTGGTCAGAGAATACGCTTCTTGATTCTGCAACCATCGGCGTATTCTGTGCCTACCAATTTTGTATTTACCCTCGTCTTTAACATGTTGATAGAGTTTTTCAGGACCACCAAAGCTAGCGGGAGATTTAAAGTCAAAATACAAAGAAGACAAATATTGTTGCCAGTCAGACATGTTTATTTATTACATAGACATCCATACATTCTTACTACAGCAAATAGAAATAGTAAATAGAGAGGTTTCTTTCGTTTTCTATGTACAAGTCAACGAGCCTTTCAACACCCTCCGCAGCGTCTCTTCGCAATTGTCTGTATCTCAACCACAATTCGAAGTCATTCATTGTTGTCACAAATATAAAAATGAGTCCGAACATGTTCACATCGGTTTTAGAAAAAGGCTGAATTCAAAGCACTCCAGTTATATGTAGAACCGTCACGGGACAATCTTCCATTGGTAACAGACGCGTTTCGTTGTGTATCACACCTTGAAGTGATTTGACTCGTGTATCCCGTCATTTTCAAATATATACAGGACGGAGACCATTTCTCGTGCTCTTCCCAAGGATCGTCCTTTTCCTCCCATGACATTATGTTGACACCACAGGCAAAACACGTCACTTTATCTGTAGTACCGGTGTAAAAGAAGCCCGCTTTTGCTAATGACCATTTCTCAGGCTTTATTTGCTTCGACCAGTGTTCATACGTTTGTAGTCTATCTTCGCATAACATCAAGGCTGGCTTCGAATATGCAGTCGCTTTTGTAGAATCTTTGAACATGGTGCTTATTAATGTGATGTTAATTCTGTCAATCGCTCAGGACTATTTACCAGTTTCCGTTATCGTTAGGGTTACATTCAGAACACCGCAACGCCCCTAACTGGTTCATATGATCACTTTGAAGGTAACAGGGAATGACAGCGTCCAACTCGGGTAGATTCCTACCAATCTCTGACATATGTTTTTTAAGAGAGTTATATTCAGTGGGTCTTAAGCAGATACCCTTTTTGGTCGGTACCACTTCATTGTCTGGTTTCCAATACTGTCTTATATCTACACAAACGCTGTTTTCACCGATACTGCAATAAACGTTTCCTCCTAGGTGAGCGCTGTATGCTCGTTTACCGTGTAATGCTTGATCAACAAACTCAGAGGCATCTACCAAATTCTTCCATCTCATAAGCGTAAGACTAATGCCTTTCTTAGTAGGTTTGTCTTCCTGTCATTCCCTGATATCGACTCTCAGTTCACCCCTCCATTCACTGACTTGTACGTAGCGTTCGTTACCGAGACTAAATTTACATCTAACCATGTTGCTGATTCGAGTGTCAAAACTCTTATGACTCCAAACACGAAATTCAGCTTTCTAATATAGTCACAAAGTCTCTTCTGATTGGTCAGTTTGTTCTTCCATCTGACCAGTTGATTATTCGCTGGTCTGATCTGTTGTTATCAAAACGTGCCTGAACACGTTTGAAATTGGTAGTGAAAATGATAATGCTTTGTCTGAATTTTTGCAGACGATATTATACAATCGCGCCAGACATCACGCATTTTAATCAGCGGAAAGCGACCTATTTTGTAAGAATATCGACATTTTCTCATGCATTTTTAATGAGAGGCGAATGCTTTGTCTGAATTTTTGCAGACGATATTATACAATCGCGCCAGACATCACGCATTTTAATCAGCGAAAAGCGACCTATTTTGTAAGAATATCGACATTTTCTCATGCATTTTTAATGAGAGGCGAATGCTTTGTCTGAATTTTTGCAGACGATATTATACAATCGCGCCAGACATCACGTGGAAGAGTGTCGACATTTCTCAAACATTAAATCATTTTGATATCCGACTCTGTCAGGAGAGTATCGAAAGGTCTCATGAATTATAAAAAAAATCAGCTAGTTGAATTTGTGAGAGAGGGAATGATCAAACTAACAGGGAATTTTATATTATGCCACCGCTATTTGGAGGATCTTAGTAAGTAGAAGCGAGGACCTAAAAGCTGAGTTCCTAAATAGCTAGTGTGCAGGACTTGGGATGGGTCGTGGCTTCGATCCCTGGCTAGGTTGAGGATTGAAAATAGTCATTGTGACAGCATTTATTTCTCTACCACAGCTGACCATAATAATGGTTATGTGAGACAGCAGTCAGTGACTTGGAAAGAAAATGATGCCCTGGTAAAAGATACTGCTGGAAAGCATGGATAGGTGCAATTACCGCAGCGACATAAGTGCAACAAAAATGTTGAAAACGGCGTTAAACACCATACGATTTTATTCATTAAAGTGAATACAAAAACTAGACTTTGAATGGTAAGGGGGGTAAAAGCGTTTACAGACAAAAGCATTTTTAGTAGAGCGACCTCTTTGAGAGAAAGGTCTCATGCATTTTTAATGGCGAATGCTTTGTCTGAATTTTTGCAGACGGTTCTATACAATCGGGCGCCGGTCTGATCGGTCAAAACGCGCCTAAACACGCTAGGAATTGTCATCTAGCCTCGGCAGGTGGGAGGCAACGAAAGCCAGACAAAGTTATACAAGATTACGTCATACTGCCACAGGCAGTCTGACCTCCAACAGACAAAGGCCTCTAACAATAGTCTGAACTGTCAAAGACAAAGGCCTGGCCTTTATAGTGCCGCAGGCAATTTGACCGGCATAGTGCCATAAATACTACTCACAGAACTCGAAGATTCTTGCCCAACTTAACGAAATGTACAAAATATACCAGAATTCACATCCCGTACATGAAAATTCGGTTTGAAACCATTATAAACTCATGAAAACAAGAGGACCATGATGGTCCTATATCGCTCACCTGAGTACTATGCAGTAAAGGTCTAAAATAAAGATAAATAACAAATATCGAGGTTCAAGGCCAAATGATAGTAAAACAAGAGCAGCAAATTGTCGCAAGATATGCCCGTCTCACCGCCAGTTGTCAAGGAGGTATAATATTGCAAAGGCAGGTAATGCAACAAACATGTTTACCAAGACTCAAGTCAATTTGACTTGAGACTTCAAAGTTCCGTTCCGGACAAGCAAAAAATACTGTAAAAATGAAGATCAAAGTGGAATAACTCAAAATCCACGCTAGGTAGAGTTATTGTTCTTGCGCATTGTACTCGGTAATATTGCAACAAACATGCATACCAAATTCGAAGTCGTTCTGACTTGAGATGACAAAGTTATATTCTGGACAAGCACTAAATGCTGTAAAAATGACAATCAAAGGGAAATAACTCAAAGACAGCATGAGGTAGAGTTCCAATTCTTGTGCACTGCACTTCCAAATATTGCAACAAATAAGCATACCAAATTTTAAGTCATTCATACTTAAGATGACAAAGTTTTGCTCCAGACAAGCAAGAAATGGTATAAAAATGAAGGTCAAAGGGGGAACAACTCAAAATTCGTGCTAGGAAGAGTTATGGTTCTTGTGCACTGCACTCCGCTAATTTTTCAACAATCATGCATACCAAATTTAAAGATGTTCAGGCTGGAGATGACAAAGTTATATTCCAGACGAGCAGAAAATGCTGTAAAAATGATGATCAAAGGGAAATAACTCATAGACAGTACGAGGTAGAGTAATGGTTCTTTCACACTGCACTCCGTATTATTGCAACAAACACAAATGCCAAGTTTCAAGTCAATCGGACTGGAAATGACAAAGTTATGCTCCAGACAAAGAACTATTCTAAAGAACTTTCTAATTCAAGGGCAAATAACTCCAGTCGTTCTGGTCCAATTAGACCCATAATCGATCTCATCCGAGATCTTATAGTCATATATATTTTGACCAAGTTTGGTGCTGATTGGTTGATATTTGTAGATGCTAGAGTGTAAACAAAGTGAAATATAGCAATTTTTCTAATTCAAGGGCAAATAACTCTAGTTGTTCTGGTCCGATTAGACCCATAATCGAACTCATCTGAGATCTTATGGTCATAATTGTAGATTCTAGAGTGTAAACAAAGTCAAATATAGCAATTTTTGTAATTCAAGGGCAAATAACTCCAGTCGTTTTGGTCCGATTTGACCCATAATCGAACTCATCTAAGATCTTATGGTCATATATATTTTGACCAAGTTTAGTGCCAACTGGTTAAAAATTGTAGATGCTAGAGAGTAAACAAAGTCAAATATAGCAATTTTTCTAATTCAAGGGCAAATAACTCCAGTTGTTCTGGTCCGATTAGACCCATAATCGAACTCATCCGAGATCTTATGGTCATATATATTTTGACCAAGTTTGGTGCTGATTGGTTAATATTTGTAGATGCTAGAGTGTAAACAAAGAAATGTGAACGGATGGATGGACGGACGACGGACGGACGGACGGACGGACGACGGACGCCGACGGACGGTGAGTGATCACAATAGCTCATCCTGAGCACTTTGTGCTCAGCTGAGCTAATAACAACCTACATGTAGCTGACACTAGTCTGTTTCAAAATGGACAGTTAAATATACACAAAAGTAATTATAAGAACTGAATAAAAGTCATAACAGTTGTAGACTTCTATCTTATTTAACAATAGAAATAAAAGTGGGGCGAGTTGTCTTCTGAAGGTGGGGCGAGTTGTCTTGGGGCGAGCTTTTTGCGGGGCGAGTTGTACTGCACCCTGAACAAATGAAAACTTGGTAAGGATATATCCATAAAATAATAAAAAAATAGTGTCAAATTTGTACCTTGTATCGAATCCCGCCTATGTGCACGAATCATCGTTGAAAAATTCGACAAATGAACTCGTATCGTTGACTGGAAACACTAAAACGGTTGTTCAGTTAAAATTTCGATGGCAGTGGAGTTTAAATAATAGGCCTAAAAATACCGGTATATACCGGGTGCTGCGAGCAATTACTTTCCCCCTAGAGTCTGTCAGTCACATATGCTATACTTCTAATCGCTCTAGGGTTTACTGAATTTGATTTTTTTTACTCCTTTACACTATCGTGAAAATATTTTTTAGTCCTTTACACTATCGTGAAAAAATTAACAAAGTTATCGAACAATACACAACACGCAAAAAGGAATATGCCGGATGATTAGCCCACTAGATCAAAGCACTTTGGTATCAAATGATCAATTGTTATAAGTCGTAATTTTTGAAGATAACTGTTATTGTTTATCTCCAAAAATTTACATTTTGGACATTTCAAATTCAATACCCTGTCGTAAATCAAACTTAACTTTTAAATGGTTTTTATAAGATCTTTTATGCCTAGGCTAGCATACAAATCTTACTTTCGAAGAAAAAAGGTTTGAAGGGTCGGAATCTGTTTCACTGTACTTCGATAATAATTGTAAACATTACAGGGAGATTACTTTGGGAGCTGTTTCCGTAGGATTCGAAGGTTATGGGGGTCAGGATTTTTGCTACTGATCATGTTTTATAGAAACAATTTGTCGCATATAATGGATGAATTGAGGAGAAAGATTGTGTCAAAATACCTGATAAGGTGCCATGATCATTAAACAAAGGTAACCCACACTGAGTAAAATTGGATTTGAAAAACCGAGGTGGACAGTGAATTTTTATCGCCAGGGGGTGCTTATCAAAAGGCGCATCGAAAAAAATCCAAACAGTTCAAAACCAATATTATTAAAACAGCGATTACGTAATCGCTGTTTTAAAAAGTCGGACGTGAAAGATACATGTAGATCGCTCATATAAAAATTGTAAACTTTGTTTGTATTGGAGTTTAACGCCGATTTTACAGATAAGGTCATATTACTGCGGGCAGTGCACCTACGCATGTGTTTCCTGGCTTTTCTCGCACCCGTCCTAAGACAGACAGACAGGCAGACAGACAGACGGATGGACGGACGGACGGACAGAGAAAGAAAGAAAGAGATAGATACGTTTCTAATTAATAGGCTGGAGGATTGCACGCTTTCTTTTGGAGAGAAGGGTTACGAAGGAACGTTTCTGCAATCTAACATCGTAGATATTTTCGGCCCACTGAACTATTCAAGTCGAGCCGTCTCGGGCTTTATGGGCTCTGTGGGACAGAATTTAGCGACTTCTTTACCTCGTACAAAAAACTCGGTCCGCAGGTGTCTGCGACATGTTTCAATTCGAATCGGGGATTACGCTCGAAAACGAAAGGGTAATGGAACAGGATGTTTTGGTTTCAAACAATAAACTCGTCCACTGGCGCGTAGGTCTGGTCTATTTACTATAAATCGGTCTTACGGTAAAAACCGGATTTAGAAACAGGATGCCTTTGTTCTCGAGAAGTAGACTCGTCCACTGGCTCGAAGGGAGAGTTTATTCGACCAAAATGGGAAACTATATACTTTATGATATATGACCCTTTTTCTAAAAAACATCGTCAATTGAGGTATTTGCGCGTAACCGATTTCGGTTTGAACTAATCGTTGTAAGATTTGATAGAAAACGTAATTCTCCTATAGTCCTTCAATAACCGTTCACTATCGCGCGAAGTTGGTCGACATAAAGCATTGCGTCTTTCTACTCTCAAATAAACCTTTTTTTTCCAACAGACGACAGAACTTCTCGATCGGTAGCGTTGATATACATGCATTGTGATCCATTCAATGAACCTACCTTGAGTTGATTGCTTATCCAGTCATCACACGCTGTGTTAGAAGTATTGCGGTGGAGTGATATTTTATACCGTGTACGTTGTATATTTGAACGTAAAAACGTCATTCCTTTGTACCGTACATGCTGACTCTCTATTGGTCAACGTTTAAAATAACTGTCTTTCTCGAATGCTCTACGATGTTTTTCGAATTTGAAATAACCGTTGTTTTCCTTCCATTTTTTCCATATAAATTCGACAGGCATTGTTCTCGTATCGATTGATCTAGTCTGTTGTTCTAGTACATATACATTGTCTACGTCATCTAAGAACAATGACCCCCGCACGTGGGGACGCTATGACGTCAATTGACAGTAAAGTCTATTGTTCTCATCATACATGTACATTGTCTAAGTCATATACGAACAAAGCCCCCCCGCGCGTGGGGACGCTATGACGTCAATTGACAGTAAAGTCTATTGTTCTCATCATACATGTACATTGTCTACGTCATCTAAGCACAATGCCCCCCGCACCGCACGTGACGTCATGACGTCAATTCACCCCCCCCCCTCGAACAATACAATGAAAACTACCACTTAAAAACCACTTGAGTCATTTCCGGTTTTGAGTCTAAACCGGCGCCCCTGTAGTACCCTGTCTAAGCTGTTATCCAAAACAACAATTTTCTGTAATACCTATTGATTCAATCATATGACATATCTGTGACCAATACCATTTAGCGGGGGCATCCGTGTCTCTGACACACCTATTTCTAGTAGATGTGTTTTCTGGATTACAGCATTATTTGGCAAGCGCTTTGCACATTAGAATCAGCGAACCTTGGACCTAACAATCGTATATACAGAATATACGGGCCATTTAGTATTCATGTAATTAAATATGACCATCTACCAGAATGCTGTTAGTTGTGTTAATGGGAATAGTGCAAGATACAGGACGAAACCCATCCTAGCGGCTACGCATGGTTCTTTAACATGCTCGGTGTATAGCACCGTCACACGGGACCTCGGTTTGAAGTGTCATAACCAATGACTTGTGCCCGATTAGTTCTTTATATGCAAATGCTTAGCCCTTAACCCTTAAAAACACGCGACGAAATTTCAGACTTGTCCAAATTGAAAGTATTTGACAGACAGCAAATTTAATTGACAATCAAATTATAAAACATGTATTCGAAAAGGTTAAAATCAATGTGGGAAAAGGCGAAAATGCTGGTAACCAGCATTTTCTCATTTTCCCAGTGTTTTCAAAAGCCTTTTTCATCAAAGTGGTGATAACTTGAATTCGTATGGTAAAGAGTAATGGCGCTGAATTAATGAGTTTGAAAAATCGTTCAATTATTGCTACTTCGAGGTAGTTTCCTCCCGAATATAAAACAAAGTATCGGACAGTGTCTACTCAAGATCAGGCCGCACCGTCTGTGCACCTTCTCTGCAGTCTGATCTTGATCTAAATCTACATTGTCAGGAAGATCAATTTAAGTCGGTTCCAGTTCTTTGTCCTTTGGTTAAATGTTAGTAGAAAACTAGCCTGGGTCCAGGCGGTAATAATATTTAAATCACTCCTTTTTGCGGTCTCCATTCACGGTCCATACAGATCTGTTGCGAAATGGATAAGACCGCTTAGAGCTATAATCATTACCTCAGCTTTGACAAAGCAACGTCCGAATATATATTTCAAAAAAAAAATGATCGGGCTGGAACCCAGGCTAGTAGAATACATTAATCACATGTATGTGAATTTGCATTTCAGAAAAAAAAAAAAGGTAAGCAGAATATTACTTGTCAAAGTAATTAGAGTTGCTGCTGCAATGTTTCTGAAAGCACTTCAAGTTCAGGAAACACATCTTGAATCAGCCTATTATTCTAAATATATAATTGCATCTTTTAATTACTAAAAGCTTATTGTACATATGATGATAATATCTCAATCAATTTGGTACAAAAATACGACTAGACTGCGTCACTCGTCACAACTCGATTCCGTACCTACATCTAATGGATTTGATGGCTCCCATCACCCGAGGTATGCCGAATGTAGACTGCTTGTATTGACTGAAGAGTTTGTATTCATATTCAACTCGGCATCCTTAATAGGCCATGATAAACTATCTAGCCCGCCCCAATAAATTTATTCTGAACAAAATTTCTTTTCAACCTTCTTTACTCAGACAAATTTGTAGATAGAAATTACATCAGATATACTTTTATATGTTTAAAAAGATATCATTACGACCCTTGCATGTGTACTTTACTTTGGATTTCTATTCAAATTGCTACTTTTTACCCGCGCGGACATTTTTCAGGATAGTCGATATCATTCTACTTCAGTGCTTAGCGTCCTTTGATGATCTTAATGAGCCGTGTAAAGTTATCTCCCTTGGATTAACTGTAAATCTTAAGATGGCGGCCAGCCGGACTGGCCTCAGAAGATCAGATGAAAAAGATACTGAAAATGCGGGTGTTGATGATTCCTCTGATAGCGAGAGCGAACCAGAACCGGCGAAAATATTTCATAGACGAATCTCAACCAATAAAGATATTCGCACAACGGTAAGTTGGACTGAAAATCTCCTCACATATGTGTCACAGTCGATCAGGGTGGAGCTGTCAACTTGAGAGTGATTCACAAATCGCTTTTCTTTGTTTAAGTTGTGAACATACTTCTTGATCTTTTGATTCTTTTTAATCAGTGAATACATCATGCGATGTAACTTACCTTTTTTT
Organism: Hippopus hippopus; assembly: GCA_946811185.2. Taxonomy (NCBI): domain Eukaryota; kingdom Metazoa; phylum Mollusca; class Bivalvia; order Cardiida; family Cardiidae; genus Hippopus; species Hippopus hippopus. The sequence continues at coordinate 10,074,213 of OX328110.1, forward strand.
CTAAGACATTTTCTTGTTTCAGATTTGATTGATAGCATGAGAAATTTAGTTTAACTCCACTTGTGAATTAACTTGCAGGGTCAAGGGTTAGCAAATTGTTAGGTATGGGTTTTTAAATCTAAAGATAATTTGTACAAGCTGTAAGGGTAGCATTACTGCAGTGTAATTCTTTCATCTATACAAATAGAAATGGTGCAAAGAGTTCCAAGTGATTCAAAGCTGGTCAATGAATGTCAGTCTGTGTAAATACTTTATCCCAGAGGATTTGAATTTGAATAACCCTTGTATTGTTACATAAAAGAAATGGACATTGTTTGTCAGTGCAAAAGATGCAGATACTGCAATTTGAAATCAGAATATCTGCCTATTCTTTTTTTTTTTTTTTTTAATATCTAGCTAGAAAGTGGTCAGTGTGGATCAAAGATCAGACTGCAGATTCTGTGCAGTCTGATCTTGACCTGTACTCTCTGTGAAAAGGATTAAACTTTGGTTCAGTAGTGTAGGGGTTAGGTTAAAGTTGTTTTCCCTTGATGTACTATTACAGTGTTAGGATTGCACATGAGCCGCTATCTGGGAAAAGGAGGTTTATTGCATCTTGGTGATGCATCTTACTAAGCAAATCGTCACATAATTATGATATTATTAAATCATTTTTCTAATAACTGAGTGATGAGGTACACTGGTCCTTTGACATGTAGAAAATAGACCAGTAGCAAAAAGTTTTGAACCATGTCAGCCTGAGCGAAATGCGCAGGCTTACATGGGTTGATACTTTTCGCAGATGCATTATGCCCATTTTCACAGAGCATGGATCATATACTAGAGCAACATTTAGACTGTGCAACAAGTTGGATGTTATCTCTTAGTCGACAGAAAAGAACCACTTTTTGCAATCTTAACCCATGCCCATATGGTCCCAGGTTTCGATGAACATGATAAAGAAAATCTTTTGAAAACATTGTGGGAAAAGGATATAATGCTGGTTACCAAAATTTTCTCCTTTTTCCACAATATTTTATACACTTTCATAGAAAGTCCCATCATTTGAGCACAACTTATTTGTTGTCTGTATATGCTTTTAATCTGGGCAAGTCTGAAATTTTGTTGTGTTGTATAGAGTTAGTCAGTTTTGACAGAATCTCTTAACTGTGAAATGATGGGCAAGGCAGAACCAAGACCAGCATGTGCAGAATGTGTCCTGAGAGTAAAGCTTGTGGTTGGAAATAGTGGCGTGGCGTAGATTAGAGCGCCAACTTCTAGCACCAAGGGTTTCAAGTTTCAAATCATGTTATGGGTGGAATCAACCTTTGGAACCAATCGCATCATGACTAGATTACTGGTTAAGGTTTTCAGAAAGCAATCTTCAAGAGAGATTAATATATACTGAACCAAAAAGGAAACTTCCCCTGTGTTTAAGTGCAAATGCAATGTTATTAAAAAAAAATCAAAATGTCAGATGACCTACATATATTCGGGCGAACGATTATGTGTCCGATAAAACAAATTTTAACTCGATTGAAAGCATTTTGCAGAAGAAACCCGCTGAAAGCGATTTTCACGTGCATGCACGGACCAGTATAATTCGTGTATATTTTTTTAAACCTTTCAGTCTAATTTTATAGACTTTCATGTCAATAAGAAAAAGACGTTGAAAAAAATTAAATTCTTTTTAGTTTTCTTCATTTTTGATATGCCTAGAATTCTGCAAAATTTACGCGAACGTGCCATTGGCATGCTTAATGCTGGTATGACGATGAATGCTGTTGCTATGAATATTGGATGTTCTACTCGTGCTATTCGACTTCTTAGGCAACGTTTTCAAGCAACAGGGCGTACGGAAGATCGACCACGTAGTGGATGTCCTCGCGTCACGACGCGCGGCCAAGACCGCTATATTCGAAACACCCACCTGCGCAATCGCTTCCAAACTGCCACAGCCACTGCTGCCAACACCCCTGGTACACATAACAACCGTATATCTGCCCAAACTGTGCGCAATCGCTTACGCGAGGGTGGGCTACATGCACGTCGTCCATATGTTGGTTGTGTTTTGACGCGACGTCACCGCGTAAATCGTGTTAATTGGGCACGTACACACCAACGCTGGCTTAGACAACAATGGAATAGCGTCTTTTCTCTGACGAGTAGAGGTTTTCCATTCATCGAGGTGATGACAGGGTTCGAGTATACCGTAGGAGAAATGAACGTTATGCTGACTGTTGCGTACTTGAACGAGATCGTTTTGGGGGTGGGGGTTCTGTCTTGGTCTGGGCGGGCATTGCACATGGTTTTCGCACTAATCTCGTCGTTATCGAAGGGAATTTAAATGCCCAACGCTACCGAGATGAAATTCTTGCGAGGCACGTCATCCCACTGTTTCAAAATAATGCCAATATCACTCTTTTTCAGCATGATAATGCCACAAGCCATACAGCTAGGGACAATGTGAATTTCCTCAGGGCGAATAACATTGCATTTATTAATGACTGGCCTGCCAAAAGCCCATTGAACACCTTTGGGATAATTTGGACCAGCGTGTTAGACGTCGACCTATTCCACCGTCAAACGTCATTCAGCTAAGACAAGCCTTAATTCAGGAATGGAACAACATTCCACAAGCCGAAATCAATACACTTATCCATTCTATGCGCCAACGATGCCAGGCAGTCCTTCATGCTGAAGGTGGTCATACCCGGTATTAATTTGTGATTTTGGTGAGCAACCCCTTCCGCATTTTAACTACCATTTCACTACTTTTGGATAAACCCTCAGCAATAATTTTTTTCACACAAAGTCACAATAAAATACTCTTTCAATGCATATAAATCTAGTTTAATCCTGATTTTCATATCTGTGTATATCTGCACTTAAACACAGGGGAAGTTTCTTTTTTGGTTCAGTATATAAGTTATAAGAACTATCTTTCACAATCGATGTAAAATGAATATGTTTAAACTTAAGCTTTTATAAAAGGAATATATATCCTTTTGACGGTTTATTGTCTCCATGGATGAATGAAAGAGATAATCAAATGGATAACTAGACCCCTGGAGCAGTTCCTGGTCATAAGTATTTCAGTAAGTATCAAATTCCCATTGACTTACATGCATTTTTCTGTGTACAATAAAATTAATTACACATTTTCTGATTGCGCTATGAAATTGGTTAATGAAAACTATACTGGCAGAAAGGGGGGATACTGGAACTGTTTACTACTATTGTTCCACTCTTAACCTCAAAGTTGTAGCTCTCTGAAACCTAGGCATGGGGATGAAATTATTGTCAAATTCTGCCTACATCATCATTGACATTAATGTAAAAACGTTTAGTAGGAACATTTTGATCACTGGTAAACAGCTAAATTTTGATCACATTATATTATCAAGTCTAAAAAGCATGTCCCTAAATGTCAATTTTTTTTTTAAAATTCATTTTCATCTAAGTTTCACAACAACTGCCTCATCATTTAAACACACTGAATAAAAAGTCAACTTAAAAGAACATGTAAATCAGTGGGGATCAGAAATTTTATGACATATTCAGTGCTCTGCCAAAGATTTTGAAAAGTAGAGACAAATTTCTCACTCATCCAGAAAAGTGTGAGACATTTTTAAAAACTTGGGGACAAAATTTAGTAGGCATAGAAATGTTTTAAAGGTAAGAAATTAATATTAGTTCCCTCGTAATTATACTTGTTAATTGCTATGTTCTCTTTCACTAGCCAGAATGTGGATCAAAATGCAACTTACAGGGCTGATTATTTCTCATTGAAACTTTCCCTACAATTTTCTTAAAATGCCTTTGTAAAGACTCGGCCATTGCGGCTTATCTATGATAGATATTCTCTGCATGACGTAATATAAGAGTTTTAGTTCCGAAGTTAGATTTTTTTTTCAGTAAATGCTTTCTTTTTGCTGTGTGTTTTTTTTTGTAAACACGATTATCAAGTTATAAAGTTGCCATCACAACCATATTCCAATGAAGATTATCCTTGAAGCAACTTGATTCTTGACGTAGAATTGTCATACAGGTATTTTTCTACTATTTTCCGACGATGTTGGTTGAGTGGGAGGGGTACTGGGCATCGGAACATCATCAGACTTTGGGCTCTCATTGTTCCTTTGCTTTGGCTGACCATAGAAACTTAGAGAAACTTAGGATAATACCTGGCCACTAAGATTAAGATTGTAGAAGACACTGCATCATGACAGTAAATTACAAGATAAATACTTGGCTGATGTTTTTGGCCTGCGTCCAATCAGATTTTATTCAACATGCAGTTTTATCTCTATATATACCTTATCATCTGTTGTGATATTGTCGTCAAAAAGTCATGAAAATGCAAAATTGTGTTTATTTTTATGGCTAAAAATGAACATTTTGCACTTATAGCAATCTAGGAGTTACCTATTTTCTAGGGGACAATTTCTAGACCTGTCCAAATTGAAAGCATTTGCAGATAAAATTGTATGTTGCTCACTTGATGCCAATTTTCTTTTAAAGGTCAGAAAACATTGTGAGAGAAAGAGAAAATGGTAGATATCAGCATTTCTTCCTTACAATGTTTCCATAAGCCTTTCCCCCCCCCGGTCAGACTTGGGATTGTGTGACAGAGGATTAAAATGAAATACACAAATTGATCAGAAGGCAACCCATTCCTGTACAAACTCACAGTTTTGCAACCTTGATAAACTGAGGGGGGAGGGGTTTGCTCATTTTGATGGCAACAGCTTATTGTAGTATTCATGAAATGCCACTGCCTTAATATATCATTGATTCATAGTCATGCAAGCGTGTGCTTGAGGTCTTTCCATAGACACTTAATTCTATGTGGTGTCTGTGGTCGTGAGGTAGAGCGTTGGCCTCACAAACATTAGGTCACAAATTGGATTCCCAGGAGCGGGTTCATTGGCCCACACATTTGGTGCAAGTACTGATGTAGTTTCGACTAAGAAGAATTAAGATAGATTAGTATGAGGGGTGTTTGAAAAAAACTTGGAACAAGTGGCGTCAGTCTATTATATTTTGATATTTTTTAATGATTTGTTTGGTAGTGATAGCTACAACCGTATTCTGTAGCTTAACTGAAACAAATAAACGAAGAAAAACGCCACATGTGATGTACCAGTATTGTCACCATAGCAACATCAAGTCTACCTGAGAGGGGTGCCTTGACGTCACCTCACAAAATAACTAGTTTTTATTGGCAAGTATCGATCACAATATGCCTCCAGCATGTTTCTGATTTGTGTATCACAAAAGTATGGGTGTGCAGAGTGCCCCGTCTACAGCCAGCCATCATAATCTACAGCGAGTTGCTGACAGTAAGGCTTTCCTGAAACTGTACAGAGAGTGTGGTGACAGGTTCTTAAAATTCATTATTACGGCCGATGAAACTTGGATTATTTTGTACGAGCCAGAGACCAAGCAGGACAATTCTTTGTGGAAACCCCCTTATTCACAGTAGCCTACAAAAGCAATGGTGAAAACGTCTTTTTGACATGAAAGGGGGGGTATTCTCTGCCACACAGTGCCTTTTGGGAAGGCAGTGACAGCGCAGTATTACTCGAGGGTACAGTGTTTTGATTTTTTAACTGCATAATTTGAATGACATTTTATTTCAAAGAATTGATTAGTGAAATCATTGATTGATACACATAACTTTGTTGTTGCATATATATAGATGCATAGATACATTGTCTCATTTAACTCTTTACCAAACAACAAAATTGTAGACTTGTTCAAATTGCATTTGCAGACAATAATATAAATGTGATTGAAAGATTGGGAAGGCAGTGACAGCGCAGTATTACTCGAGGGTACAGTATTTTGATTTTTTAACTGCATAATTTGAATGACATTTTATTTCAAAGAATTGATTAGTGAAATCATTGATTGATACACATAACTTTGTTGTTGCATATATATAGATGCATAGATACATTGTCTCATTCAACTCTTTACCAAACAACAAAATTGTAGACTTGTTCAAATTGCATTTGCAGACAATAATATAAATGTGATTGAAAAGTTGAAATTTGTTTTGGGAAGGGCGGAAAACATTGTGGTAAATGGAGAAAATGCTGGTTACCAGCATTTTCTCCTTTTACTACATTGTTTTCAAAAGGCTTCTTTCTTGGGGTCGTTAAAAGTTGGGTTTGTGTGGTAAAGGGTTAAATGCTGTGACATGATTTGATTAGGGCCGTAACGAAGAAAAGACCAGAAAAAGCCAGCTGATTCTACTAACAACAATGCCACACCTCATATTTCATCAACCACCAAGGAAGTACCTGCTGATAGATAGATTGACATCATTGTGCACCCACCAGACCTTGCAATTTTTGGTTATTCCCTACTATCAATAGTGACTTACGTGGCCTACGTTTTGACGACGGCGATGACCTGCTAGTCATCGTCAGGGCATGTATTAGAAAAATTCCATCATCAGACTTCAGAAACTATTTTGATTCCTGGGTACATAGGCACCTGAAGTGCATTAAGTATGTGGGGAGGTATTTTTAAAAAAAATGGTTATTTCAGACCTTAGGAAAGACAAACCTTTATTCAGTGCATCAAGGTGCCCTGCTCACGTCGACTTGAAGTTGCTATGGTGATAATACATCACACATTGTGTGTATCTTTGTTTATACATCTCATTTAACTTATAGAATATGGTTGTAGCTATCAGTACCGAAAAAAAAATCATTAGAAAATGTCAAAAAATAAAAGAATGGCGGCAGTTGTCCAGAAACTTCTCGAACATCCCACGTATTAGTTGCAAGAACTTGTTTCTCAATCGTGTGAAAGAAAATATGTTTTAAACTAATTCTATTGAACAAAATTAAACAAAAGAGACATTTGATACAAGCTGATAATTTATTGTTTCGACTTTCTAAATCCCTGCATCATTCATTGTTCTGTTATGACTTCCTGTTGGCACATTGTTTCCAAATTGATAATAGAGAATTTATTATGCTGTTCAATACTGTTTTGTTGTAGGCACTGTATCAGTTTGTCAGGATATCTACAGGGAAATATGATATGATACTTTTTACAATCAAAATTCCTGTTGCTTTTTAAATTGTAGAAAAGGAGAAAATGCTGCTAACCAGCATTTTCTTCTTTTCCCACAATGTTTTCTATCCTTTCAGACATATTTTATCGTTTGAACCATATTGACTCTCTTGTCTGCAACTTGCTTTGTTTTTGGACAAGTCTGGAATTTTGTCATTTAATAAAGAGTGAAAATCGTTAGTGCAGGGCCAAGAAGTTCTAATTTGTGTATTAAGGACTTCATACAGTTACTAAATAATGGTGAAATTCCTTTGAAATTTGGACTGGAAGCAAATAGAGAGTGACAAATATTTGTGTGTGTGTGGGGAGGGGGGGAAATCACATGTTTATAGAATAATTGTTACCCATGAAAGTTTAACAGTAGTTGCATTACTTTGACTTACTGCACAGTTTTAACAAGAAAACTTCTACCATCTTCTTTCAAATAAGCAATCCCAGGTGTTTACAGTTTGAAATATGGTGATGTGTACAAATTGAGAGCAAGATATATTTGAAGAATGCCATTATGTATAACAAAGTGGTAGCATAATAATTCATATTTTGTTTTAGGGTATTTTAGGCCTATGAATATAGTGTCAAAGATTCTGTACATAAATATTGATTATACTCATTGAGTATTTATCTTCTTTCGCAAAGAAGACCTTACTTGTTAGAATTTTGATGGAATATAATAATCTTATGTTGACCACACAATTGATAAAACCATAGTGAATGTCCTGTGCCATTTTTAGCTCACCTGAGCACGAAGTGCTCAAGGAGAGCTTTTGTGATCGTGCTGTGTCCGGCGTGCGTCGTGTGTCGTTAACTTTTACCTTGTGTATGCTCTAGAGGCCACATTTTCAGTCCGATACTCACGAAACTTGGTCAGAATGTTTGCCTTGATGATATCTCGGACGAGTTCGAAAATGCTTTATGTCAGGTCAAAAACTAGGTCGCTAGGTCAAATTGTAGAAAAACCTTTTGTACTCTCTAGAGGCCACATTTTCAGTCAAATACTCTTGAAAGTTCATCAGAATCTTTGTCTAGATAATATCTCAGACAAGTTAGAAAATGAGTCATGTCAGATCAAAAACTAGGTCACTAGGTTAACTCTTAGAAAAACCTTGTGTACATTCTAGAGGCCACATTTTCAGTCCAATACTCTTGAAAGTTGATTAGAATGTTTGTCTTAATGATACCTCAGACAAGTTTGAAAGTGGGTCATGTTGGGTCAAAAACTAGGTCACCAGGTCAAATCTCAGAAAAATCTTGTGTACATTCTAGAGGCCACATTTTCAGTCCAATACTCTTTAAACTTAATCAGAATATTTGCCTTAATAATATCTTGGATGAGATTTAAAATAGGTCATGTTTGGTCAAAAACTAGGTCACCAGGTCAAATCTTAGAAAAACCTTGTTTACATTCTAGAGGCCACATTTTTAGTCCGATACTCTTGAAATTTGCTCAGAATGTGTCTTTTGATGATGTCTTAGAGGAGTTTGAAAATGGGTCACCTTGGTTCAAAAACTAGGTCACTAGGTCAAACCTTAAGAAAACTTTGTGTACCCTCTAGAGGCCAGAATTTCAGTCAAGTACTCATGAAAATTAGTCAGACTGTTTATCTTGATAACATCTTAAACCATTTTGAAAATGAGTCAGGTCGCTTGAAAAACTAGGTCACTAGGTCAAATTTTAGAAAAACCTTGTGTACATTCTAGAGGCCACAATTTACGAGGGTTGATCCAGAAATTCATACAATGGGTTTATAAAACTTTAGGAGTGTTGACTATCAAAACAAAAATTATACAGTCATTAAATGTGACATCTGTGCAATAAACATGGAAATTTTTAAATGTGTACATACAACAGTGATTGTCCAGTGACAAATTTAAGACATAGGCCACACACCTGGGCAGGGCAGCAAGAACGTCAAACGCGACGTCAACTTGACGTCATCATTAACTCTTATCTACACAGTCCCCATTTACTCTCACACACTTCTGTGCCCGACGTACCCACATGCTGAAAGTGTCCTCATACCATTTGGAATCGAACTGTTGAACAATTCTCTGTGTGGCTGTTTTAAGTTCGTCCTTACTATCAAAGCAGAGTCCCCCAAGCTGGTCCTTTAGTACAGGAAAGATGCGGAAGTCCATTGGTGCGAGGTCCGGTGAATAGGGAGCATGGGCCAGTCGTTGAAATCCCAGAAGATCAATTTCCAGTTGCGTGGAAGCGGCGGTGTGTCCAGGGGCCTTGTCCTGGTGCAGCACAAACTCATTAAGCGGAATTCCCGGCCTCTTCCTTGCCAGCGCACGTACAAGATGTTCCCGGAAACTGAAATTTCATAAAAATACTAAAATTATTTTCACACCTTAGGAAATGTTTTGGACTTAATTTGTAAATAACAAACTTTTTAAAGATGTGTAACAGAATAAAATAATTTTTTTTTTTTTTTAAAAAGAGATCTAAATATTGATTAGATAGAAAAACGAAAGATTTTTACCTTCGAAAAATAGTCTGCCGTCACTGTCTGACCATCCGGCACCTGGTGGATAAGCAGCATTCCTTTCCGATCCATAACAAACACGGACATGTGTTTTTTCATGGAACATTTGTTTTTTCATGGAACTGACGACTTTTGCCTTCTTAGGTGGAGGAGATGCAGGCGTCTTCCATACTGATGACTGGCGTTTTGACTCAGGCTCAAAATGGTGGAGCCAAGTCTCGTCGAGCATAATAACTCTGTCAAGGAATTCGGTACCTTCCCTTTTGTAGCGTTTCAGGAACTCTCGCGAACAGCTAACTCGTCGCTCCATGTCATGTGCATTTAACAGCCGCGGAACCCAACATGCTCTGACTTTTCTCATTTTCAAATCCTGTGTCAAAATTCGTTCAACAGTTCCATAAGATGCCCCTATTTTATCAGTCATTTCACGTACTGTCATGCATCTATCACTGTTTACCACAGTTCTGACGTCGTCAATCAGGTTGTGACGCATTGCAGGCCTACCTTGGCGTTCATCATCCACTATTGAAGTCCGACCCTCCTTGAATCTCCTGTGCCACTTAAACACAAGTTCTCTACTGCACTTTATTCCCATTTTCTCCATCATCTGAAATGTCTGCGTTGGTGTATGACCAAGATCATGGCAGAATTTTATAACTGACAGGCATTCTAATTTTGGTGTTGACGTCATGTCACTATTCCCTTGGATTTTTCTATCTTACGAAAAATGCTGTGTCTTCATAACAACTTTCACAACAACGTATACAACATGACGTCATGATGTCATACTAGTGTCATACTAATTTGGGCCAAAAAATTCAAGTTAAAATTTAAGAAAACTTGATTTATTTAACAGGTATTTAATTTTTTTTGATGCTTCCCCGCTTAAGCATACATATGTTACTATGTTAATGCAGTTTAAGGCCGCTAGAGATAATTTGGTAAAAATTTTAACTTTTATGCAGTTTGTAGATACTGAACTACAATATTACCAAATCATACACTGAACAAGCTAGTAATACGGAAGTAATAGGCCCATTGTACGAATTTCTGGATCAACCCTCGTAAGTTCAATACTCATGAAGCCAAATTTTCTGTCCAATAATTATTAAAGATTGTTAGAATGTTTTTCATAATATCTCAAAAGAGATTTAAAATGGATCATAATTGGTCAAAAGGCTCAGGTGAGCGACTTCAGGGCCATCATGGCCCTTTTGTTATTTAAGGGTTGAGTGCATATTTTGTGTTGCCATCGAGAAATAAAATGCAATTGCCATATTACATGGCAAATAACGCCAGAAGGGCATTATGTTAAACCATGTAATAAGGCAATTGCATTTTATTTCTTGATGGCAACACGAAAATATATGCACTCAACCCTTATAATTGCACTCGCTGTTCACTTGAATCAATTTTCAAAAATGATACAGAGAAAAAAGCACGGACAATTATGACAGTAAGCATGAGTTAATTTCCATGGCGTATACTTGATGGCGCACACATTAATACACAATCTATTTTTAGCTTTGCAACATACTTTTCAGTGGAAGACGGCCATTATGCTGACTTTGAAATCGAAACTTTCGATGATTTTAATAAACAAAATAGAAATTTCTGATACTGTCTATGAAAAATCCAGTCAACTATCTAAACTTGAGGCTGAGTGGAGGATATGTTCATTCAAGTGACATTATTATAGATATTGCATAAAGAATAGGTCTACATACCGTCGGCAGATCTGTTCTCGAGGGTATCTACCTGTAGCCAACATAAGACTATATCTGAGTCTTCTTGCAAGCTATGAAGTCAATGATGCCACTGTTTTATGAGCAGCCTATTTGAATGTAAACAACGGTGTCTCACTGTTAATTTGCAAACTGGAATAATGTGACAATGTTCCGATCTAAAATTACGTAAGCTACCCTGAACAGTCCTACCAGACACTTTCACAAGTGCAGCTGAAATTCATCTATCAAGTTATTTCTTTCTAAGTCGTATGTTTGATTTAATTAACAATTCTTACAGTAACATGTTCACATTTAGATATATTTGTCAATTATTTTGGTCTCTCAGTTCTAGGCTTGTTATAAATATCACTCGTATCACGCCAACATTTTAAAATTTTTGACACAGTGCATTCACTTCTTCCGATCCTTCCTGCAACATTCCTAGCTTTCACTCCACTTTCTATCCATGATGAGCTTTTTCTGATCAATAGACAGCAATTAACCTTGCCTTTTTATACGCCCGTCGAAGACGGGACGTATTATGGGATCACCCATGGCGTACGGGCGGGTGGCGTCCAGTTCTTTGTCCGGAGCGTAACTTTGTCATCTCCAGTCCCATTTGACTTGAAACTTGGCATGTGTATTTGTTGCAATTATACGGAGTGCAGTGCGAAAGAACCATAACTCTACCTTGTGCTGTCTTTGAGTTATATCCCTTTGATCGTCATTTTTACAGCATTTTCTGCTTGTCCGGAGCATAACTTTGTCATCTCCAGTCTGATTGACTTGAAACTTGGCAGTTGTGTTTGTTGCAGTAATACGGAGTGCAGTGCAAAAGAACCATAACTCTACCTCGTGCTGTCTTTGAGTTATATCCCTTTGATCGTCATTTTTACAGCATTTTCTGCTTGTCCGGAGCATAACTTTGTCATCTCCAGTCTGATTGACTTGAAACTTGGCATTTGTGTATGTTGCAATAATACGGAGTGCAGTGCAAAAGAACCATATCTCTACCTGGTGCTGTCTTTGAGTTATTTCCCTTTGATCGTCATTTTAACAGCATTTTCTGCTTGTCCGGAGCATAACTCTGTCATCTCCAGTCCGATTGACTTGAAACTTGGCATTTGTATTTGTTGCAATAATACGGAGTGCAGTGCAAAAGAACCATAACTCTACCTCGTGCTGTCTTTGAGTTATTTCCCTTTGATCATCATTTTTACAGCATTTTCTGCTTGTCCGGAGCATAACTCTGTCATCTCCAGTCCGATTGACTTGAAACTTGGTATTTGTGTTTGTTGCAATAACACGGAGTGCAGTGCGAAAGAACCATAATTCTACCTCATGCTGTCTTTGAGTTATTTCCCTTTGATCGTCATTTTTACAGCATTTTCTGCTTGTCTGGAATATAACTTTGTCATCTCTAGTCTGAACATCTTCAAATTTGGTATGCATGATTGTTGAAAATTTACGGATTTTGAGTTATTTCCCTTTGATTGTCATTTTTACAGTATTTAGTGCTTGTCCGGAATATAACTTTGTCATCTCAAGTCAGAGTGACTTCAAACTTGGTATGCATGTTTGTCGCAATATTACGGAGTACAGTGTGCAAGAACAATAACTGTACCTAGTGCAGATTTTGAGTAATTCCACTTTGATCTTCATTTTTACAGTATTTCTTGCTTGTCCGGAACGGAACTTTGTCACCTCAAGTCAAATTGACTTGAGACTTTGGTAAACATGTTTGTTGCATTACCTGCCCTTTACGATTATTATATCCCCTCGACAACTGGTGGTGGGACAGGCGTATCTTGCGACAATTTGCCGCTCTTGTTTTAAATTCAAATCCTAATGATAAACAAACTCAGAACAACTCCATCATGAAACAAGAAATCAACTTCATTTAAACAAGAGTACATTTTCTGTTAACACAGTGCACTTAATTCAACTCAGTGACCTGGGTTTCATGGAAATCCACCCCTGATGAATGATGTAACTAATGACGACGAACATTAAAATACTACTCACTCTTGGCACGGTGTATTTTATTATGTAGGGTGCAAATAAATATAATGAATATTCATCAGTTTGTTCAGGTTTATTCAGGATGTTTTTTTTTTTTCAAGTTTTTTAAGCAAAAGAAATCAATCTTTCAGCATTTGACTGATTTAACGATTGAAATCTAAAAATAACTGATAAGGAATTTTCATGAAATCTAAAATTAGATAATACACAACAAATTGGAAAAACCAAAAGTAGTCCCATTGCGTTCATCGAAAAATGGTATGATGGTGTTTTTGTCACATGACCCAATTTCGACCAATTAAAAAAAAATGATTAAGATTATGAGTGCAATTATTTTTCTGCGCATTTTATTAATGTATTGCAGAGTAGAGAATCTTACTGTCATGAGTGTTCATGTATAATCAGCATTATTGAATGAGTTGATTAAAATTATATACAGACATTGAAGAGTAAATGTTAAAAAGTGAAATTATATGAGCATTAACTAGGTGGGGGGTGCGATTTTTGTAGACAATATGGTATGTCTAAGAGTCTCAGGGGGGAAGATGGTTGTTTACAGTGCTCATTGTATTGAAATGCCATTGGAGGAGAATGCATCACTCTGCCAAGGCAGTAATTAACCCTTTAACCCTTCACCAAAGAGTGCCATGTTTATACAACCTTGTGTACAAGTATTTCCTTCTTTCTCAACAATGTTTCTCACAATTTCTTGGACAAATTTGATCAGTTGAGCCACTGTTGACTTGTAGAGTGCAAATGCTTTAAACATGGCTTAGTTTAAGACTTTGTAGCCTGTTGAAGAGGAAAGAAAAATTGACTGTTTTCATAAAAGAAAAAGAGACTGAAAAATTCGAAATTCCAGACTTTTTTTTTCAGGCACAAATTGAACATTTCATCCAGTCTAATTCTTACTTGCACTATCCAAACAAGGGCCAGTTCAGTACCTACATGTAACCTTGTCCATATCAAGGTTTCCATTTTGAAATACCTTCAGTCACATGATCTTAATCATGGCAGCGTCCATAAAAATTGATCAGCAACAACAACAGAAACAACAACAACAACAACCACAGTGATTTAGTTATACACATCTGTAAACCTGTTGATTAAAAACTGCCAATAAAATTGATAACCACACTTAAAAATGAATTTTACAACTGTTTGTCAACAGAAATGTATGCAAAGAGATTTTGATAGAAAATTGTGACTTGTGTTTCCTTTTTTTTTTTGAGGAGTCTTACAATTTTAAGAACAGTAAAATATTCTGTTTCCGGCAAAGAAATATAACGTGTAGGTGCATATCATAATTCATTGATTGTACTACAGCCAATGGATCCCCCAAGGTTAGCCAAATACTTACAAGTAATATAATTGTACTTTGCTCTAACGGTTAAAGTCTCAGTAGCGTCCAACTGAATAAACAACTTGTTTATAAAATAAAAGTAAATTTCATTTTTACCATGCAAAAATATGGCGATTATTATGACTTTCACGATATGTAAAGGTGCAGTTCGCAAAAGTTCCAGTCAGTGGCAGCAAAAAGTATTTTGAAACTTGAACAGATCCTACCATGCTGCATTATCTGTTTGTTTACATCGATGATTGCCGACGATTAGCCGCGTTTTCGTCGTAAGTCTCTGCAGTGACGTGTTAGTGACGTAAACACCACGTGATCATTCAAAGCGTCGAAACAAACCCTTCATTCACTTGATCGTTTTGTCCCCATTCTAGGCTTGAAAAACCTAAGTTTATCGACATCGTAAACAAAAACAATGACACAGGCTGATCATCGCTTATTCATTTATCATCAATACAGGAACAGTTTACTACGTCTAAGTAAGAAAACAGGTTCAGAATGAGCAATCTTACTCTCCGATGACATAGTGTTGGAATTGTAAACAATAGCCCTGTCTACTACGTCATAGCACAATGAGATACAATTTTATCACGTGACGTTCTCAAAGACCTAGTTTGAATATACATGAACGATAACGACGGTTGTCTTGTTCAATGGCGTCCCTGAAATCAACGGGCTTCTTCGTGCATTTTCGCATGCGTATATCATGGCAACCAATGCAGTAACTGACACGTTCAGGTTTTCTCCGATCTTATATATGTGTGTTGTGATGGGTAATCCATTATATTTTCGAGTTTTAAACAGTGAAAATTACCTGTTCTTTGGCTTTACTGAGGCTTTAAGCCAGTATCAGCCTTTAAGCCCCATCACACCAAACTAGGTCATAGATTGTCTTACTCCGTCCTGACATAATCAGAAATGGGGTTGCAGTCGGGGTAGAACATGTAATTTTTGCCTAATAGTGCCTGAAGCCCTCGTCTCACCAAACCTGTTCTTAGAAAGTCTTACCCTAGTCAACAAAATTGTAAAATGGGCTGCTGTCTGGATAGGACGTGTAATTTTGGTTGGTAAAATGCAAACGCACTGCCAATTTATGCCCGACTTCACCATGTGGTAACACATCCCTAATAGGATCAAAGTACAGCAGTTTCGTTTTTAGTATGTTGTCACTCCGTCTAATTACAGGACGGGATGGACGGCAAAAAAATTTTGAGCAGGCCTTAAGTTCTGGAGTATCCTTCCCATCCTAACCCGTCCATTAAGTTGGTAAACAGATCGTAAAAGGTTGCTAATTGTGTCCTCTGCCCGTCGGAACACAGTTTAAGTCTGTTTGTCAACAATTTTCGGAACCGAGTGAGAACGAGTTTCATGTGACGGGGGTATTAGAGTGCACAGAAGAGAGAGTAAACATTTTTTGATTGCTAGAAAAAGACCACATTAAGCCCTGTTCTGATTGTTCACTTTATCCAGGGATATTTTCAAAGTTGTTTGCTTCCTAGGAAGTACCGGTAATAAGTTAATTTTTTTTTAATCAAACTTTAGACTTGTTCAAATTAAAAGCATTTATGGACAACAAATTATGGTACAAATGATGTGATACGTGTCAGAGAGGGTAGACAACACTTTTTGAAAAGGAGAAAATGCTAATTGTCAGCATTTTCTCTTTTTCCCATAGTGTTTTCAAAAGCCTTCTTCAGTAAGGTCATAAAGCCTCTAAATTGTTTGGTAAAGGGCTCAGCACATTTGAACTCTTTATACCAGACGACAAAATTTTAGACTGGTCCAAATTGAAAGCATTGGCAGACAATAAAATTAAAGCGACTAAAAAATTGAAATTTGTTTTGGGAAGGGTAGAAAACATTGTGGGAAAAGGAGAAAATGCTGGTTACCAGCATTTTCTCCTTTTCTCACAGTGTTTTCAAAAGGCCTACTTCTCAGGGTCGTTAAAACTTGGGATTGTGTAGTAAAGGGTTAATGGTGATTTCTGGAAGGTAAATTGTCCAACATTGGCCCTATGGCAGAGGTACAGTAACCCTTTACCAATAAAATCGAACCAGTCCGATGGTGTTACCAAACTTGAAGATGAGAGCTCTTGATAACATAAGTGGGTACAAGTCCCTCTCAGTCCCTGATTCTAAACTTTCTACTTATCTTACTATCTTTCAATCACACATCAAATATGGTAGCACAGTCATTGTCACACAGGACTTGAAACAAGGGGGTTTCTGGTTCAAATCCATGGCTCAGCCAATTACTTTCAGAGGATTGATGATAGTCAATGTAACTATGAGGATTTATTCTCTCTCACCACTGATCATTGTTTTTGATGATGGTTATTTGAGAAAGCAGTCAGTGGCATGGGAAGAATATTAAATGGGAAGCACTGGTAAAGGAAAATCCAGGAAAGCATGGGTAGGTGCACTGGCCGCTGGGATATAGCAAATAATGTTGAATACTGTGTTAACCCTTTACCAAACAATCCCTGGTTTTTACGACCCTGAGATAGAAGCCTTTTGAAAACACTGTGGGAAAAGGAGAAAATGCTGTTAACCAGCATTTTCTCCTTTTCCAACAATGTTTTCTACCCTGCTGGAAACAAATTTCAATTTTTGAGTTCTGTTTATTTTGTCATCTGCAAGTTCTTTCAATTTGGACTAGTCCAAAATTTTGTCATTTGGTAGAGTTAAACACAATACAAACAAGTGAATCATTTCTCTCATCTGCAAATGGAATGCTTTCAATAGGGACTTGTCTATCATTTTGTTGTCTGTTAACCCTTTGCTATACAATCCCAAGATTTAATGACCAAGAAGAAGAACGGTTTTGTAAATATTATTGGAAAAGTAGAAAATGTTGGTAACTAGCATTTTCTCCGTTTTCCTCAATGTTTTCTACCGTAGTATCACAGACAAATTCTGTCATTTGGGTCACATTTTTTATGTCCTCTGCAAGTACTATCAATTTGGACCACAGTTTAAAACTTTGTTGTTTGGTAAAGAGTTAAAGTGTAAAAAGTTAACCCTTTAACAAACAACTGGAGAGAAAAAGGTAGTTAAAAACCTTTTTGGGAAAAGTAGAAAATAATGGTAACCAGTACTTCCTCTTTCCCAACACACAGATTTCCACCTGTTAAAAGACAAATTTCATCATTTAAGTCACATTTAATTTTGTGTCTGCAATATGCTTTGAATCTGGAGAAGCCCCAAGTTTTTCTGGTCTTGTACAGAGATAAAGAGACAACTGAATCACATAATTACCTGATTCAAACACCGGAATTGTTAGTCCTCTTCTGACTTCCTGTTTTTTAGGGTCATGGCTTACTGAAACAGTTGTGTGTATTATTGAACGTTGAACCCTTTAGTGTACCAGATGACAGAACTTTAGGCTTGTCCATATAGAAAGCATTAATGTGGATATCAAATTAACTCTTTACCACACAACATAAACGGGAGCCGTGCTCTGTGGAAAGGGGGCTTAATGGGTCGGCAAAAAGACCAGTGTACATCATGATTCAGTTGGATTTTACACAGAATGGGTTTTATGGATCCATAATTATGTGAAACCTTACTTGGTATACTGCATCACCAAGATGCATTAAGCCCCCTTTTGCCAGAGCATAACTCATGTAAACTTGTCCAAATTGAAAGCATTTGCAGATGACATTTTAAATATGGTTCAAATGATGGAATTTGTCTTTGATAGGTTAGAAAACATTTTGGGAAAAGGAGAAAATGCTGGCAACCAGCATTTTCTCCTTTTTATAGGCCCAAAGGGTCATATTATGTTATGGCCCTGGTCATCTGTCCGTTCGTCAGTCAGTCAGTTAGCAATTTCTTGTGTGTGCAGCTCCTCCTACAGTTTCGATTGGAATAAGTTCAAACTTACCACAATGAATCTCTATGATATGTAGTTGTGCATGTGACTCTTAAAATTTGGATCTCTTTAGGCGTTCTAGATTTTAACCCATTTCACTAACAAGTCCCTTTGGCATATATGTGCTGCTCTGTGAAGCTCTTGTTCCACAATGTTTTCAAAAGTCTCCTCTCTCATGGTCATTAAAACTCTGGATTGAGGCAAAGAGTTAAATTTTATGGCACATTGTCAACTTTCAATGGCTCTGAAAATGAAAGCTGTTGAAAACATTATTGGAAAAGGAGGAAATGCTGGTAACCAGCAATTTATCCGTTTCTCACAATGTTTTCTACTTTCTCAAATCAAACTTCAGTACTTGAGTAAACAGTTTTTTTGTTGTCTGCAATTAATTTCAATTTGGACTAGTCTAAAATTTTGTTATTTGGTAAAGGGTTAAAGGTGGCTAAAATGTTTTGAGAACTGTGTCTTTGAAAAAATAGAAAACATTGTTAAAAAAGAAAAGAAAATGCAGGTTACTATTTTGAGCCTCTTATCCTTCAATCATCATATTGTGAAGGCATTGTTTCTGGGGGGTTGTAAGAATGGCTGGTTGTTTGGTTAGCTTTATACAAAACAACAAAATTTCAGACTTGTCCAAATTGAAAGGAATTTGATACACACGTATGTAAATAAGATAACAAATGTTGCTCAAATTACGGGAATGGTCTATAGAAGGAGAGAAAACACTGTTGGAGAAGGAGAAAGTGCTGGTTATCATCATTTTCTCCTTTGCCCATAATGTTCTCCAAACATTTTAACCCAGGGATTTATACAGGGAATTGTGTGTTGAAGAAAGGTTAACTCTTTACAAAGTAACAAAATTTCAGACTTGTCCAAGTTTAATCCTGTACCAAGTAATCCCAAGTGGGGACAGATCACTGACAGTGTTTACTAATCTTAATATTTTACTGTGACACATCAGATACTGAAATGCTGTGAGTAGCATGCAGGACTTGAGACCAAATCCACTTTCTCTCAGAGGAATTTACCGTAATAATAGTCATTGCAACAGGATTCATTCCTCTCTCACCACTGATCATTATATTGATGATGCTTATGTGGGAAAGCAGCCACTGGCTTAAGAAGAATATTGTGCGCAATATTAGTAAAAGGAACTCCAGGAAAGCTTGGGAAGGTGCACTGGCTGCCGCATTATAATTGAAGTAATGTTGAAAATGGAATTAAACACTATGCAAAACATTGCTGTCTGCAGATGCTTTCAAAGACCCAAATATTTCAATTTCAGTGCTGAAGTGGTCAGACTATCTCAAAAAATACAAGACAGTTTATATTTGTTCCCTGCGGTCTGATCTTCATCTACTGTTTCTGAAAACCAGCTGTACTTGTGAAAGGCCCTCCAGCAGTCCTGAGTTTTAATGACCTTGAGAACGAAGGCTTTTGAAAGTATTGTAGGAAAAGAAGAAAATGCTGGTAACCAGCATTTTCTCCCTTTTCCACAATTTTTTTCTGGCCTATCTGAGACAAATCCCATCGTATGAGTTGCATTGAATGTGTCTTCTGCAAATGTTTCCACTTTGGACAAGTTTGAAATTTGTTGTCTGGTCATGAGTTAACCTCTTTTTATACAGTAATCCAGCTTTTATTAGTCCCCTACCGGTGAGGCCAAAGGGGACTTTAGGTTTGCACTCCGTCCGTCCGTCTGTCCATCTGTCTGTCTGTCCGTCAGTCCGCAGGCAAATCAGTTTTCTGGACTTTTTTTCTAAATGCTGGCAGATATTGAGCTGATTTTTGGTGTGTAAGTCAACCACCATGAGTTACAGATCAGGTTCGAGATTCGTTTCGGTCCACTGATTTTTGACAAAATTACGGGCCTTGGACTTAGAAATTTTCACCAAAAAAAAAAACAGTTTTTCAGACTTTTTTTCGAAACGCTGGTAGATATTGAGCTGACTTTCGGTGTGTAGGTCAACCACCATGAGTTACAGATCAAGTTCGAGTTTCGTTGCGGTCAACTGATTTTTGACAAAATTACAGGCCTTGGACTTAGAAAATTTCTCTGAAAAAACAGTTTTCCCGACTTTTTTACTTACAATGCTCATGTTTGGTATGTTGTTACCTGTCATTGATACCGATCTTCAGTGGGTTATATGTCCAAGGTCAAGGTAAAAAATTTAAACTCTTATCATGAAAACTCATCCTCAAAACTTTTCAGTCATTTCTCTGTATATTCAAAGTACTTAAGTTATAACACGTATACATGGTAAGCTGGTACCTCTCATTGGTACAAACCTGCTGATGA
This sequence comes from Hippopus hippopus, assembly GCA_946811185.2. Classification (NCBI taxonomy): domain Eukaryota; kingdom Metazoa; phylum Mollusca; class Bivalvia; order Cardiida; family Cardiidae; genus Hippopus; species Hippopus hippopus. The sequence continues at coordinate 10,095,051 of OX328110.1, forward strand.
TAAGGTCAAGGTCATCTCACAAAGTAAAGGTCATATTTCTGAAAATTTGCTTTCACGGGGGCACATGTGTTTCACAAACACATCTTGTCTTAGTAAAACTTCTTCAGTGAACTTACTTTAACAAGGAAAATGCTTATATATATCTGGCTTTCATTAAAGCATTGCATACAAAGACAGACACGATGCTTATAATTCTGAAAGGGGGTCAAATACATTCTTTTTTCTCCACAGAGTTTCACAAACTATACCTGCCAGCGATGTATACGGCCGGTAGGGGACTCGGTATTGCTTTGCAATACTATCAGAATGCTCATGTTTTATACTGGGTATGTGGCTGAAAGAAGTTTTTGTTATGATCGACCTAGGAGTTTGTTTTTTATGAAAAATATCAATGGTTTTGGTGGTCACCATTTACTGTACATTGCCTTGTTTTAACAACCCTAATGAAATAGACTACTGAAAACTCAGAAAAAGGAGGAAATAGTAGCAAACAGTATTTTCTCCTTTTCTTGCAATTTTTTCCACCCTTTGAAAGACAAATAGAATCATTTTACCCTATAAATTAAGTTTGCTATCTGTCAATACCTTCAATTTAGAAAAGTCTTAAATTTCTCATCCGGTAAATAATTTATTATAAATAAAATGGTTGATTTCTTTCAACATTATTTCACTGTGACAGCTCCATATTCATCTATGTTCAAGGTTTTACAAGTTCTAGGCTCTGAGGCTTCTAAAGGTACATTGGACAGTTCTATGATATGCCTATGTAGTGTTTTCAGTGAGGATCTAACCAAGGACCCCATTTTTCAGATCCTACTCTTTACCACTGAGGCCATGCAAGACCCCTATAGATGAGCCATGCTCTGGCAAAAGGGGGCTTAATGCATCTCCATGATGCATGAAACCAAGCAAGCCATCACAGTGTTATACTGTAATACATCCCTAAAATCTGATTTGTATGATAGCCTTCTGAATCATAAGGTACAGTGGTCCTTTGAAACACAGAAAATTGACCAATAGCAAAAAGTTTCGTCCCAGGTCAGCCTGTGCGGACTTTGCAGGCTGACCAGGGTCAATACTTTTAGCAAATACATTATTGATTAAACCCCTTTTTGACAGCATGGAGCAGATAAGATATTTCCAGTCAGTGCTAAAAATGCAGACATTACAGTTTCAAACAGTTGGTATGAGAATATCCGGCAAAGAAGCATACAGTCTAGATCCAAGATCAGAATCTGATGACATTTTCTTTGCAGTCTGATCTTTATCTTCACTGTGTACATGAGCAACTAAATGCAGGTTCATGTTACAAGACTTAAGAAGTCTTTTAAAGAGATTGTCATTGAAAGACGCTTGTAAAGTCAATGGTAACAGTAATACTCACTGAATCATGCATTGTTAGTGTATGTTTTTATTTTTCAGGCATGTACAAAACAAGGATTTTTACACAAACAGACAAATTTTCAGGTATGATTTTGTTTCTTTCAATTTAAAGCAATCTCTACGTACTCTACTTTAATTTGACAGTACTTCAGTCATTACTTTAGGACATTTAACCCTTTACCATACAGTTCTGTCTTTTATAGACCCAGAGAAAGAAGCCTTTTGAAAACATTGTGGGAAAAGGAGAAAATGATGGTAACCAGCATTTTCTCCTTTTCTCACAATGTTTTCTACTCTATCAAAGACAAATTCCGTCATTTGAGTCACAGTCAAATTGTTGTCTGCAAATGATTTCAAATTGGACACATCTACATCTTTGTCATTCAGTAAAGGGTTAATTTTACTAAATGAGACTAGCCGAGTAGCTCAGTTTGTATTGTAAAGAGCTTAAAACCAGGGTATTGCTGGTTTGATTGTTCAACTTAGGAATTGATGACAGAGCAACAGGAATCATTCTGCTATCATGGCTGATCATTGATCACGTGGGAAAGCAGTCTGTTGCTTGAGTATTGCACAAAGTATTGATAGAAACTCCAGGAAAGCATGGATACGTGTACCAAGTATTGTGATTTAACTGGAACAATGTTGAAAATGGAGTTAAACATCACACTAAGAGAGACATCTTTACCAAATGACAAAATTTCAGACTTTTGTAATTTAAACTATTTACAGGGGCTTCACACTGAAACTGGCTAAAATGAGAATATTAGGCTTTGAGTGGCAGAAAACATTGTTTGAAAAGCAAAAGAGTGCTTGCCACTGGCATTTTCTCCTTTTCCTGTTATGTTTTCATAAGGCTGCTTCTTCAGGGCCAATAAACTATAGAATTGTTTGGGAATGGGTTTTATTTTTGCCTTCCTATTCGTTTGATTGATTGATTGATTGTTTGATTGATTGAGCCGAGCCGGGGATTGAACCAGCAACCTTTTGTTCTCAAATTCTGTACTCTACTGACTGAGCTACCTTGGCTCGGCTCTTATTCATTTGAAGGAAAGCAAATGACCTTGATATGAGAAAGTCCTTGGAATATTCAATAATTCTTCAAATGGTCTAAATTTACATGCATTTCTGGGCCGTTATTCAGCAACTATTCATAGCTTCATTCTTAGTCTTGCCCTAGATTTAGAAAGTAACACAACTTCTGATTGGCTACACCAAATGGTTTAGCCGATCAGAAAATGTGTTATTTTCAAATTTAGAAAATTTTTAGAGTGAGACTAAGAAGGTTCTTAAGAATGGCTGGTCAATATGGACCCTAAAATCCTGTTTTTACTTTCAGAGATGGAAAAGAAGGTATTTCAAGCTGAAAGGCAGAAAACTATACTATGCAAAAGACACAAAGGTATGATTGAATAATTTAATGTGTTCTTTACCACATGACGAAGTTTTAGACTTCAAAATAGAAGGCAATTGCTAACAACATATCAAACACGTCTCAAAGTAATTGAAGTGTTCTGTAAAAGGGGAGAAAACATTGTTGGGAAGGAAAAAATGCTGGTTACCAGTATTTCCTTTTTTTTCTGGTGGAAATGTTTTCAAAGGCCATATTCTTTAGGGTTATTTTAGACTGTTTCAAATAGAAGGCATTTGTTAACAACAAATAAACCATGGCTCAGATAAATTAATTAGTCTTTGAAAGGTAAGACAAGATTGTTGGAAAGGACAAAATGCTGGTTACCAGCATTTCCTCCTTTTCTGACAATGTTTTTCAAAAGCTTTCTTCTCTGGATCATGGTATTATGGGATTGTTTGTTGAGGGGTTAATGCAAAAGGGAGGTGTGTTAAACAAACAAGCTTATTCATCCTTTGGGAATAAATGAGTCCAAAATTTTGTCATGGAGGAAAGAGTTACGCAAGAGAAAACCATGACCACAGTTCAGCTGCTTTTAAAGTTACTATTGTGTGGATCAAATTTCCCACAATTATGTTCAAAAGCATTCTCTCTCTGGGTCATTATAACTTGGAAATATGTAGTTACGTGTTAGTTCCATTACTATCTATCTGATTGGTCAGGCTTTCTGTCTTGGCCAATTAAATGACTAGTTTAGAAATTTTGAAATTTATATTTAGGTTGTTGAAAAGTGCCACCAAAACCATTAATGAAGTGTATTTCAGGTTTTTGTTTTTATTTCAATAATTGATAAACTTTGGCTTCAGATCAATTAATAGAAAACCCTGAATGCCTGAAAAGCAAGCCCTTCACCATTTACCGTACATATCAGGTTTTTAACAACCTTGAGAATGGAGGCTTCTGAAAATATTGTGGAAAAAGGAGAAAATGGTAATGGCTGTTGTGCACAGGTTGGATCAAGATCAGATTTACACAAAGTGTGAGGGTTGCGGAAATATTTAAAAAAGAAAAGGGTCTTGAAAGTACAATATTTGGGTCATGTTTTTTGGCTATTAATTTTTGTTTTGTGTACTTTGTGTTTAAATCTTTACCAAACAGTTAGATTTTAGACTTATCCAAATTTAAAGTATTTATGGATGATAAATGTGGCTCAGATTTTGAGATTTGTCTCTGAAAAGATACAGAACATTGCGGCAAAAGGAGAAAATGCTGGTTTCTCGGATTTTCCCTTTCTTCCCACAATCTTTTGAAAACTCTTATTTCTCAAGGAAAAATTTTGGAATGTGTGATAATGTGTCAAAAGGTTCACGCTTATGCTTCTCCCAGATATATTATATTTTTAGACCAATTTAAAGCATGTGGATTGCAATCATATCATAAGATACATTATTTTTTACAGCTAAGCAACCCCCATACCTGTATATTAAATATTAAAAGGTAGATAATGATGTAAAAATATCCTGTTGAAACAGAATTTTTGGGAAATATTTGGCAGTTGAAATAGAATTTTATTTCACGAGTCAAGTGAAAATGTCATTAACCCTTTACCACACAACAAAACTTTAGACCTATCCAAACTAAACATGACTAATGATGAGATGTGTTTTTGACAAAGTATAAAACATTGTGGGATTAGGAGAAAATGCTGGTTGCTTCAAAAGCCTATTTCCTCTGGGTCGTTAAAACTCGAGATTGTGTAATTAAGGGTTAAGGTTGGTGTAAACAACCTTGAGGAAAAGGTCTTTTGACCAGATTTTTTTCCTTCTCTCAAAATGATTTTAACTCATGAAGAAAAATGCCATCGCTTGGGCTACATTTCATTAATTTGTCGTTTGCAGATATTTTCAATATGAACGAGTCCAAAATTTTGTCATCCAGTGAATATTTAATAATAATTTTTAATGGACTTGTTGAACAAAATTTTATCTCAAAATAGATTTAATAACAATTTTTATTGACTTGTTGAACAAAATTTTATATAAAAATGGATTAAATAACAATTTTTATGGACTTGTACAAAATTTTATCTCAAAATGTCACACTCTTTTTATCATATAGCACTATCTCACAACTTTACTCTTTACATATTAATCCTGTGTTTTAAAAACGTAAAGGCTCTGAAAAGATTGTGGCTAAAGGAGAAAACAGTTGTGACTAGCATTTTCTTCCTTTACAACAAAACCATAACATTATCAGAAAAATTTCCATCATCTGAGCCACATTGAATTTATCATCAGCAATTGCTTTCAGTATAGTAAAGTGTAAGTTCTTAAAGCAGTGTTCTGCGAAAGCGAGATTCTGGGACATCGTGTCTTGCTCTTTTGTAGTTTATCGGGAAATTCGGAAAATAATGGTGGATTATAAGGTTTGATAATTCATGGTTACGACCAGTGAAGTTACCTTAAATGTTTCCGGAACTCCTCAGTTGAACAATTGCTCCCACGCACAAGCTACCTGGGTAAACAGTATGTGCCGTACAACCAGAGGGAAATATGACGTAATTTACGCACATAAACCCTACATTTCTCGTGCTTTACGTAAAATTGTAATGCATTCTTATTGGGGGTAGGTATGCAAAGAGGAATTACCAAAAACAGCTGCCCTGGATTTTGATGAAAGTCTTATCAAAAGAGGGGTAAGAAGCATGAAATTAATAGAATATATGTTGTTTTCTTCAGTGAAAGATCGAAATTTTGGCAATATTTTCACTCACTGCTGCCGCACTACTCATGAAAATATTACTAACTTGTTCACTCAATGAATAGATTTCGATCTTTCACAAAAAAAAGCAAATATGCTCTGTTTGTCTCATTGAATACAGAAAATGTTCCATCATAATGCACTACACACAGGTGGAACATTGTCCATTTTACATTTGAATGATACTTAGTCTTAAGTGCATTTGTCTCTTTATTTTCGGAAATGTCCACGTTTTTGTATGGGTTGACCAGTGCTGACAAAATATATGATTACCGGGTACATCTATTATGTCTTTTTCTTCGACAGTCCTCCATCTTTGATGAAATACAGCTGGTGGACCTCAGTGTGGCAGAGTGTAGCACAAAGAATATTAATCATAGCTTTCAAGTAAGTCAAAAACTACACCTCTACCAGAAAATAAAGTTGTAGACTGTCCATATTGAAACCCATATTGAAAACATTTACAGACAACAAGTTAGATGTGCCTCAATCAATAAAACGTGCCTTTGAAATGTTAGAAAACATTAAGGGAAATGGAGAAAATACAGGATACCAGGTTCGTGAAACGGGATTATTATGCAAAGTTTGGCTATTTCCCTTAGCATGTGTAGAGATATGTAGCATCTGATATTTACATGGCATTTTAGGTTAAAGTTTATTAACTCTTTACTAAACAAAAAATTTTAAACTTGTTCATTTTGAAAGCATTTGCATCCAATTTATTTTTTGAAAAGGTAGAAACCATTGTAGAAAAAGGAGAAAGTGCTGGTTACCAGCATTTTCCCTTTTCTCACAATGTTTTCAAAAGGTCTCTCTTTTAGGGCTGTTAAAAGTCAGGATTTTGTAGTAAAGGGTGAAAGAAGTCTTGAAAAATGTTACTCAGCCAGCCTCTCGATGAGTTTAGGAAGGGTAGTTAAGATTCATTGCTAAAGTCAACAAATGTCAGATTCTTTTTTTATGGCATAACCATGTCTTACCAGTATATAGATCATCTCACCAATTATAGGTCAGAATATGGAAATCCATACGTGCACTAGTGGAAATTTCCATAATGTAAAACCAAACTCACTTCTCTGACAGTAGTATAAAATGATGTCATTCATCATGCCACATAATACTTATCTCAAATGTGTGTAAGATAAGAAGATAAGAACAATCATACTGGCAATATTACACCGAAAAACAAGGCAGATTATGTTATAAAATCTTTACCTATGTGTGCCTTTCATTGCCTCAGCCATTGTAAAACTTTGTGGAAAATTCAGAAATTTCTTTACACTTTACCAAATGCATACCAAATTTTACACTGGTCCGAATCGAAAGCATATGCAGATAACAAATAAAATATTGCTCAGATGGTGAGATTTAACTGTGATAGGGTAGAAAACATTTTGGAAAATAGGAGAAAATGCTGGTTCCCAGCATTTTCTCCTTTCCCCAATATGTTTTGAAAAAAATGTTTTGCCCAGATTGTTATAAGTCAGGATTTTGTGGTAAAGGGTAAATAAGGTTGCAAATAGTCTATGGATAATTGTTTGGCTATTAATGGCATATTTCTGATAAAACCGTAGTCAAAAAATGTTTTGGCTTACCCATTATCTAAGATACGAGGGTCGTTCATTTAATTGTGTCACTAATAGGCCTCCATACCACATGATCATATGTATCACATGGAAATAACAGTATTTTCACAAACAGGTCGTTTTGAATACTGGCACGAAATTTTGTTTTGATAGGTTTGTTCTTTCAAAAGTTATTGAAAGTTAAAGTAGGTGCAGTCATATATACTGGCTATATTACTGAATGTACAATGAACCCAAAAGCAAAGCTTGAAATTAGGGCCTATATTAGAAGTTGTGTTAATGTAATTATTTCAGCTTCACAAATATTTAGTGAATTATGTAAGATACATGGGGCTTTTGCAGTGTCAACACAGTTGGTTTTCAGATGGTATAAAATAATGAAAGATGGTAGAACTTACTTAAAAGATGCCCCCTGTCCTGGTCAACCCAAAACTGCAGCTTCCAAAGAAAATGTTGTTGCTGTGGCAGATATAATTAAGCAGGATGCTAGGCTTACAGTGAAAGAAATAGCTAAGAGAGTTGGCATATCATCCGGGTCAGTTCATTAGATTTTTACCAAGGAGTTAAAATTTCGTAAGATTTGCACTCGATGGGTCCCCCACCTCTTGACAGATGAACAAAAGGCACCTCGTGTAAAAAAACCCAAAATTCTTCTTACAGAAATTGTGACAAACACAGGATATCAGAATTGTTCACAGGTGATGAAACCTGGATTTATTATTTTGAGCCCCAGAGACGCGTCAATAATAAACAGTGAATGCGCAAAGACCAAGCCATGCCAGTCATAGCAAAAAGAATAAAAAGCACGGGGAAAAGTTTTATATGCCATACTTTTTAATTGAGATGATCCAATTGCTCAAATTCCTGTACTGAACAACCCAACGGTTACAGACAAGTTTTACAAGAACAATGTTCTTTCAAAAGTGAAGAAACACTAAGAAAAATGGAACCGGATCAAGGGGCTGTGCCTTATTCATGACAATGCAGCTGCTCACAAATCTGCAATTGTTCAGAATTTCCTGGAAACAGAAAAGGTGGTACAGTTTCCCCATCCACCCTATTCTCCCGACCTCAGCCCCTGTGACTCTTTTCTCTTTCCTTTATTGAAGAAAACCCTCTCTCTGGACGCTGATATGGCTCTAAAAGTGCCTTGGAAAGTGCCATTTTTCAGTGTCCGTATTCCCAGAAAGGCCTATTTCGCAGCCTTCACAGACTGGATTTCCAGACTTGAAAAATGTATTTCTGTCAAGGGGAGAATATTTTGAAGGGATGAAATGAAATATGCATTTAATAAAATGTGTCTCATGGAAACCCAGTGACACAATTAAATGAACGACCCTCGTAATTTTGAAAAATTCATGTAAAATAGAAATAATCATATAAATAGACACAAGCTGAAGATAATTTTCAGCGTAGCTGAATGCACTGGCTTATGACCTACTTCTAGGTATTGACATAGAATGATTAAAAGGTCAAAAATATAATTGGGCCATGCTCTGTGAAAAGGGGGCTTAATGCATCTGCAAAAAGTATTGACCAAGGTCAGCCTGCGCAGTCCACGTAGGCTGACCTGGGCCAAAACTTTTAGCTGTCAGTCAATTTTCTAAGGACCAGTTTACCTCATGATTCAGTTCGGTTGTGAGACAAAATGGATTTCATGGATCTATGACCATGTGATGACTTGCTTGGTATCATGTATCACAGAGATGCATTAGGCCACCTTTTGCCAGAATATAGCTCATATGGATATGTCTATTCTCCAGGGGTCCATTTCAACAAACTTCGTAGATTTACGCCAATTTTTGGGGGATTGAATAAACACACGTAAGATCCCTACTTTACCCAAACATATGAAGTGGCGTATGTTATCCAAATTCTTAATCAAATCGTAAAGTTATGTAGTTCAGTGAAACTTGTTTTCAGACTTAATGCTTGCTTACGCAAACTGCGTACGCAAATTTCGTGCGTACGCAGTTTAGTGAAATGTGCCCTTGGTCCCTTAGACCTATGAGACGTATGACCTTGTACAAGGCTTGCTATTGCTAATCGATACTCTGGGGTGTGGAATAGAAAATGAACATGATAGAAAATAATCGATTACCAATATTAATTGGTAATGTTATATTTTGAAGCGCTACCTTGTAACCCATTACTTTATGCGTACATGTTTATCAGACACATTATTTTTAGCAGCAACTGCTCCTTTTCCAACAATGATTTGGATTAAGATCTGGTCTTGAAAAAATACATCTAACTAAACGTTTAATTTTTTTCAACAATGTGAAATGCAATGAGGATAAATAAGCAGTTGCTGTCTCATTATTTTTCTTCATACTGAACCACTAGAGAGTTTCAATATTCACATTTAAATACCTTTATTCCGTCTGTTATTTTCTAAAGACATTTCTTGTTTCTCCTTCTGCAAGTGCCTTTTATTGTCTCTACTAAAGATATGGGTGGCCAGAAACATGATTTATGTGCTTTTTATGACTCACTCATGAAAGTTTTCATACACACAGTAGTGGCAATCAGATCATTTTTTGCATGTTATACAACTCACAGATTTCCAGTGAATGGTTCAGTGTTTTGTTTGTAGGGGAGAAAACTGTAGAATGGTATAGATGATATTAGATATATTATCTCCCTTGGATAATCAAAATTTATATATCCTCAGTTCTTCGATGCCAACCATTTGTTTGTTAACACTATTCCAGTCCCATCTTTAAACAGCACTGAAGAGATAGGCTTTTGAAAACATGGTGGGAAAAGGACAAAATGCTTGAGGATTCTTAGTCTTATTCTAGATTTAGAAAGTAATGCAATTTAAATGGTTTAGCCAATCAGGTCTTGTGTTACTTTGAAATATAGAAAATTCTTTAGAAAAAGAATGTAGTTTAATCCTTTACCACACAGCCTCGAATTTTAATGACTGCAGCTATGTGTTGGTTTGTTCGCCATCTCTGGTCCCAATATTTGTCCTTCTTTATCACTGTTAAATTCCTCTGGATACTTCCCACGTCGGTGGTTCATATTTCTTAGTATATTCCATGCCCCTAAAGTATTTTTCAAACACACCTTTTGTGCATGTAAAAATGAATCCGCTTGCTAACTTTCGACGGTGTGAAAACTTGCGACCTACCTTGATTTTCACACATGCTGATTGATGATGTTGATTGATACAAATCAGTCATGAACAGTGAATGTCATTGAAGGCATTAATTGGTTTGTAACGTCAATCGATCAAAATGACACTCAACAATTCCAAAATTACGTAAAACACATGACAAAGGATAAACAGATGATAACGGTCTGAAGTCCTCTTAGTGATTTGACCTCCAGAAGGGCAATCACTCCAAATGAATTCAACAAACCTGAAAACAATGCATAAATTTGTTTTACACATTTTTTGAATTGGAATGTTCTTATATAAATTGTAAAGTGTCACTGAAATGTTGGAATAGATCCAAGGGTGTGTATGCCTAGCAATGGAGAAATTGGATTCACCCTTTACCAAAGAATACTGTGTATAAACTTTACCATTAACAACAAAATTTTTACTTAGATCAAATTGAAAGCATTTGCAGATGACAAAATAAATGTAGCTTAATGATGATTTCTGTCTTGACAGTGTTCAAAACATTAAGGAAAAAGGAGAAAATGCTGGTTGCTAGCATTTTCTCCTTTTCCCACAATGTCTCCAAACGCCTTCTTCTGCGGGGTAGTTTAAACTTAGGATTGTGTGGGAAACGGTAAAAGGGGTATTGAATTGGAGTTTGTTTTTCAAGATTTTTAGAAAACCTTAACAAAGACAAGTAATTTATATTCGTGTGCGTAGATGGAACTGAAATATAGACAGAAATTCACGTAGAAAACAAGGAGTTGTACCCAGTTTTTGATATTTTTTCTGTAAAATTTTCTGTTCCAGTAGCAATAATAAAGCTATTATTGCATGACAGGGGATAACTACTGTACATTTTGAACAGGCTATTTTAAAAGTTCTTATAATGGCTCAGTTGGTAGAGTCACCGAGGAATAATTTTGAAGGTCTTGTGTTTAAATCCCAGCAGTGGCAAATTACCTTTTTTTTTTCCCAACTAAGAGTAAGCCATGCCATGGTTGATTTTTTTTGTCTGCAAAATAATGCTTTCAGTCTGGATTATTCTTAAATGTTGCCATCTGGTAAAAGGCTAACTTGTAAAAAGAAAGTTATTTAACTCTTATCATACGTACAATACAAGTTTTAATGCCTTTAAACAAAGAAGGTTTATGAAAACATAGCAGGAAAAGGAGAAAATGGTGGTAACTAGCATTTTCTCCTTTTTTCACGATATTTTTTACTCTATCAAATAGAAATTCCATCTTTTGAGCCACAATTAAAATTGTCGTCTGCAAATGCTGTGAATTTGGAATTATCTGAAATTTTGTCATGTGGTAATGAGTTAATTAGGAAGAAAATGGATATTTTCTGTCCGTCTAAAAACAAATAATATTATAAGACCATCAAGGTCAAAATAACTCTCAAACTAAAAGTGTGTATATCCAAGATCAGACTGCATATTCTATGCAGTGTGATCTTGGATATACAACATCTTGAAAGAAACTACACCAATGATAATCATTCTGTAGGCTGATAAGTACTTGGATTTTTTTTTGTATCAGTAAGCAAGAAAGTGCAGACAGGAATTTATATCTATAGTCCTTTACCACACAATCCAAAGAAAAAGAGCCCTGGAAAAAAAGCCTTTTGAAACATTGTTGAAAAAGGAGAAAATGCTGGCAACCAGCATTTTCTTCTTTTCTCACAATGTTTTCTCTATTTTCAGAAGCAATTGTTTTATCAGTTTATCCATATTTATTTTGTTATCTGCAAATGCTTTCAATTTAGACAACCCTAAAAATGTGTTGTGTCATTTGTGTAGCAAAGAGTTAACGCTTTACCAAATAATCCAAAGTTTTACCAACCCTAAGAAAGAAGGTTTTTAAAAACATTTTGGTAAAATGAGAAAATGGTGGTTCGTAACCAGCTTTTTCTCCTTCTACAATACTTTCTACCCCATCATAGACAAAGTCATTGTAGTTTTTGGCCGCAAGTAGTTTTAATTTGGGCGAGTCAACAATTTTGTGGTCTTGTAACAGTTTAATGCATCACCACAAGTGAAAAAGATCTTCAATCAAATTGAAAGTATTTGCAGATGACAATAGTGGCTTAACCCTGTACCACACAATCCTGAGTTTTAACGACCCCGGAAGAAGGCTTTTGAAAACGTGTTGAGAAAATGAAAAAATGCTGGTTAAACCAGCCTTTCTCTCCTTTACCCCAAATGTTTTCTAACCTTTCATCAACAAATTCTAATGTTTCAGCCACATTTAGTCTGTTATCTTGCACATTCTTTCAACTTCGACAAGGCTAAAATGTTGTCATGTGGTAAGGAGTTAAATAATGGGAATGAATGTCCTTGAAAGGTTAGAAGACAATTTTAGAAATGACAAAAATGAAGATTACTGTTCCTTCCTTTTCTGACAATGTTTTCAAAAGCCTTCCTCTTCAGGGTTGGCTTTAACTGAGGATTGTTTGGTAACAGGTAAAACAGAGTTGAATAGATTGTAACAAACAGTTCCAGGAGATTGGAAGAGAGAAAAAAATAAATAATTGGCAAAGCTCTCTATACAACTCTGAGAAACCAATATCTAGAGTATGGACACAAGAAAATTGGGTTCATGAATAAATTTTCTGGTAGGTTTTATGGTTAAGCCTTCAACCTTTTACCACACAGTCCCGAGTTTTAAAGACCCTCAGAAAGACAGCTTTTGGAAACAATGTGAGAAAAGGTGAAAATGCTGGTAACCAGCATTTTCTCCTTTTCCCACAATTTTTTCTTCCTGTTCAAAGATAAGTACCTTTAATTGAGCCAGATTTATTTGTCATTTGTAAATGCTGTCAATATTGACAAGACTGAAATTTTACTCTGTGGTAAAGAAGTAAGAAAGACCCCCTGATTCTGCTATCCAAAGGAATGATGTTTTAGAAGCAAACATTTTCTTTTTTGCCTATATAATGTTTTTTTACTCTGTCAAAGACAAATCCCATCAGTTTATTCATATGTTATTTGGTATCTGCTAAAGCATTCAATTCTGACAAGTCTTAGAATTGTTTGTTCTTGTAAAGGGTTGACCCTTATAGAGCCCTTCTTAACTGTAGTTGCCATTGTAGATCAAGATCAGACCACAAAATAGCTCTCTGATCTGTAATCTTCACTGTTTGTTTTGCTGAAAAGCAGGAAATGCCTGTTTTCTGCTTTTCCTCACAGTGTTTTCGAAAGCTCCTTTGCTTGGGATCCTTAATAGTTGGGACTGTTTGCAGTGTTTGGTAAAGGGAAACCAGCAGAAGTGGAAATCTGTGTCAGAAAGTCATATTGACAATGTCAGGCCCTCAGATTCCAGAATAAGATTCCTCTTGAATATATTTTCCTGCAACCACACACTATTGTCTGTACCTATTTACCCTTAACAGTGGACATGTAATTTTTACAGCCTAAGATTTTTTTGACATCTATTGAAAATATTGTGGGAAAAAGAGCAATTATAGTAGCCTCTTTACAAGTTCTATCATTTAAGCCATATTGAATTTGTAGTCTGCAAATGCCCTCAACTTGGACAAGTCTAGTATTTTGTTGTATAGTAAAGAATTACCTGATCCTGTTGATTTATAATTAATGTTTCTGGTTTCTTGAGGTTGATATCTTTCGAAAAAAGATGAGAAGAAAGGAGCAAAACATTATCATCATAATACAAGTATAGTATATAGGTACATGCGCCTTTCCTTTAAATGTTTTTTTTTTTCTATTACAAACCATGATGATTGGTTGGTTGGTTGGTTGGTGGGTCAATTGGTTGGATGGATGGTTGGTTTAAGTAGATATCTTTTGAAAAAAGATGAGTTGGTGGGTTGTGGATTGGTTGGTTGGTTGGTCAGTTGATTGGTGTTTGGTTGGTTGTTGGTTGTCAGAGTCAGACTGCTTGTTACCCATTTTACATGATACAAAGTATCTCAACGGATATTTAGTAACAAATTTTGCAGTTATTATCATGCTGGATACTTGTCATGCTCTGTTTCACAGTTTATTTCTTGTCTCACGCAAGTTTGGTGTGGGAGGAAAAAAGAAGACATTCTTTTGAGTACAGAGATCTAGGACTAGACTGGATTTTGATGAGATGCCAGTTTGTAAAGAGCGTGTGGGTGTCGTACCTCCCCTGATATCTCTGTACACTTGGCTATCATTAATCCCTACCAACTTCTTGGTTCAGTATTTGATGCAAAACTTTTTAATCCTTTAAAAAAAAATCCTGTTGTTCAATCTTCTTGAGTAAAGACTTACCAGGGGAGGTAACTATTCTGCAGTGGTGATATCTAAAGTCTTCACACTCATAGTGGAAAAAATAACAAGCAAAGAGTTTACCAAACGATCTATCCATGAAGAAGAAGACTTTTGACACCTCCTGAAGCATCGAAAAAACGGTGGTCATAAATCAGCATATACTCCTTCCTTTTCTCACAAGGTTGTTTGATTTTGTATGACAAAACTTATAACTTAGTGGTCTGCTAAAGAGTAAACAATAAGTAATGATATTTATGCATATGAAGACAAAAATTCATTTTATTTACCATTGACTGCCTTTTGATTTTTTGCCTCTCACCCCTGATGCATGTGAGAAAAGTAGTCAGTGGCTTGGAAAGAAAGTTGTGTCACTACTGGTGTGAGAAAGCTAGGAAACATATGCATAGGTGCACTGACTGCTGTGATATGTGATAAACTCTACACTACAAACAATATCATTGTTTCCAACAGATATAATATCAGTGGTATGCATACAGTAATGGGTGGAGAAAAGGGTTGTAGATACAGGATGTATAACTTTTCTTCCTCTGTAGAGATAAATATTACTGTTCCTTCACTCTACTGTAGTGCCAACTTGTGATTCATGGCTTGGCCCTTTCAGCACCATAGACGTAAACATGGGCTGCAGCAGATGGAATTGGTCAAGATCAGACTGCACAGAATGCGCAGTCTGATCTTGGATCTATGCCTTCTGCTCATTTAATCAAGCCTTATAAGAAAACATCTTTCTGAGTTTCAGTGAATGGTATTTTTGGCTATGGAAAGAGAGTGAGTTTATGGCTCAGAAACAGTTCAGGAGAGGGTTGTACTCACCATTAAGAAATGTAATAGTGAGCAGTTTAACCTATCTACAGTCTGCCATTTTGTCTTCAGAAATGCATAACATAAATGGAAAATTTTGTCTGGAAACCGAGGCTTCACTGTTTTCAAGAGATGCTGTTTGTTGCATATATCTGGAAAAGGGTTCCCTGAACAGAGGTAGTCCAAGTACTTTGATCTGTATACAAATGGTAGGATTTCTGGAGTCTGTATCAAGATTAACCCTTTATCAGATAGCAGAATATTTTCAGCTTGTGCATATTCAAAGCATGTTCAGATGACAAATTTCATGTGGCTCAAATGATAGATTTTGTCTCAGACAAGTTCGAATACATATTGGGAACAGGAAACCATGCTGGTTACCAGCATTTTTTCCTATAATGCTTTCAAAATCCTCCTTCCTCAGGGTTGTAAAACATGGGATTGTTCGGTAAAGGGTTCATAGTAGTATACTAGTTCAATCAGTTGCTTTGCTATGAGGTTTAAGAGATGGAATTGCTGTTTGTTTTATTTGTTCTTTGTGATTATGGAGTAATTCTGGATGTAGACATGGATTAATTATACCTGATACTGGTATCTTTTGCATTTATATGCATGTATTTTTGTTGGTAGTTTTTTTTTATCCATCTGATGTTAAGCTTTAGTGTATTTCTTTTTCATGTACTATACGTTTTTGGTTTATAGTTTTGTTAGTGTGCCACATCTTTGTCTCTTTTAACCTTTAACTCTTTACCAAACGACAAAATTTTAGACTTGTCCAAATTGAAAGCATTTGCAGATGACAAAATAAATGTGACTGAAAAATTGAAATTTGGTTTGGGAAGGGTAGAAAACATTGTGGTAAAAGGAGAAAATGCTGGTTACCAGCATTTTCTCCTTTTACTACAATGTTTTCAAAAGGCTTCTTTCTCAGGGTCGTTAAAAGTCGGGACTGTGTGGTAAAGAGTTAAAGAGGACAAAATACTAGTACTTTGCTAAATTGAAAGCATTTGCAGACGACATACTGTATACATGGATATATACGCATGTCAAAAAATTTGCGAATTACTGATAATGCATGTGTTGCGTACGCAAATATTTGCATATTCTAGACACTTGTTATTTGTTTGTATTCTTGTAAAATATGCGAACAGAAATGTTTGTAAATTTTTCAAATTAGCTATATCGCAAAAATTTCCTCATCGCAAACATTTCCACTTGTACAGTATTCAGTCGGGAATAAATGATCTAGTTTGATTCAGTAAGGGTGGCAAAAGAAGAGAACATTGGTTATCAGCTGGAGCATGAGTGCTCAAGATGAGTTTTTGTGATTGTGCTGTGTCCGTCTTGCGTAGTGAGTCAACCTAGTTTTTAATCCAACATGACCCATTTTTGAACTAGTACAAAACAATGTTAAGTCAAACATTCTGACCAAGTTTCATGAGTATTGGATGGAAAATATAGCCTCTGGAACATACACAAGGTAAAAATTGATGAGGCACTATGCATGATGGACACCACAAACACAAAAGCTCACCTTGAGCATTCATGCTGAGTTGAGCTGTAGAGCTGACAACCAGTATTCTTTTCTTTTGCCATGTTTTCTGCCTATTCTGAATCAAACCAGATCATTTATGCCCCACTTTGTCTTTGAAAAGTATGAAACATTTTCGGAAAAGGAGAGAATGCTGGTTTCCAGCATTTTCTCCTTTTACCACAATGTTTTCAAAACCTGTCTTCTTCAGAATTGTTAAAACAGGTGAGTGAGTGGTAAAAGGGTAGCTTCCTGTCAGATCATCTGGAGATCAGAAGTTTCTGCAATGATGTATGATCTCTCTAATGATGGTCAGACTTCTGGCTGACCTGCAAGTTTTGGCAGGCTGACAGCTGTTTGTAGCAATGACCGGCTTAATTTTACTGCTTTAGCCTATAGATACAAAATGATTCCAGGGTTTCATTACCATGAGGAAGTAGCTTTTTGAAAACATTGTTGGAAAGAGGACAAAATGCTGGTCAGCACCATTTTTAGCTCACCTGAGCATGAAGCGCTCAAAGTGAGCTTTTATGATCATGCTATGTCAGTCATGCGTCCTCCATCGTGCGTCGTCCAGGTGTCAACATTACCTTGTGTGCACTCTAGAGGCCACATTTTTAGCTCACCTGAGCACAAAGTGCTCAAGGTGAGCTTTTGATATTGTGCTGTGTCTGTCGTTCATTGTGGGGAGTCAACTTTTACCTTGTGTACACTCTAGGTGCCACATTTTCAGTCCAATACTCATGAAAGTTGGTCAGAATGTTTGTCTTGATAATATCTCGGACAAGTTCGAAAATAGGTCATGTCTGATCAAAAACTAGGTGACTAGGTCAGATCTTAGAAAAACCTTGTGTACGCTCTAGAAACAACATTTTCAGTCCAAAACTCTTGAAAGTTGGTCACAATGTTTGTCTTGATAATATCTCAGACAAGTTCGAAAATGAGTTGTGTCTAGTCTAAAACTAGGTCCCTAGGTCAAATATTAGAAAAACTTTGTGTATGCTCTAAAGGCCACATTTTCAGTCCAAAACTCTTGAAAGTTGGTCAGAATGTTTGTCTTGATGATATCTCAAATGAGTGAAAAAATGGGTCATGTCAGGTCAAAAACTAGGTCACAAGGTCATTTCTTAGAAAAACCTTGTGTACGCTCTAGAGGCCACACTTTCATTCTGATACTCATGAAACTTGGTCAGAATGTTTGTCTTGATGATGTCTTTGATGAGTTTGAGAATGGGTCATGTGGGGTCAAAAACTAGGGCACTAGGTCAGATCTTTGAAAAACCTTGTGTACGCTCTGGAGGCCACATTTTTAGTCCAAAACTCTTGAAAATTGGTCAGAATGTTTGTCTTGATGATATCTCAGATGAGTTTGAAAATGACTCATGTCGGGTCAAAAACTAGGTCACTAGGTCAAATCTTAGAAAAACCTTGTATACGCTCTAGAGGCCACATTTTCAGTCCAAAACTCTTGAAAGTTGGTCAGAATGTTTATCTTCATGATATCTCAGATGAGTTTGAAAATGGGTCACATCGTACAAAAACTTCGTGTACCCTCTAGAGGCGACATTTTCATTCAAATACTCAAGAAAGTTGGTCAGAATGTTTGTCATACTGATATCTTGAACGAGTTTGAAAATGGGTCACATTGGGTCAAAAACTAGGTCAAGAGGTCAATTCTTTTAAATAGCTTGTGTAGCTTTAGAGTCATCATTTTCTGTCCAATACTTACGAAAATTAATCAGAATGTTTGTCTTGATGATCAATATGATGAAATTGAAAATTGAAAAACTAGGTTACCATGTCAAATCTTGGAAAAACCTTGTGTACACTCTAGAGGCCACATTTTCTGTCCCATACTATGGTGGTCAAAATCTTTGTTTTGATAATATCCACAATAGGAAAATGGGCTATGTTTGGCTAAAAAGTAGGTCACTGGGAGAAATTCTAGAAAAAGCTTGTGTACAAGCTAGAGGCCAAATTTTCAGTCCAATAATTATGAAAGCTTGATAGAATATTTGTCATTATATCTCGAAAGAGATTGAAAATGGGTCATATTTGGTCAAAAGACCCAGGTGAGCGACTTCGGGGCTATCATGGCCCTCTTGTTAGTTAGTTACTCATTAAACTTGATCAGAATCTTTGTCTTGATGATATCCCGTACAAGTTCGAAATGGGGTCACATCAGGTTAACCCTTTACCACACAATGACGCCTTTTAACGCCCCTGAAAAAAAGGCCTTTTGAAAACATTGTGGGAAAAGGAGAAAATGCTGGTAACCAGCATTTTCTCCTTTTCCCACAAAGTTTTCTACCCTATCAAAGAAAAGTTGCGTCATTTGAGCCACTATGAAATTGTCGTCTACAAATGCTTTCAATTTGGATAGGTCTTAAATTTTGCTGTGTGGTAAAGGGTTAAAAGAAGGTCACAGGGCTTAATCTTAGAAAAAGCTTGTGTGCACTCTGGAGGCCACATTTTCAGTTCAATTCTCTGAAACATGGTCAGAATGTTTGTCTTGATAATATCTCGGACAAGTGTGAAATTTGGTCATGTTGGGTGAAAAAGTAGGTCACAGGGCTAAATCTGAGAAAAACCTTGTCTGCATTTTAGAGGCCACATTTTCGGCTTGATACTCTTGAAACTTGGTCAGAATGTTTGTATTGATATCTTGGACAAGTTCGAAAAATGGGTCATATGGGGTCAAAAAGTAGGTCACAGGGCTCAATCTAAGGAAGACCTGGTGTTCATTTTAGAGGCCACATTTTAGGCCTTATGCTCTTGAAAATTGGTCAGAATGTTTGTCTTGATGATATCTCAAACTAGTTTAAAATTGGGTCACATAGGTTAAAAAGTAGGTCACAGGGCTAACTATTAGAAAAAGCTAGTGTGTTTTCTAGAGGCTATATTTTCAGCCCGATACTCTTGAAACTTAATCAGAACGTTTTTCTTGATAATATCTCAGACAAGTTCGAAATTGGGTCATGTCCAGTCAAAAAGTAGGTCACAGGGTCAAAAACCTTATGTGCACTGTAGAGGCCAAATTTTCAGCTTGATATTCATTAAACTCATTCAGAATGTTGGTCTTGATAATACCTAAGACAAATTTGAAACTGGTCCTGTCAGGTCAAAAACCATGTGTGTAGTCTAAAGGCCACATTTTCAGCCTGATGCTCATCAAACTTGGTCAGAATATTTGTCTTAATGATGTTCTGGACAGGTTTGAAATTAGGTCATGTGCGGTCAAAAAGTAGGTTATTGGGCAAAATCAGAAAAACATTGTTTTCACTCTGGGGGCTACATGTTCAACCTGATACTCTCGAACCTGTGTCAGAATGTTTGTCTTGATGATATCGTGATCAAGTTCAAAATTGGGTCATGTTGGGTCAAAAAATAGGTCACCAGGCCAAATTTGAGAAAAACCTTGTGTGCATTCTAGAGGCCACATTTTCATACTTTTGAAACTAGGTCAGAAAGGTTGTTTTTTTGAAATCTTAGACAAGTTTGAAATAGGGTCACAACAGATCAAAAAGTAGGTCACTGGGCCAAATCATAGAAAAAACTTTTGGTCAGTCTAGAGACCAAATTTTTATTCTGATACTCATAACACATTATCAGAATGTTTGTCTTGATGATATATCTGACAAGTTCTAAAGTAGGTCAAGTTGGTCAAAATATAGGTAACTTAAACATCATTAAAACCAGGATCTCTTCAGCTTTATCAAACATAGATGACTTTACTCAGATGAGCGCTTTAGAGCCAATGGCCCTCTTGTTTTCCTTTTCCAAGAATGCCTCCTATAAGGTGTCGTAGCTGCCTTTATGCTAAATAAATACATATATCTATTGATTTTCACTTCTTAAATCAGTAAGTCAGACATCTGAGGTAAACTGTCATGCCAAGATTACACCAATGGCCTTATTCATTGCCCATTTTAAAATGCATTCTTAGTCTTATTCTCAAGATTTTTCTAAATTTCAAAGTAAAAGAATTTATTCAATTTACAAGTAACCCCATGTCTAATTGTCTTTACCAAATAGTTCGACCCATTGTTACGGGAGACCACTCCTTCATGCATGGCTTTATCCTGATTTAAAAACAACACCTAACAACTGCGTTAGGGAGAATTCTCCTCAGCTCAGTGGTTATGGTATTGGCCTTTCGTCCAGGCGTTCTAGGTTCAATCCTGCCCGGTCCCTGTATTTCTGCTATGCATTTGTTCATTTGTTTCTTTGTTGCGGACTTTGTTCTTAAGTTGGGGGCTCGTCTGGGATATGACCATTGAGCCATTAATCCCATTTGTTGTCCAAAAACGGACTTTCTGCCTAATAAGGCTTTGAGTCATCAATAAATGATGACTTTAAGAAGGGGTGTGTTACGGGAGACCACTCCTTCATGCATGATTTTCACTTCTTAAATCAGTAAGTCAGACATCTGAGGTAAACTGTCATGCCAAGATTACACCAATGGCCTTATTCATTGCCCATTTTAAAATGCATTCTTAGTCTTATTCTCAAGATTTTTCTAAATTTCAAAGTAAAAAAAATTGTTCAATTTACAAGTAACCCCATGTCTAATTGTCTTTACCAAATAGCTCGACCCATTGTTACGGGAGACCACTCCTTCATGCATGGCTTTATTCTGATTTAAATACAACACCTAACAACTGCGTTAGGGAGAATTCTCCTCAGCTCAGTGGTTATGGTGTTGGCCTTTCGTCCAGGCGTTCTAGGTTTGAATCCTGCCCGGTCCCTGTAATTCTGCTATGCATTTGTTCATTTGTTTCTTTGTTACGGACTTTGTTCGTAAGACCATGTGAATTTGTAATTCATTCTGAAGTTAGAATTACGCTGACTCATGATGCTGTTTAGAATGTTGTTGAATATGGACCCTGGAAATGTGCCCTTGTTTTTAAACATTTTCTAGGTGCTAGCTACTGTAGGGTTTTCCCTGACCCCCTGTTTCCTTGAATCTGGACTCCAAATTTTCTGAAGGACCCCCAAAATTTATAAGAGTGCCCTCTTTTATCCTTTTGATGGGGATCAAATGACCCTCATACTAGAAAGTTCACGGAAAACCCTGTAGCTTTGCCTCTGCTTTTCTACATTTTTAACCTACCAAAGATAAACCCCAATCACTTATCCTTTTAGCAGACAGTCCTAAGTTTTTGTTACCCTGAGGATGTAGCCTTTTGAAACTATGATGGGAAAAGGAGAAAATGCTGGTTACGAGCATTTTCTCCTTTTCCAACAATAATTTCAAAAGGCTCAGGATCATAAATATATTGGACTATCTGGGAAAGAGTTGAGCCACATCAGGAAGTGCTCTTGAAGTAATGATTGAATCTGAAAAATCAAGTGCTCACTCCTTAACCAGTAATTGCATTTAACACATGCCTTGCAAAGTGGTTTAGAGCATGTGCCTGAGATAAGATTGCTGAGGGTTTGATTTCAGTCTTTGTCAGGCTCCTGCATGGTGGCTTGGTGTTGAAGGTGCAGTATTTGAAATCCTGAGGTCTGGGGTTTGTATCCTTGGAGTATCCCTGGGCAAAACACTTCAAAGCCCCAGCTTAGTAAAAGTAAATCAATCAATTCAGACTTACCATACAAAAGATTCAAACAAGAAGATGGTAATCCTTTAACCAGATGATAGAATTTTGGACTTGTCCAAATTTAAAGCATTTGAAGAGGTCAAAGTTAATGTAGCTAAAATGATAGAAATCATCTGTGAAAGCATACAGAAAATATTTGCCTTACAATCCTTTGTGTGAAAGACTCTGAGGAAGGCCTTTTAAAACATTGTGGGAAAAGGAGAAAATGCTGGTTACTAGCATTTTCTCCATTTCCCTCAATGTTTTAAACCTTTTCATAGACAATTTCAATTCTTTGATCCACAATTAACTTGTTATCAGGTTATGGTTTCAGTTTGCTTAAATCTAAAATTTTATTATCAAGTGAAAAAATTATACATGTATGTAGCTCTTTGTCAGCTGACAAAAGTTCAGATTTAAAGACTCTACAGTCATGTGACAAATTGACTATGGCTCAGCTGATAATTAGAAAACATTGTTGGAAAAGGAGAAAATGCTTGTTACAGCAATTATCTAGTTTTCCAAAATTTTTTTTCAACAGCCTTCCTATTCCATGTGTCAGTGAGACTTAACCCTTAACCCTATACCACACAATCCCGAATTTTAACAACCCTGAGAAAGAAGCCTTTTGAAAACATTATGGGAAAAGGAGAAAATGCTGGTAACCAGCATTTCCTCCTTTCCACACAGTATTTTCTATCCTATTAAAGACAACTTCCATCATTTGAGCTACATTTGAATTTTTGTCTGCAAATGCTTTTAATTTGGATAAGTCTACATTTTTGTTGTGTGGTAAAGAGTTCACTCTTTACCAAACAACAAAATTTTAGACTGGTCCATATTGAGAGCATTTGCAGACAACAAAATAAATGTGACTAAAAAATTGAATTGTTTAAGGAAGGGAAGAAAACATTGTGGGAAAAGGAGAAAATGCTGGTTACCAGCATTTTCTCCTTTTCCCACAATGTTTTCAAAAGGCTTCTTTCACCGGGTCATTAAAACTCGGGATTGTGTGGTAAAGGGTTAAGGTGCCTTTCACGACTTTAGTTGCCTTAGAGGCCAGTGTAGAACAAGATCAGACTGTGCAAAATATGCAGTCTGATCTTTGATCTACACTGTCCACTTTGCTAAGTCTCTATAGACTAAAGCAACCATGAAGTTGCAATTATTTTGGTCTTGTTTTTTGACTGACGATGTCCATTGGGTTTAATCGGCGCGCTAAAGGTTCAGAAAAAGTGGGTATGTGGGAAAAAGCGTTAATCTGTAAAAATCAAAGAACAAGATATTTCCAGGTGAATTGATGATTATCTCTCAGACATGTAAGGATTCCTGATTTTCTAGATCTGTTTGGTTATCCTTAGCTCTTTACCTGACCTGGGCGGGGCTTCGCTTGTGCCAGTTTTTCTACCCCTAGGATATGGTACTTTGTTTTTTTGTTCACCATTTTATTTGTTTACTTAAACATGTAATGGTATTTACTAAAACATGTTAACTTTTAATATCATGTGACTGATCTCTGACATTTTATTGAGATGCTCATCATTTTTAGGGTGTAAGACGTGTCCAGAATCGTTTACCACACAATCCTGAGCTTTAAAAACCCTGAATAAGAAAGCCTTTGAAAACATTGTAGGGAAAAGGAGAAAATGCTGGTCACCAGCATTTTCTCCTTTTCCCACAATGTTTTTTACCATATCAAAGACAAAAGTTATCATTGAGCTTCATTAAGATTGTTGTCTGCAATTGCTTTGAGTTTGGAATAGTCCAAAATTCTGGTGTTTGGTAAAGTAAGTTAACCCTTACCCTACTAAATAAGTGAAACAAATTTTTCTGAGTGACAGTAAAACCCATGTTGTTGCCATTTCAAAGGCATTTCATGGGGGAAAATATCTCCTTATCGGACAGTGTAGATCCAAGATCAGACTACAGTTAGTTGGGTAGTTCCGAATTATAGGTAGGTCGGAATCAAACCATTAAATTATGTTTAAAACTCTTGTCAGCATTAACTGATATGCATAAAATTCTTGTTTTCAATTCTTTATCACATTTCCTCCGCCTGGTGCAAATTTTGGTCAAATCTGACTAAGTTGCCGATTTTTATGCGTTTAGGAAATAGTTTACATGATTGCAATTTTATTGTTATACCGGATACCGGTTATGCAAATGTTCCGCGGGTAGAAAAATGGCTAGAAGACGAATGAAAATGAGGTAAAATGACGTTTTTTTTTTGATAATCCCATTTTATTGTTTCTCTGCTGAGGAAAAAAAGTTGTGTTTGCATGTATCAATGCATATTAATCAGAAATACTTGAGTTGATCCACGTGCGTATGTGTGGGGTAGTTCCGAATCAGCCGATTGTGGGGGTTGTCTCAAAAAGGTATAAGGAGTTAGAGAACCTGTACCCTGGTAAACTCGTACCCTGATTTCAAGGGTACAAGTTCTCTAGAAAACTTGTATCCCATCTATATGATTCAGTAGCGATATATATTTTTGCTTATCTTATTTTCGATTTTGTTTACTCAGTCTTGATATGCATGGCTTGTTGTATTGGACCATACTTCTGTAACGCTGTGAAAATGAGAACTGTTAGTTTTTACTTAAGCTGTAAATAGTTAAGAATAGAGAACTCATTGTACCACGTATTTGTGCTATCTTGTGATATTTATGTTGCGTTTTGAATAGATAATTTGTAATACAACCATTCCCCCCCCCCCTTTTTTTTTTTCTCAAATAAAATGGTACAAAACTGTTTTGTCACTCCCTTAGTAGATTCGGCTTCAGCATATGCTATCTCTTTCTGTTACCCTATGATGGAGTGATGTAATTGTGTATAGGGTGTGATTAACAGAGCTAATCACCATCTTTAATTGATGTAAATTGCCACTCCATTTAATCTTGTATTGATAAAACTTATTAAAAAATCTGTCATAACTTGATTACATTAGGATTTTGGCGCCTTTTAAAAAGTCATATTTGGGGGTCAAATTGCGTCAAATGTGATCATTGCTACTAGATAACTTGAATAATCAGTAGGGAAAAAGCACTCATTACTTGTAATTTGCCATGGCCATTTGTTTTCTAATGCTATACGTCATAAAAGTGTATGACGATGCCCTGACAACAGGCCTTTGTGCCTGGGAACAACCTTATACATAAAGCCTTGAAACAGAGCAATTTTTTAACTTTTCCACACTATATTCTTTATTTGAAGCATTTAAACAATGTTTGGCACGCATAAAACTTAAATTCATAAACCTCTGTAAAAGTGTGAAGATACTGATGGATATTGGGTGTCCCCAGTTCTAAAGTGATTTATACTTTGGCAATGGGATTTCAAAAATAAAATTTTCCATCGTAAAACATGGTGCAGAAAATTAAATTTATCACAAGTCTGTTTTACTACTTTTATTATTTTCATTAGGTCTAACTTCGTTGAAACTTAAACAAATCTAGATTGTTGTATCTCTTAGTCATTTTGACAGCCGAAATCCATTGTTAGATGATCCCTATATACAAATTGTTTAGTGATTCAGAATACTCTCATTTGATTCGCAGCTACCCTAATGGATGTACACTGTAGAATGGGAATATATTGTCAAAATTTAAACCAATGGAAACGAGTTTTATTTTTTAAACCTTCTTTATCAGTAGACCTTCTGATAGAAAGGTATTTAGCCCGGCCCGATTTTTAAACGAAAGTATAGCATCGTATTACTCATTAGTGATTTGGAACTACCCAACTGACTGTACTTGTTCTATGCAGTCTGATCTTGGACCTACACTGTTCGCAAAAGGTCCTTGAGTCACACTTAGCAGCTTAAGGGTTAATTGAAAAGATTGGTTGATGCCAGAATTTGGCTCCAATGATGGGATTTGTAGTTGAAAGGATACTTAATGATTATTATGGAAAAAGGAGAAAAGGTGATTAGCATTTTTGTCTTTCCCAGCGAATTAATTTTTAGCTCCACTGGCCGAAGGCCAGCGAGCTATTGTCATGGCGTTGTGTCCGTCGTGCGTCCGTCCGTTCGTCCGTGCGTGCGTCCGTAAACTTTTTCTTTAAAAAACTTCTCCTCAGAAACTATTGACTGGATTTTTACCAAATTTCACAGGAATGTTCCTTTGGTGGTCCTCTTTCAAATTCCTTCAAATAATTGTGTTCCATGAAGAATTCTGGTTGCCATGGCAACCAAAGTAAAAAACCTTTAAAAATCTTCTCCTCCCAAACCGCTATTTGGATAGCATTATTATTTTGCAGGAATGTTCCTTAGATACAGGTTTACAGAATTCCTTAAAAAAAAAAAGACCTGTCAAAAAACATGGCTTTTATGGGAGACTCATTTTCCTTTTATGGTATAAAGTAAAATCTTTGAAAAATTTCTTCTCTAAAACTATTCATTGGATTTCATTGTTGTTTTGCAGGTAAGTTCCTATGGTGGTTGTCTACCAAATTGTTTCTTCAGTGAGCTAAAATGCAGGATTGAATGATAATTGTTAAAAACTTCCTTTCGCCATTATATCAGGCCTGTGGAGCGATACAGGCGCTCAAGCGCCTCTAGTTTAACACTACACCAAACAATCTCAAGTTTTAACATCCCTGAGGAAGAAGGCTGTGAAAAACAATGTGGAACAATGAGGAAATGCTGGACAACAGCATTTTTACCTTTCACTGCCATGGTTTCTTCCCTTTCCTAAACAAATACTATTATTTGAGTCTTAGTTGAATTTGTCATCTTCTCAGGTTTATGAAGAATTACAATGTATTTGTAAAGGAACAACTCTTTATTGAACGGCTGTATTTTTGACCAGTCCAAATTGAAAGGATTTGCAGAAGACACATGAAATGCTCCTAAAATGATGTGAGTTACCATTCATATGATAGAAAACACTGAGGAAAAACGAGAAAATGCTGGTTACCATTTTTTTCTCCTGTTTTCCACAATGTTTTCAAAAGCCCTGTACCTCAGTGCTGTAAAAATACAGGTTTGTCTTGAAAAAGATTAACCTTTTACCACACAATCTAGAGTTTTAATGAAACTTAATTTTAAGAGAAGACCTTTGAAAATATTGTTAGAAAAGCAGAAAATGATGGTTATGAGCATTTTATTCTTTCCACTAATGTTTTCTACCCTGTCAAAGACAGAAATTATCATTTGGGCTTCATTTAATTAGTCATCTGCAAAAGCTTTCAATTTTGTGCAGTCCAAAGTTTAGTTCTTTGGTAAAGACTTAGGTGGGTAAAAGATTCTTTCCTTATTCTTTCCTTATCTCTTTGCAGGTGATCACACCCTTCAGAAACCTTGTGCTGTGTGCTGAGAGTAGAAAAGATATGGAGGAATGGATATCAGCCCTGAAGCAATCAGCTAAACAGGAATACTATGAGGTAAACACATGCAGTTGAATCTAGATGTGAAATAAATGAATATTTTTACATTTATAATGTAGATTTTCAGTCTATTAACCAAGCATAAATGTTGTTGACAACTTTTTATGCCCTTCCCTGCAGTTGACAGCTCGAAAAGATTGTATTATAGTAATTTTTTACTAGATGACAAAATTTCACCCTTTACTCTAGAATCCGGGGCAAAATCCTTTTCCAGACGGAAACATTAAAGACTTGTCCACATTGAAATCATTTGCAGATGACTAATTATATGAGGCTCAAATGATGAGAATTAGTCTTTGAAAGGTAGAAGACATTGTGGAACTGGGAGAAACTGATGGTTGCCTGCATTTTCTCCTTTTCCCACACTGTTGGCTAAAGACTATTTCCTCAAGAATGTTATAATTGTTTGGCAAAGGGTTAAACGACCCCGACTAAGAAGACTTTAAAAAAAAAACTGTGTGAAAGTAGACAGCACTTTCTGATTTTCCCTCAAAGTTTTCTACAGTTTCAGACCCATATCTCATTTAATTAGCGATATTTGCTTTAGTCTGAAGGTCATTTGAAGTCTGAAATTTTGTTGCCTGGTAAAGAGCTACCAAGCATTTTATAAACACTGTTGACAATATTTTATGCCCCTCCCTGAAGTTATAGCTTTTGAAAGTGTTTCACTTTATCAGATGGATTTCAAATTTTATAGTTGTCTATATTAATGTCATTTGCTAACTACAAATAAGCATCACTCAAATGTTTGAAATTTGCTTTTTTAAGGGAAGTAAAAATGGAGTGACCAGTATTTTCTTCTCTCCCAATAATTATTTTAAAATCCCTCTTCTTGGTGATGAAGACATGTTTGTTTGGTACAGAGTTGAAACAAACTAGGATAATTTAGTTTCAGGGCTGTGTTTTGCTTTTCATTTGTTGCATTGACGGAATAACTGTTTCAGGGAAATGCAACCCAGCGTGAGATGATGTCAGGTCTACACAACTGGTACGCCTGTTCACATGCCCGACCTACTTACTGTAATGTATGCAGAGATGCTCTTTCTGGCGTCACCTCGCATGGGCTGTCTTGTGAAGGTAAGTGTCTCAGCCATATATGTCATAGAATTTCTTTTATGTTGTGTTTGTACCAGCAACACTATATGCTTTCAAGGATGGTGTAGTTCAGTATCAGACTGCACAGAGGGTACAGTTTGATCTTGATATACACCATCTATCATTTGCAGTTTCTTTTTTTCAAATTTTGGCTAGATGTATTTCAAATGCGGGAAATGATACCAGAAGAGCAAGTGATCCTCAAAATATTTTTTGTCACAGTAATGTCCCTTTTTCAACATCAAGCTTTTATTAGAATAGCAACAGCGGCCAGACATTGGCACCCATTTGAACTGCTGTCATTTGTCTTACAACCTTGAAAATGTGGTTGATGTTTTGAATGTCTTATGCCGCAATTTTGTTTCAGTAGTGTAATCAGTGAGTCACTTTTGTAACAAAAGTCTAAACTTTACAGACAGCAATTCTTAACACTTTTCCAATAATAAGCTTTCACTGCATTTTTTTTTCCTGACCTGTTCATCATGAAAGTATTTGCAAACAACAACATTTAAGACATAATTATGCACTTTGAAAGCATTTCAAGACAACAACACTATTGGCCCAGTAAGTATAAAAGCATTTGTGGACAACACATAAGATTTGTCTTGTCAATTATCTCTTTACCAAACAACAAAATTTTAGACTGGTCCAAATTGAAAGCATTTGCAGACGACAAAAATAACATGACTCAAAAATTGAAATTTGTTCTGAAAGGGTAGAAAACATTGTGGGAAAAGGCTTCTTTTTCAGAGTCGTGAAAACCAGGGATTGTTTGGGAAAGGGTTATTAAAGGATTTGTAAAGAACAAACGCTAGGTTGATCAATTTAAAAATAGTTTCAAATAACATGGTTGACAAATCTATCATAAAAGCTTTTTTAGACAACATTGTTTTAGACTCATCCATGATGAAAAGCATTTTCAGGGAACAACATTTCAATATATCCATTGTCCAACACTTGTAACCAACAACATTGTAGATTTGTCAATCATGAAAGCAATTGCAGACAACAGCACCTCAGACATGTCTGTGATGAAAGCTTCAGCAGACAGCAACACTTCAGACTTGTCCTCATGATAGCATTTACAGACAACACTTTTAGGTTTGTCCATTCTGTAAACATTCATAAACATGAACACATGTCAATCATGCAGCTTTTGCAGAGAAAATTTTAGACATGTCCATTATGAAAACACTTGCAGAAAGCTAAAGTTTAGTTTTGTATATCATTAAAGGACTTAATGTTCAAAGGGGGATAAAACACCATTCAATCACAATCACAATTCATGAAAGGACTTGCAGACAACAACATTTAAGATTTGTTCATCATGAAAACATTTTGCAGGCAACAACACTTTGGTCAAGCAAGAAAGCATTTGCAGTAAGCAATACTATAGACCGCTCATGTTCAAAGCATTTTCAAAAAACAGCTGTCTGCCATAAAATCCTTAACAGATAACAAGAAATAACACATGTTCATCATGCAAGTATATGCAGACAATACTTAAGACTTGTAATGGTGAAAGCATTTGCAAACAAATTTTGTGACTGACTTGTCTGTCCTTAAAAGAAATTTTCACACAACACCACATTGATTTGTCAATTATGCTAGCACTTACAATATTGAAGATTTGTCCATTTTGACATTATTTACAGACAACAGTACTTTAGATTTCTCCACCAGGAAAGCATTTGCCTGCATCAGATAACATTTGCAGACAACAACAGCTTTAATTTGATCAGGATGAAAGCTTTCAGAGACACTATTCTTAACATGTCTACAATTAAACTGTTTACAAACAACAAAACAATAGACATCAAGTATCAAGTATTTCAAGGCATAAAGTTGCATACAACAAATGCATTTGCAGACAATGCTCTAGAAAATTCTACTATTTAAGCATTTGCGGACATGACATTTGACTTTTACATTCAGAAATCTTTTGCATATAACACTTTAAATTTGTTTATTACAAAACAGCTTGCAAACATCAACATTTTAGACTTTTCAGTCATGAAAGCATTTCAAAACAGTAACACTGTAGACTTTCTCCTCACAAAAGCATTTCAAAACAATAGAATATTGTAGACTTCTCATTCATGAAAGCATTATATTTGTAGACAACACTTTAGACTTGTCATCCATAAATACATTTACAGACAATAATTCAATAATACGAGGGCTGTTCGATATGTAATGTGTATTGTACCACAGCGCGATAACGCTTTGCACGATTTCATGGATGATGATACGCTTGAATAGCTCTATTCAATACCTTTCCAACGGTATAAACACGAGCCTTCAGCTCCTCATAGTTTTAAACTTATAGTCATTTCAATAGAGCTAGTCGTTGACCACTGTTGTAAAAATGGTTGGGAAACGGATTAAGAATATTGAAGAAATTAGAGCTTATATAAAAGTTTGCACAAAACTCGGTCATTCAGTAATGCAGATTTTTACTGAATTGGGGGAAGTTTATGGGTCTGATAAGGTATCTTATGAGACAGTTCGTAGTTGGAGAAAGAAATTTCTGACTGGCACAGAGTCCGTCAAAGATGCAGCAAAATCTGGCCGACCTGTGACATTAACAGGCAAGGCAAATGTCTCAAAAGTCAGGGAAATAATTGAAAGTGATGGCAGATACACGATTCGTGATATTGCCAATGCTGTTGGCATATCGCTATCGCAGGTGCATTTTATTTTGAAGCAAATTTTTAAAGTACGAAAGATTTCTGCCAGATGGATACCGCATATATTGACAGATGACCAAAAACGGGTACGAGTACAAACCGCTAAGCAATTGCTCAAAATGTTTCCCAAATTCAATCAAAGACAGTTGGCAAACATTGTTACTGGTGACAAAACATGGGTTCACTATTTCGAACCAGTAAGAAAAATTGGAAACAAAATATGGCTAACTAAACACGGTAGAAGGCCTGTAGTTGCCAAAAGAAGCACAAGCACAAAGAAGGTTCTTTATTGCATATTCTTCTCATGTGATGGTATAGCCGTACAAATTCCGGTGCCGAAGGGCAAAAGTGTTACAGGTCGGTATTACCGAGATGTTATACTAAAAAAGCTCAAGAAATATTATCTTAAACGATGCCCTGTGTCAGGACTTAGGCATGTTCGTCTACTACATGATAATGCTCCATCACATACATCTGAGCTTGTGAAGCAATTTTTGAAGTCAGAAAAGGTTACCGTCTTGCCCACCAAACTCTTCAGATCTAGCCCCATGCAACTTTTTCCTTTTTCCAAAACTTAAAAAGTTCTTATCTGGTCGTCGTTACAAGTCCCGACAAGCACTTGGCTCAGCCATCAGTCAGTGCCTCAGAGGTCTACCTAAATCAGCGTACCGTGACGCATTTCAAAAATGGATTCGGAGATTGAAATTATGTATTTCAAACCGCGGAGAATACTTTGAAGGAATGTAATGTTCATCTCACTATTTGAGTCGAATGCTTTTGAGATATCGTACAATACACATTACATATCGAACAACCCTCGTACCTTAGGCAGTGTTTTCCCTGGGCAAAAAAATAGGGGGTCATTGTGACCCCCTGGTCAAAAATAATGGGGGTCATTTTGGAATTTATGGCGGTCACAAAATATAATTAGCTTAGACGAAAGCTCATATTTGTAAAACTATGTGTGTTTCTTTGTGTTTTCTGTTCACTGTAAATCTTTGTATACCCTGTACCCTATATACAGGGGTAAAAGTTTTCCGTATTGTGACGGAATTCCGTATTTTCAGGGGCCGACCAGGTCATTTTTCCAAATCGTTTAAATCTGAGGAGAAATTTTCTTGGGGGGGGGGGGGGATACCCCTTTATCTCGTATCTGTTGCAAGTCAATAGATTTCCAGATGCCGTATCAATAAAATTTATTACCCCACTGCATTTGCTTTGTCCGGGGCTGATCTCGGTCATTAATGTCTCCCGTCAAACGCACTCACCTTAAAAACAATGAAATTCAAAGAATTTTGTAATTTCGGGGATAACTTGCACCGAAATGTTTACAGTCACTCACTCTTGCTGAGGGTTTCCCGATTCTAAATATAGATGCTGAACCGGAACGTTCTAAGGTTATCGTATGATGTTATATTGTTCGTGTCCAAAATGTTGCGGCTGTGTTTTGATCGGTTTGCCGACTTTAACATTTTTTGCCGCTAGGATTGTAAAACAAAATAAAGCATTAACAAAGCCCTTCGTTTTAGGGGACAAATATTGGCTGCAATTTGATTATTTGCTAGCGAAAGATGGCTCAGTTTAAATTATCTTTGTTCTTTTCAATAACAAATGGATGTCAGAGCTGGGGATCGGCAACTATCTTCCGAAGTTGACAGTACGTGCTACTCAAATGCCGAAGCGACCGAAAAAGGGGGAAAAGTTTCATTCATACACTGTAGTCTGATTTGTAGTGGTGGGCCAATGATTGACTATAGTCGAAAGTCAGTTGGTTTTAGCTTCCGATTGCGATTAGCTCTTGAGAAATCCAGGAATCGATTGCAGTCGGTACCGAAGCTCGCTCGGTCATGAAACGTGAATACTGGTTTGTAGCGCTTGGTTTTGTGACTGATATTAATCACACTCTAGGATTCAATATAGTGATAACAAACACGAAAATTGGTTGGAAAAATGAGAAAGAAATTTTTGTCCATGGATGTGTTGTCAAAACTCGACAACTCGGCAAGTTTCTTATTTGATCCCTGAGACCGGGTTTTGACGCTTGGAAATTTGAAATGACATGTCTTTGACGCTGAAAAATATTTGCTTAATTGTCAATCTGACGCATGAAATTATCATCAAGAGCTTCATATAACCTAGCTTGTGCGCATCCGGCAGAAATATGGGCTAAACACGATCAGTATAAAATGTGAAGGACACGCGCGTGATCTAATGAAGCTGGCGAGTCATTTACGAGAACATAATAACGGTGTTAATCCTCTGATCTAGTGTAAAGTGACAGGTTTTAAAGTTACCTGCTATTCAAAATGACTAACTGATGTCAAATCATGTGGTAATACTTCTCCAGAAATTAATTGACACGAAAAATTGATCGCCAAAAAAAAACGTGAAAACCCATGACACTACCATGATCAGCGTGACATCGTCCGATCAGACGGACTTCAAACTATCTTCTCGACTTTAATAATGAATTTAAACATTGAATTTACACAAATCTCTGAATAAAACAATAAGTGGAATCTAAAATTCTGTCATGAGTGAAAAAAATTGTTTTATGAAATGAAAATATAGATCTAAAGGGGGGGGGGTGTCGTCTGCAAATGCTTGAAATATGTGAATTTTTTTTAACTGGTTTGGAAATAAAGATTTAAAGATCAAAATAAATGATATTAAATAAAGTAAAAAAAATTTAAAGTACAAAACATCACATATTTATAAACTTGATATCATGTAGACAAATTGTTAAAGTATTTAAAGCAAAAAGGCATTCCCAGTTCAATGGAGAAACCGATTGTACAACCAATAGCTAGTTGGTTTGCTCTTCCGGTTACAAAGTGATAATCATTTTTGCATTTAAACTGATTGCCCCACACTGCCGACTTGATAGATTTTTTACAGGAATTGGACCAGTTCCATGGTATATCACTTACCTTCTTGTTTTAGCAAACATTAGAATTGATTTTGCCAAAAATGTTTGCACATTTTAGGAAAGGTTCTTAAAGTGTTTGAAGAACTTTTAACAGTGAACATGTAGATGTATGTATAAAATCTTGTTTGGGCATGTTGCATGAAAACAGTCTATCTTTTAATGGGCTGTCATTAAAACTTGAAATTTTAATGAAATTAATATGTAGTTTAGATCTGAACCCCCATCCTTGTTTGTGTACCCCAAACTCCAGTTACCAAAGGGTGCAAAAACCTCAAGCTAGAAAATGCACAGCACACTCTGTCACATTCTCCCTGATAAATTAGCCATTCTTAAAGAGAGTGTTCTTTTCCTATTTGACAGATTTGATTTTATTCTTTTGACAGAAATTTAGCACATGTGATTGCATTTTAATGAATCAAATATTAAATACTAGATATGTCCTTTCTCATACTTGTTGTACTTTCAAACACAAAACTGATGTAGGGCTAATCTGATTAGGTCCTGTGTACAAAATGGAGATAAAAGAGAACAAAAATAACATGGGTGCTAAAAACTTTGAGATTTTCTTAGGTTTTAGCATATCATATCTTTCATTCGTTTCAAGATTTTTTCAACTTTAAAATGCTAAAACTGTCTAGATAGCGTCTAGATATCTGGATTATGCTTTATTTACACCTGTTCTTAATAAGCAAATATGCTCTAGCTGCAGACAAGCTGTCATATCTCTGAGTAATTTTAATCTTTCAAGGGTATCACCATGACTGCTGGTGTTTTCATGATGCACAAGGGTTGAATTTCGAAGTTAGTGCAGCCTCTCTCTGTGCTAAAGGGTTATTTTATTTTGTTTTAATCACAGGAATCGACCATTTACTTGGTGAAAACAGCTTGTTGTCTGCCGGTTTGGGAAGTCTCTATTGTTTTTCTTGACAGAGAATATCTATTTCGACCAAAAGTAAACTATTTTAACCAATTAAACAGGCTATTCCTAAGTTTTGACACACGGGTCGCATTCCTGCCGCTGTTTTGAACGAATAACGAAGTGTATCACTTTAGCTAATTTAAACCCTCGAGACCTTGCAATGTGTTTCTGGGTGCTCATACCAGGCATTTTATCGTCTGATCTTTGTTTAAGGACTCTTCTTCCTTGCAGACAGCAAGAATGACGTCGATTTTGACGGAGCCATATTGTTTTCATTAGAGATCGACTGGTTTAGTGTAGAGCCGTTTAAAGACCGACGGTATTTTAGTAAAATCGATATACAGTCCAGTGTTTCGTCCCATTTTCTCTTCGTACTCAAGATTTTTCATCTTCTCACGATGTAATATTGTCGGAAGTATATACGATCGTTAGTAACTATTATCGTATTTGTGCATCAACGATGACGCATTGTTGAAAAAATTGAGGGTCATTTTCCTTAAAAATGCATCAAAACGCACAAAATCGTGCGTCAAGGAAAACTCTACCTTAGGCATCAAAAAAAAAAATGCACCCTTTTACTAAATTATTTTCTGCTGTTCAAACCACAAAGAGGAATGAATGTAATGTCAAGCATAAGAGTCACAGTTGCTTCAAAAGCTGTGAATATTACGCCACCCGCTACTAATCTCATTTCCAATGCAACACCAGCTGATCTCGATGTTAATCTTCAACATAAAAAGATACTTGATTGAAACATTTTTACTGGTAACATTCAAATAATTTCATTATTGTCAATTATTATCAAAAAACAGTAAATATGTGTAAATCCAACTTTTTCTTCCTCCTTGGTTTAGTAGCAGATTGCTTGTTTACTTCAAATGACTTTCATTGATAAAACATCCGAGGGCAAAAACATGGAACAGCCACGGCCGACTTACTTTATACAGAATGACATCGATTTCACCATGCTTCCATTGCACTGTGTTTATAGAGCCGAATTCATGGTTCAAGTTAGAATCTTGATTAAATCATTTCCAACATTGATTTTAACTTGACCATCAAGAGGGTTTATTCAAACAATAACATCTTTGACTTGTCCACCGTAAATATATAGGCTTGTTCATGATGAAAGTCTTGGACAAAAAACACTTACAGATACATCCTTGCAGCCAGAGAGATAAAACAATTTAAGAAATTTATAGACTGTAGAATGGTTTAGCATTTAGTCAGCTGTGTAAACATAAATAAATATACTGATGTATATTGTGTAAGGGATATATACATATATTGTAAATCTTTGATTTAAAAACGGAAACGTTACAACAGGGATTTCTTTGATGGCCTCCAGAAAATGAAATGCATTTTCTATTTGTCATAATCTATGCAACCTTGCAGCCGTCAGGGGCAAAATTTGGCATGAAGATACTAGATTTGTCAATTTAGTGTGCATTGGCAGACAAAACAAAAGACATCAAAAAAGTGTTTGCAGACAAGAATAAAAAAAAAAAAACACAAAAAATATTGGCAGACATTTGCAAACAAACCAAAAGATGTCAAGAAATGATTTGCAGACATCCACAATAAGAGACATAAAGAAAAGAGTTGGTAGACAATAACAAAAGACATCAAGAAAGTGTTTGCAGACAACAATAAAAGACCTCAAAAAAAGCATTTGCAGAACTCAAAAAAAGTATTTTCAGACAATAACACTTGATATCAAGAAAGCATTGGCAGACAACAATGAAAGACATCAAGAAAGTGTTTGCAGACACTGTAAAAGACATCAAGAAAGCATTGGCAGACAAAACAGGACATCAAGAAAACATTTGCAGATGATAACAAAAGATAAAAAAAGTTTTGGCAGACAACAACTAAAGACATAAGAAAGCATAGTCAACAACAACGGACACTAAAAATGCATTTGCAGACAACTAAACACATCAAAAAGCATTAGCAGACAACAGCAAGAAGATATTCTAAAAGCAGTGGCAGACAACAAAAGAAATCAATTAAGCATTGGCAGAATATAACTAAAGACTTAAAGAAAGCATGTGCAGACAATGAAAACAAAAGACACATAGAAAGTGTTAGCAGACAATGACAAAAGACATCAAGAATGTAATTGCAGACAGCAACAAAGGACAAAAGAAAGCATAGGCAGACAACAACTTAAGAAATCAAAAAGGCATTAGCTGACAACAATAAAGGACATCAAAAAGGCATTGGCAGACATTAAATGACATAAGAAAGCAATGGCAGACATTAAAAGATATCAGGAAAGCAATGGCAGACAGTGAAAGATATCAGGAAAGCACTGGCAGACATTAAAAGACATCAGGAAAGCACTGGCAGACATTAAAAGATATCAGGAAAGCAGTGGCAGACTACATTGAAAGACATCAA
Organism: Hippopus hippopus; assembly: GCA_946811185.2. Classification (NCBI taxonomy): domain Eukaryota; kingdom Metazoa; phylum Mollusca; class Bivalvia; order Cardiida; family Cardiidae; genus Hippopus; species Hippopus hippopus. Next base: position 10,132,862 of record OX328110.1, read on the forward strand.
GAAGGCATTGGTTGACAATTATGAAAGATACCAAGAGGGTGCTGGCAGACAACAACCTAAGACCTGATAGTGTTTGGAGACAACAAAGACATAAAGAAAGCATTAGCAGACAACAACAAGAGACATCATAAAAGCATTGGTAGACAACAACAAAGGACTTCATAAAAGCACTAGCAAACAACAAAAGGACATCAGTACAGCACTGGCATACAACAATAAAAAAAAAGACATCAAGAGAGCATTGACAACATCTGTACAAACATCAACACTTAAGACTTGTCCATTAGAAAAGCTATACAAAGAACAAACAATCTAAGCACTTTAGACATGTCCATAATGAAAACATGTACAAACAGTAACAGTTCAGGACTTGTCCATCATCAAAGCATTTGCAGACAACAACACTCTAGACTAGTTCATCATAGAAGTATTTAGAGACACCTTCTTTTTTAGTCTTGTCAGTCATAAAAGCATCTGCAAACAACACTTAAGACATATCAATAATGAAAGTATTTACAGACAGTAACACTCTAGAAATTTCCATAGTGAAGGCATTTACAAACAACATTTTATACATGTCCATGATAAAGCATGCACAACAAAATCACTTATGACATGTCCAAAATGAAGGCATTTACAGACAACACTACAGACATGTCCAAAATGAAGGCAATTACAAACAACACTTTATACATATCCAAAATGACAACATTTATAGACAACACCAGGGTTCCCATTCATGAACATATGCGCATAATTCACACACTTAATTGAATAATTAGGCACAAGAATATGAATTGAAACATGCATGCACTCACAGGTTTTAGGGCTCCAGCTGTTAATTGCCTGTTGCGCCAGTTGGGACTAGTTAGAAAAAATATCTCCAAAACTGAAGTATGAAGGATGCACAGGTTACTGTTTATCACTGCTAATCAAGCTGTTTGGTCATTTGTTTAAAAGTATAATGATTTTAATTTGCTTTTCTAGTGTAAAATTACAGACTTTGAAGTAACATGCTACCCAAATTGATAAATTTATGTCAAATCGTGCAGTAATACTGCTCCAAAAACTGACTGGCTTGGAAAAAAAGATTGCTGCAAAACCCCTAAAAAATTCATGACACAAAAGAGATTGGTTTGACGTTGTCTGATCATTAGCATTTCAAACTGTCTGTACTGTTTTAATGATGACTTAAACCACTCGATTTACATAAATCTGTCTATAAAACAATAAATGAAAACTAATTAATGCCTGAAACTGACAGAGAAAAGAAAAAATCTACTGGCCATTAGGTTGAAAAATATACCTTTGAACCTGGTCCTGTGAGTAGAAAAAACCTTAGTTTTCAAGAGCAGATGACTGCAGATTGATGAGACTTATCAACTAAATAATTCAAACTACAGACCCTTACTTTCCTACATAGGTGCCTAAAATTGTCATCATAAAGGGCACTCCTAAAATTTTTCTTGCATTCGCAAACTTGTACCCCAGGGAGTGGATGCACTCCCAAATAAAGATGTGAGTGGGAATTCTGAACTCTACAGACATGTCCGAAATGAAGGCATTTACAGACAATACTACAGACATGTCCGAAATGAAGGCATTTACAGACAATACTACAGACATGTACAAAATGAAGGCATTTATAGACTGTACTACAGACATGTCCGAAATGAAGGCATTTACAGGCAATACTACAGACATGTCCAAAATGAAGGCATTTATAGACTGTACTACAGACATGTCCGAAATGAAGGCATTTATAGACTGTACTACAGACATGTCCGAAATGAAGGCATTTACAGAAAATACTACAGACATGTCCGAAATGAAGGCATTTACAGACAATACTACAGACATGTCCAAAATGAAGGCATTTACAGACAATACTACAGACATGTCCGAAATGAAGGCATTTACAGGCAACACTAAAGATATGTCCAGAATGAAGGCATGTACAAACAATTCTAAAACATTGTCCAAAATTAAGGCATTTACAGCCAACACTTTAGACATGTTCGAAATGAAGGTATTTACAAAAACTTCTACAGACATGTCCGATGAAGGCATTTACAGCCAGTGCTTTAGACATGTCCATAATGTAGGACTTTACAGACAATACTATAGACATGTCCAAAATTAAGGCATATTTGGACAATACTACTGACATGTTCAAAATAAAGACGTTTACTGACAAAACTTTTGACATGTCTAAAATGAAGGCATTTACAGACATTACTACAGACATGTCCAAAATGAAGGTATTTACAGACAACACTTTAGACATGTCTAAAATGAAGGCTTTTAGGTACAATTCTACAGAGAGGTCCAAAATAAAGGCATTATACAGACAATTAGAGACATGTCCATAATGTAGGCATTTTCTGGACAATATTACAAACATGTCCATATTAAAATTTACGTACAATTATACAGATATGTCCAAAAACAAATGCATTTATGTGCAATACTACAGACATGTCCATAATGTCGGCATTTACAGAAAATACTACAGACATGTCCATAATGAAGGCATTTACAGACAATGCTATAGACATGTTCATGATGAAGGCATTTACAGACAATTCTACAGACATGTCCATGATGTAGGCATTTACAGACAGTGCTACAGACATGTCCATGATGTAGGCATTTACAGACAATACTACAGACATGTCCATAATGAAGGCATTTACAGACAGTGCTACAGACATGTTCATGATGAAGGCATTTACAGACAGTGCTACAGACATGTCCATAATGAAGGCATTTACAGACAGTGCTACAGACATGTCCATGATGAAGGCATTTACAGACAGTGCTACAGACATGTTCATGATGAAGGCATTTACAGACAATGCTACAGACATGTCCATGATGAAGGCATTTACAGACAATGCTACAGACATGTTCATGATGAAGGCATTTACAGACAGTGCTACAGACATGTCCATGATGTAGGCATTTACAGACAGTGCTACAGACATGTCCATAATGAAGGCATTTACAGACAGTGCTACAGACATGTCCATGATGAAGGCATTTACAGACAATGCTACAGACATGTTCATGATGAAGGCATTTACAGACAATGCTACAGACATGTCCGAAATGAAGGCATTTACAGACAATGCTACAGACATGTCCGAAATGAAGGCATTTACAGACAGTGCTACAGACATGTCCATAATGAAGGCATTTATAGACTGCTACAGGCATGTTCATCATGAAAGCATTTACGGACAATGCTACAGACATGTCCATAATGTAGGCATTTACAGACAGTGCTATAGACATGTCCATAATGAAGGCATTTACAGACAGTGCTACAGACATGTCCATAATGAAGGCATTTATGAACAATTCTACAGACATGTCCATGATGAAGGCATTTACAGACAATACTATAAACATGTCCATGATGAAGGCATTTACAGACAATACTATAAACATGTCCATAATGAAGGCATTTACAGACTACACTAAAGATATGTCAAAAATGAAGGCATTTACTGACAATTCTATAAATATGTCCAAAATGAAGGTATTTACAGACAATACTACAGACATGTCTATAATGAAAGCATTTACAAACAATTCAAAATATTGCCCAAAATGAAGGCATTTTCAGGACAGTACTTCAGACATGTGCATAATGAAGGCATTCACAGTTTGAATCTCCAGCTTGGCCAATTTCTTTCCAAGGATGATAGTCATTGCAACAGGATTCATTCCTTTCTCACTTTTGATCATGGTTTTGAAGATGGAAAGAAGCCAGTTTTTTTGAAAGAATATTGCACAAAGCACTGGTAAAAGAAAGTCCATGAAAGCATGGATAGACATACTGGCTGCTGTGATACAACTGAAATAATGTTGAAAACTGCATTTAACACCATTCAATGATTCAATTGCTCAAAGTCCATGCAGCTCTTTTCCTCTCTGAGTTTCAGGAATGTAACTTGAAGTGATGCACTTGAATTATTTCTTGTTGAATTTGATAATGATTTTACAATGTATTTTCATAAAGATGTACAAGAAGATGTAATCTCCAAAGTGCATCTATTTGTAAATATCTTACATAGGTCCAGCTAAGTGCAGGTACAACTAGTCTTATTAAAAAAGACATATGAGCCAAGCTCTGTGAAGAGGGGAGTTAATGCATCTCTGTCCATAACTTCATAAAAATCCATTTCCACTAACAATCAGCTGAATTGTGGGGTAGTATGGTCCATTCACATGCAGAAAATTTACAAATAGCAAAAGTTTTGTCCTGTATCAGCCAGGGTAGACTGCGCAGGCTGACATGAGTCAATACTTTTTTCAAATGTATGCATTAAACCCCCTTTTCACACAGTATGGGCTAAATTTTCTTGCTTATAAAGGTATGTTGTTGGCACTTATAAGAATAATTATTGTCTTAGTGAAACAATGCTAATGAGTAATGACATATGTTTTAGAGAAGCACTAGAATGATATCTTCCTCTAAATACTTCCCTTTTATCTGCCTTTGACTGTATAACTCGTTATCACACAATCCCAAGTTTTAATGAAAGCTTCTGAAAACATTGTGGGAAAAGGAGGAAAGCTGTTTTCTACCCCTTCAAAGGCAAAATACAAAATTTGAACAAAATTAAATTTGTCTTCTAGAAATGATTTTTTGATTTGGACAAGTCTAAAATTTTGTCGTTTGGTGAAGAGATAACATTGACTTAGTGTACATTTTTTTATCAGTGTGTAAGTTTAAAGCCCACAAGAGGTGTGCAGTGAAAGCAAAGGCCAACTGTAAGTGGACAACTCTGGCAGCTATCGGTTCTGAAATAATTGAAGATGAAGATGGGGTAAGTGAGTACATGACAATATTTGAAGCATTCAAAAAAGGTTATCTCAATGGGGAACATATTGGAAAAGGATATTGCAATTGTTTCTTTCCTACTTAATGTTTTGAAATTGTATCTAATTGTCAGAGTACTGCTCCTAAATGTATTATATTATATCATGAATTTTAATGAATTTTACGACAGCCAGAAATAATGGGAATAAGGTTGTTTAACTCTTTCACACGTGACAAACTTTAAGACCTATCCAGATTTAAAGCATCTACAGATGACTAAGTAAATGTGCCTAAATTGATGGAATTTATTATACGCCCATCAAAGACGGGATGTATTATGGGATCACCCATGGCATGGGGGGGGGGGGGCGTCCAGTTCTTTGTCCTGAGCATAACTTTGTCATCTCCAGTCTGATTGACTTGAAACTTGGCATTTGTGTTTGTTGCAATAATACGGAGTGCAGTGCGAAAGAACCATAACTCTACCTCGTGCTGTCTTTGAGTTATTTCCTTTTGATCGTCATTTTTACAGCATTTTCTGCTTGTCCAGAATATAACTTTGTCATCTCTAGTCTAAACATCTTCAAATTTGGTATGCATGATTGTTGAAAAATTACGCAGTGCAGTGCACAATAACCATAACTCTTCCTAGCACGAATTTTGAGTTATTCCCCCTTTGATCTTCATTTTTATAGCATTTCTTGCTTGTCCGGAGCAAAACTTTGTCATGTTAAGTAGGAAGGACTTGAAATATGGTATGCTTACTTGTTGCAATATTTGGAAGTGCAGTGCGCAAGAATTGTAACTCTACCTTGTGCTGTGTTTGAGTTATTTCCCTTTGATCGTCATTTTTACAGCATTTAGTGCATGTCGGGAATATAACTTTGTCATCTCAAGTCAGAATGACTTCAAACTTAGTATGCATGTTTGTTGCAATGTTACGGAGTACAGTGCGCAAGAACAATAACTCCCGGGTGGGCGGGCGGTCATCCATGTGGGAGGGCAGGCGGCGTCCAGTTCTTTGTCCCGAGCATAACTTTGTCATCTCCAGTCCGATTGACTTGAAACTTGGCATTTGTGTTTGTTGCAATAATATGGAGTGCAGTGCGAAAGAATCATAACTCTACCTCGTGCTGTCTTTGAGTTATTTCCCTTTGATCGTCATTTTTACAGCATTTCCTGCTTGTCCGGAATATAACTTTGTCATCTCTAGTCTGAACATCTTCAAATTTGGTATGCATGATTGTTGAAAAATTACGGAGTGCAGTGCACAAGAACCATAACTCTTCCTAGTACAAATTTTGAGTTATTACCCCTTTGATCTTCATTTTTATAGCATTTCTTGCTTGTCCAGAGCAAAACTTTGTCATGTTAAGTAGGAAGGACTTGAAATATGGTATGCTTATTTGTTGCAATATTTGGAAGTGCAGTGCGCAAGAATTGTAACTCTACCTTGTGCTGTGTTTGAGTTATTTCCCTTTGATCGTCATTTTTACAGCATTTAGTGCTTGTCGGGAATATAACTTTGTCATCTCAAGTCAGAACGACTTCAAACTTGGTATGCATGTTTGTTACAATGTTACGGAGTACAGTGCGCAAGAACAATAACTCCCGGGCGGGCGGGCGGTCGTCGGTGTGGGAGGGCTGGCGGCGTCCAGTTCTTTGTCCCGAGCATAACTTCGTCATATCCAGTCCGATTGACTTGAAACTTGGCATTGTGTTTGTTGCAATAATACGGAGTGCAGTGCGAAAGAACCATAACTCTACCTCGTGCTGTCTGAGTTATTTCCCTTTGATCGTCATTTTTACAGCATTTCCTGCTTGTCCGGAATATAACTTTGTCATCTCTAGTTTGAACATCTTCAAATTTGGTATGCATGACTGTTGAAAAATTACGGAGTGCAGTGCACAAGAACCATAACTCTTCCTAGTACAAATTTTGAGTTATTACCCCTTTGATCTTCATTTTTGTAGCATTTCTTGCTTGTCCAGAGCAAAACTTTGTCATGTTAAGTAGGAAGGACTTGAAATATGGTATGCTTATTTGTTGCAATATTTGGAAGTGCAGTGCGCAAGAATTGTAACTCTACCTTGTGCTGTGTTTGAGTTATTTCCCTTTGATCATTTTTACAGCATTTAGTGCTTGTCGGGAATATAACTTTGTCATCTCAAGTCAGAACGACTTCAAACTTGGTATGCATGTTTGTTGCAATATTACGGAGTACAGTGCGCAAGAACAATAACTCTACCTAGAGTGGATTTTGAGTAATTCCACTTTGATCTTCCTTTTTTACAGTATTTCTTGCTTGTCTGGAACGGAACTTTGTCACCTCAAGTGAAATTGACTTGAGACTTGGTAAACATGTTTGTTGCATTGCCTGCTCTTTACCCTTGAAGCCCTGGAACTGACTTAAATTGTTTTTACAGACAGTGTAGATCAAGGTCATAATAAGGTCAGACTGCACAGAATCTTACATCTACACTGTCTGCTACTGTGTTACATTTTCTAACAGAAACAACCTTGAAATAACAGCCCGCCTGGGTAGATCAACCGTTAGCTTATCTGACTCATGATCTGGTGGTGGTGGGTTTAATTCCCTGTTGAGGCAGACTTTATTTACAGTGACTTTTTTGCCTCTCAGCTCTGATACATGTGAGAAAAGTAGTCAGTGACTTTGAAGAAAAGTTGTGTCGGTACTGGTGTGAAAAAGCCAAAAAACACATTCAGGATGCACTGACCACCCTGATATGATCTAAGCTGTTAATATGGCGTTAAACTTCAATACAAAAAAAACAAAACCAAATTGAAACAGCAATATTTTCATAACAATTTCTACCCTATTGAAGAAGATATCATCATTTAATCAAGATTTGATTTGTCTTTTGCAAATGCTTTCAATTTGGTCTAGTCCAGAATTTGTTCATTTGGTACAGGGTTAAATATGAAGCACAGTAATGACAGCTTCAATCATTAACCCTTTACCATACAATCCTGACTTTAACAACCCTAGGGAAGAAGTCTTTTGAAAGCATTTTGGATAAATGAGAAAATGAGAACATGGAGTCACTGGTTCAGATCCCTAGATTGGCCAATTTTTTTCTGAGGATTGATGATAGTCATTGCAACGGAATTTGATTCCTACTAACTGCTGATCACTGTTTCAACTGTTGTTAATGTGGGAAAGCAGCCAGTGGCTTGGGGAGATTAATATGTGAAGTACTGGTAACAGAAACTCCAGGAAAGCATAGATAGGTGCACTGGCTGCCATGGTATAACTGAAATAATGTTGAAAATGATGATAAACACCATACAATCAACTGTTGGATTTCTACAGCATAGGTGTTGAATTATAGCTTGTTTTGATAATCCAGATTTTACGTTTTGTTTTTAATTGCAGATATTCATGCCACACCAGTGGTTAGAAGGGAATCTCAATGTGAGTGCACGTTGCACTGTTTGTGATAAAGTGTGTGGAAGCGTGAGAAAACTACAGGATCTACGTTGTCTATGGTGTAAAGCTACAGTAAGTCATTGTGTGATTTCAATTATAAACTTGGCTGTATCCAAAGAAAACATTGGGGTATTGTCATGTGATCATCTGTGTTGTCATCGTCTGTGTCATTGTGCAAAATCTTTGACATTTTATAATATGTCTGTCATTACTGACAACGTTTACTTCAAACTCTGACAAATTGTTGACAACCAAAAGGGGCACCCATGCGATAAAGGCAGGTAACCATCAAAATATTTGTTACGTAGTTATGCTATTTTTCAATGTAAAATTTGTCTAAAAATCAATCTATTTGAGCCGTGTTCTGGCAAAAGAGGGCTTAATGCATCTGCGAAAAGTATCAACCCAGGTCAGCCTGCGCAGTCCGCGCAGCTGACCTGGGCCGAAACTTTTCGCTATTGGTCAATTTTCTGTATATCCAAGGACCAGTCTACCTCAAGATTAATTTGGTTGTTAAAAAAAGTAGCTATTGTGGATCCATGATTATGTGATGGCTTGCATGGTATCATGCATTACGGAGATGCATTAAGCCCCCTTTTGCCAGAGTATGGCTCATTTCTAAAAGCATCTGCAGCCGTGCATTTGTACCGGATGCAGTGCTCTTGTTTAACTCTTCACCCAAAAAATCCTTAGATTAATGACCCTAAATGAAAAGGGTTTTGAAAACACAGTCCTGAGTTTTAACAACTTTAAGAAAGAACGCTTGTGAAAACATTGTGGGTGAAGGAGGAAATCCTGGTTACCAGCATGATATTTTCCTTTTTCTACAATGCTTTCTACACCTTCTAAAACACATCCCATAATTCAAGCCACAGTTAATTTGTCATCTTCAACTGCTTTTGATTTGGACAAGTCCAATATTTTGTTGTTTGGTAAAGAGTTAATTTTATAAACAGTTACTGTAATTGTACCAAATAACAAATAGTAAGTAAATTCTAATCAGTGGTTTATTAGTTTTATTGACTTGAATCTGTAGGATAAGGTCATGTGGATTACTAGAGATTTCCTGATATTCAAACATACAGGGTGAAGCACAAGTTGCTGTCGCAGACAGTGCCGCTACGGAACATACAACATGATCTAAGATCTACATTTTCTGCTAATTTGGGTGACATGGTGAACAAAAAAACTTATAGAATTGCATCATCTAGACCTATTTTAATACTTAACTCTTTACCAAACAACAAAATTTTAGACTGGTCCATATTGTTGCACACAAAAAGTAAATGTGACCCAGAAAATTGAAATTTGTTTTGAGAAGGGTAGGAAACATGGTGGTAAGAAGAGAAAATGCTGGTTACAAGAATTTCCTCCATTTCAAATAATCTTTTCAAAAGCATTTTTTCTCAATTTAGATAAAAGTAAGGGATCATCAGGTTCAGAGTCAAATAACCATTGACTACTATTGTTGCCTTGGTGAGCAGGGTAGATTAAGATTGGACAGCACAAGACAAAACATGCAGTCTGATATTTTGATCACAGCCGTCAGTTTTGCTGAGACTATCTGGACAGAAGGGACCTTGACATTGTACTTATAGGAGTATTTTTCTAGACAGAAATAGTGTATTTGGTTTAGTTGTGCTTCAAGAGTTTAATATTTAACTCTTTACCACACAGTCCCGACTTTTAACGACCGTGAGAAAGAAGCCTATAGAAAACATTATGGGTAAAGGAGAAAACGCTGGTAACCAGCATTTTCTCCTTTTCCCACAATATTTTCTACCCTATCAAAGTCAGAAATCATCATATGAACAAGATTTAATTTGTTGTCTGCAGATGCTTTGAATTTGGTCCAGTCCAAAAATTTGTCGTTTGGTAAAGAGTTAAATAACAGATCTGTAGAAGTGAGTATTTTGGTGGTAATGGGTTTCTTTAACCCTTACCACACAATTCTAAGTTTTCTCCTTTTCCCACGTTTTAATTGTATCAGAGAACTTAGACTCATTAGTACCAATTTCGAATTTGTCATCTGTAGATGTTTGAAATTTTGAAAAATCTAAAATTTGTTGTTTGGGAAAGACTTAATACGAGTATTATCTATTTGTAGGTACATTCCCAGTGTCGAGAGCAATTACCGAAAAAATGTCCTTTTTCACAGTGTCGGGTGTCTATTCTGCCCCCTACAGCTATAAATAGTATGGATTCTGACGGGTATTGGGAGGCAATGAGACCCCCTGGCACCAGTCCCCTTTTAGTGTTTGTGAATACCAAGTCTGGGGATAATCAGGTGGGTATATGCAGTGGCATTCTTGTGGCTGATCATTGTTTCCAAAATGGTAAGGTGGGAAAGCAGCCAATGGCTTGGGTAGACATTGTGTGTGTAAACAATGTGTGAGGTAGTGGTAATGGAAAGTCCAGGAAATTATGAATATGTCATTAGCATATGTGATGTATCTGAAATAAGGTTGAAAAGGGTGTGATCCACCATATGAACAAAGCTGTGGCATTGCTACTCATATGCTCTGTTTATGCACTTATATTAAAATGTACTTCCATATGCTACCTCAATCATTGATGGAAAGGTGTCATATTGTGATCATTTGTGTATGGCTGGTAGATTTTTATTTTGCTCTTTCAGGAAGATAAGATATTGAATATTTTTAAGTCTTTACCAAGCAATCCTCCATTTTATCAGCCATAAAGAAAAAGACTGTATTAATGGAAATATGAAAGGAAAACAGAAAATGGTGATAAACAGTATTTCATTCTTTTCTGACAAAGTTTTCTTCTCACTCATGCAAGTGATATCATTTGAGCCATATTAAGGTTGTGGTCTGCAAAATTAAGGCTGTCGTCTGCAGTAGGCTAGCCGTATTAAGGTTGTGGTCTGCAAAATTAAGGCTGTGGTCTGCAGTAGGCTAGCCGTATTAAGGTTGTGGTCTGCAAAATTAAGGCTGTGGTCTGCAGTAGGCTAGCCGTATTAAAGTTGTGGTCTGCAAAATTAAGGCTGTGGTCTGCAGTAGGCTAGCCGTATTAAGGTTGTGGTCTGCAAAATTAAGGCTGTGGTCTGCAGTAGGCTAGCCGTATTAAGGTTGTGGTCTGCAAAATTAAGGCTGTGGTCTGCAGTAGGCTAGCCGTATTAAGGTTGTGGTCTGCAAAATTAAGGCTGTGGTCTGCAGTAGGCTAGCCGTATTAAGGTTGTGGTCTGCAAAATTAAGGCTGTGGTCTGCAGTAGGCTAGCCGTATTAAGGTTGTGGTCTGCAAAATTAAGGCTGTCATCTGCAGTAGGCTAGCCATTTTAAGGTTGTGGTCTGCAAAATTAAGGCTGTGGTCTGCAGTAGGCTAGCCGTTTTAAGGTTGTGGTCTGCAAAATTAAGGCTGTGGTCTGCAGTAGGCTAGCCGTATTAAGGTGGTCTGCAAAATTAAGGCTGTCATCTGCAGTAGGCTAGCCATTTTAAGGTTGTGGTCTGCAAAAGCTTTCAGTGCAAAGGACTCCAAAATTTTATTGTCTTGTAAGGATTAGTCTATACCAGAATTTTAGACATGTCCAACTTGAAAGTTCCTGCAGACAACAAAATTGGAAGTGACTCAAACAAATTGAAATTCTTCGACAAAAAAGAAAACATTGTGAGAAAAGGAGAAAATGCGGATGATGGTGAAGGGTTAAGGCTATTTGGTGTGCATTTGAAATTTCCTAGTTATATGGAACATTATATTTTTTTTTGTCAAATTTAGGTTGTAAATTTTATGCTATTACAGTACATATTGATATTTTAAAAGTGTATATGAATATTCTAATGCAGAATTTAGAAAAATACATCAACTAAGTTGGGTATAAAAAGGATAGAATCTTCCAAGTTTTATATTGGTTTTAGCAAAAAAGATTCATTTCATTTGTATACCCAAGTATGTTAAACAAAAAATTTCAAAATATTAGTTGCCACAGTGAAATTGTATTGCATCATAACAAAAAAAAAAAAAAAAATGATCCCCCTGATCCCCTAATAGAATGATGTTTTTTTGTGTAGGATCAGTAACTTACTCAACAACACTATAATTGATAATACATGTTTTCTTGAATTTTGCTATCAGGGTGTGAAATTTCTACGAAGATTCAAGCAGCTACTAAATCCAGCCCAGGTATTTGATTTAATGAACGGAGGGCCTCATCCAGGGTAGGTATTGTTTTAAACTGATTCCATTACACTTTCTTTTATATATGTTGCTTGTAATTTAGTTTTTTTTGTTTCAGAGAATGACAGTATAGCTTAGTCATTGTACTGTTAACTGGAACAAATGCATTTATACCACTTTAGCTCGGCTGTTTTTGAAGAAAATGTCAAGGTATTGTCATACCCATGTTGTTGTCTGTGCCGTCATTGTGCAAAAATTTGGTCATTTTATAATAACTTTATAATTACTGAAGATAGTTACTTCAAATTCAGACTAATTGTTCACTATCAAAAGGGGAACCATGACCAATATGGCAGGTAACCATCAAAGTATCAAAATATTTTTTATTCTTGTTTGACAAAGAATTTTCACTGAATATAAATCCATTTCTAAAAGCAAGTGCAGCCAAGTGCTTCCTCTCACATGCCATGTTTTTGTTTCCCAATTTTATAGTTAGATAAAATGTAAACTTTGTGAGACTCAAAAAGACTGTGCATATACTCTCTTGAAGAGAAGGGTTTTCCTGAAATATTTTCTACAGTATTATCATTTTGTTTTACGTGAACACATTACAGAACAGATTTTTGTTACAGATGAAATTGGATTAGATCTGCTGTTATTCATAAAAATCATCTTGGTGGCATGTAAAAAAGACACAACTTTTTTTGAAGCTAAACTTATTTTCTGTTTTAAAGTTTGTTGTGATACAGATTTCTAATGCTTTGATATCTGGTAATGCTTGTATGGTGCCTGCAATTTATTAGGCAGTGGAGCAATACAGGGCCATCATGGCCCTCTTGTTTATGTTGAGTTACACTAAATCTGTATTTAATGTTCTAAAAACATTTATGTGGATGTTGGTTAAGACATGACAATATACAGTCTATGTTAAAGACATCCCATGGGTTAATTAGAAATGGCATTTACAGAAAAAATGAATGAATGAAATGAATGATTTTTTTCATGATTTAGAACACTTTTTGGGAGCCTTTGCTCGTAGAAAATAATTCGTTCCTTCTTTACAGTTTTTTCAAGATCAGTTTAGTGCACTAGCATACAGAATGGTACGTGTATGGCCATTGGTTGGAAAAAGATTAAATTTTGACTGTACTGTACATGCCTGTTGTATTTTTAGATTTGGTTTATTACATTATGTCCTGCAGTACATCATGCATCAGACTAATTCGCAAAACATTGTGGCTAATGAAAATTGGTGTCAGGGAATGTTTTTGTACTAAACCTGAATTTATGTTAAATAAATTATTTTCATGAATTGCAAGGGTATTTCAAAATTGTCTCTTATGGATCTGTCTTCTGGGGTTATGACTTGGTTTATTTTTCACAGTTATACATTAAGTTCTTTGTTTTGCTTACCTCCACAGATTAAGGTTGTTTCAGAAGTTTGACCAGTTTCGTATACTGGTTTGTGGAGGAGATGGCAGTATAGGCTGGGTTCTGTCTGAAATAGACAAGTTAGATCTACATCGCCAGGTACACCAACATGGTCATTTTTTTCTTCTAGGAATGTTTTGCATTTCTTTTGTAATTCCAGATTTAAATCATGTATGATGTTGCAACAGTTTGGTTTTTTTGTCTCCTCGTGTAATTTTTCACTATTTGTTGTCAAATTTTTTATGTAAGAGCAGGGTTGCTGCAATTTTTATATATAATGGATATGAGTAAATGATTCCTTTGTGCATTTTATTTATCTGAGGTAAACAATTTACTACCTGTGGAAGGTCACTTTTCAAAACAACACGGCAAAAAGAGATATAGCTGTTATTCTATTCACAATAAAATTTCAGAATTGTCCAAATTGAAAGCATTTGCAGACAACAAATAAAATGTGGCTCATATAATGGGATTTGTCCTTGGTAAGATTGAAAACATTGTGGAAAAGGAGAAATGCTTGTTACCAGCATTTTGTCCTTTTCTCACAATGTTTCCAAAAGCCTTTTCTTCCAGGCTGTTAAAACTTGGGATTATATGGTATAGAGTTAACCCTTTACTAAACAATGTTGAGTTTTCAACCCTGAAGAAAAAGGCCTTTGAAAACAATTTGAGTAAAAAAGAGAATGCTGGTAACCAGCATTTTCTACTCTTTTTGTAATTTGTTGTACCCTCTCAAACACAAATCTCAGTGGTATCTTTTGAAATTGTTCAACAGCTTTTAACTGCTTACACAAGCTGATACGTTTACTACAGTTACTAGTTTCATTTTTATCAGATGACAAGTTTTTAGATTGGTTGAAATTGAAAGTATTTGCAGATTACAAACTACATGTGGCTCAAAAATCAAAATTTGATTTTGGAAGGGTAGAAAACATTTTTGGAAAATGAGAAAATGCCATTTACCAGCATTTTCTCCCTTTTCCCAAAATGTTTTCCAAAGTTCTTATCCATGGGGGTTGTTAAAACTCTTTGATTGTGTGATAAAGGTTTTGAAAATGTTCTATATTTTGTTCTGTTCAGTGTCAGATAGGGGTTTTACCGTTTGGCACTGGCAATGATCTAGCCCGGGTGTTGGGCTGGGGTTCAGCATTTGATGATGACACACAGCTACCGTATATTCTAGAAAAAATGGAACATTCACAAATAAAGATGCTAGATAGGTAGGGATGTTGATTTATACATTCACATGTGTTTGTATGTCTGTCTTTATGACCTTATATGTAAGGCTTTAACTCTTTATCATGCAATCCTGACCTTTAGTGACACCAAAGAAATAAGGCGTTTTAAAACGTAGTGGAAAAAGGAGAAAATGCTGGTAACCAGCATTTTCTCCTTTGCTGGTAACCAGCATTTTCTCCTTTGCCCACAATGTTTTCTACCCAGTTAGAGACTGAAATGAGAACTACATTTATTTTGTCTTCTGCACATGGTTTTAATTTGGTTTAGTTCAAAATTTTGTCATTTGGTAAAAAGTTAACTCTTGCCAGATGACAAAATTTTAGTCTCATCTGCATTGAAAGCATATGGAACCAACAGCTTGAACGAGGCTCATTTGAATAGATGTGTCTTTTAATAGAGATCAAAACTTTGTGAGAAAAGGAGAAAGTGTGTTCCCAGCATTTTTAGCTCAGTATTTTCATAGAAAACATCGAGGTATTTTCATAGCCCTGTTGTTGTCTGTGTCATCGGCATCAGAATGGTTGTGTGAAAACTTTGACATTTTATAATATCTCTGTCATTACTGAAGATCTTTAGTTCAAACTTCGACTAGTTGTTAACAATCAATAGGGGAACCCATACAATAAGGACAAGTATGGGTATCTATCAAAATATTTTTGACACAGTTACGCTTCTTTTGTGACTGAGTATTTGTTGTGCAAAGATTTTCACATCTCTGCCATTACTGAAGATATTTACTTTTTAATTGGACTAGTCGTTAACTATCAAAAGGGGAACCCTTACAACAAGGGCAGTTAAACATCAAAATATTTTTGACACAGTTATGCCCCTTTTTCGATATAGATTTTTCACCAAAAATTGATGTATGTCTAAAAGCCATTATTTTTGATGGTTGGCACCTACATGTGGCCCTCTTGTTCCTATGTCCCACTATCTTTGCGAAAACAGTGTCCCTAAGGGTCATATACATGTATACATGGGACGGGACTATTTGGTAAAGGGTTGACCCATTGTTGTGCTAACTGTAAAATAGAAACTCTTGTCATGTGATGGGAAAAGGAGCACTGGCAATTGTTACTATTTCCATTATGCACTAAATATCATTCAAAAGTGGTGTTTTCTTTTTCTTTAAACAAGCCCCAGTAGTGCATATAGTAGTGTGTAGGACCTGAGAACAGGGGATCATTTGTTCGAATTCTCAGCTTGGGCAATTTCTTTCTGAGGATTATTGATAATCATTGGGACAGGATTCATTCCTGTCTTACTGCTGATTATTGTCTCGATGATGTTTATGTGGGAAATCAGGCAGTGGCTTAGGAAGAATATTTTGCAAAGTACAGGCAAAAACACCTCCAGGACAGCATGGCTAGGTCCACTGGCTGCCGCAATATAACTGAAACAATGTTGAAAATAGCATTAAACACCATACAATCAATCAATCAACTTTTGTTTAAGATTAACATTTTCTTTTTCTTTTAATTGTACCAGATTTGTTAGATCTGGAAACAGCCTGTACAGTAACTTTATTCCTCTCTCACTGCTGGTCATTGTTTAAATGATGGTTGATGTGGAAAGTAGCCAGTGATTTGGGAAGAATATTGTGTGAGAAACTCTAGTAAAGTATGGACAGGTGCACTGGCCAGTGTGATATAGCTGATATAATGTTGAAAAGGGTGTTAAACCCTGTACAATCAATCAATCAAAATTTCAACTTTTAATGTTACAGATGGAGTATATGGACCTATGAAGGGTATATGCCCCCACCTAGAAAACTCTCTCAACAGGTATGGATAAATTTATCTATGGATTTACTAATTTACCTCGTGCAAGCATCTCTAGATGGTCTTGCTATAGAAAGTTTGCTGTGATATTGTAACAACTGCATAAAAAGAGCAATTTTTACATTGTCACTATGACCATTTCTATATCCAAGTTATATTGGTGTTAGTTTGAATCCTGTGTCATAAGAAAGCGATAGAGTAGAGTTGTTAAAAGAATTGTCTGTGCTTTTTATGGAAATTAGTTTTATGCCAGAGCCCGACATAATTGCCACATTGCAAAAACTAAATCTTTACTAAACAATCCAGAGTTTGAACAACCCACCACCCAGAGAAAGAGAACTTATTAAAACATTTTGGGAAAAGGAGAAAACCAGCATTTTCTCCTTTGCCAACAATGTTTTATTCCCTTTAACTCTTACAAGACAACAAAAATTCAGACTTCACCAATTGAGAGCATTTGCAGATCACAAATTAATGTGGCCTGCACAATGATTTAATTTAGCAAGGGTAGAAAACATTGTGGTGAAAGGAGAAAATGCTGGCTAACAACATTTCTTTCTTCCCACAATGTTTTCCAGAAGCTTCTTTCTTAGGGTCTTTAACACTCTGGATTGTGTGTGAAGGATTAAATCACAAATCTCATCATTTGATGCACATCATTTGTCATCTGCAACTGCTTTCAGTTTGCACAAGTCTAAATTTTTGTGTTTGCAAAAGAATGAAAATTTACCTCTTACAAGCACCTTTTGGTGTCCCTGATTAGGAATGTGGTAAGTAAATGCTGACAGTTTAGATTTTCTTATAAATGAAAGTTTTTTGTATTTGTACATGTATGTAATTTCAAAACTTATAACAAGTCTAGAATTTGTCAGAAAATTGCTACAAAAGACACACTGCAACTATCATTTTGAAGAATAAGTTTTATCCCACTTAAAAAAACTGAGCTTTTCACCCTGTTTTATTTATAAAGAAAAGTAGAAATTAAATTGAAATATATCAAATTTTACTCATACAATTTTATACTTTACATCTTCTTGGATTATTGTTTTTATAAATGAAATATTCAGATGAATTCTTACATTTAATTGGCTAAATTTTCCAGTGAATCCTTACATCTGATTGGTTAGTACAGTGTACTTCATTGCAGACCATCCATATGTTTGCTGGCTAGATAGAGAAGTTACAAGCCTAAGTGCATTAAACTGGTATGGGCTACTGTCATCTGGATTAATGTTCTCTAAATGCAGGCTATGTACTGTAAAGCTTTGCGGGCCCATGGCAATGAACACAGTAGACCCGTGACAGGCAGTTGCCATATACAGTCGACGCCTCTACCACTTACTGACAGGGATGTTTATTTATATTGATTTATCATTAAATTTCTAATTTCAGTTTGATCCCATCTCAGTCTATGAAGATTCTGTAGCAAATCATTTATCTAAAATTTTACACTCTGAAGATCATTCCACTGTCATTTCATCAGCCAAGTAAGTAAAACAGTGAATTTGTAAAGGGTTAAATTATTTTTCAGTTTCTGTGTCATGCAGAGTTTTTGTGTAAAACCCCCAAATGTTCATTAGTATGTTTTACCTTTTTGCTTTGTTTTTCAGAGGTTTTTAAAGACAGTCAGAGAATCTATATTATATTATTATTATTGTTCTTTTTTGTTTTTCAGAGTTTTGTGTGAAACTGTCAAAGATTTTGTAGCCAAAGTTGGTAAAGCCCATAGTGAAAAGAATGATTCAGACATCTCGGACAAGGTGAGAAAAAGTGCTCTTTTCTACCATCATACGTTTTGCAGATGCATTAACTCTTTACCAAACAACATAATTTTAGGCTAGTCCAAATTGGAAGCATTTGCAGATGGCAAAATTAATGTGACTCTAAAATTTAAATTTGTTTTGGGTAGGGAACAAAACACTGTGGGAAAAGGAGAAAATGCAGGTTACCAGCATTTTCTCCTTTTCCCACAATGTTTTCAGAAGGCCTCTTCCTCAGGGACGTGAAAACCAGGAATTGTTTGGTAAAGGGTTAAACTTCCTCTTCACAGAGCATGGCTGTATTACATAATATATTGATCTTAGAGGAAGTCGATGTACAGATTTTGGTTACATTAGATTTATCCCTTTACCACACAGCGCGGTGTTTTTACCACCATGAGAAAGAACCCTTTTGAAGGAAAAGGAGAAAATGCTGGTAACCAGTATTTTCTACTTTTCCTACAATGTTTTCTTCACTTTCAGAGACCAATTTCATCAAATTAGCCACATTTAATATGTTGTCTGCAACAGGTATAAATTAGATGAATCTAAAATTTTGTTGTTTGGTAAAGAGTTAATGATATAAAAGTGAGAGAAGTGGCAGTAAAGGACTTTATGGATTCAAAGCGGTGTATGAACAAGAAAGAACATTGATTGCTGATGTGAGCAATTAAACAGGTATTTGGCTTTTTGCTCAAAAAGGTAACTGGATAGGTAGCCTGAGTTTGTGCAATTTGTATTTTCCCTGAAAGCATTTTGGTGAACATACAGCGACTGTGTTGTCTCTTTGTTCATCTCACAATGGGGAGACTCCAACTATCCATCAGTTTTACAGATATTCTTGTGTCAATTATCACAAACAAGCCCTTTGCAAAGTATTGTCATTGAAACCATAAGTAAGTAAATGAAAAGTTTACGGCACTTATAAGAGGAAGTATCATTGTTTTATTTCAGTGTGCCATATTAAACGAGAAGTTAGAAAGTTTGCTCAAAACTCTGAATGAAGAGGCCCAGGCTTCATCCAAGGTATGTTCATTTGTTCATTATGATGTAAGCAGTTGGAAATCTAAGATTGAAATCATGATACAGAGATTGGGGGGAACGCTCTAAAGTTGTTTTGGGTTTTTTGCCAACTAAACAACTTTGGGATATATTCCCAAAGGCTGAGAGGCCGAGTTCTAACTGATACACATTTTAGCAGTGAAAGAACTGAAATTCTGGTATATCAAGAAATAAATCAAAGTGTGAGGAAAGAAAATGAATGAAAGGGCCATTTTAACTTGATATTACCCTGAACCTTCTTTCTTTATTTAAATCTGTTGTTTTAGGTGAACAATTTCAAAATCCGTGTCAGTAGAAACATAGGGAGAATTTGCTCATTATGAGTGGTTACTACTTCCGCCTCATGGTCTGTTGCAAGAGGCAACAAGCAAGAAGTCAGCAGTAGCTTATGTTTTATGGATATGTTTTTCTGTGCTAAATCAATCAAGATATGAATTTACTTCTGATCTCTTCAACATTGTTCCTCTCAAAAAGCAGTATTTTGATAGTAATTTTTAAATAACTTCTATACTGACTTCACCCTTTACTACTTAATTCCAAGTTTCAACAACTCAAAAGAAGGCTTTTAAAAACATTGTGGGAAAAAGAGAAAATGCTGGTCAGCTGTTCATCTTTTCCCACAATGTTTTTTACCATTTTAAAAACATTCAAGAACAAATTTCATAATTTAGCCACATTTATGCAAATGATTTCAGTTTGGTAAGCTTCCGATGCTTTTAATATGGGTAAGTGCAAACTTTTGTCCTCTGGTACAGACTTAACTCTTTACTAAACAACAAAATTTTAGACTTTTCAAAGTTCAAAGCGTGTGCAGACAACAAATCAAGGGTGGTTCAAATGATGAAACTTACCTTTTATTGAGTAGAAAACATTGTGGGAAAAGGAGAAAATGCTGGTTACCAGCATTTTCTCCTTTTCCCACAATGTTTTCAAAAGCTTTCTTTCTGAGTTTTTATTGGCTACTGATGTATTGATACTGATAAACATTACAGATTGACTGTGATGAGGCAGACATGCATAATGTTCCCGTTGAGGAAATAGAAACAGTCCTGATAGACAACAGGGATGTTTTACCCGAAAAAATGTCATCTAGTCTGAAACCAAAACCAGTAAGTTAAACTGAACCGATCTTGTATAAAGATAACCTAACTGCATGTGTAACTTATAATTCTTCAGTAGTAGATAGGTTTTGAGTGTATCTTAGGAAAATAAATTTGTTACATCCAGTGCTCTGTCTCTCACGATGTTTTCCATATCATTTTAAAAAAAGAAAATATATTTTCCTTTGCTCCTAATGTTTTTACTATATATAACTTACCCATGGTATTGAGTTGAATTGGCCAAATATATCACTGAAAAGTTTCACTATTTGATGTTTGGGACCAAAAGAGTTTTTTCCTTGAAATGGGTTTCAATTCTGTGAATAGATTCATACTGGCACTGTCCACATTTTGTATTTTTTAGGAATCAGCTGATGTGTTAAGGTTTATTTTAGTGCACCGTTCTTGTACAGCCAAAATAAATTGTTCCCATTACCTGCTGGGAGCATATTTGACTCCATTCATGTATAGTATAAACATTGTGAACAATATAACATGTGAAAATGGCTTGCAATTAAATAAGAGAGACAACTTTTGCATTACATTCTTGTGATATATTTTGATCCTACTACGACATTCATTTAGACAAGCAGTTTCACCATTTCTAACATGTACAGCTTAAGAGCAACCGATTTTGTAGTACAGTGAAAAAAAAAAGATGGAATCACAGTACAAATAAAAAATACATGGAGACAGGGATCAGATATATACATGTGCTTACTAGTATTGAATTACTGATTAACATAAAGCTGCATACCAAGGTAAGGCATTGTTTATGCCATAACAATGGACAGGTCTATTGTTTTCAATTGTGCTTTGTAAATTGGCTGGTTCATGATGATTTCACTCCTTGCTTCTGGGCATACAGGCATAATAAATAATGTTTAAACTAGCTGGAAATATGAGCACTTTTTTTCTTTCTTAAGAACAAAAATATGAATCTATCTTTGATTTATTAAACACCTTGTTAGCTAGTTAGGTAGTGATAGTTATAGCTGATTCTGTTTAGATCTTTCAAGATATGGAAACAGGTAAATTTGGCATTTTATTGCATAGCTACATTTGTCTGTTGTGTTGTTTTTAGGCATATTTAAACAAAGATTGTATATTTGTGTATCTGAATGTATTTCAGACTATATTTAAACCTAGAGATGCGTTGATGTCCAGAGCTAATAGTTTAAAGAAAGCCATTCGACAGATCATAGAGCACACAGAGAGAGGTATTGTATTTTGTTAGAAATCAGCTTGTATATAGAGAATAGATGGTTGGTGTCTTGGATGGGTTAAGTTTATCGGGCAAGGCGGAGGAATTTATCTGGTGAGCCAAAGGCGAACCGGATAAATTTCGGAGCCAAGCCCGATAAACTTAACCCATCCAAGACATCAACCATCTATTCATCTTGTTACTCACTGTAACGGAACAAAACAAAACAAACAAACAGGGAAAAAAACAGAAACATTGATAAAGACCGTACAGTACCTTTAATAAATTTCCGTAGCCGAGCCTGATAGACCTTCCCAATCCAAGACACCAACCATCTAATATTTATCCTTTTTCTCAATTATTATCCAAAATGCGACTAAATTGAACATTTCACTCGAAATAAGGCACATATTGACATCTTCTCACTATGAGAAAATTTAGAAAATGAAGAACCGTGTAAAGCCCTTTTAATATGCAGCTGCAATAATGACGTCATGAATGATATTTGCTACGTCATAAACGTGACGTATATCCGCAGAAAAATGATGTAGCGAAGAAGAAAATATGTTATAAGATTTATAACAGACTATTAAACAAGCAAAAGTGTTCGCTACAGTAGCGATTGATTCATTCATTACGTCGGTAAGACGCTTGGTAAAAAAAAAGTCCCAGTTTGCAGGTGCGCACTTTGTTGTCACATGACCAACTGACGGATAACAAAAAAAAAATATGGCACCCTGTTATCGGGTCGAAATTGCAGAAGGTGACAGGATAAATTTGTGTTTACAAGAGTATGATTGAGACATTTTATCCTTGTATTTTCTTTTTGCTGTTGGTATGAACATTTAAACTAGGCAAATATTTAGTGCTTTTTTTTTGTGCTCAGCCTAGCAATTTCTTCTTTTGCAATAAAGTTTCACATGGATTGCATTGAGTGCGCAAAACTTGCAGTCTGATCTTGGATCTACACTGTCTGCTACCCTACTTCATATTGTGGCCAAAAGCAAGATTGAAAGTGCAACAATTTGTCTGTTTTTCCTCCTTAAAAAGGTCCAATCCATTAATTCAGTACCCTTTGGGTTAAAAATTAAATTATGTTGGTAATGCTTATATTACAAGGATGTTTTGAAATTTGTCAGCTCCAAATTTGTTTAACTTTGTACTCCACAGTAAATTATTAGACTTGTCCAAATCGAAAGTGGTTGTACACAACAAATTGAACGTGTCTCAAATGACAGGATAAGCATATAAATGAAAGGACAAGAAAAAATTGCGGCAAAAGGAGAAAAGGCTGATGACCAGCATTTTCTCCTTTTTCAACAATTTTTTTCAAAAGGCTTCTCCCTTTTGGTTTTTAAAACTCAAAATTGTGTGGTAAAGGGTTAAGGAGGTAAAAGGTGAACAAAGTGATTAAGTTTCTCATCTAAATCTGTTTTTAGCTGTAGATGAACAAAATGCCCAAACAGAAGAACAAAACAAGTTGTTGCGAGCCTCATCTGGTAGTTCTACAGACTTGATGGAGCCTTTCAATAGCAACCAGTGTGGGCTACAAGCTGGAAGCCCAAACTCAAGATCTGCACCCAGTTTCTCCGTATTTACCTCTGAATCAACTCCGAAATCTCCCCCTGTGACCAGAAAATTAGGTAAGATTTGAACTATTTGCTTTAAGAGTCCTGAGACATATGGTGGAGTTTTTCCTTTTTCTTTGATTTTTCAGATGTGAAATGCAAGTCCTTAATTTTCTGCATAAGGAAGGATTGATGGACAATGGCTCAAATATCCCGTCATAGTACACGCAAGTGGGGTCTTGTCCCTTACAAATTTATTTGAGACTTTGTCCTGAGTACCTTTGTTCCACTTATCTTGAAAGTATTCCCTATTTGTGCAATTTAATGGGACAGTTGTCTCCTCTCTAAGCCATCCAGATACAGTGGAACCCCGTTAGAACGAACTTCGCTAAAGCGCTGACCCTATTATAACGCGGGTGTCCTATGGCTCCCTAAATTTTGGGGGTTGACCATTTTCGAGTCTGATCCGAATCCACCCTTGCTCTGATAAGAATCCTCAATGTAAAAAACAAAATCACCTATCGACCAAATACTGATGTAAAATCGATACCGTGCACATGATGTTACAATTTTTCACACCTTTACCTTGTTGATTACTTTATCACCTATGGCTGTGCACAATTGCTTTGTTTGACAAATACACGCACAGGAGGTAACAAAAGGACTTCATCCCATAATCGTCTTTGCATAAAATATACAATCTTACATTATACAGACTTTACATCAATATGTCTGTATGTAGATCGTTAACGGCGATATCGAATGTTCCGTAACTCGCAAATGTATTTGGACGCCCTAAATGTTCAGACACGTTAAATTATTGGCAAAAAATATTTTATTTCAAGTTCTAACTTAAGATAGTCCGAATATTAAGGAATAATAAATACTTGGAAAGGCTGAAAAATATATTTTCCAAAACATCTGACTTTAAATTTTTGGAAAATACTCCAAATAGGATGATCGGCTGCATGATGAACGCACAATTGTACATCGTGCGTAAAACCATCATGTACATGAAACCTTCGAGAGCCGAGTGCACCAACAGTAATTCTCAGTCTTAAAATTACACACACACACACACACACACACAAGAAAGGAGACACTGTGTTATTTTTTTTATGTAAGAAATACCTCTTCACAGCGGAAAGAGAAGATTATGATCAGAGATCAGACATGACATTTAGTCTACAGTCTGATCTTGATCTACAGAGGCCGCTACAGCAACTTAAGTCCTGAAAGAAGCATAAGGGTTAATCTTTCCCGACTTTTCGATGTTATGTAAGCAGTTTTGCCATTTTTCACAACGTTTTCTAAATGCATCTTCTGCAGAAGCATGAAAAGTCGTTCCTTAGACGGAACTGGTTGAAGCCCTGTGTTGTCCCCATGATTACAAAAATAAAGCATTGTTGAATACAAAACCTTGTTTCTCTTCTTCATTTATTGGTAATTAATCCATTTAAATTTAGCATCGAATCATTCTTTTTTTTTTATCTGGGTCACAAAATTTTCAGAAAATAGCCGAATGACTCTTTCTACCGACTACACAATATACATGTGACACGACTGGGGTGTTCTTTTGATAATCATTACGATTCGCAAAAGGGCTGTATCTCAGAATATAAGGCAGGCGAGATACTGGCTTATTGCGTGATGGTTTAGTTTTGATTGGAGGTCAGCCCATAATCAGGTGTAAATTCTTCGGGTGAAACAGTTGTAAGTGTGTACGACAAACACTTGCACTTATAACCCTCTCGCTTTCAATTATTGGCGTGTTACGTCATACCCCTAATGCAAACTTTACTGCAAACATTAATTGTGTGGATACACAACTGGTGTGAAATCATAACGGATGGAAAGTTAAATGATGACATTTTTAACTCTTTACCAAACTACAAAATTTTAGACATGTCCAAATTCAAAGTATTTGCAGACGACGAAAAAAGTGAGCCAAATTTGAAATCCGTTCATCGAAGGTTAGAAACAATGTAGTGAAAGGAGGAAATGCTGGTTTCCAGAATTTTCTCCTTTTTTCTACATGCTTTTCAAAAGCTTTCTTTCTCAGAGTCGTTAAAGTGTGGTAAAGGGTTCAAGTCTTTGGGGACGGTGTAGATAAGTATCAGACTTCAAAGAACGTGCAGTCTGATCTTTGATCTATACCATCCGCAGGTGAACTATGACCGAAATTGTATTCGTAGAAAGCTACTTCTGTTTTGCCTAAAAATGGTAAGAATGTACTTAGGACCCGTTTATTTCAAGATAGAAGACCAGTCCACACAGGATCTATATTACAAACAGTTTAGATTCCTCCACCGTAGTCTAATTTATAGACCCTGCCGCACGTTGTTTTTCATGTTGACTTTCATCATGTACGGGGGGTCTTTTCTCGTTTGATTATTGAAAGAGATTTTGTTAGTCATAGTCATTTAGGGTTAGTTATGCAATCGTCAGCATGATTGAAAAACATGGCGGCAGCACCGTCTGCAATCCAACATGATACCGTTTTATTTAATTTCGGAATGAACCTGGCTGTAATTCAGCAAAACAGTGGCTGAATAATTTCTAATAAAAATGGTCCTAAAGGTAAAATAAGTTCTTTTACGTAGCTGTAACATTGTTTGAATGATCAGATTTGGTAATAGAAACTAACTTGGAATCGTTTAGACGTTACGTGCAAAAGAATCTAAATTGTTTAATGTCCGATAAATAAATGTTTAAACATAAATACGCACGTCTGTGTTTAAGTATTTGGAACATTACTATTTCATTTTTGTCTGAATATATTGGCGAGTAACAGTATTTAATGATTAAAGCCACAGTTCTGGCAATTGTTGGCGGATGGGTCGCGGGTGGGGGTGGGGGGGGGGTTATCAGCATTTTATACTTAACCCCGGATATAACGCTGTTGTCGATCGTGGCTCCCACCGACAGCGTTATAACGGGGTTCCACTGTACCTCTCTGTGATGGAAGAAAGTTAATTATCCTCTCACTAGGTAAACATGACTTCACATGCTCTTTAGGATAGTGTAGAACAAGACCAGATTGCCCTGAACATGCAGAATTGAAATTTGCTGATGAAACAGAACTTCTCAAAAAAGAAAAATCACCGAAAAATTGCTCTCTAAGGATTGTTTTAGCCAGCCTTTGTGGACAGTGGAGATCTAAAATCAGACTATGTATTTTGTGCAATCTGATCTTGATCTCCACTGTCAAAAAAAGCAACTGATGCTAGTTCCAGTGCTTCATAGATTGTTTTAGCCAGCACATGGGGACAGTTTAGATCTAAGATCAGACTGCACTGAGCTCTCTGATCTTAATCTTTACTATCATCAAAAGCAACTGAAGCCAGTTTAAGTGCTTTATAGATTAAATACATTTTCAAAAGCAATACTGTTTTTTGGTCATTTTATCCAATTTTAAAATCTACATTTCATTTACATTGCAGCATTTTCCCATGTTATTAGCCAAGCCGCGGTAGTGCAGTCAGTAGCGTAAAGGACTTAAGAACAGGGGTGGGGGGTCACTGGTTCGAATCCCCAGCTTTGCCAATTCCTTTCTGATAGATGATAGTCATTGCCATAGGATTCATTCCTCTCTCATTGCTGATCATTTTATGGACAATGGTTATATGAGAAAGCAGCCATTGGCTTGGGAAGAGTATTGTGCAAATTACTGGTAACAGAAACTCCAAGAAAGCTTGGATAGGTGCACTGGCTGCAGTGGTATAACTGAAATGATATCGAAAATGGCGTTAAACAACAAAAATCAGTCAATCAATCCCTTGTTATTACAGCACTGTATGATTTAGAAAATTGCTTTTCCATTACAGCAGATGGTTCAAGATCCCCTTCGGCACCTGTGTCCAGGCGGATCAGCAGCATGTCCATGTTGAACAAATCTGCCAGCGTGGGCTCAAACCTGGATGACAATAGGGCAACCAAAGATATTACTGCTTTCCCCTTTGCTAACTATCCCATATTACCTAGTATGTATAATTGTTAGCAAATTTCTTTTATTTTTCCATGGTATGTGTGCAAGTTTGATGTTTCTGAGCAACCAGTCTAAAGTCTAAAAGATTAGTCTAACATCGACAAAAAAGTCATACAAAAACAATCCAGGGGCAGTATTTATAAAACTTTTTTCTTGCTCAGCTCAGCTTAGCATGAAATTTTTTTTAAAAAAATCAAAGGATAAGTATGATTTTAGCTTTTATTTCTTTCTTCATGTTGACTTTTTCAGACCCCTATATATTAATTTGATCTCTCTAAAATGCTGAAAATACAATCCACTGAAACTCTGAAAGATTTATATCTCATAGGCTTGAAGAAGCAAGCAGACAGTGTATATCTAAGATCACAGAAAGTGTAATCTGACCTTGATCTATGCTACCCATCAGATGCCCAGATTTCATCCATGGCACTGACAGGATTAAACTGAAATTGCAATCAAAATTTCTTATTTTTGGAAACATTAAAAAAATTGATAGTTTGAATAATTATGACCTAGGGTTAACCTAAACTCCATTACAAGGACCAGTTTAGATTGGAAAGATCTTCTTTAGTGATTAACGGGAAGTGTCATAACTACCACACCACAAAATTTTAGACTTGTCCTTTTACAAAGCCATTGCAGACACAGACAACAAATTAGTTGATGCAAAAATAAACAGAAAGAATTGAAACATTGTGGAAAAAGGAGAAAATGCTGGTTACCACATGTCTGCTTTTCCCACAGTGTTTTCAAAAGTCTAATTTCTAACAGTCTTTCAAACTTGGGATTGTGTGGTAGTGAGATAAAATTGGAACAACAACATGCCTTGTACCAGTCTAGAATTTTATTGTGTGGCAAGAGTTAATAGGTTCTGTTTTAATGTATTTTGTACCTAGCTTTTTATCATTATTATGAGCTAATATAGCAAATAAGAAACTAATTTTAGATATACTAATTGTACATGTGTTTTTAACATCATGCTTTGGGCTGGAGATTAAATTAATTTGCTTTAAATGCATTTAATTATGTATGGTACATTTTGAAGATTTAAGTGTTTTGTTGAAATTGTTCATGGTAGCAGGTTGAGCTTTGAAAAATAAGTATTCTTTGCATTTAAATTCCAGCTTTTGCTTGTTTTGCCAGTTTGTTTTCTAATATTTATTAATCCTTAATGAGG
The DNA here is from genome assembly GCA_946811185.2 of Hippopus hippopus. NCBI lineage: Eukaryota > Metazoa > Mollusca > Bivalvia > Cardiida > Cardiidae > Hippopus > Hippopus hippopus. Next base: position 10,161,589 of record OX328110.1, read on the forward strand.
AGCCATTCAGGTTTTTGTGATCTTACCAAACTTAAAAAAATCAGTGAATTAAGGAAGTTGATGGCTAGCACATCATCATTGAAGAAGAAAGACAAAAGTAAAAAAGGGTTTTCAATGGTATTCCTTTAATGGGTTATGTACCCTTTTAAAATCCCTGTAGCATCCAGAAGTAAGCAATGGGGGTGTTAAAATGTATCTAAATTCACAAGTATGGAAATTATTGTGAAGATGACAATCTGTTGCTGTACAGTCAGTCCAAGTGTTTTTGTTGCTGGCAGGAAAACAAATTTAAAGCCAGGTAAAAAGTAAACAAAAGATAGAGAGACCTGTCAACTTTTGACCTAGTTTTAGATTCATTTTCCTGCCAGTGACTAAAACTTGGACTGACCATACAATTACAGATTGTCATCTTTACAATAATTTCAAAATTTTTAGATGATAAGGTTTAAATTTATATGCATTTCACCATCCTCTTTTTTTACTTTTGGCTGTTACTGTGTTTTTGCACAAGAGCTTTACAAAGACTTGGGAATGTCACATGATTAGTAACATGCTTGAATTATGGGGATTCATATTTAAATTAGTACGATGACATCACATTTGATGTAACAAAAATAGATGGAGTTACTATTTGAAAGTTTAAGTAACCCTATAAAAGACAAATTTCATGTTTTGGGGTTTTTTTTTTCCCCAAAATTATTTCGCAAATAATTTTAATTACAGTGTACTAAGAATTTATTGCAGCTAACATTACATTTTTGTCACAGTGACCTTAACTCTAGAGAAGTTAGTATTAATAATTTGTCATTTACTTACATTGTGGTGTGAATTGCATACAACAAAATTGATTTCTCAATATTTTGTCACTCAGTTTTACATATTCACTGATAAGGTACAGGTAATTTTGTGTACAAATATCTACAACACTCAATGTGATCATTATAATTATTATGATACATATTATATTAGGTTGTTGAATTGTGAATCAAATATAGATCAAAGTTGTAATGAAACTATATACATTTATGCATATATATGATAATATCATCACATTACAGCAAAAACAGTACAGAGAAAATGTAAATATAATTCTCTTAGTTTGCTCTCACTCTTCTTGTCTTTACACTTTTACTCTGTGTGTAGGTTTTCACTACTGTGTGGGTAGGATTCACTACAATGTGTTTAAGGTTACACAACTTTGTGTGTAGGGTTATACTACTTGATGTTTGGTTACACAACTTTGAGTGTAGGGTTAAACAATTTTGTGTGTGAGTTACACTTTTTAGCTCACAACATGCTCAGGGGGAGCTTTTAGGATCACCCTGTGTCCGTCGTGCGTCGTCCGTCATCAACAATTTCTTTAAACATCTCCTCCTAAATCGCTTGGCCGATTTGGACCAAACTTGGCTGGAATGTTCCTTGGGAGGTCCTCTTGAAAAAATTGTTCACAGAATTTGATTCCATCAAAAACTCTGGTTGCCATGGCAACCAAATGGAATTTTCTAAGAAATTCTTTAAAGATCTTCTCTGAAACCGCTGGTGAGATTTTGAAATAATTTCACAGAAATGTTCCTTGGTTGACCCTTTTAAAGAATTGTTCGCAAAATTTTGATCCGTCGAAAAACATGGAGAGGGGGGGCTCCTTGCGTCAAGTGGTGTCAACAATTCTTTAAACATCTCCTCCTAAACCGCTGGGTTGATTTGGACCAAACTTGGCTGGAATGTTCCTTGGGAGGTCCTCTTTAAAAAATATTCACAGAATTTGATTCCATCAAAAACTCTGGTTGCCATGGCAACCAAATGGAATTTTTTTAGAAATTCTTTAAAAATCTTCTCCTCTGAAACCACTGGTGAGATTTTGAAATAATTTCACAGAAATGTTCCTTAGGTGACCCTTTTCAAAAATTGTTAGTGAAATTTTGCTCCGTTGAAAAACATGGCCGTGGGGGGGGGGGGGGGGGTTGATTTTGAAATAATTTCACAGTCGTGTTCCTTGGATGACCCTTTTCAAAAATTGTTCGTGAAATTTTGATCCGTCGAAAAACATGGCTGGGGGGAGCGGGGCTCTTTGCATCGTGCGGTGTCAACAATTCTTTAAACAACTTCTCCTCCTAAACTGCTTGGCCAATTAGAACCAAACTTTGCCAGAATGTTCCTTTGGAGGTCCTTTTTAAAAAATTGTTGACAGAATTTGATTCTATCAAAAACTCTGGTTGCCATGGCAACCAAATGGAATTTTCTAAGAAATTCTTTAAAAATCTTCTCTGATGAAACCACTGGTGAGATTTTGAAATAATTTCACAGAAATGTTCCTTGGGTGACCTTTTTCAAAAAGTGTTTGCAAAATTTTGATCCATCGAAAAACATGGCGGGGGGGTGGGGGGACTCTTTGCACTGTATGGACTTGAAATGCTTCTTCTCTTAAACCACAGGTCAGATTTTGAAATAATTTCACAGAAATGTCCCGTAGATGCCCCTTTTGAAAAAATGTTCGCAAAATTATGATCAGTCAGGAAACAAGGCTGTGGTGGTGGGGGGGGCTATTTGCACTATACGGACATGAAGAAATTCTTAAAAATTCTTTTTCTGTGAAACCACTGGTCAGATTTTGAAATGATTTCACAGAAATGATCCTTTGGTGCCAAATTATGCCCCTTTTTAGACTTAGAATTTTAACTTACTATCCAGCACCCAACAGCCAATTGTTGGCACCCACATGCGGTGCTCTTGTTCTTTTTATTGAAGTTATTGAAGAAAAAGTTTTGGAATAACAAAAAAAAATTGGCTATGGTCCTCTCAAATATTCAGTGAGCGATCCAGGGCCATCTTGGCCCTCTTGTTTTGTGTAGGATTCACTACCTTATGTGTAAGCTCACATGTCTGTGTGTAGTTGGTTGGTTGTATTGGGGTTTAACGCTACTTTATAACAGCTAAGGTCATATCATGGCGGTCGGTGACGCACATGTGTTTCCTGGCTTTCTCACACCAGTACTAACACAACTTTCTTTCCAAAGCCACCAACTACTTTTCTCACATGCTTCAGCAGAGGTGAGAGGTGAAAATACGCCAGAAAGAAATTTCGCCGCAACTGGGTATCGAACTCACAACCACCAGGTCATGAGTCCGACACGCTCACCACTGAGCCACCCGGGCGGGGCTGTCTGTGTGTAGGATTACACAACTTTGCATGTATGATTACACAATTTAGTGTGTAGGGTAACATCATTTTGTATGTTAGGTGTGTGTAGGGTTTCATGATTTTGATTCTGTGTGGTGGGTGAGGTTTTAGCCCTTGACTTACATCCCATGGTGGTGGCTTGCTTGCCATTTCTTCCTTTATTTATTTTTAGACAGTTCTGGACACACGCTGAAGTTTCTTTTAGAAGAAGTGTTCTTATAAGTGTAGAAATTTTGGGTAGGACTGTGCTCATGAGTACCCACAACATAGGTTTCAGTTTAGAGTAATTTTTTGATTGTGGATTACCAAACTTCTTGCAAAAAAAGTGTTGACTTCATGTTTGATATTACAGTGAAACTTTATAACAGGAACTTATTTGGTTAAGTTTACTGTAGGAATAAACTTTTGACCCATGGAATTTAAGGATGAATGATGAGCGTCTGATGAGCGTCTACTCAACTCTGTTTTCTAGGGCTTATATTCTGCTGTACAGTATTAATATTCTTCACTAAGTCTTATGTATAGGATTAAAAACTAGTGCCATAGTACAGCTAGTGGGCATGGACGTTTCATCAAATTCCAAATCCCCATTGACTTAATGTATTTTCAAGTTTTAAATTTTTTTTATCTTTTCGAGGTGCATTATAGAGCTCTCATTGTGAAACCTTTTTATGGAAATGAAGCAAAATAAATTTAAAATTCAAATGCTTTTAGACTTGATACAGTATAATGTGACAAAATTTGTAGCTGTTTAGAAATACATGTATTTTCAATAATTTCTAGCTTCACTGGAGCTGAAGGCTAGCAAGCTTATGTCGTGGCCCTGTGTCCATTGTGTGTCTGTACAATGTGTGTGTTTACTTTTATTTCAAACATCTTCTCTGAAAATACACATCCAACTTTGACCAAACTTCACACAAATGACCCTGTCATGGTCTTCTTCAGAATTTCTTAAAAAATTTTGTTCCTGTAAAAACTCTGGTTGCCATGGTAACCAAACTGAAAAATAGTGAAAATCTTTGGAAATCTCCTTGTCCAAAACCATAAGGCCTAGAGCTACCAAATTTAGAATGTAGCATCATCTAATTCTACCAAGTTTGTTCAAATTGTAGCCCTGAGGTCAAAATTGGCCCTGCCCTGGGGGGTCACAAGTTTTACCTGGGTTTATATAGTGAAAAATTAAAAAAATCTTCTGGGTCTAAACCATAAGGCCTATGGCTACCAAATTTTGCATGTAGCTGCATCTAATGGACTTCTACTAAGGTCTTTCAAATTATAGCCCTGGGGTCAAAATTGGGGTTTACAAGCTTTACATTGGCTTACATAGTGAAAACTTTAAAAGCCATATAGTTCCTAACTGTAAGGCCTAGGGCTACCAAATTTTGCATGTGGCTTTATCTAGTGGGCATCTACAGAGTTAGCCCAAATTAAAGACCAGGGGTCAAAACTTGCCCCACTGTAGTAGTCACAAGTTTTACATGGGCCTATATAGTGAAGACTTTAAAGATCTTCTTGTCATAGTCAGAGGACCTATAGGGCTACCAAATTCTGCATGTATATTTATCTAATGTGCTTCTACCGAGATTGTTCAAAATGTAGCCCTGGGGTCATATCTGGCCCACCCCAGAAGTCACAACTTTTACATTAGCTTATATAATGAAAACTTCAAAGATCTTCTTGAAGCTGACCTTGAGATACAGCTGTGATATTTTGTGAGTGTTATCATCTAACATACCTCTTCCAGAATTTTCCAAATTAAAGCCCTGGTGTCAAAATTGTCCCTACCACATTTGTTGTCCAGAAATTTAATGTTTGGTATGTTCAGTTTGTACTTGTTAGCTAGTGGAGGGATACAGAGCCATCATGGCCCTCTTGTTTTTCAAATAAACGTCAATGGCAACATCATCAATATTTGGTCAAATAATTAAACAAATTTTCAGAAAGCTATAACTTTGATGTCAGGTGTGGAACAATAATAGCAACTTAGTGTAAATAGCTCCAGTAACATCATGTACTATCTATCGTATAGTGTTCACTATCATAGCACAGTCAGAAGCTGCATGATTAATTATGTCAAACACTTAAATACACATATACATGTAAGTCAATGGGAATTTAGAACAATATGATGAAATATATGTACATGTACGAAGGTTGTCCCAGAAATTCGTGAACTTTTTCAATAACTCAAATACTCAACATCCGATGATAATGTAATTTGTTGGTAGTGCGCACGAATCATTTTCGCTGAGATACGTATAAAGATGTTACATCAGAAAATGGGTGTTGGCGCACGCTAATAAGGTCATTGTGTTACCCGTAACGTCATTTCAAAGATGTGAGTCACTCCTTCTCAAAGTAGCGTCCTGCATGTTCCACACACTTGTCGTGACGACAGACCCACTTGTCAAAGACACTCTAAAACCATCGTTGACCCAACCTTTTCACCTCGACTCGAATATCGTCTAATCAGACGAATCGTGTCCCGCGCAGATATGATTTCAGAGCGGGGAAGTACGCAAAATCGAGCGGTGCCAAGTCCGGTGAATACGGCCCGTGAGGCAGCCTCTGGAAGCCGAGCAACGCCAGTTCAAGATAGGTCTCGGATGCAGTGTGGGCGGGGGCATTGTCATGGTGGTAAATTATGTTTTCAATGTTGTCCGCCATAGCAGGTCTCTTTTTCCTGATCGCATGCATCAGATGGCGTCGCACCACCTGAAAAACATGGTTGGTAAACACTTTTTTAAGACAGGTATCATTATTTTTATTTTTGTTCATCATGTTATTTTTAGTTTTATTATTATTATTATTATACGCCCGTCGAAGACGGGACGTATTATGGGATCACTCGTGGCGGGCGGGCGGGCGGCGTCCCCATTCTTTGTCCGGTGCATATCTCCAAAACTATGCTAGCTACAGTTATGAAATTTCATGGGTGGATAGATCTTATCAAGGCGGAGTGCAGTGCACAGGAATCATAACTCTTCAGCAGCTTGCTTAATTTTTGAGTTATTGCCCTTTGTTGTTTTTCATACTTGAATTTTGTCTGGAGCATATCTCCAAAACTATACTAGCTACGGTTATGAAACTTCATGGGTGGATAGATCTCATCAAGGGGGAGTGCAGTGCACAGGAATCATAACTCTTGCTTCCTTAATTTTTGAGTTATTGCCCTGTGTTGTTTTTCATACTTGAATTTTGTCCGGATCATATCTCCAAGACTATACTAGCTAAGGTTATGAAATTTCATCTGTGGATAGATCTTATCAAGGGGGAGTGCAATGCACAGGAATCATAACTCTTGCTTACTTAATTTTTGAGTTATTTCCCTTTGTTTATATTCATACTTGAATTTTGTCCAAAGCATATCTCCAAAACTATGCTAGCTACGGTTATGAAACTTCATGGGTGGATAGTTCTCATTAAGGGGGAGTGCAGTGCAAATGAATCATAACTCTTGCTTGCTTAATTTTTGAGTTATTATACACCCGTCGAAGACGGGACGTATTATGGGATCACCCATGGAGGGCGGACGGGCGGGTGGGTTGGCAGGCGGCGTCCAGTTTTTGTCCGGAGCATAACTTTGTCATCTCCAGTCCGATTGACTTGAAACTTGGCATGTGTGTTTGTTGCAATAATACGGAGTGCAGTGCGAAAGAACCATAACTCTACCTCATGCTGTCTTTGAATTATTTCCCTTTGATTGTCATTTTTACAGCATTTTCTGCTTGTCCGGAGCATAACTTTGTCATCTCCAGTCCGATTGACTTGAAACTTGGCATGTGTGTTAGTTACAATAATACGGAGTGCAGTGCAAAAGAACCATAACTCTACCTCATGCTGTCTTTGAGTTATTTCCCTTTGATAGTCATTTTTTACAGCATTTTCTGCTTGTCTGGAGCATAACTTTGTCATCTCCAGTCCGATTGACTTGAAACTTGGTATGTGTGTTTGTTGCAATAATACGGAGTGCAGTGCGTAAGAACCAAAACTCTACCTTGTGCTGTCTTTCAGTTATTACCATTTGATCGTCATTTTTACAGCATTTTCTGCTTGTCCGGAATATAACTTTGTCATCTCCAGTCCGATTAACTTGAAACTTGGTATATGTGTTTGTTGCAATAATACAGAGTGCAGTGCGAAAGAACCATAACTCTACCTCGTGCTGTCTTTGAGGTATTTCCCTTTGTCATTTTTACAGCATTTTCTGCTTGTCCGGAGCATAACTTTGTAATCTCCAGTCTGATCGACTTGAAACTTGGCATGTGTGTTTGTTGCAATAATACAGAGTGCATTGCGAAAGAACCATAACTCTACCTCGTGCTGTCTTTGAGTTATTTCCCTTTGATCGTCATTTTTTCAGCATTTCTGCTTGTCTGGAATATAACTTTGTCATCTCCAGTCCAATTGACTTGAAACTTGGTATGTGTGTTTGTTGCAATAATATGGAGTGCAGTGCGAAAGAACCATAACTCTATCTCGTGCTGTCTTGAGTTATTTCCTTTTGATAGTCATTTTTTACAGCATTTTCTGCTTGTCCGGAGCATAACTTTGTAATCTCCAGTCCGATTGACTTGAAACTTGACATGTGTGTTTGTTACAATAATACGGAGTGCAGTGCGAAAGAACCATAACTCTATCTCATGCTGTCTGAGTTATTTCCCTTTGATCGTCATTTTTATAGCATTTTCTGCTTGTCCAGAATATAACTTTGTCATCTCAAGTCAGAGTGACTTGAAACTTAGTATGCATGTTTGTTGCAATATTACGGAGTACACTGCGCAAGAACAATAACTCTACCTAGTGCGGATTTCGAGTAATTCCACTTTGATCTTCATTTTTACAGTATTTCTTGCTTGTCTGGAACGGAACTTTGTCACCTCAAGTCAAATTGACTTGAGACTTGGTAAACATGTTTGTTGCATTACCTGCCCTTTAAGATTATTATACCCCCTTGACAAATGGCGGTGGGACGGGCTAATCTTGCGACAATTTGCCGCTCTTGATATTATTATTATTATTTATCACTATTGTTTTAAGGGTAATGGTTCAATTTTTTATAGAACTACGCTTACCTTTGAGTAATAAGCTGTATTCAGAGTTTCTCCTTTTCGTACTGCGTGCGCCAGAATGACTTCCCGTCGGTCCATGAATACCATGAACATAATCTTTCCCATAGACTCGGACACTCTTGCCTTTTTTGTGGCGGGGTGCTTGAAGATTTCCAAACGCTGGACTGGTGCTTCCCCTTATGAGGGGAAAAATAATGCAGCCACATTTCGTCCATGGTGATAATTTTATCAAGAAAGTTCGGATCTCGTTGGTGTCGCTTCAAAAACTCCCTTGATGTCAAAACACGCCTACACATCTCCTCGCTATTTAAAAGCCTCGGCACTTATCGTGCACAGACGTGGCTCATGCTCAGTTCATCTGAAAGCAACCTTTGCACTGCTGATTTGCTTATTCCTACCTTGTCAGCAATCTCCCGTACTGTTTGACGGAGGTCTACGTCAAGAACGTCTTTTATTTTTTTCATCTGCGCAGCTTGATTCTTCCTCAGTCGGCCTCTATTTTCTGTTGTATTCACATCCAGTTCCGTTTTAAAACGCTTGTGCCAGGTGTATACAAGTGTCCGCGACACACTGCCAAAGTCCTTCGTCTTTTCCATTTCTCTTTTCGTTTGTATTGGAGTCATCCCTCTTTCCACGCAGTACTTTATTATGGTTCTGTGCGCCGAACGTTCCGTGGACATCGCCATTTTTATGCGGTTTAAATTTCAGCTGTACAGAATAAAACGTCATAACGTCGAACTGCGTGACGTCAATTGTATGTAAATGCATATGCTAGCACGCCAAAATTGGCTGCAGACGACAGTGTAGGTTTTATATCATACGCATTGTGGGAACTGGAAATAAATGGTGTTCAAACATCCACCATACAAGTTTTGTACAGGACAAATTTGGCATGCGCCGACTAGCCCTACCGCGCATGCGTTTTATAGCTGCGTGCCTGATGATAAAAATTTGAAATCCGTAAAATTGATCCCAAACTGTTGGAATGGTACGTATGTACTTAACTTGTAAGTTTTATTTTAAATAGACGTTGAATTTCTGAATTATTGAAAAAGTTCGCGAATTTCTGGGACAACCCTCGTACTTATGTCCACTAACAGTATATGGGAAATATTCATGATCATCAGCAGGATGTGCATTTTCCATATACTATGGCACAAGTTAATGTATCTGACTTAGGGCGGCACTATCTATTAACTTATATATTGTTTCTTTTTCCTGAGAATATCTTATTTTGTAAACAAGAACCTTAAAACCTTGAACATAAAGTACAGATAAAGAATTTTGATACATAAAAGATAGAATCTTTAATGCTTTACTGCACAATTCTGACTTTTAATGACCCTAGGAAAAAAAGCTTTGAAAAACATTGTGGGAAAAGGAGAAAATGCTGGTGACCAGCATTTTCTCATTTTCCCATAGTGTTTTCTTCTCTACTAAAGGCAAAATTTTTGTTTTTCATTACATATAGTTTGGAAAAGGTTGAAATTTTGTTGTCTGGTAAAGAGTTAACTCTTCACCAGACCATCCCGGATTTTAATGACTCTGAAGAAGAAGCCCTTTGAAAACATAGTGGGAAAAGGAAAAAAGCTGGTAAAAAGCATTTTCTCCTTATCACACAATGATTTCTACCATATCAAAGACAGAAATCGTCATTGGAGATACATTTATTGTATACGTCTGCAAATGCTTTCAGTTTGGACAGGGACAAGATTTTGTCGTCTGGTAAGGAGTTTAAAGCTATGCTTGGATATTATCACTTTTAAAATGAAATTTGAAGTAGTTATGGTAGAGACATATTCTTGAATGAGTTTTACCAACTGATAGTTGATTCCAGTTATTCTCTCTAGTTTATATCACCTACATTCTTTATATCATGATAGATATGGATCCGTTATTACAAAACTCTTGTTCTCCTTTGCATTGTATATATGAGCCATGCTGTGTGAAAAGGGGTCTTAATGCAGGCGCAGGCTGACATGGGTCAAAACTGTAAGCAATTTGTTAATTTTCTGCTTGTCAAAATACCATTCTACCACCAGATTCAGTTGAATGTTAGGCTGAGTGGATTTTATAGATCCATCATTATGTGACGACTTGCTTGGTATTATGGATCACAGAGATGCATTAACTCTTTACCACATAATCCCGAGTTTCAATGACCCTGATGTAGAAGGCTTTTGAAAACATTGTGGGAAAGGAGAAAATGCTGGTAACCAGCATTTTCTCCATTTCCCACAATGTTTTCTACACAATCAAACACAGAAATCATCATTTGAGCTACATTCAATTTGTCGTCTGCAACTGCTTTCAATTTGGACCTGTCTAAAATTTTATTGTTTGGTAAAGAGTTAAACCCTTTTGTCAGAGCATGGCTCAGATCAATTTTGATTGTAAAAACTTGCAAAAAAACTTTTTATAAAGTGGAAGAGAAAATACAAACCTTGACCTTTTCGCACATTCACAAGGAAAACATTTTATTTTATTCACTATCACATAAAATCCTATTTCTACTCTCTTTTCCAGATTACAAAATTTTAGAGTCATCCATGCCAAAAACATTTGCATTCAATTAACCCTAATATGGTTGAAATGATGGCATGTGTCTTTAAATGAATAGAAAACATTGTGGAAAAAGAGAAAATGCTGGTTGCCAGCATTTTCTCCTTTTTCCATAATGTTTTCAAAGGCCTTCTTTCCCAGCATATTTAAAACTGGATTGATTGGTAAAGGGTTAATTGTATAGACTCACTAGACCTTGTAGTTATATGAAATGAAAATTTTAATCCTTCATCTGTCAACACATTCTCTAGTGAAACCTTTTCTTTTATTCCCATTCACATGAAATCATACATGTATTTCCTTATGCACAAGCCTGTTATGGTATGCACAAAGTCAAATTCGTTGTGAACACACTCCTATTTAGGTTTCCTACTTGTGCTCCTGGCAGAGACCCATATAACACAGTGTATGCAAGATGCTTTGCACATCTTTTACATCTTCCTGCTCACTTGCTTCAGGTCTTAGTTGGGGTCCTCCGTAGTCTCAATGATGAGACGCTAAGGTGATTTTTTTCATATTTGGACATTTATGGTGCACCATACTGTCTCAAGTCCATCGTAAATTTTCCGGTAGCAAAGATAGAGGGCTATACTGACTTTCTGTTTCGTCGATTTAATCTGTAATGCAGCGAAATTCAATTAACTTTTTGTAACAAAGATGACTAAAGACAAATTATTAAACCTTTCATTACCTAAAAAGCTTGTAGAAGTTGTTTATAGCATGTAAATTTCGGAAAAATACTAACTAAATTTATTATGTGTGGCGGCCATTTTGTTTGTTTTTGGGAACATAAATTACACAAGTAACTGATGAAATGAACTATTTTTTCTTATGTTCAGTGTTTAAATTGAAAACATTTGTATTTCAAACGAATGATTATTGAATACGCAAGCAACAGATATATTCAAATCCTTGTTTTGTGCTGTATTTGTGAAATTATGAGAGTTCAAATTTGCGCACAAAATCTGTGCGGAGATTTCAACTGGTTTTGTCTTGATCATCTTTGTACCCAGAGGCGACCAGTCAAAAGGTAACATCGCTTTTGGGGACAGTTATCTGTACTAGGGTCCTCCGAGACTTGGTGGTCTTAATCCAGTGATGCAGTTTTGAGCCCAAATGGTAGTGCCCTTTTGAAAGGCCACTTGGATCCCAAGCCCAATACCTGTGTGACCTGTTTAATACATGAATGAGTGATCTGTTGCCATGATACAAACAAAATGATGTTGAAAGCAGCAATAAATGTTGGACCACACAAATAACTCATTACCAAATGACAAAATGTTAGACTGGTCCAAATTGAAAGCACTTGCAGACAATAAATAAATATTACTGAAAACATGAAATTTGTCTTTCATGGGGTAGAAAACATTGTAGGAAAAGGAGAAAAAGCTGTTTACTAGCGTTTTCTCCTTTCCTCATAATGTTTTCAAAAGGCTTCCTTCCCAGAGCCGTTGACAGTTGGGATTGTGTGGTGAAGGGATTATTGAATGAAATATCTGTTAATCTCTTACAAAATAACCTACAGCCTGTGCAGCTGTTTGGTTTTCTCGATTACATTGTCTTGTCCAGGTTTTGTTGCAAATATCTGTAGTGGTTTAATATCCATTGAAATTATAACACAATTCAAGATTTTTATGATAACAAAATCACCCAGATAGTTGAGTCAGTTGGCAAGGATTCTTGTCTGGTCTCATGAGATTAACTAATACACTGTAGAATTATTTCAAGAAGCAAGTTACATTTGGATTGGTTCATTAGCTTTAAGCTTGGAGTTCATGCCTGATTGTTGAAAAAGCGGTTGTTTGCTAATCAGATAAGCTTTAGCGCTTAAACTACTTTTGTGAAATGAAACTTTCAAGCTGGTACTAAAATCTCAAATTTTGCTTTTTTGGAATTTTTCTGTTTCTTTTAAGAATAATACAGCCTCATGAGACAGTGAGGATCAAAGATCAGACTGCAGATTCTGTGCAGTCTGATCTTATCTACACTGTCCACACAAGGTGCTTGAGTTGCACTTTAAGAAGAGGGGTTAATGCAATGTTGGATGAATTTATCATTGAGTTTAATTCATAAATACTGTCTCAGTTCCAAGCGTAGGCTTTCAGTATTCATTGTTATGACATTAAAAGCTCTGATTTGCTACAGTACATTTTATAATACATGTATTTGTAGATCACAGAAATCATGTGGCTCAAGTAACAGGACTTGTCTATGTGAGGTTGCAAAATATTGCATGAAAATAAAATTGCTGGTAACAACAATGTACATGTATTCAAAAGTGTTATACCTCAATGTTGTAAAACCAGTCGATCATTTTTTAACCCTTTGCCACACAATCCCGAGTTTTTAACAACCTTGAGGAAGACTGGTTTGAAAACATTGTGGGAAAAGAAGAAAATGCTGGTAACCTACCCTTTCAAAGACAAATCCCACCATTTATTTGTTGTCTGCAAATGCCTTAGATTTTGAAAAGTCCAAAATTTTCTTGTTTGGTAAAGAGATAACTCTCTGCCGCACAATCCCGAGTTTTAACGACCCTGAAGATAATGCCCTTTTGAAAACCTTGTGGGAAAAGGAGAAATGCTGATCACTAGCATTTTCTTCTTTTCCCACAATGTAACCAGAAAGGTTTCCTACACTTTTACAGTCTGTTTCAGTATTTCATTTTAATTTAATCTGTTGTCTGCAAATGCTTTCATTTTAGGTAAATCTAAAATTTTTCAATGTGATAAAGGATTATAGGATAAGTGCTAGTACAGGTAACATGGATAAACACCAATACTATATAATATACTGTAGACTAGTCGATATTGAAAGCATTTACAGACAATTTAAATGTGGCTCAACTGAAGCAATTTGTCTTTTATAGGGTAGAAAATATAGTGGGAAAAGGAGAAAATGCTGATAACCAGCATTTTCTCCTTTTCCCACGATGGGTTCAAAGGCCTTCTCTTTTGGAGGTCGTTAAAAGTCAGAGTTGTGTAGTAGAGTTAACACAAGTTGAAAAATAGAAAATTAGCATTTTTCATTGTTTGATTTTTCAGGTATAAGTAGTAGTATAGCTGGGAAGTTAGCAGGCGGCAGCTTCATCAGTAAAGTATTGCTGGCCAATGCTGATGCTCTGTGTGCTGCAGCATCTCCCCTGCTGGAGGAAGAAATCCCATTGTAAGTAGAACTCTTTTTCATCTCTTTTCCACACAGTCCCAAGTTTTAATGACTTTGGACTCTGAAAACATTGTAGGAAAAGGAGAAAATGCTGATTACCAGCATTTTCTCCTTTTCCCACAATGTTTTCTACCCTGTGAAAGAAAAATTTCATGTTTTGAGTAACATTTGATTTGCCATCTACAAATGATTTCAATTTGGACCAGTCTAAAATTTTGTTGTTAGCCAAAGAGTTAAGTTATATTGTTTAACTTGTACAGTGCTGAGCACAACTAATATTTCTTTTGCAGATAGTGAAGAATAAAGATCAGACTTCGCAGAAGATGCACTTTGATCTTGGATCTATACTGTGCTGCTTTCTTGTTACATAACATTTCTGGCCCAAACAGTCTTGATGCTACAATATTTTGAAGGTTACTCCTTATTGAAAAGGGTCTATTTAACCCTTTACCACATTTTATCCCTGCTGCTGGTTACCAGTATTTCCTCCTTTTCCCACAATGTTTTTTTTATCCTATGAAAGACATGTTTCATGTTTTGAATAACATTTAATTTGTCGCCTACAAATGCTTCCAATTTTGACCAGTCAAAAATTTTGTCGTTAGTATTGTTTAACTTGTGCAGAGCTAAACACAAATAATGTTGCCTTTGTAGATGGTAAGGAATAAAGATTAGACTGCACAGAAGGTGAAGTTTGATCATGGATTTCTACTGTCTGCTTATTTGTAAAGTAATTTCTCTAGCAAAAAAAAAAAAACTTGATGTTTCAATAGTTTGAAGGTTACTCCTTATTAAAAAAGGCCTATTTAATTGATTTGGTGAATGAGGGTTATGTTGATGTGTGTACATGTACTAGGTTGTAGTGAATTGTCTTATAATAACTACTCACTATTTGGCTGCTAAATGAAATGGGTTGTTCCTCTAAGGCTTCACCATAAAACAAAATTTTGGAATTGTCAAATTTCAAAGTATTTGCAGACAACAAATGTAGCTCAAATGATGGAATTCCTAAGTGAGAGGACAGAAAACATAGCAAAAAAGCAAAAATGCTGGTTACCAGCATTTTTACTTTTTCCCACAATGTTTTCTGAAGCCTTCTAAGTTTGGGTCATTAAAACATAGGACTGTGTGGTAAAGAGCTAATGTAAGAAACAAGATTGAGTATACAAAGGTTAGCCACCATACATGTGTGACAGATATCTGGGGTTCAACTATATCTTATTTACAGAGAGGAATATACAGAAAAATGTGTGATGAACAACTACCTAGGTATTGGACTGGATGCAAAAATTGCCTTGGACTTTCAGAACAAAAGGGAGGAACATCCAGAAAAATGCAGGTCAGTTTTATCATTGTGAAATTGAATTCTTTTCCAGATGACAAAAGGGACACATCTGTGCAGTCTGATCTTGATCTGCAGTGTCTGCAAAAACGCCTGTGTTGCCAGTAGTGTAACATTCAAAGAGTTACAAAGGAATGAGATTGCTGAATTGATTCACTGTATGGGTTTTTAACATTATTTCAATTATGTTGTGGTGGCCAGTGCACCTATTCATGCTTTCCTGAAAATTTTCTTACTTGCACTTCGCTTAATGTTCTTCCTGACCCACTGGCTATTTTCCCATATAACATTGGTGAATACAATGATCACTGGTGAGAGATGAATAAATCTTGTCAGACTGACGATCATCAATTCTCGGAAAGAAATATCGAAGCCAGATATTTGAACCAGCAACCCCTGTTCTCATGTCCTTTGCTACAGTTTGTGCTACTGGGGCTTGGCAAATAGTGAAGGAATACCAAATGGTAATTCAAAAAAAAAAAAAATAGAGATCTTTATGATTACGGTCAAGACTTTATTCAGAGACCACATGAGATAATTTAGGAAGAGTAGTCTCTAATGGCATGTTGCCCTTTTATACCAGTATTTTGTAAATGAGCTGCACTCTTGCAAAAGGGGGCTGAATGTATCTCCATGGTGCATTGTACCAAGCGAGTCATCCCATAATTAGGGATCCATAAGATCCATTGTGTCTAACAATGGACTGGAACTGGAGGTAGAATGTCCTTGAATATGTATAAAATTTACACATAGCTTCAAGTTTTTGAGCTATGTCAGTCTGCGCAGGAGCTTTTTCATAGAGCATGGCTGAAATACAAGAAGGGATGTAGAATCATGATATTGGTTTCTGAACTATATAGCAAACAACAGAAATGTAGACTTGTGCAATTTCAAAGCCTTTGAAGATAACAAATGTGGCTCAAAATGCTGGACTTTGAATACAAAACATTGTTGGAGAAGGAGAAAATGCTGGTAACCAGCATTTTCTCCTTTTCCCACAATGCTTTCCAAAGCTGTCATTCTCAGGGTTGTGAAAACTTGTGATTGTTTGATGAAGGGTTAAAACAGTGGGTTGCTTAACCCATATCAAACAATCCAATGTTTCAATGACCCTGAAAAAGAGGTTTTTGAAAACAGAGGTCACCAACATATTCTCCTCTTCATACAGATTGATTATTTCAACCACATTTAATTTGGCAAGTGCAAATGTTTCTAGTACGGCCTGGTGAATATTATGTGTTTTAGTAAAGATATATAAACTTGTATTCAGAAACTAACAGAATGATGTAAGAAAAGTAGTCTGTTAAAGCGGGTGGTCTTTTAAGATTAGTTCAGTTTAATTTATATTAAGAAGGGATGTAAAAATCAAATCATTGGTCTCCTAAAGAAGTTGGTCACTTAATACAGGTTCAATTATAGTTAAGCAATGCTCTGTGAAAAGGGGACTTAATGCATCTACGAAAGGTATCAACACGTGTCAGCATGCGCAGTCCACGCAGGCTGACCTGGGCAAAAACTTGTATGATTGCCCAAGGACCAGTCTATGTCATGATTAAGTCCATTGTTAAAAAAGTGTATATTATGGATCTATAACTATGTGATGGCATGCTTGGTACCATGGATCAGGAAGGTGCACTAAGCCCCCTTTTGCCAGAGTGTGGATCAATTATGACTTGTTATAGCATACATGAGTAACACTTCTTTTTGAAATATCTTTCAGGAGTAGAACCAAAAATTTTATGTGGTATGGTGTCCTTGGTGGGAAAGAAATTCTCCAGAAAACCTTTAAGAATCTTGACCAACGAGTGCAGCTGGAATGTGATGGGCAGAGGATTCCTCTGCCAAGTTTACAGGGCATTGTTATCTTAAATATACCCAGGTAAGTCAGGTACTGTCAGCATGGTACTGTAAAATGTAAGCCTTTGGCCTGAAATGTTGTAAGGTCAAATAGTTATAGGAAACACTTGAAATATGGTCAGAAGTCCAGATAAGGTGTAGATAATTGAATCTTTGAAACACTTTGTCATCAGTAAAACTCATAGTGTTGCTACTCATTACAGTTATCTAATTGGGTGTAAAGATAGATTTACTGGTTTAAAACTTTGATGTTGTCATGAGTACATGTAAGTAATACAGGTGAAAAAAAAAAACACTACATGTATCCTTGACTTATTGCTGTGAGATACATTATGGCTGAAAATTGCTACAAATCAACTTTTCTGCTCACAAATACCACTCTCTGCACCTCTATCCCTATATGAGACAGCTTGAGAAACAATGAAGGAATTTCAGAAATATTGAAGTAAAAGAAGCAGTTACCAGGTGCAAGATAGTGTATAAGTTGTTTTTTCTGCGGGCTCCAAATTCTGCAATTTTTTCAAAAAAGAGGGGTGTTTAAATTTCTGTGAACCTTATTTCTGTGATGTCCAGTCTGAGTATTTTTGGTATTTAATATCTGCTGCAGTTGAATTATGAGAATTACAGTTGACAACAATTTATCAGATAGATATCCCCACCTGGTCTTAAGATACTTCCCTATTGAAGATCGATAGTATTAAAATACCTTATTTTGGTCAACCGCTATGTTTATTCTGTGAAAGAATATTTGAGAGAATTAATGGTAGATCATCTGTACGTATTTTTGAAATAGTCTGTAATCTATACATATATAAACAGGACTCCTATTCTTTTGAATTATGTTTGATGATTGTAAACTCATAACAATTCGAAATATGACATAAATGGGGAACATCACTTAAGGTAACCAAACTTTATTTTATTTTCCAGTTTTGGAGGTGGCTCTAACTTCTGGGGTGGTACCAAAGAAGTAGATGTAAGTTTGGTATTATTGTATGAAACTTTTAACATACAATCCAAAGTTGTAACAACCCTGTGGAAGAAGACTTTTGAAAACGTTGTGGGAAAAGGAGAAAATGCTGGTAACAGTCATTTTCTTCTTTTCCCACAATGTTTTGTACCCTATTAAAGACAAATTCAATCATTTGAGCGTTGTTTAATTTGTTGTCTGCAAATGCTTTCAGTTTGGACAAGTCTACATTTTGTCATGTGGTAAAGAGTAAAATTACTACCATTGGGAACGATCTGCGGATGACAACTTTGCTTATGTCGTAGTTAATTGTGGAAAATCAGCATGTATTCAGATGAAATGCATGAATGAACCGTGCAAAAGTGCCATGAAAAATAGGCTTAATGCATATGCAAAAAGCATCGACCCATGTCAGCCTGCACAGACATGGGTCGAAACTTTTTGCTACTGGACAATTTTCTACATTGTTAAGGACATTCTGCTATGTGATTTAGCTGGCTATTAAACAAAATGGATTTTATGGATAGTTTTATCACGTGATGACTTGCTCGGAGATTCAGTAAGTCCCCTTTTGTCAGAGCATGGCTCAAATAAAAGTGAAAACATTGTGTCAGAATGAGAAAGAGCTCATTTCGAACAATTTTTCAACACAATGATTTTAAAAGTGTACGGCTGCCTGTTGCAAAAGGTCATCTACATGGGGCAATGAGCGTATCTTTTCCTCCATGTTAGGAGGCCTTTTTATGTTTCTACAGGCATTTGGAAACATTATGACAATAGAAGAAACTGCTCACAATTGAATAATTTCTGCATTTGTTATATTTTTTCATGGTTTTCTCTAGCTCCAAGCTTCACCAGCACAAAATTTAGTCCTCTAGTCTTCAGGACCTAAAATTTTGTCCTATTCTTTTCAGAACCCAAAATTTAGTCCTATTCATTTGAAAACCCATCAGAATGGAGAAGTACAAATTATGTACATTTTGTAGTGGTATTTATTTTACCCAGCATTTCATAGTCTGTAAATAGTCCCGATCTGGACACAGGTTTTGTTGTCTAGTAAAGGGATTGACTAAGTTGGACTTGCTTTAAAACCTCATGCTGTAGCACTACCCTATTGTGGTCTCTGGTACTTGATTTTCTTTCCTTGCAGACATTTTCTGCGCCAAGTTTTGATGATAAAATTCTAGAGGTAGTAGCTGTTTTTGGGAGCACACAACTTGCGGTGTCACGAGTGCTTGACCTTCAGCATCATCGAATAGCTCAGGTATTGTCTTTGTGATTAACACACTACAAAACAATTCCTAGTTTTAATGACCTTGAGAAAGAAACATTTTTAAAACATGGTGGTAAAAGGAGTAAAAGCTGGCAACCAGCATTTTCCCTTACCCAAAACGTTTTCTACCATTTCAAAGATAAATCATTTTAGCCATATCTAATTTCATGTCTGCAAATGCTTTGAAATTAAACTTAACTGAAATTGTTTGGTAAAGAGTTAACCCTTTATTTACACAATCCTGACTTTTAAAGACCCTGAGAAAGAAGCCTTTTGAAAACATTGTGGAAAAAGGAGAAAATGCTGGTAGCCAGCATTTTCTCCTTTTCCCACAACGCTTTCGACGTTTCCCAAAACAAATTTAAACTTTAGAATGACATTAATGCTTTTGGTCTGCAGATGTTTTCAATTTGAACAAGTCTAAAATTTTTTCGTTTTGTAAAGGGTTAAGCAATACTCAGTCAGAAATGTAAAGGTATGTTCCAGAGTTCAAGTTTGATTTCCCTGCTTGGCAAGGATTAATTTTTATCATTGCAACAGTATTCTTTCTTCTTTCACAACTGAACATTACTTTGACAATGTTCGTTTGAAAAGCAGCCAGTTGCTTTAAAAGAGTGTTGTGCCTAGAACTGAGAAAAGAAAGTTCCTAAATGCAGGGATACGTAGACAGAGTTGACTGAAATACTGTTAAACCCTTTACCAAATGGCAAATTCTTGGACTTGTCACTGTCCTGGGTTTTAATGACCCTGAGGAAGAAGCCTTTTGAAAACATTGAGGAAAATAGAGAAAATTCTGGTAAATTGCCAGCATTTTCTCCTTTTCCCACTCTTTTTTTCTACCCTATCAAAGACAAATGCCATCTTATGAGATATGTTTAAACTGTCATCTACAAATACTTCAATTTGGACAAGTCTACATTTCTGTTGTGTGGTAGAGGGGTAACTGGTTCTTTCTGTTTTATTTGGTTTGTTTTAGGAAATCTCTTGTAGTATTTGATATATTTAAAGATTTATATTCAGTTGTCATAATCTAACCCTTAAACCAGACAATCCTGAGTTTTATCAAGGCTTTTAAAAACATTATGGAAGAAAGGAGAAAATGCTGGTAGTCAGCTTTTTCTCTGTTCCCCACAATGTTTTCAACCCTATCAAAGATAAGTATCTTGATTTTAGCCATTTATGATTTGTTATTTGCAAATGCTTTCAACTTAGAAGAGTGTGAAAGTTTGTCATGTATTAAAGAGTTAAGAGAAGAAAAAGGGTGTAATAAGCAAATGGAATTTTATTCTACTTTCAAATGTTTTGACAGTTGTTGACTTTAAAGTCATTATTCTCAAATTATTATAATGCTTTTGAATATTTTAGTGTCGAACAGTTAAGATAATGATTATGGGAGATGAAGGGGTACCAGTCCAGGTGGATGGTGAAGCCTGGATCCAGCCTCCTGGTTATATCCGTATTGTACACAAAAATCGGGCCCAAATGCTGACCAGGGACAGGGTATGTTAAGACTATTGTTTGTTATCCTAACTTCTGGTAGTCTAGATTTACATCTTCACAGGATTTTATACTCCGACACGTATAAGGAGCTTGCTGGACCTTTGCCAAACAGTTCTCAGTTTAAGTTTCCATGAGGAAAAAGATTTTCAAAGACATTGTG
The DNA here is from genome assembly GCA_946811185.2 of Hippopus hippopus. NCBI lineage: Eukaryota > Metazoa > Mollusca > Bivalvia > Cardiida > Cardiidae > Hippopus > Hippopus hippopus. The sequence goes on from OX328110.1 coordinate 10,182,668, forward strand.
GTTATAGGAGAAAATGCTATGCTGGTTATCAGCATTTTCTCCTTTTCTCGCAATGTCATTTTTTCTGTCCAAGACAAATCGTATCACCTGAGCCACTTTAAATTTGTTGCCTACAAATTCTTTCAACCTGGACAAGTCTGGTAACCACCATTTTCTCCTCTTCCCACAAGGTTTTCAAGAGCTGTTTTCCACAGTGGCATTAAAACTAGGGATAAAAACTGGCTTCCAATGATTCTTTGATTCTTCTGGATCATAGTGGAATAACTATTTTTTTATTAAACATTTCCCTGTATAAAGAAAGATACTTTTGATCTTCCCACAGATTTTTGAAACGGTACTTAAATCTTGGTCAGAGAAACAGAAGCCGGAAATTCCTGTTAGTCAGAAGCCACCTTCTCTGAATTCAGATGAAACCATTGCACTGCAGAAATTTGTGGAGGTTGCATCTTCCTTAATCAAACTGTAAGGATTTTCATTTTCTTCTTGTTTTTTTTTTTTCCATACACATAACCCATTGAGTGTCTCTTACGAGATGCAGTCGGAAAGTTCCTGGACTGTTCTTGTCATGTGGTTATTTTTTAAAAAAGAAAGCTATTACTTAAAACACTGGTAGGAAAAACATTTCTCTACATACCAGCGTATACTTTAAGGGGTGTTTTGATAATAATTACCGATAATGAACAGCTCAAAATGTCACCCCTAACATCATACGGAGCACTTTGACTTTAACGATGCAACGTTCATACTCGAGCATGGCATTAAAAGTCGTAACCGTTACTGTGTCATCCTGTCACTGCTTCTCAAAGTATTGTCCTTTGCACTGCACACACTTCTCATGCCTGTCCACCCAATTATAGAAAACCAATCTGTACCATTCCTTCTGGATTCCTCTAACAGCAGATCGTACTGCAAATCTCATTTCGTCTGCGTTGTCAAACCTCCGTCCGCGAAGCTCTGACTTCAGACGAGGAAACATCGCAAAGTCCATTGGGGCCAAATCAGGGCTATAGGGTGCATGTCTTAATCTCTCGAACCCTAGGAAATCAATAGTCATCAATGTATCTTCGGATCGATGGGCGGGGGCGTTATCTTGGTGAAAAATCAGATTTTCTATCTCACGCTCCGCACGCTCCGGCCGTTTCTTGCGTATAGCGTTTGTCAGATCTCTCCTTATGACCTGAAATGATTGATAAAAATCTCTTAACGTTTAACTGACGAGTACTGCTAACGATAACATGCTCTAGCTATAGTGTTACCTAACAACTATTCCTAACTCAATAGCTTGATATATTAAATAGGCTGAATGTTCTTACCTTTTGATAGTATTCCTTGTTCACAGTCTGGTGACTTGGTACTGCAGGCTGCAGAATCATCCCTTGGTTGTCACAGAAGAAGATAAACATTATTTTCTTTGCCGATTTGACTGTCTTTGCTTTCTTTGGTGGAGGTGAGGATGTATGTTTCCATATCATCGCTTCTCGTTTAGTCTCGGGGTCGTAAAAGTTGATCCATGTCTCATCCGTGGTGATGATCCTGTCCAGAAATCGATCGCCTTCTTTTCTCCAACGTTGCAGAAACATCTCTGACACTTCAACCCTGTGTTGCATGTTTTCTTCAGTTAAAAGTCGAGGGACCCATCGGGCACATACCTTCATCATCTTCATATCTTTCTTCAGTATCTTATGCACAGTGGCGTGACCAAGCCCTACTGTGTCTGCTATTTCGTCAACTGATTTTCGCCGGTCTGACAAGATAAGACTCTCAACTGCCTCAGCTGCACCAATGTCCCTCGGCCTCACGCTTCTTGAATTGTCATTGATATCCTTGCATCCATGTTTGAATCTTTGATGCCAATCGAATACAAGAGTTCTCGACACTTTCTGTGCACTATCTTAAGGATTCATGAATTTCCAGGTGTTGGTAGGTGTCATGCCAGCTTTTACACAAAACTTGATCACGGCTCGCTGCTCTGTACGCTCCCATGACATTGGCGAATTACCGGTTGCTTTTTCTTCCATTTCTATCTTAAACGCTTGTCAAAATTTAAATTTTTAACCGATCACGTCGATTCTTCACAATTCATTTGAAATAACATTGATGTGACGTCATGCTAAATTTCACGACGTTTTGGCGCCGTTAAATGGAAAAATTGAGTCCGTTTCAAGATATAAAAAGATGGGTGTGAAAGAGATTTCAAAGTGCTCCATACTCTTATACATACCGTATGTAAATCGGCATTTTCTAAATCATTATTGTGTATTTCCTTTAAAAAACATATGCAAACTATGGAAATATTATGGAATTCATAATAACAGCATTTTCTTTGTGATCGGACGTCAAACATGTTCACAAATGGACCAGTCTGGGAACTTTCCGACTGCACCACTAGACATTTTTACAGAAAATGTAGATCAAGTTCAAACTGTGCAGAACATACAGTCTGATCTTAGATCTGGTTTGGCCAAATACAGGCATGAAATTGAATTATCTGGAGTTTTTCTGCCAAACTAATAATCCGTTGTATTCATTTGACCCTTCAAAGGTTATTTAGCTTGGCTTTTTTCTAAGAAAACGCCAAGGTATTGTCATAGCTGTAGTAGTGTTGTCGTTATGCAGACGCTTAGATAATTTCTGACATTTTTGTCAAAGTAATAACTCAAATGAAATAAACATTTTCCTAAAAAATAGTACAACCACAGATCTGTTATGCTTTGTTTTAATACTGAACATGCTGTGGTTTGATACTGAATGTCAATCACCCTGTGTTTATCTTTTCAGTGTAAAAGTTGCCTCATTAACGTACAGTGCTGTAGAACAAGAGTTGTTTCCCCTTGCAACAAGAGCTTCGGAGTATTTAGACAGATTGTATCCTTCTGGTCGTCTTTCAGAGGTATGTAGATCACTTGTTATTCACATCGTAGACTGCTCAGAAAGTGAACTTTAGGAAAGACGATAATTACAAATTCTGAGTTATTTGACAAGAAGGTCTAGTAGCTGTTAAAACAGCATTAAACTACAATACATACAAACAAAGTCTAAAGATCATAATATATCATATAATTGTAGACCCAGATCAGGCTGTGCATTCTCTTCAGTTGGAGATTTTGATATATATTGTCCACTAAACTACCATATAGTGTATATTGTTGGTAACACAGTGCTGTACATTAATCCTTTACGAGTTAATCATTCAACATTTTTATGGCCCTGATGAAGAAGGCTTTTGAAATCATTATTGGGAAAGGAGAAAATGCTGGCAACCAGAACTTTCTCCAGTGCCTATCAAGTTTCATACCCTCTCAAAGACAAATCCTATCTGTTGAGCAAAAATTTGTTTTCAGAAAAAGTTTTCAGTAAAGACAAATGTTAAATTTTGTCATCCCAATTACTTCGTTACCTAATGACAAAATTTTAACGGGGACCAAATTGAAAGTATTTGCAGAAGACAAAATGGTGATTTTCTGTCTTTGATAAGGTAGAAAAAACAATGTGGGAGAAGGAGAAAATGCTGGTTACCAGCATATTTTCCTTATCCAAGAATGTTTTCAAAAGCAATCTCTTTCATGGCAAAGTTTGGATTGTATGATAAAGGATTCAGAGTTGACTAGGGACATTGAAAGTACTTGATGTGCTTGTGTACTTATCTGATATCTGAACTCTTTAGAAGGCTTGTTGCAAAAAAAGTGTGAGAACAACCCCTCAACTGTGTCCCCAAAGTTACCTTTGTAACCTGTTAATCGGTTTACCCTATTTTTTTTTTGGGTGGGGGGGGTGATATTTGATGAATATTGTCAGTTATTTTTTTTCCTACCTGTACTATTTATTGATTTAGCATTCTTGTTTTGAAAGTGTGTCATTATATTAAACTTGACCTTATTACATAATAATGCACAAAATAGTGATAAATTGCTGAGCTTTGAATATTCATCCATCCATACTAAGTGTGTGATTTATGATCTTTAACTTTCATTATAATATACCCCTGTCAAAAGATGTGAGGGTGTTCTGGCAAAAGGGGATTCAGTGCATCTCAGTGATACATTATACTAAGCAAGTCATCATGTAATTACATATCCACAAAATCCATTTTATGTAAAATCTGACTGAATCATGAGTTAGACTGGTCCTTTGACATGCAGAAAATTGACCAGTAGCAAAAAGTCTCGACTCAGCTTAGCCTGTACAGACTGTGTAGGCTAACTTGGTGCGATACTTTTTGCAGATGCATTAAACCGCCTTTCAAAGAGCATTTTCCATACTTATTCAGATATACTAGAATCAGTCTATATGTCTGTCATCTATTAGTAGGTCCACCTGTTCATCTGAGCACTTGCATATATGTATAATTTTGTCACAAGTCTGTCCCACAGTTTTGATGTCAGTTTATTCAGACTTTATACATCTGTTAAACAGAAACTGTAATTGTATGAGAAGATAATTGTGTTCCTTTTTTAGTATCTGCTTCAAACTATGGAAGAGAGTTATCAGCCCCTTACTCTTTACCAAAAGACAAAATTTATGACTTGTCTAAATTGAAAGCCTTTGTGGACAGCAACTTACAGGTGGCTCAAATGAAGGCAATTATCTTTAAAATGGTAGAGAACATGGTGGGAAAAGGAGAAAGTGCTGGCCACCAGCATTTTCTTCCTTTCCCACAATGTTTTCGAAAGCTTTCTTCTTGATTGTCGTTAGAAGTCGGGATTATGTGGTAAAGGTTTAACCAAGAAAGTTTTCCATATAAAGTATGCAAGATGAAAACATCTGTTATCTCTATCATAGCATTTTGACAAAGGTGTTTAGTCAGTCTCTGTGACATTTCTAATAATCTTTATTCTATATTTGTTTCATAAACTTAATTTCTTTTTCTTGAATCTTGCCAATATTTCATCCTTAAACTTTGAAATTTATTCCTCTGTATAACTGTGTCAAATATCATAATTCAGTTCTGTTTATTCTTCCAATTTTTTGTTGGGGTTAATTTATGATTTCTCCAATTGATATTCTGGTTTGTTGTGAAATAGATAAAGAAGTGAGACATACTAAGTATACTGGCACTTGAAGTTGGATAGCAGTGGCTATTTTTACCCTTGCACAGAACATTTTTTTAAAATTTCAAGACACTGGGGAAAAAAAGAGCAATTGTTTATGGCAAGCAAATGCTTTTTTCCTATAATGTCTTCTTCATTTTTAGCTCACCTGAGCACAAAGTGCTCAATGTGACCTTTTGTGATAGTGCTGTGTCTGTCGTACATCGTCTGTCATCCTTCGTGCATCGTCCAGGCGTCAACAATTACCTTGTGTGCTGTCTAGAAGCCACAATTTCAGTACAATATTCATGAAACTTGGTCAGAATGTTTGTCTTTCTAAAATGTCGGACAAGGTAGATATTTGATCATGTTGGGCGAAAAAATAGGTCACCAGTTCAAATCTTAGAAAAACCTTGTTTACAATCTAGAGGCCACATTTTCAGTCTGATACTCATGAAACCTGGTCAGAATGTTTGGTTGATGGTAACTGGGACAAATTAATTGGGTCACTTCAGGTCAAAAATCAGGTCACTGGGCCACAGCTTAGAAAAACTGTGTGTGTACCTTAGAGGCAACATTTTTAGTCCAATACTCATGAAAACTGGTCGGAATGTATGTCTTGGTGATATCTTGAACAGCTTTGAAATTGGGTCACTTCAGGTCAAAAACTAGGTCACTGAGCCAAATTTTAGAAAAACCTTGTGTGCATTTGAGAGGCCACATTTTCAACATGATACAAGTGAAACTTGGTCAGAATATATGTCTTAATGATATGTGGGACAAGTTTGAAATTGGGTCACTTTTAGGTCAAAAAGTAGGTCACTGTGCCAAATCTTAGAAAAACCTTGTGTGCATTCTGGAGGTCATATTTTCTGTCGTATACTCATGAAACCTAGTCAGAAAATTTGTCTTTATGGTATCTCAGACAACTTCTAAATTTGGTCACTTCAGGTTCAAAAGTAGGTCACTGTGCCAAATCTTAGAAGAACCTTGTGTGCACTCTGTGCACTCTGGAGGTCATATTTTCAGTCCGATACTTATGAAACCTAGTCAGATTGTTTTTCTTGATAATATCTTGGACAAGTTTGAAATTCGGTCACTTCAGGTTAAAAAGTAGGTCACTGTGCCACTGTGTTAGAAAAACCTAGAATGCACTCTAGAGGCCAAGTTTTCACTACTATACTTATGAAACCTGGTCAGAATGTTTGTCTTGATAATATCTTGGATGATTTCGAAATTGGGTCACTGCAGGTCAAAAGGTAGGTCACTTGGCCATATTTTAGAAAAACAGTGTGTGCACTTTAGAGAACTTATTTTCAGTATGTTTCTCATGAAACCAGGTCAGAATGTCGTGATGATATCTCATACAAGCTCAAAGTGGGGTCATATAGGATTAAAAAGTAGGTCATTGGGCCAAATCTTAGAAAATTCTTTTGTGCACTCTGAAGGCCACATTTTCAGTCTAATACACATGAAACCTAGTCAGAATATTTGTCTTGATGAAATCTCAGACAAGTTCAAAATTGGGTCATGTTGGGTAAAAAGTCGGTCACTCAGCCAAATCTTAGAAAAATCTTGTGTGCACTCTAGAGGCCATATTTTTAATCTGATACTCATGAAGCCTGGTGAGAATATTTTTCTTCATGATGTCTCAGACATGTTCAAAATTGGGTGATGTCTGGTTAAAAGTTGGTCACTGGGCCATATTTTAGGAAAACCTTGTATGCACTCTAGAGGCCTTATTTTCAGTCTGATGCTCATGAAACCTGGTCAGAATGTTTGTCTTGATGATATTTCTGACAAGTTTAAAGTTTGGTCACTTTCAGTCAAAAAATAGGTCACTGGGGTAAATCTAGAGGCCACTTTTGCGGTCTGATACTCATTAAACTTGGTCAGAATATTTGACTTGATAGTATCTCAGCCAAGTCTGAAATTGGGTCATGTCTGGTAAAAAAGTAGGTCACCTGGTTAAATCTTAGAAAAACCTTGTATGCACTCATGAGGCAACATTTTCAGCCTGATACTCATTAAACTTTGTTAGAATATTTTCTTTTGATGAAAGTCAGTCAGTGGCCCATATCTTAAAAAACATTGTGTGCACTCTAGAGGGCATATTTTCAGTCTGATACTCTTAAAACTTGGTTTGTCTTCATGATATCTTGAATGATTTTGAAATTGGGTCATATAGTGTCAAAAAGTAGGTCACAGGGCTAAATCCTAGAACAAATCTTTTGTGCAGTCAAGAGGCCATATTTTCAGCCTGATACCCATAAATACATGGTCAGAATAATTTTCTTGATGATATATTGGACAAAAAATAGGTCACTAACACTCAATTGTTTCACATCATAACAACCAGGATCTCTTCAACTTAATCTATCCTAGATGACTTTACTTTGGTGAGTGCTTTAGGGCCAATGGCCCTCTTGTTTAAAAGTTAGGGGTAAACCTTTTTCTGGTGGCAACCTCTATTTGGCAAGACTTCGGGTGCCCACAGGAAGCAATTATGTTGAAATGCATGCAGCTGAATAAAGCAAACACCTGTCTTTACCCTTTACTTGATGACAAAAATTTTAGACTGTTCAAAATTGAAAGCATTTGCAGGAGACAAATGTAACTAAAAAATTGAAAACTGCTATAGGAAAAATAGAAAAACCTTGTGGAAAAAGGGAGAAAATGCTGGTTACCAACATTTGTTTCCTTTCCCAGAATGTTTTCAAAAGCTTTCTCTCACTATACAGAAATAAATGTCTTAATGTTTATGTCTTTGCCTCAAACAGCTTCTGAAAACCTGGGAAAAGGAACAATTGCTTGTGACAAGTAACTTCTGCTTTTCCAACAGTGTTTTTCTTTTAAAATGATTGACATTTAAGTAGCAACTTTCACATGAAAATGTAAAAAAATAGTATGTGAAAAAGGATGATATTTTGCGAAGAAGAGCAGAGAACTGGTTTGTTACAATCTCTCTCTCTCTCTCTCTCTCTCCCCCCGCCCCCCCCCCCTTTACAACACAATCCCATCTTTAAGTCACCCTGAGAAAGAAGTCTTTTGAAAACATTGTCACAAAATAAAAAGTTGCTGGTAACCAACATTTTCTCCTTTTCTCACAACATTTCTACCACTTTGAATTTTTCTCTCACATTTAAATTGTTGTCTATAAATGCTTTCAATTTTGGCTGGTCTAAGATTTTGTGGTTTGGTAAAGAGGTTAAAAAGCTGTCAATTGCAGAGTAGTACAAAGTTATGGGTGACCTTTGATTAGTGATAAATTGCACTGGTATTCTTTATCCCTGTCCTATCATTGCATGCTGTCCCTATAGTTTAACCTTTCCCTTTTTGTCAACTTAGGGTTGCACGCCCACTGCAGAAAATTATGAGACTAACAATTTTAGTACCCAATGCAAAAATAGAGGCTATTTTGGGTAGCATAGATCAAGATCAGACTGGAGAATTATTCATACTTTTATTGACTCATGTAAACATACTTTACTGGCAACAAAAATTTAGACGTCGATATTGGAAGCATTTGTGATTCTCAGGGCAACAAATTTAGTGTTGCCTAAATGATGCCTAAATGATGATGTTTGTCTTTAATGAGGTTCAGAAACATTGTGGGGAAAGAGGGAAAATGCAAGTGAACAATGTTTTCTCTATTTCCCACAATATTTTGAAAAGGTTTATTCTTCGAGTGTAGTTTTAATACTGGTTCGGAAGTTGAAAGTTTAAATAAATAAAAGTTGAAAACATTGGGACAAAAATTATGGAGAAATTGCTCAGCATGAGTTTTTCCCCTTTTGTCACAATGTTTATTAATAATGCCTCTTTATGCACATGCTTGATTCTTTGTCAGTATTTTCCTCCTTTTTCTTACCTGTTTTATAATTTTGGAAGAGTTAACACTTTACCACTCAATCCCATGGTTTAACAATTCTGATGAAGAGGGCTATTGAAAACATTGTCAGAAAAGGGGAAAATGACGGTAACAAGCATTTTCTACTTTTTCCATGATGTTTCATAACCTCTCAAGGTCAAGTCCCATTATTTAAGTCATTGAGTCATAATTATCAATCTCTGAATTCATGCAAACAAGATTTGAACTTTGTCTTGTTGTAAAGGATGAAGTGTTTACCACAAGACAAATAATGTAGACTTATACAAATTGAAATTATCTGCAGACGACAATTAAAATGTGGCTTAAATGATGGACTTTGTCTTATTTATCCCTTTTCCACAATGTTTTCAAAATTCTTCTTCCTCAGGGTAGTTAAAACTTGGGATTGTGTGGTAAAGGGTGAAATGGCTGCTTATCAGCAGCTTTCTGATTTAGAAAGAGTTCAATCTCTGGAACCTTTATCTTTTTTTCTCTCTCTCTCCTTTGTATTTAGTTGGAGGACCGAAGCGTTGAATCACATCAGGTTTAAACTCATGTTCTTGATTTAGTACCATACAAAACTATTGTAATGCGTAGTCAGTAATAGTTTTACAAAACTTAACGCCTATCTACTCGTAACGATACACATGTGAATTTTTATGGCTCTCCCGCATACAGCTTTTGAAGTAAAAATTAATATGAAAAAAGGAGCAGTTTGTTTTTGTCCAGACCACATGCGCCACATCTTCAGCTTGATGTTTGTGCATGTATGTTTGTGTGGTTGTGTGCGTATGTCCAGATGTGTACAAGCCATAATTTCTATATTTATGATAGATTTCAAAATAATTTATATGCCACAATCCATTTCCTTCATGAGAAGAAGAGCTGTTTATCCTTTCTGTGGGTAGGTCCAAGGTCAAGGTCACAATGAGAGGACAAATGATAAAATTGTAACAAATACAGTTTGTCTGAGCAATAAGTTGTATGTATGGATAGAAAAAAATTGGCACAATTGTTTTTGATATGTAGAAGTGAAATTTGTTCCAATTTTTTCAGATAGGTCCAAGGTCAAGGTCACACTTAAAGGTCAAATTATAGAATGATCATAACAGATCTTGTCCAAGCCATAGCTTATACATTTATTGATGGATTTCAAAGAATTTCAAAGCTTGCCCAATCGTTCTCCTTCATTAGTAGATGTGCCATTTAAAACATTTGTTCAGGTAGGTCCAATGTCAAGGTCACACTTGATGGTCAAATGATAAGATTTTTAACTATTTTTCTGTTGATTGAGCAGTAAGTGTCTGAATTATTTACTTCAGCAGTTTCAAGGTCAAAGTTTAAGGTCATACACAGAGCTTGTACTAATTCATAAAATGGAAATGCTCCTGTCCTCATGAGAATTTGAAAACAAAGGGATTTGAAATAAGATATACATACATTGAGTGATTGGTTATTTTTTCCCAAGTGCAGCTAATGAAGTTCTTCCTTATTTCTCCTATTGGCAGGCTCGACATGTTGTCATTGGCAGTTTTCTACTGAACAAGTAATTGCTCCCTTTTACCACCATGTTTTTTGTGTCATTTGGGAAATTGATTAAAAAAGTTTGTGGTAGTAACCAGCATATTCTTTTATCAGTATATTTTCTACCCTTACAAATACAATCCTATCGTTGAGCAGCACTTAATCTGACACCTGACCATAATTTTAATACAAAAAGGTCCAAAATTCAATCATCACTAAAGGGATAACTCTTCATACCATATTCACAATATTTTAGACTTATCCAGTGTGAAAACATTTGCCAATGAAAGCTGTTGCTTAAAAGATGAGATTTGCTTTTGAAAGTGGTAAAAACATTGTTAAAAAAAAAAAAGTAGAAAAATCTGGTAAACACAGTCATACTCTCTTTTTTTCATTTGTTCTTCCCTTTTAGGACAAATTCTTATTTGAATCCTATACCAGACAACAAACTTGATCTTTTTTCCTCCTAATTTTAAGCATTTGCAGACCACAAATCAAACTTAGCTCAAATAACGGTATTTGTATTATAAAGGGTAACAAACATTGTGGGAAAAGTTGAAATGAGAATAGACAGGAGATGTTTTTCAAGAGTATATATCAGGGAAACTATTCCAAGCTATGACTGTTACAATAGTTTCGTATGGAAAGTTTGTTGTTGTGTGGTTTAAGTTATCTGCCCTTGAATGCATTTATTTCTGGTGTTGATAAGATTATTTTCAGTTGATTCATATCCTTTTATGTGTGTGTGTTTATGAGTCATACCTAGATTTCAGCCAATTTTTGTGTCATGAGATATTTTAGTTTGCAAGTCATATTTAAATTTGAAACTGGGTCATGTTGGGTAAAAAATTTGTCCACAAGGTCAAACTGTTGGAGGTCCTTGATTTTACTGGGGAAGCCTCAATCTTGATTTTACTGGGGAAGCCTCAATCTAACTTACCTTCATAAGTTTATATATTTAAACTTGCTGAGGTAATTAGGTCAAGTTAAAAGTCCACTAGTGGCCAAAAGTAAACAATTGGAGGGTCCAGATGCAGACAAATTTTATTCCATACCATTTTAATCGTGGATATTATATTACTGTGTTACAGTATGTTCTGTCAGAGATCTAGATGTTGGCAGAAAAATGAATCCTAAAACTGGAATAAATGTTGGCAACTTGACAGACTGTACTGCAACACATTGTCAGACTCGTAATAATGTTCATACTTTTAAATGAAATTTGCCTGCATTTTGACTTCTAAATTATTTACTTTTGGCAGCTAGTTGACCTTTGGTGATTATTTTTGTTATGACTCTAGAGGCCAGACTTTTCATCCTGTCTACAGGAAACTTGTCATGATTTTGCATCTAAGATTCATGTAGTTTTGCTAAGTTTGAAACTTGACTGTTTGGGTTCCATTATTATGTCAATACTATAGGTAAATCATTTTTGTCTTCAGTGCTCATGAATACTCCACCAAATGTTGTTAAGGTTTAGGCATTTAATTAATTTCTATACTCAAATAAATCCATATAGAGAAAAATATACCTGTATACACATAGAAAAAAAGTAGTGCATGAAAGTAGCTTGTATACTTAGAGATTGATATAAAACTTGAGATGATATTACTGGCAATGTAGATCTAAATAGGCTACATAGCACATACTGTTTATGGCCCAATTATGGTACCTTTTTAAATTAATATTTAGTCCTAAATTCAAAGACCCGACATGATTGGTACTAAAGTCTTATATGAGTTTAGAAGTCAGATCAGTAAGAATAGTAAACAGAAAAGTGGTCCAGCCTTGAAATTGCATTACCATATGTTTTGTGAGAGAAAGAAAGCTTTGACCTGTTTTTGGTGACTAAAATACTGTAGATGTTACATAACTTAAAATATATCTTGTACATTGAATATAGTGCTGTGATATATACCTGTATGTAATTTATACATCATTGCAACGATAATTTTTGCAGTATTAAGTTTTTGTCATATACAAAGCATAGATATGTGACATCTGATGTGCAGCAATTGTTCTTTAGTACTTGGTCATTGCTTGTGAAACTTTAATACTTAACCATAGCATAAAGTGCGTAAGGTGAGCTTTTGTGACCATGCTGTGTCAGGTGTCTGGCGTGTGTAGTGCAGTCATCAATATCATTTGTCTTAATGATATATTAGACAAGGTCAATATTTGGTCATTTTGGGTCAAAAAGTAGGTCACTTGACCAAATCATGGAAAAATATTGTATGCAGTCTAGAGGTCACATTTACAGTCTGATACCCATGAAACATTGTCAGAATGTTTGTCTTTGTGATATCTTTGACAAATTGAAAAATATGTCAAGTTGGTCAAAAAGCGGTCACTTACACTTATGTGTTTTATATCATCACAACCAGGATTTTTTCAGCTTTATCAATCCTAGATGACCTTAATCAGGTGAGGGCTTTACCCTAATGGACCTCTTGTTTGTGCTCAACATCAGCCGAGCATGAAATTTCACTATTAGATAAATCTTGTTACACTTTAAACTTCCTCTCCCAATGAATTTGGTGGGGGAATATATTTGAATCAGATTGTCTGTCCATCTTTTCATCTGTCTGTCAGTAGATGCAGTTTTGTAACCTCTTCTATTCCTACAGTCCTCAACCAATTTTTGATTAGGCATTGTTACCATTCAAACTTGTGCACTTGCTATATTTAGTATGACTATGATAGATGGACTAATTTAGATTTATTCCTGGTCCAGTGATGAGGTGGACAGTGGGGGAGGGGGGTATTTGTTGGCTTTGTGACATTTTTAGTTTGAATCATCTGAATAAACAAATCTAAACTATCAGAGCTTTTCTTCTTCTATTCTTTTTTTAAGCTCAGTTTGAGTCCTGTATAGCTTAATCATTTGACTGTTATTATATATTAAACCCTTTCCCAGACAACAAGTTGAAGGCCCTTCCAAACTGAAAGTGATTGCAAAGAACAAATCCTAAAGCGGTACAAATGATTTGCTGTTCTTTGACAGGACAAAAATGTTATTGTAAAGGGAAAAAATGATAAATACCCGGTACTAGTATTTTATCACTTGTCATCGCATCTTCAACATGAACACAAGCCTCAGGCAAAGGATCCACAAGCATAGTTATGGCAGTCTAAATTGGTCTTGTGGCAATACCTGGCAGCTTTTCTTTTCTGTTCCGCGAGAATCGGCCTTCAGCGTCGCGAAATTGCATGACAACATCACCGGAAGTGTCCGAAAAATTCGTAATTTTTTGTATTTATTTTTTATCAGTCACATTAATCGACAACACAACTATAAAAATCTTATATCATTAATAAAGTACCATTTTATATTTAAAAAAAGGCGATAAATAGTTTAATCATGCAATGTCCGGCAGTTGACGTGAATGCCCGACAGTTCTCCGTAGCCAGGGATCGTATATACGATCCCTGCCGTAGCTTACCGATGCAATCTGATTGTTGTACGTAAAATACCGATATTGACCGACATTGGCCGATGTTTCACGATCCCATTACAGTTGGGCAACCTTAAGTTTGTACCTAAAAGGCATGGTTTTAAAATATCTTTGGTGGTTAACGTTTAATTCCCAACATTACAATCAATTATTTCGATATATAGATATTCATTCCGAATCAAATGGAGTAGCGCGCAAACATGGGATGAACAAGCCATGGGACGAACTGGTTTTTGAACGAAAAAGCCCAGGACCAAGCGATCAGTAGACAAATTCAGTATCACTGCGCCAATAGAAGGCTATGAGTGAAGCTATTTTCAATAAAAAATTAGTATTTCCTTTATCGATGGCCTCATCCAGTGTATTTTAACATGCCATTTCCAATAACATATATGAGTGCTACCGAAAAACTCATTTGTTTGAGAAAAATTGCGTTAATTTGGGTTTATTTCCTTCGGCTTTGGACAAAACACAATACATGGTCTTCAAAATTCAATCTTGAACTCATAGTGGTATTGTCTTCGACAAATACCACAAAAATGATAAATACCCGGTACTAGTATTTTCTCCTTTTCCTACAATGTTTTCAAAGGTCCTCATCCTCATGGTCTTTAAAACAAAGGATTGTTTGGCATGTATATTTATGTATTATGTATATGTTTGGTATGTATATTTATGTATACATGTACTTATATACATGTGTAGTTATATACAGCTTCAGTTGTCATGGAATGAATGTCCTGATGAACGCTCCACAAAACAATTATGTGTTTCAATGACCCTGTGGAGATAGGCTTTTGAAAACATTGTGTGAACAGGAGACATTTTCTCATGTTCACACAATGTTTTCTACTCTTTTCAATACAAATCCTGTGATTCACAATATATCTGTCATCTGAAAATGTTTCAATCTGGGCAAAGTTAGAAATGTTATAGAATTAGAGAGCTTGTTAACCTTTTACCAAACAATCTCAACTTTCAACGACCCTGAAGGAAAAGCTTTTTAAAACATTGTTGAAAAAGGAGAAAAATCTGGTGAAAAACATGTTTTCCTTTTCCCACAATGCTTTCTACCTTGAAAACAAATCCCATCATTTGAGCCAAGCTGAAAATGTTGTCCACAAATGCCTTCAATTTGGACCACCCTAAATTTTTGTCTTTTAGTAAAGAGTTAAAGAAATATGAAATACATGTACTTAACTATATTGTGTATTGCAAAGAAATATCACATACTTAGGTGTTACCGTTTAGTGTATTGCTAGAATAGATGTTATTAGATATTGTTGCATTGTGTGACCATCATTTCACCTATAGACCTGCGCACATCCTGAGCGTCTTGATTCACAGTAATTTACTATAGTTCTTTATCAGGTTTCAAAGTTTCAGACTTGTCGAAATAGAAAGCATTTGCAGACGACTAGTTAAATATGTGTCAAATAATGGTTTTTGTCTGTAATAGGGTAGAAAATATGGTGTAAAAAGTAGAAACTGCTCATTATCAGCATTTTCTCCTTTTCCTAAGATGTATTCAAAAGCCTTTTATCTTGGAGTTGTGTCGTTAAAGGTTAACTGTTTATCAGTGGAGAACTTTTTGTTTACCCAAAAGGAAAGCATTTGCAGATGAAAGGTTAAATGAGACTTGTGATGAGACTTTTTGTCAAAGATGTAGGAAGAATTTTTGGGAACAGGAAAATATGCTGGTGACCAGCATTTTGTCCTCTTCCCACAATGTTTTCAAAAGCCTTTTTTCATTTTGGTTATTAAACGGTAAAATTTAGAACTGTAGTTGAAATTGATTCTTTAATTCACTTTTTCTTTTTTTTTTGTTGGAAAACTTTAATGAGAAAAGGAGAAAATGCTCGTATCCAGCATTTTCTGCTTTTCTCAAAATGTTTTCTACCTTATTAAAGACAAATCATCATTCGAGCAACAATTAATTTGTCGTTTGCAAATGCTTTCAATTTGGTTAAGTCCAAAATTTGTTGTTTGGTAAAGCTTTAAGGCTGATGTAAGCATTTGCATTTTCCATGTGCATTATTGTCATTGTCACTTAATATTACATTAAGTTCACCTTCATTTGTCATTTAACAATAGTTGCCTGGTAGTTCTGTAACTCTGTACCAAACTACAAAATTTTACACTCTTCCAAATTGAAAGCATTTGCAGACGTCAATTATACAGTATCTCAATTGATGAGACATATCTTCACACAAGATGAAAACATTATGAGGAAATGTCAAAATGTGGGTTACCTGCATTTTCTCCTTTCCCAAGTCATTTTCAAAAGCCTTTTTCCTAAGGAATGTTTAGGGATGTTTGATGGAGGGTTAAGCAATAAGCACAGGTGAAGCTGCTTTTGGTGCAGTATTGATCTTGTATGGATATTAAATTCTTAAAGCATTATAAAAAATTTAGGCTCCTACAAAGATATTTGAAGGACAAAAATTTAGACTTGTCCAAACCGAAAGCATTTGTAGACGACAATTTACATTGGCTAAAATGATGGAATTTACTTTGACAGGATAGAAAACATTGAAGGAAAAGGAGAAAATGATGGTTATGAGCATTTTGTCCTTTTCCCATGTTTTCAAAAGACACCTTTCTTAGAGTCGTTAAAACTTGGATTGTTTGGTAAAATCATAATTATAGCGAAGTTGTTGGTTAACCACATAATGATTTTGATGTATAGATATTTTGATACACCCACTTGAACCCTATTGGCAAGCAAAGAGCAATTTTGTTATTTGTCATGATATTTTCCTAACCCTCTTTACATTGAGACCAAAATTGTTGATAACTTTTATATTTTAAGAAAGCTATCTATTGTATTTTAAAGACTATAGGTTATGAAATCTTGTAAGAAAACTTGAACTGCTGCAGGGTCTTGTAATACATTATTGTTATACTCAAATTTCTGGTACCTCCCGCTGCATTATTTTCCCAAGGACTTATCTTTTCCAGACATTACCCAAAATTGACTGACATTTTTGAGTTACTTTGTGTCGTCATAGTCAAAATTTCACTGAAGTTCAATGTCACTGTTTTTCTGTTTCAGCCCACCTTACGCAGTCAAGTGATAGACTTTGTACACAGTGTGAGAACATTAACCAATGAAACTAGTTTGTTCATGTCTGAAAAGGCTTCCACTTTGGTGAGTATATGTAGTATTCATAGCATGTCTGATTGACAACATTTACCAGACAATCCTGTCTTTTAACTTTTTACCAGACGACAAAATATTAGACTTGTTCAAATTGAGACCATTTGCAGACGATAATTTAAATGCAACTCAAATGAATGATTGGTCTGTGTACCAGTATTTTCTCCTTTTCCCCTAATGTTTCAAAAAGCTTCCTCCCCTAAGTCATTAGGAGTCGGGATTGTGTGGAAAAGGGTTAAAGACCCTGAGGAAAAAGGCAACTGAGAACATTGTGGGAAAAACTGAAAGTACTGGTTACCAGCATTTTCTGTTTTTTCACAATGTTTACAACCCTGTCAAAAATAATTCCTTTGATAGTATTCTCAGAAATTTTTTGTCTGCAAATATTTATACTCCCCACAACGAAGTGGAGGGGGGTATACTGGAATCGCCATGGCTGTCTGTCTGTCCATCCGTAGACACAAATTTGTCCGGCGAAATACTCTGACAGTTTTTCAGGTACTGAACTCAAATTTGCACACAGTGTTCTTATATATATGAAGTTGTGCATGTGCAATTTTCATGACCCTGGTGCGATTTGTTGCAGAATTATCTCCCCTTGAACTTTTTTCAACTTTTACTTTTGTACTAAACCATTCTGCTTTCTGTGACAAAGACCTGTTTTGTGACAAGGAGCTGGTGGGGGGTATTGATCATGTTCAGTGATAGCTCTAGTTCCAGTTGATTTGTTTGGTTGTTTGTATTGGAGTTGAATGCCGTTTTAACAACTTAGGGTCATATCATGGCGGTCAGTGTTTCTATACATGATGCATTATATCAACCAAGTAACCATTTAATGATTGAATAATAAAATTCATTTTGTCTAACAACAGGCTGAAACCCTAGGTAGAATGGTCCTTGGACATGCAGAAAATTTACTAAAAGCAAAAAGGTTTTGACCATGGGCAGCCAACACAGACTGCATGGGCTGACCTTGGTCAGTACTTTTTGCAGATGCCATTAAACCCCATTTTTGGAGAACGTGACTCATAGATATGTGATAAAATAACATGTTGGTGTTGGTTTCACTTCCCTCTCATTCAGAGGCTGCGGTTAGATTTAGAAGAAAAACTCAGTCATTCCATATCACAGCTGGAAGAAGAGATTAAACATGTGACGGAAGCATGTAGTATTCCTTCTACACCAGTGTCTCAGGGAGAGGTAGTATATTTTAGCTTTAGTTCTTTACTAAACAAAAAGTGTTGGACTAGTCCAAATATAAAGCATTTGAAGAAAACAAAATGTTAGACTTTTCCAAATTGAAAGCATTTCCAGACGACGGAATTTTAGACCAGTCAAAATTCAAAGCATGTGCAGACCACAAATTAAATGTGGCACAACGGATGATTTCTCTTCTTGATAGGGTAGAAAACATTGTGGGAAAAGGTGAAAATGCTGGTTGCCAGCATTTTCTCCTTTTTCCACAATGTTTTCAAAAGCCTTTTTTATTTCTTTGTTTGGTAAAGGGATATCAGCTTTAGCTTTATACAAAATGACCAAAATGTTAGACTTGTCGAAATTGAAAGTATTTGCAGATGACAAAATAAATCTTATTCAAAAAGTGAATTTTGTTTTGGGAAGTGTAGAAGCATTGTGGAGAAAGGACTTCTAGCATTTTCTGCTTTTCTGACAGTGCTTTCAAAAGCTTTCTTTCTCTGGGTCGTTAAAAGTTGGGATTATGTGGTAAAGGGTTAAATCTCAAGTATTATTGTGGCAAAAAAAGTCAGGACGAAACCCATCCTGTATCATCCTGCTAGGTGTATAGCACCGTCACAAGGGACCCTGGTTTAATGGCTCATCCGAAAGACTATTAGTAATTTTAGATGGCCAAAAGCTTTCTTTCTCTGGGTCGTTAAAAGTTGGGATTATGTGGTAAAGGGTTAAATCTCAAGTATTATTGTGGCAAAAAAAGTCAGGACGAAACCCATCCTGTATCATCCTGCTAGGTGTATAGCACCGTCACAAGGGACCCTGGTTTAATGGCTCATCCGAAAGACTATTAGTAATTTTAGATGGCCAGCCGTGGGAATCAAACCCACACCCTCAACTGACCTGAAACTTGACGTTTACGAGTCCTACCACCTGAGCTATGCGGGCTGGCTAGATTATAAGCTCTAACCACCATACCATATCTAAATCACTGTTGAAAATAATGGTAACTTTTTGCTAGAAGAATGCGAGATTTTAGACTCGTCCATATTCAAGGCATTTGCAGACATCAACTTGATAATAGCAAAAATGATGGGATTTGTCTTTGATAGGGTATAAAAAATTGTGGCAAAAGGAGAAAATGCAGGTAACTCCAATTTTCTCCTTTTCTAACATTGTTATCATAAGCCCTTCTCATTAGAACTATTGAAACATTAGACTGTTTTTTTAAAAGTTTAACGCATGTTAAGACTGTCTGGCTAAAGAAGAAATTGCTTGATTTAGGCCATTTCTCCATATGCCATGATGTTTTTGGAAAAAAAATCTGCTGCAAGATGGAATTGATAGATTGATTGTTTGGTGTTATACACTATTTTCAACATTATTTTGGTAATATTCTTGTTGCCAGTACCACTATCCATGCTTCCCTTGAGGTTCTGTTAACTGATATTAGCACAATATTCTTCCCAAGCAACTGGCTGCTTTCCCACCTTATGACATAACCATTGCGAAGCATTGATCAGTGGTGAGAGAGGAATGAATCCTGTAACAGTGACTATCATCAATCCTCAGAAAGAAAATTTGCAGAGCCAGTGACTCAAACCAGTTTTTATGTCCTGTACTCTACCTACTGAGGTACCAGGGCTCAACCTGCAAGATAGTCACAACTCTGCTGGGAGAGGATACGCTAAACCTGTATTAGATAACAACAAAATTAGAGACTTGTCCTAATTGAAAACATAAGCAGATGACATGATTTTGCTAAGATTATTGAGTTGATCCTTGAAAAGAGTAGAAAAAATTGTGGGAAATGGAAAAATTTTTGTTACCAGCATTTTTTCTAATCCCACAATGTTTTCAAAAACCTCCTTTCTCAGAGCAGAGAACTCTAAACTCAGGATTGATGGCACAGGATTAACTGTGATGCATCATGAACTTTGAGAGAAAGCAGCCCTTAACTCCTTCCCGAATACCATTTTAGACTTCTGAATTTAAAACATCTGCAACCAACAAATTCAAAATTGGTTTATATAAACTAAAGTTCTATGATACAGTAATAAACATTGTAGGAAAAGGAGAAAATGCTGGTTAGCAGCATTTTCTCCTTTGTCCACCATATTTTCAAAAGCCTTTCTGGTGAGGAGTCATTAAAACTAGGGATTATGTGGGCAAGGGTGAACTATGCAATAAAGAAAATTTTAATGTAATTGAATTCTATTTTTCCTGTTTCAGTTGTTGACTTATGAGATGAAACAGCGACCCAAGCAAGGCAAATTAAAACAGGTTGTAAGCAAACTGAAGGGCAAAGGGAAAGATAAGGAGAAAATGTTCATTCCTTTAAGTAAGAATGTTTGAGTACATATGAACCGTGCCATGGCAAAAGGGGGCTTGATGCATCTCCTTGATGCATTATACAAAGCAAGCCATTCCATACTTATTGATCCATAATAGCCACTTATTTTTACAATTGCCATTATCATGAGGTAGACTGGTCCTTGGACATACAGAAAAGTGACCCGTAGTGAAAAGTTACGGCCCAAATCAGCCTGCGTGGATTACGCAGGCTGAACTTGGTTGATACTGTTTACAGATATACTAAGCCTCCTTTTCACAGAGCATGGCTCATATTATGTTAAACTATCTTGTATCATTTCTGAATCAACATTATGTGAATTTTGAAGAAAAGCTATATAATGATAATTTGACACTCGGCCCTTTTAAAGATTCTGGCTGCACAGATTTTATTGTCCATGGTATTTCAAAATATGATCATTAATTATTTACATGGGCTGAATTTTGTTACTTATTGTAGCTTATTTAACAATTAATTTTGTATTGGATACCGATTTTTAAACCAAGTAACAATAATACAGTACCTGCAGAAAACTTTTTTGTCTTGTTGCAGAAACTTTTATATTCATTGTGACAAAGAAAAGGGTTGTAGTGGGCAACATCCCTATTTACCACAGTGATTTCAGATATATTCTTGTCTTTTATTTTTATGCCCCCCTTCAACGAAGTGGGGGTATATTGCTTTGCACTTGTCGGTCGGTCAGTCCGTCCGTCGGTTGGTCGGTAGACCTTACCTTGTCCGGATAATAACTAGACACAGAATTGACCTAGGCTTGTCAAATTTGGCACAGACATGCGTCTCGGAGTGTAGATGATCCCTATTGATTTTGAGGTCAATCGGTCAAATGTCAAGGTCACAGTGACCGTCAACATGTTGATATATAGACCAAACCTTGTCCGGATGATAACTAGACACAGAATTGACCTAGGTTCGTCAAATTTGGCACAGACATGCGTCTCGGAGTGTAGATGATCCCTATTGATTTTGAGGTCAATCGGTCAAATGTCAAGGTCACAGTGACCGTCAACATGTTGATATATAGACCAATCCTTGTCTGGATGATAACTAGACACAGAATTGACCTAAGTTCGTCAAATTTGGCACAGACATTTGTCTCAGAGTGTAGATGATCCCTATTGATTTTGAGATTAATCCATCAAAGATCAAGGTCACAGTGGCCTTCAACTTAATGATACATAGACTAAACCTTGTCTGGATGATAACTAGACACTGAATTGACATAGGTTCTTCAAATTCTGTACAGATATTCATCTCTGAGTGTAAATGGTCCCTATCGATTTTGAGATTAATCCATCAAAGGTCAAGGTCACAGTGACCTTCAACTTAATGATATATAGACCAAACCTTGTCCAGATGATAACTACACACAGAATTGACCTAGGTCCTTCAAGTTCTGTACAGATATTCATCTTGGAGTGTAAATGATCCCTATCGATTTTAAGGTTAATCCGTGAAAGGTCAATGTCACAGTGACCACCAGATGATTCAGGGCCCGCGCTGCCGTTCGCCACTTGAGCCATTTGCTAAAAAAAAATTAAAGTGTCTCAAAAATCATCATATGTAGCTCAACTTGTGGCTCCAACATTTTATTCGCGTATTATCGGGGACGTAGTAAGCATCGAAGTCGACTGGGAAAAAGCGGAAGTCGAACGCACGTGCCTAGAAGAAAATCAATAACCCAATCTGTGTATCGGCGACTGTTTACAGTCTTGTATGTATACACAGGGCGGTGTGTATAATTATGCGAACTGTTGACAGATTATCACGTTTAATAATTGAAGTGGGCTATAAATCAAAAAGATGACATCGGTATTTCCCAATCAATTCTTTTGATATCAGTTTATGAACTGTGCCACTTCCTGTATCAATGTGGCAGTAGGGGGGCATGACTGTTTTACAAACAGACATCTTGTAATTCATAATGATTTATCCATGATTTATGAAGATCTCTGTCAAATCTGCCTCAGATAACGTTCAGGATTAAGCCCTCTATCAAAACACTTTTGACAACTCTCACATAAAAGCATTTGAAAACATGGTGGAAAAAGGAGAAAATGCTGTTTACTAGCTTTTTAGCTCACCTGAGCACGAAGTACTCAAGGTTAGCATTTTTTATCGTGCGGTGTCTTTCGTTTGAACGAATTTGAAAATGGGTCTTGTCGGGTCAAAAACTAGGTTACGAGGTCAAATCTTTAAAACACTGTGTACACCTTAGAGGCCACATTTTCAGTTCAGTACTCTTGAAACTTGGTCAGAATCTTTGTCTTTATGATATCTTGGATGAGTTTAAAAATGGGTCATGTCAAGTCAAACACTAGGTCACTAGGTCAAATCTTTGAAAACCTTGTGCACACTCTAGAGGCCACATTTTCAGTCCAGTACTCTTGAACCTTGGTCAGAATGTTTTTTTTTGATGATACTGGGATGAGTTTGAAAATGGGTCACTTCGGGTCAAAAACAAGGTCACTAGGTCAAATCTTAGAAAACCATTGTGTACACTCTAGAGGCCATATATTTCAGTCAAATACTCATGAAAGTTTGGCTTGTTGATGTTTTGGACAAGTTTCAAAATGGGACACGTTGAATGAAAAACTAAGTCACCTTGTCAAATCTTTGAAAACCTTGTGTACACTCTAGAGTTCACATTTTCAACCCAATGCTTATGAAAGTTTGTCAGAATATTTGTCTTGATGATATCTCGGATGAGTATTATAATGAGTCATGTCAGGTCAAAATTTAGGTCACTGTGTCAAATCTTACAAAAACCTTGTGGCCACATTTTTAGTCCAATACTCATGAAAGTTGGTCAAACAATTGTCTTGATGATGTATCACATGAAGTTGAAATTGGGTCACATCAGGTCAAAACTAGGTCACCAGGTCAAATCTTTAAAATAGCTTGTATACACTTTAGAGGCAACATTTTCTGTCCAATACTTACGAAAATTAGAATGGTTTTCTTGATGATAATTAAGATGAGAGTGAAAATGGGTCACACTGGGTTAAAAACAAGGTGGCCATGTCAAATCTTTGAAAAACCTTCTGCACACTTTAGAGGCCACATTTTTTGTCCAATACTCATGAAAGATGGTCAGAATCTTTTTTTTGATAATACCTACTATGGGAAAATAGGCTTTCTTGGGCTAAATTGTGGGTCACTGAGACTAATTCTAGAAAAAGCTTGTATACAGGCTAAAGGCCAAATTTTCAGTCCAATACTTATGAAAGCTTGTTAGAATGTTTTTCATAATATCTCAGAAGATATTGAATATGGGTCATTTTTGGTCAAAAGGCTCAGGTGAGAGATTTCAGGGCCATCATGGCCCTCTTGTTCTCCTTTCCCTCAATATTTTCTACCTTTTTAAATTTAAATCCTATCATTTATGCCCTTTATAATTTGTAATCTGCAAAAGCTTGTGAATGAACAAGTCTAGAATCTGCTCATCTAGCAAATATTGAGTGAAATGTTGATGTCTCTGATACAAATCAATACAAAATTGATGGATATCTTTCAGTGTACAATGTGTATAGTTGGACAACAGATGATGTTGGTCAGTGGCTGGACAATCTATCCCTCTCAGAGTACAAAGAGTCTTTTATAGGCCATGAAATCCGAGGTACAGAGTTATTGTCCCTGGACAAGACTGACCTGCAGGTAAAGGAATAAATCTGTTACCATGCATATACAGTTGAGTCATGCTTTGTGAAAAGGGGGCTTAATGCATCCTTGCATAATGGGGCAAAACTTTCCGCTTTCTATCAATTTTCTGTATCTCAAAGGACCAGTCTACCTCTTTCTTTCGTTTGGTAGACAAAATTTATTTTTATGGATCCATAATTATGTGATGTCTTGCTTGGTATAATGTATTACGGAGATGCATTAAGCCCCCTTTTGCCAGAGCATGGCTCAGTTATAGTTAACATTGTGCCAAATCAACTACTACAAGGTTTTAGAGATATTCAGGTGTATCATTCGTTTCAACGTTACATGGGAGTGTTTGTTCAGATTATATCCCTATGGTCAAAGATGGCATTGCCCTTGGGGGTCAAACATTTTTTCCCTTGACTGTCTAATGTGAGGGTCATTTTTTCCTCCCATACTTAGAGAAGGTGGTAAATACATGTATTTTAACTTTGGGGGACATTCAGAAAATGAAGGGATCCTAATTTAAACAAAAGGGGTACAGGGAAAACTCTTGAGTCATGTGTTTTACATATGGTTAGGTGCATAGGGGTCCGTAGTTTGATTCCTGGCACCCATAGACTATATATTATAAACAAGGGATTTAACTGTATGCAGCCCGTTACTCGCCCCCGGTTACAAAAAACAACGTATCTTTTCTATCCCATCAGTTATTCTCCTATTTTTTTTCTACAGCTGAGAGCTAAAACATTTTTCTACTAGAAAAACACAACTGTTTGTCAGTGGCTAATGCAGTTTGGCTGATACATTCGCTCGAACTTGTAAACTCGCTCAA
The DNA here is from genome assembly GCA_946811185.2 of Hippopus hippopus. NCBI lineage: Eukaryota > Metazoa > Mollusca > Bivalvia > Cardiida > Cardiidae > Hippopus > Hippopus hippopus. The sequence goes on from OX328110.1 coordinate 10,207,744, forward strand.
AAATCTGCGCCATTGACACGGGTTCGTACATCCGTTTTCAAGATATAAAATGCACTTTAGATCCAATGAAACGCAGCATTAGCGGCACCCACCCTTTAAACATGTTTAAAAATACTACTGACCTATAGTCTTTATCTTCAATAACGACGAAACGCCTCAGAATTCGTTGAATTTGTGATCCACGTTCTTATTTCGAACAGCTGCAGCCATCTTCTGTCATGTGACATTGTTTGGAACGAGAAATTTCATTGGTTGATATGTACTAACAGTCGTGCATTCAACCAACGAAATTTCATACAGCTGCTCACACCTTTTTGTCACGTGACAGTACGGTGACACTGTTTGGAACCAGAAATTTCATTGGTTTATATGCGCGAACGTCAGTATGGAATGTACGAACCCGTGTCAATGGCGAAGATTTTTGAGTGAATTTACAAGTTCGAGCGAATGTATCAGCCAGACTGCATTAGCCACTGACAAACAGTTGTGTTTTTCTGGTAGAAAAATGTTTTGGCTCTCAGCTGTAGAAAAAATTAGGAGAATAACTGATGGGGTAGAAAAGATACGTTGTTTTTTTGTAACCAGGGGCGAGTAACGGGCTGCATATAGTTAAATCCCTTGTTTTAGTCTATGGGTGATAGGAGTCAAACTACGGACCCCTATGGTTAGGTGGGGGATTTTAAAGACCTTTTCTTCTGAACATAGACTGATGAACAATCAATTAAATAGGCTGTTACTCTTACAAATACCTATTCTGGTACACTTACAATTGCATTGACTGGTATACATACAATGTCAAAGACTGATACATGAACAATCACACTTATACACTAACAAGTGCATTGACTGATATACATACAATGTCATTGACTGATACATGAGCAATCACACTTACGCACGTACAAGTGCATTGACTGATATCCTTCCAATTCCTGATACAAAAATGATCACATTACCACTTCTATATATTTTCAGGATTTAGGGGTACAGAAGGTTGGACATTTAAAAAGAATTCAACATGGTATCAAGGAACTAGCAACAAGAATGGCTGCAGTGGACAAATATTACTGATTTATCTTTCTCCATTGCTTGGTTTGACGAAACAAAACTTAAAAAAGAAAACTATAAATAGATCTCCTGAATGAAGTTTAGAAGTTTCATCAGTCTATTATGAACCAAATATGAAAAGAGAATATTACATTAAGAAAATAAAAAAAAATTGGTCAGATATAAAAAAAAGATGAACAATGTAAATTAGCAGAAAATACTACAATTAGCTCTTGTACAACTTTGAATGATCTGCAGTATTTAAATATATTTAAAAATACCAATATTTAAAAATATTGTGGGAAAAGAAGTAATTAATTGTTTACAAGCAATTGCACTATATTTCCAGTATTGGTTAGAAAAAAAAAATGTACTGAGGCATTATATGGCCTACAAGACACGAAAAAGGGCATTCAGACATTTGTGTAAAGTGTCGTATCGGATCAGCCTGTGGAGTTCGCACAGGCTAATCCGAAATGACACTTTCCTTTTTTATGTAATTTTCTGTTTTGCACAAGTCTACTGTAACACAAAATCTAATGTAGTCGTAAAGTGCCGTCTCGGATTAGCCTGCGCGGACTGCGCAGGCTGATCCCATACGACACTGTACGTAAATGACCAAATGCTCCTTATCGCGTGTTGCAAGCCAAATATGAGCCATGCTCTGGCAAAAAGGGGTTTACTGCATCTCCGTGATTAGTTATAACAAGCCAGTCATCACATAGTTATGGATCCATAAAATCCATTTTGTCTAACCACTGGCTGAATTATTAGGTAGAATGGTCCTGCACTGCACAGGCTGACCTGGGTAATTACTTTCTGCCGATGCATTAAGTCCCCATTTCACAGAACATGGCACATATGCATTATTCCTCCTGTAGACGACTGTTTTTGGTAGTTGAACTGATTTTCTTTGAATACATTTTCAGAAGGAGAAATATAATCTCTTGAGAAATCTCTCTTTTTTTTTTGGTGCAATGTTTGCCCATGTACTTGTGTGTTAGACCTTGATTATACCTGACTAGTCCATATCTCAAAAAACTGTTTTGAGGTCATCAGCTGCAAATTGGGTCGAGAAGTAAATGGTTACTGCATATTAGTACAGAACAGACTTAGAGACAGGCTTTCTTTTAACCTTTTATCAAACGGTCATATGTTTTATTACCCTCAAGAAGGTGGCTTTTGCAAACGTCGTGGGAAAAGGAGAAAATGCTAGTTGTCTGCATTTTCTACTTTTCCCACAATGTTTCTATCCTTCCAGAGACAAACCCTACTGCTGATCTTTTCTCATAGTTGATCATTTTATTCAGTGATGGTTGTTTTCGAAAGTAGCCTGCAGCTTGGGAAGAATATTGTGCCTAGTGCTAGTAAAAAAAAAAAAAAACTCCATAAAGCATGGATAGCTGCACTGGCCCCTGCAATATATCTGAAGTAATACTGAAAACACTATACAACCAACCAACATATCCCACAACTTGAGGCATGATTTGTTGTCTGCAAGTTCTTTTAACTCTTTACCAAACAACAAAATTTTAGACTTGTCCAAATTGAAAGCATTTGCAGACGACATAATAAACATGACTCAAAAATTGAAACTTGACTTTAGAAGAGTAGAAAACATTGTGGGAAAAGGAGAAAATGCTGGTTACCAGCATTTTCTCCTTTTCCCACAATGTTTTCAGAAGGCTTCTTCCCCTGTGTTGTAAAAATCAGGGAATGTTTTGTAAAGGGTTAAACATGGAAAAAAGCTGCCACCAGAATTATAAAATGAGCTAAGATTTATTTACATGAAGGGCATTAACTGTGTACAATACAACAAAGTTTTTGACCTACCTAAATTGAAAGCATGTGGCTCATATGATAGGTTTTGTCCTTGAAAGGATAGAAAACAATATAGGAAAAGAAGAAAATGCTGTTTGTCTTCATTTTTGTCCTTTTTTTTCAAAAATGTTTTCAAAAGGCCTTCACCAGTTCAATGCAAACCAACAATTCAGCCATGCTCTGTGAAAAGGGGGTTTAATGCATCTATTAAAAAAAGTATTTACCTAAGTCAGCCTGGGCAGTCTTCCCATGCTGAATTGTGTCAAAACTTTCTGCTTTTGGTAAATTTTCTGCATGTACAAGGACCATTCTACCTCAGGATTCAGCCGGTTGTTGGACACAGTGGATTTCATGGATCCATAATTATGTGATGACTTGCTAAGTATAACTGATCATGGAGATGCAGTTAATCCCCTGTTTTCATAGGGAGACATTGATAGCAGTTAGTCCTGCATTTTGGGTTGATTATTGTATTCAATAGCACATTAACTTGACATTCATGAAAACTGTTTTACTATAGTAAGGTTGTATTTTGTACACACTGTATGCCATATTTTCTGGTATTTAATTACATCATTTTTGAATACAGTACATGTACATGTACTACATGCATATTACTGTTTTGATTCTTATTTTACTAAAAATGTAGATGCATCTGTGACTTGTTAAAAAACCAAAGAATATGCGAATAATAGTATTCACTACCTTACATGTACCTAGAAACATTGACTCTGTGTTTGTAGACTTAATCCTTTACCACACAATTCAAACTTTTAATAACCATGATGGAAAGGGCTTTTGAAAACACTGTGGGAAGAGGAGAAAATTCTGGTAACTAGCATTTGTATTTTTTCCTTTTCCCACGATATTTTCTAGCCTTTCAAAGATAGAAATCATCATTTGTCTTCTTCAAGTGCTTTCAGATTGAACAAGTCTAAAATTTTGTGGTTTGGTAAAGGGTTAAGCCAATACTGTACAGGCAGTGTTTAGGCTTAGCAGAAGTTACTGTAATTTACACAAAGGCCAAACAGTTGAAGGGAGGGAAAATTGTTTTTTAACCATATTGAAAACAGTGTGGAAAAAGTAGCAGTTGCTTCTTTCAAGTGATTGCCATGTCTTACATATGTTACCCCTGTGCCAGACAATGAATAATTAGACCTGTCCATTACTATAATGAAAATTACCCTTGGTCGTAACCCTTTACCACACAATCCCAACTTTTCACAACATAGCCTTTTGAAACATTGTGGGGAAAGGAGAAAATGCCGGTAACCAACATTTTTTCCTTTTCCCAAAATGTTTTCTACCCTACAATTTCCATCATTTTGGCCACCTTTGATTTAAATGCTTTGGATTTTGAAAATTCCAAAATTTTTGTGTTTGGTAATGGGTTAATTGGGGCTCTGAGGGTTAATCCTTGACCACACAATCTCTTGGTTTCATAACCATGAGGAAAAGGGCTTTGAAACCATTGTGGGGAAATGCTGGTAACAACACATTCCTACAATGTTTTCTACCATTTCAGAGACATAGAGGATATTTGTTTTTTTACGGTGAGAGATTGGAATTTAGTTCATCTCATGAACATCATCGGTAATATTTTCATGTGTGGCGCAGCCACGAGTGAAAATATTACCGATGATGTTCATGAGATGAAATAAATTTCGATCTTTCACTGAAAAAGACAAATATTCTATTTATTTCATGCTTTTTACCCTTTCTGGGAGGGACTTAATCAAAATCCAGTAGAGTTCTTTTCGGTTATTCCCCGTGGCGTACCCCCTCCGCATAGCAATGCATTACAATATTACGTCAAGCGCTAGAAATGTAAGGTAAATTACGTCATATTTCCATCTGGTTGTGAGGCAGGCGCATTTTACCTAGGTAACTAGTGCTTGGGAACAACTGTTTCCGCCTTCAATTGAAGAGTTAGAATATAAAAATCGGTATTTTCACTGGTCGTAACCATGAAATATCGAAAAATATTTCACTGATATTTCTCGATAACCCCTGGAAAGCATGAAATAAAGAAATCACCTTTTGAGCTACCTTGATTTTGTCTTCTGCAAATACCTTCAATTTAAGTGAGTCTAAGATTTCATTGATTGGTTATGATTTAAAATTTGAATTTCAATTTTATGTACATGCTTTACAAGATATAGTCAGTGCAATAATTTTGATTTCATTAATTTAAGAGGTTTTTTTTCCGCATTTCATTATTATAATGTAAAAAAATCATTCTAATCGTCATTTCATTCCTCTTGTCACACTTTTAGCTCTACTGGCCTCTGACCAGCAGAGCTTATGTCATGGTGTGGTTTCCGACGGCTGTTCATCTGTTAATCTTTTTCTTATTAACACATGAAGTATGCTTTGTGGTAGGATTTGCATGGAACTTGCTAAGTTTCTGTTATTATCAATAGCTTGAATCCTATTGTTTTTGAAAAAAAAAATACGACAAATGTTTAAGGAAAATTAGCCAATTAAATGTGAAAATTTACATTTCTTATTTAAGCAATAAAATTTGCATTTTTGAGAAGATTTCTTCATATCATCAATAGCTTGAACCCTATTGATTCTGAAAAGATCTGACAGAAAGGGAATTGTAGCTTTTTAAAATTGAAAATTTACATTTTTTCTTACATGATAAAATCTGCATTTTTAATCCAGTTCTTTTGATAATTGCATGGATTATTTTTATTATCAGGGGATTGAACGTTATTAAAAAAGAAAATCCAGCTATCAGTGTAGGAAAAGCAGGTATTTGATGACTGAAGTCTATTTACTCAACTTATTTCACAGTATTAGTCTCACATTTTTGAATTTACAGGGATTGTGTAATACAGTGGGTACTAAAACAGTATCAAATTTGGCTGGATTTCAAGCCCAGTTGCAACAACTTCCCTCCATCTTTCTTTGTGTGTGCGTTTCTCATTTTCCTTTTTGCATCATGAATTCATGATGTATGCTAGAAAATGAGCGCCAGTAGAGCAAATCAGGTCCTCAAGGGCCTCTAGTTTTCCTATTTTACCATGTGACTCATTGCAGCATTTTTTTTAACTCTTTACCAGATGACAATATTGCAGACTTTGAAAGCCTAAGCAGTAATAAATTCAGTGTCATTAAAATCAAAGAAGTAGGGAGTGTTAATGGAAGTAAAGAAAATGCTTTACCCTTAATTTACTTTTTTCATGTAATAGTAGTTATATTCACTATTACAATTGGTTTACGTGTGTTTGATTAATGTTTAGCCTGGTTGTTTTGGAGGAAAATATCAAGGTTTTGTTTTAGTTGTATTTTAGTCTTTGTCAACATGCAAAAACTTTGACATTTTGACTCGGTCAGTACTGAAGATATTTACTTCAAACTGGGGTGATTTTAACTCAAAAGGGGAACTCATGCCTGTAAGGATGATAACCAGGTTTGACACAGCTATGTTCTTTTTTGACACTGATAGAGCAGCTACAGTGGAATGTAGGCACCTCTGTATGGTGCTTCTGCAAAATTCACAGTGACAAATGGTGGCACATAAATGCACATCCAAAAGAGACTTCTTTTTAAAATAACCCTGTGTCAGAAATTAATTAACCCCATACTACACCGTCCCAGGTTTACAAGACCTATAAGAAAAAAACTTCCGAAAAAACTATGGGAAAGGGAGAAAATGCCAGGTACAAGCAGTTTCTTCTTTTCCCACATTTTCTACTATTTTAAAGATACTTTCTACATTTGAGCAGATCTAAAATTGTGCAGTTTGGAAAAAGGTTAATTACTCATTGTAAGCACTTGCTTAATTTGGCACAATATTTACCAAATAGGTGTACTTCGGACATTTGAATATAACTATGAATTACAAAATTAATAACATTTTAAGAAAACAAGAGGTCTTTTCTTCTGTTAACATTGTCAGTATATGACACAGAAAACATGGGAAGTTATGTGATAAAATCCATCTCAAATGTGTGTAAGAAAAAAAAAAAGTTTAATTAGTATGTTACACTGAAAACAAGGCAGGTAATGTGATAAAATGCTTATCTCAAATGTGTGCAAGATAAGAAAATTTGTAATGGGTATTTTACACTGAAAACGAGAGATTATGTGATAAAATGCTTATCTCACATATGTGTAAGATAAGACAATTTGTAATGAGTATATTACACTGAAAACAAGGGAGGCTATGTGACTAAAACTGTAATGAAGAGCAGAGATAATTAAGTTTTGTTATTCCCCATACTAAAATTTCATCCATAGATTTTCTTCATGGACTTTTCCAAAGTTTGTACTTGATGTAGTATTTTTTTATCGAAATTGAACATGTTTATGAAATTTTGTAATTCTGTACATGTTGTGATATACTTCATAATCAAATTTGATAAAGTTATATAACACAGTTTCCCAGTTTTGTATATGGTATAGAACTTCTGTTCTAAGTTTGTAACAATTTGTACACCATAATACTTTTCCAGATGAGCCCTTGATTTTATGACTAAAGAAGAAGGCTTTTGAAAATATTGTGAGAAAAGAAGAAAATGCTGGTGACCAGCATTTTCTTCTTGTCCCATGTTTTCTACTCTTTTAGTAACATATGCCATCCTTTTAGCTTCATTTAGTTTGTTGTTTGCAAATGTTATCAATCCGGACAAGTCTATAGGCTTGTTGTCTGGTAAAGAGTTTATATAAGACAATAAATGTTTGAATTGTCCATATTTCAAGCAATTGTTGACAACAAATTACTTACAACTTAATTAATGGCATTTTTCTCTGAAAGGATATAGGGGAACTACCGGTATATAGGGGAAAAAGGAAAAAATGCTGATTAACAACTTTTTCTCCTGTTCCTCCAGTGTCTTCCAAGCCTTCATCCCCAGGGTCGTGAAAGCTAGGGATTGTGCTGTAAAGAGTTAATTTTCCAATCTATTATATATTTGACTAGTTTTGTAAACTGTAATTACAATTTGGTACATGATTCGTAGCACTTCATAATCAACTTTGAACACTTCAATGTTTCACATTTTGTAGTATTAGAAAAGCAAACCCTTTACCATACAAGAGTTTTAACAACCCTGAAGAAAAAAAATGTTTCAAAACATTGTGTAAAAAGAAAAAAAATGCTGGTAACGAACATTTTCTCTTTTTCCCACAATGTTTTCTACCTTTCCCTTAATGAACTTCAATTGTTGAGTCAGGTTTGTCATCAGCAAATATTTTGAATTTGGACAAGTCTAAAATTCTGTTGCTTGGTGCAATGTCAAGTTATAGATCTGGATTTTCAACACAGTTTCCTGTATTTGTATATTGTGTGGTACATCTGTCTATTCTTAACTGAATTTAAGCATTTTCACATACTGTTTTCCCATTTTGTATATACTATAGCATTATAGAACTATTTTTCTACCTGCCCTTATTCATAACTTGTATACCTGTTATACAAAATAAGAACACAATGTGATTGTTGTTTCCCAGTAATTTTTTGTATATTTCATGTAAGATAAGGATTAGAATGGTGGCTCAGCATTAGATATGTTGATTTTAGTTCGGCTGTATTTGAATAAAATGTTGAGGTATTGTCATAGCCCTGTTATGGCCCTGTTGTCTTGTTTGTCATTCTCATTGTTTGAAAACTTTGACATTTTCTCATGCAGCTGTCATTACTGAAGATATGTACGCCAAACTTGGATTATCTTTTAACTGTTAGAGGGGAAATCAATACCAGAATGGCAGAATATCATGAGAATGATTTTGACATTTAACAACAGTTTCAGACTTGTCTAAATTGGAGGCATTTTTGCAGGCAGCAAATAAGATGTGTCTCAGATGCTGGGATTTTACTTCAAAAGGGTAGAAAACATTTTTGTAAAAGGAGAAAATGCTGGTTCTTTTCAAGTATTTTTTTGTTTTGTTTAAACTTGGGATTGATTGGAAAAGTGTTAAGCTGCAAAATCAGCTGCTGGCAAGCAGTGGCATCTGCAAGCTGTGTTCTTGTTTTGCATTTGTACAGTTGATCCTTTTCCTTTCATTGGTGTAATCACCCATTAGAAAATGTGATGACGGGTGAAGAAATACACTCAAAGTGAGCTCATTCCATATTTAATCCTTTACCAAACAATCCCAAGTTTTGATGATCCTGAGAAAGAAGGCTATTTAAATATACTTCGGGAAAAGGAGAAAATGTGACCAGCATTTTCTCCTGTACCCGCTATGTTTTTTACCCTTTCAAAGACAATTTCCACCTTTTCAGCCATGTTTGATGTTACCTACAAATACTTCGGTTTTGGATAATTGCACATTTTGATGTATGATAAAAAATACATCCTTGCCAGGTGACAAAATTTTAGAACTGTCCAAATTGAAAGCATTTTCAGATGAAAAAATAAATATGGATTAAATCATTGAATTTGTCTTTGAACTGGTAATTTAACCCCCAAAAAAGAACAATTTCTTTGCTGTCCACGAAGTTTTTTTGACTCATTTTTCTGTCTTTTCTGTACATGTAATTGATAAATCCTTTTACCAAGCACTCGTATGTTTAAGTCACCAAACGACAAAATTTTGGCATTATCCAAATTGAAAGCATTTTAAATTGAATGTGACTGAAATCATGAATTGTGTCTTTCACAGAGTAGAAGATATAGTTGGAAAAGGAGAAAATGCTGGTTGCCAGCAATTCCTCCTTTTCACACTCCTTTCAAAAGGCTTCTTCCTTGGGGTCGTTAAAAGTCTGCATTGTAATTACTTACATGTCCTTTGGAAGAAAAGTTTTGAAAACATTTTAGATCCAAGATCAGGCTGCTCAATCAACACAGTCCAATCTTGGACTTTCTCACATATTGTTGTGCTCGAAACTTATTGTGTTGTCCTTTTATCACTCAATGACCTTGAGGAAAACGACTCTTGAAAACACTGTGCTAAAAGGAGAAAATGCTGGTAACCAAAATTTTCTCCTTTTCCTACAACGTTTTCTACCATTTCAAAGACAAACATGATATTTTCAGTTACATTGTACATTGCATTTGTTGTCTGCAGATACTTTAAGTTTGGTTGAGTCCAAGATTATGTTGATTGGTGAAGAGGTAACATGTTCTGCTATTTTATTATATTGCTGTGTTCCTCTTTGGTGCTATTGTTATATCTCTAGATCAGTTATTTTTCAAGTCGAGTATTTTAACAACCCTGTACTTTGTTTTTTCTTTTCTTGATGAACTTTTTTGAATGTGTGTTAATTTATTGCATAACCTTTCACAGAACTTATGACTTTTTTTCCTAGTAAATCTTTGCAATGTCGTTATCCCTTTACCAAATGACAAAATTTTAGACTGGTCCAAATTGAAAGTGTTTGCAGATGACAAATTATGCTTGATTCAAAAACTAAAATTTGCCTTCGAAGGGGAAGAAAACATTGATGGGAAAGGGAGAAAGTGCTGGTTATCAGCATTTTCTTCTTTTCCCACATTTTTTTTTAAAGGCCTCTTGCCAACAACTCGTTAAAACTCTGGACTTTGTGGTAAATGGTTATAGATGATCTTGTTTCCTCCTGCAGGTGACTTAGTAATTCTTGTAGCAGACCAGTTTTTGAAACATTGTGGCACAAGAAAAGCTTCCTGGTAACAAACAAATTTCTTGCTTTGCTATAATTATCTGCTGCAAATTTGTTTGGGGGGGGGGGTTTGATGAGTTGTTGGTGTACTAAGAGGTTAAGAAAACATTTTGGTAAGTCATAAAAGTCACATTGTGGAAAGTCTGAAAGTCAGAGTTATGTTGTTATGGGTTAAGAATCAATGTACATGTATGTTGTTCTATAGAAATATCCCAGTTCGAAATAAGTGTTGTTTGTATGATGTTCAATGTTGTAATGTTCTTAATGTTGTTGATAAATGTGTCTCGCGCAGTGCCTCTCCCTTATTTCTTTGTGCATAACACTTTTTTTTTTAACTTCTTGGGGTTGAATAATTCTGAAAACATTGATGCAAAAGACAATGTTTGTCATAATGAGAGATATCAGTTTCACCAGACAGTCCCAAGTTGAAATGACCCCGAAAAAGAAGGCTTTTGAAAACACTGTCTGAAAAGAAGAAAATGCTGCTAACCAGCATTTTCTCCTCTTCCCACATTGTTTTCTGCCATTTCAAAGACAAATCCCTTCATTACAGCTCTATTTGAATTGTTTTCTGCAGTAAATGAGCTGTGCAGTCTGATCTTGATACACACTAACAGCAAGAGAACTCTTAAGTTGTTCTCAACACATGAAGAGGTAAAAGAGGTTTTCTTTGTTCCCTGTGATGGTCTCAAAATACAATATTGACTGTATCAAAAAATAATCTGTCATTTTGGCATGATGTAGGTTAGGAGACAAGGGCATAAGGTTTATGGCTCCTTTTATATCTCTTAGATACTGTCAAAAACAGCTTTAATTTCATTTGTTTTTTACTTTCAATGCATATAAAATAAGCTATAGTGGTTGGATTTAAGTAATCTTTTAAACTTTAGGTCTTTCAATGAAGTTTTCAATGCTAGCATTCTACTTGGCTGAAGCTTAGTGGCAGAATATATCAGCCCATCAGATGGCTGGGTTTTTTTTATATACCATATGTAAAAATGTTTATACCGTTTATACAACCCTGGACTGGTTAGTGGAAGGGAGAGGTACTTCATCTTTGTAATGGTTTTGTGTCATTTGTGAACATTTTATATTGCCTTTTTGAACTGATATTATCACTTCTTTTAACAGTTCATGTCTTTTAATCTACTTGAACCTTTTGTCATGCCCCCTCCCTCCCTTTTTGTACCAACCATTTATCAAAATGATAGAAATGAGGTTTCTTTTGTAATGGACCTTTTTTATACTTGAATATTAATGTGTGTTCTGTATGTTTTCACTGTGTTTTCCTGTCACACTATTTTTCGTGTTCAATTCCATGTCAGATTTTTCCCTATGCATCTTTCACAATAGAATGTATTTTTTATTATTAAAAGTTGTTGACATTATGAAGAACTGACTTGTCTTTGTTTATGTGTAGCTGAACTGAGCCTTGAGTCCTCATTGGTAGGTAGGTGGGAACTGGGCATTGTCTCGTGTGTACATTGTCAGATGCAAAATATTTCTTGAATTTTTTTACCAGTCAACAAAGGTTTAGACTGGTTCTCATTGAAAACAATCTACAGATGACAAATTAATTCCAGTCATGTCTTGTCAGTTAACTGAATAAGAAATCAGGGATCTTATATACATGTGTATGTGTATATACGATCCCTGAAGAAATGGACCTGTTAACCTTTTACCACGCAATTTAGAGGTTTTAACGACCTTGAGGAAGGATGCTTTTGAAGACGTTGTGGGAAAAAGAATAATGTTCACCAGCATTTTTTTCCTTTTCCCACCATGTTTTCTACCCTCTCAAGAACAAATTTCATCATTTCAGCTACATTAAAAGTGTCATGTGCAATTGCTTCCAGTTAGGACAAGTCTTAAATTTTGTCTGCTGGTACAGTTACTCCTTTACCAAGCAGTCCTATGATTTTAATAAGCTTAAGATGAAAGCTTTTTTTTTCCTTTTCTCACAACATTTTCTTTTATCATCTGCCCTTTTGCAGACAAGTCACATCATTTTAATTATGTTTAATTCTTTTTTTTCCTTGCAAATACTGGTACTCTCAGGTTGGAAAAATCTAAAATTTTGTCCTTTGATTTTGCGATCCAGAGGAAAAAGGCTTGGAAAAGATTGTGCTAAAAAAGACATTTTACTTTGCAAAAGTAAAAAGCATTGTTGAGAAAGGAGAAAGTGTGGGTCACCAGCATTTTCTTCTTTTCCCTCAACACTTTCAAAAGCTGTCTTCTCTCTGCTGGTCCTCTTTCAAAACTGTTGAAACGGCTCCAGCCTTGTGTCAAGAACAGCCTTCCCAAGACCAGGGCAAAGGTGTCCATAGAGCACAATATGCAAGTGTGCAATGTAAAAGAAAAAATGGGAACAGGTGAAACATTCTTTTGTCACTTTAGAGAAATCCATCTTTATAATTAAGCCTAGAACTGCTAAAAAGGAAAGGGAAAATTCCAACCAATAGTAAAAAGCCAATATTTCAATTTCATCCTATTTCCTTTTTTATGGAAAATTTTACTATCTGACAATGTAGATCAAGATTAGGTGGCATATTCTGTCCATACAGTCTAATCTTGATCTATAATGTATGCAAAAGAACACCGTATCACACTTAGCAGCCCAAGGGTGAAATAGCACTCTTGATTTGGAGTGCATAATGATTCTGAAGTCCTGATTACACCAGTCTGCAGGGGATGAAAGAAGTAAAATGAGAACTCTGATATTTTGTAGATAGTGTTGTGTACTCCTAAGAAAGCTAAAACTTCAGTCGCTCTTGTAGACAGTGTAGACAACATCCGACAGCACAGAGTATATAAACTGATCTTGGATCTGCACTGTCCAATACTTAGTACACTGAAATCAGGTATACTGTCCATCGATAGATGCAATCTTTATATCACCTACTTCCCCTACAGTTTTCAACCAATTGAGCTGAAATTTGAGTGGAAACTTCCTTACCATTTGTACTTATTTACCTGAAATTTTCACTTTGAATAGTCACAAGAGTTATGGCCCCTTAAACATTTCTTCCTGATTCAGTGACTATGCAACCACTGAGGGATATTCTCAAGCCCAGGACAGTTCTAGTTGAGAGAGAGTTATACTGGAAAAAAAATTCAAAGTAAGTAGTGCATTCTCAATGTTTTTGCCTTTGTAACTGTGGAAAATTTCTAAATGTTGTGGATCCAGGATCAGAGATTGTATTTTATACAGTCTGATCTTGATCTACATTGTCTTCAGCAAAAGCAAATGATGCCATGCCTAGAAGGCTTTTGGTTTTGTAAAGGCAACAATAGTAAGCTATTGGTTTTGTAAAGGCAACAATAGTAAGCTATTGGTTTTGTATGAAAAGGCAACAAAAATTTAAACTGGTCCAAATTGAAAGCTATTGCAGACGAAAAATCAACTCAAATAATGGGATTTGCCCATTAAAGTTTTCAAAACATAGTGGGAAGAGGAAAAAATGCTGGAAACCATTGTTTTCAAGTCCTTCTTTTGGATTATTTGGGAAAGAGTTAATTAATTGATTGTATAGTGTTTAAAGCCATTTTCAACATTATTTCAGTTATATCACAGCAGCCAGTACACCTATCCATGCTTTCTGCAGTTTCTTTTACCATTACTCCGCACACTATTCTTACCAAGTCACTGGCTGCTTTCCAAAATAACCATCTTCGAAACATTGGGCAACAGGGAGAGAGGAATGAAACTTGTCGCAATGACTATCATTGGGAAAGAGTTTACCATTATAACATGCAAGGTGAGACATAGCATCCGGAGGTATAGATTAGCTGTCAGTCATTTGTATTTACTTGCTACCTTTTATCCATCTTCGTATCAACATCTGTCGCACGGTTATATGAGATACAAGAGTACCAGAAAAGCTCTCGTTAAAAATTTTCCCGCAGAGGGCAAGAAGGTGCCTGCAGAATAAACATGTCTGACCGGGGGAACAGACGAAAACACCGATACAAATGGGAAACAGTTTCCCGCTCGATTAACGTCCTCGATTAACTGTTCCAAGTTCATCTGAAATATTAAAATGCCTCCAACCCGGCGATCCGAAAAGAATGAAGAAATAAGCAATCATGTTGATGATACAGTCAAGACAAAGTTTGATAAAAAACAAGCTGACAGATGGGTATTCATACTGAATGGCAAGTTTGACCGATTCGTACGTGACGATCTGGTAGAAATAAACGTCTCTCTCTCGAGAGAATATCGATACATGCCTTTCGCTTACCTGTTTTCCACTTTCATTTTAAGGCATGGGTTCATTTTGTATTTTGAACCATGAAAATTAAGATCAGGCTGTACAGAATCACATTTCTGTCGTCAAACTCGTTTTTATTGTTTGCATCCAGTGTTTTCTTCGTTTACAAAAGCTAACCTTTCACTCGGAGTCCGATGATAAAAATGGAGGTAATTTTGCAAGGGTGATTTTTCAATAACGGGGCCAGCATGGCTCAGTCGAGAAGATATAAAATTTGCAATTTGTCGGCATCTGATTTGATCCACTCTGAGGCTTTTTTTTTTTCTGAACGGGAGGGGGTGTCCTTGGACAAGACACTTCACAGCCCTAGTTCAGAACCTTATTAACCCTTATGACACATATGAATGTCAGATGTTGTCATGATTTGACTGAAATATTGTCTTTTGAAAACATTGTGGGAAAGGGAGAAAACACTGGTAACCAGGACTTTTGCCGTTTCCCACAAAGTTTTCAGCTCTTTATGAGACATATTCCATCGTCTGTGCCACATTGAATCTGTTGCCTGCAAAATACTCTCAGTTTCGACCATTCCAAAATTCTGTCATTGGGTAAAGAGTTAACTTGTTACCAAACAACAAAATTTTTTACTCATCCTTATCCAAAACGCTTGCAGACTTAAATGTGGCTAAAATACTGGAAGTCTAAATGTAATGACAGGCTGGTGAAGGGTTCAGATTGTATGCTACTGGAAAAAAAAAAAAAATGATAAGATTTGAGCTTTGTTGAAACTTTGCCCTAATAAAGCTTGATATTTGTATTTAGTTCATTGTTGAAAAATTGATGGTCAACAGAATCTGTAGTCATACGTTGGGAGCTTACGTGATAAAATTGCACAATTCTTGGAGAAACTAACAGATAATGTTTCATCTATTATTTCAGATGAAATTATACAGCATGATGCTAATGTGGAAAACAAACCAGCAATATGTGCATTAAAACACCCCAAATCAGGTAAGTTATAAAGGGTTATCTGTAATACAAAGGGCATATTTAAAGATCTATACATCCTTACATCTAAACAGAAAAAACGCTGTTAAAATTTGATAGACTGTTGAATGGTTCAGATTTTAGTCGGCTGCACAAACATAGATAAATTACTAATATATATAGAGTAAGGGATAAGAACATATATTGGGAATCTTCTGTGTAAGAAACGGAAAAGCCAAGCCCTTGTAGCTTAGTTGGTAACATAAAGGACTTGAGAACGGGGTTGCTGGTTTGATCTCCGGCTCAGCCAATTTCTTTCCGAGGATATATTGAGACAGGATTCATTCCTTTCCCACCACTGACCATTGTTTCGATAATAGTTATGTGAGACAGCAGCCAGTCACTTGGAAAGAATATTGTGCAGAGTTCTTGTAAAAGAAACTCCAGGAAGGCATGGATAGGTGCACTGTTGGCCGCAATGTAACTGAAATAATGTAAAAATGGCGTTAAACACCATACAGTCAATCAGTCTTAACAGTAATTTCTTTGATAGCCTGCAGAAAATGAAATCCATTTGCTATTGATCGTAATACATGCAACCTTGCAAGCATCAGGGGCAACGTTTGGCATGAAGATTGATTAATACCATGGCTTACTTTGAAGCAATTTTGTACACATTAGCTTGTAACCAGATGACAAAATGTTATACAATTCACAATGAAAGCATTTGAAAACTAGATCTACCCTTTACTGAACAATGTGTTTTAAGGACCCTTATGTGAGAAAGGCTTTTGAAAACATCATGGAAAAAGGAGAAAATGCTGGAAACCAGCATTTTCTCCTTATCCCACAATGTTTACTACCCTTTCAGATACAATTCTAATTATCTGTGACACATTTAATTGGTCATCTGCAAATGCTTTCAATATGGACCAGTCTAAAATATAAATGATTGCCTTCATGTAAAGAGTACATGTGGCTGAAAAATTAGGATTTGTCTCTGAAAGTGTAGAAGACTGTGAGAAGGGAGAAAGTGTATGTTACCAACATTTTTATTTTTCCCCCAATGTTTTCAAAATCTATCGTTCATAGGAATCGGGATTATAAACATATGCGATCAGTGGAAAAGGGTTAACCTTGATAAGTAGATAAGCCTCATTTCAGTTAACCCTTTACCAAACAACACTGAGTGTCAACGACCTTGCAAAAGGAAGGCCTTTGAAAACATTTGTGGAAAAAAGAGAAATGCTGATAACAAGCATTTTTTTCCTTTTCTCACAATGTTTTCTGCTCTTTCAGGAATGAATACCATCATTAATGCAATATCTGAATTTTTGTCTGCAAATGATTGCAATTTGTACCAGTCTTAAAATTTGTCAATTTTTAAAGATTTGAATTAGTCATTCAATTCAAGGTCATTGCAAATATTTCAAAGCATTGGTTGATATTATTAGACTTAAAAAAACAGAGGGCATGTATTTATAGCAGAAACCCTTTTTATTACCCCAGAGTTAAGTAGGGGGCTATTCTTGAATCAGGTTGTCCTTTCTGTCCATCCATCCATTCATCCATCCATAGACACAACTTTGGGTCCCTTTCTCCCACAGTTTACAACGGATGTGGCTGAAATTTTAACAGAGGCTTTTATCTCTTTATTAAACTGAAAAATTTTAGGATTTTCCAAATTGAAAGCATTTGAAGAGGACATTATAACTGTGACTCAAGAATTGAAATTTCTTTTTGATAGGGTAGAAAACATTGTGGGAAAAAGGAGAAATTGCTGGTCACCAGCGCTTTGTCCTTTTCCCACGATGTTTTCAATAATTTTTTTCAAAACACTCCGGATTGTGTGGTTAACGGTTAATTATGCTATTAGATCTTGTGCATCTGCAATTTTCATTACTATTTCAATACATGAGTTATAGCCCTTTGAATTGTTTTTAAGATCCAGTGACAAACCAATCATTAGGAATACATATTCATTGGTATGCAACAGTATTAGTCTTGACTTTGTTCTACTTTTTTCATTATTCATTTTCAGAAACGAAAGCATTATATTTGTTTACAAATGAAGATAAAGATGTATACGGGATAAAGAAGTTTAGAGAAGAGTATAGATCATGGTTTATTGGGAACAGTGTACAGAGTGGTAAGACCGTTTAACCCTCTACCAGACAACAAAATTTTAGACTTCTATAAATTCAAAGCTTTTGAAGATGACAAATGAAATGTGTGCGAAATTATGAGATTTTTCATTGAAAAGCTAGAAAACTTGTGGGAAAAGGAGAAAATGCTTGCTACCAACATTTTCTCCTTTTCCCATGATATTTCAAAAGGTCATTAAAGCTTGGGATTGTGTGGTTAAGTTAACCTTAGGCTTTTGAAACCATTCATGATTGTGGGAAAAGGAGAAAACGCTGGTAACCAGCATTTTATCTTTTTTAGCTCTACTGGCTGAAAGCCAGCGGAGCTTATGTCATGGCGTGGTTTCCGTCGTCCATCCGTCTGTCTGTCCGTCTGTTAGTCTTTTTCACGCGATAAAGCCTGAATTTGTAGTCGGATTTCCGTCAATTTTGCACAGTTTGTTTATCTCATCAATAGCTTCAACCCTATCGATTTTGAAAAAATTCTGACAATCAGTATGGGAAAAGTAGCCATTTGAAGTTTAAAATTTCCATTTCTTGTTTACATGATAAAGTCTGCTTTTGGTGTTCGATTTTCGTGAAAATTGTACAGTTTGTTTATCTCATCAATAGCTTCAACCCTGTTGATTTTGAAAAAATTCTGACAATCAGTATGGGAAAAGTAGCCATTTGAAGTTTAAAATGTTCATTTCTTTTACGTGGTATTTTCAGTCTGCATTTGTGGCTGTATTTGCGTGAAACTTGTACAGTTTGTTTATCTCAACAATAGCTTGAACCCTATTGATTTATTGATTTATCAATCAGTATGGGAAAAGTAGCCATTTAAATTTGAAAATTTCCATTTCTTGTTTAGGTAATGAAGTATGCATTTTCTATTCAGTTGTTTCGAAACTTGCAAAGATTATTTGGTTAGTCAAGGGATTGAGCTCTATTAAAAGTGAAGAAAATCTACTTATTAGTTTAGGAAAAGCAGCCATATGATGATTAAGTATTGTTTACTGAACAAAGTCCACATTATTAGTCGCATTTTTTTGAAATTTGCTAGGATTGTTTAATACAATGCGTACTGAAACCCTATCAAATTTGGCTGGATTCCAAACAATTGGTTTTGAGAAATTATACTTCAATTTTTTCACTTACGAGGGTTGTCGCAGAAGTAAAAGGACTTTTCTTGTAGCTGCTTTATTGTCGGGCACATACACATATATTTTTGCTTGAATACAGTTCAGCATGTCTGCTCCCGAAATGTGTACTCCAAATGAAATTTTATCTGACGTACTTTGAAATATGCAGAGTTTCCAAGGTAACGGTAAAGGTACGCGGCGCACGTCGGTTTCAATAATGCAAAGATAACATTTGCTTGTTCAGATGTCGCTATAATTATTCTTACGTTTTGTTCTTGCGTGCGAAAGTTCGGCTGCACAATATGTGGCGTTATGACGTCATTTCCTGTTTATTTGAGCACCATAGCATTTCCGTTAGCTGAGATACAGCGTTTTTCATCACGTCAGAGTCTACAGAGAAAAAACATCGTGTCGTCCACAGGAGATGTCAAGTTGCAGGCGATAATCCAGTTTTGTCAAGCGCTCGGTAAAACACCTACAAAGACCTATCAACTTGTTCAGGAAGCGGGCGAGTATAAATGTTGCCATTCATTAGTGTTCAGATGGCATAAAGAGTTTCGTGAAGGCCGTCATTCGTACTGGTGAGGACTATGTGGAGAAAGTATGATAAGCGACGTCATGTTGGACGTCAGTGAACGTTATTCTGTGTGCCGGGTGGCGTTAAGCGTTGTATGTATTTTAACTAGTTTCGTTATTGTTATATATATTTTGATGATTTTTGGGAGAAATGATCATGAGATATAGCACTTAATACGTGTTAGTTTTCTTGATTATACGCCAATAATTGTTCATGTTACAGCAATAGTCCTTTTACTTCTGCGACAACCCTCGTATTGTTCAATTCACCATGCCTAGTTATATTGTCTTAGTGGGTTCAAGCCCAGTTGCTACAACACCCCCCTTTAGCTCACCTGAGCACAACGTGCTCAAGGGGAGCTTTTAGGATCAGCCTGTGTCCGTTGTGCGTCGTTCGTCATCCGTCGTCAACAATTTCTTTAAACATCTTCTCTCCTAAACTGCTAGGTCGATTTGGACCAAACTTGGCTGGAATGTTCCTTGGGAGGTCCTCTTTAAAAATTGTTCACAAAATGTGATTCCATCAAAAACTCTGGTTGCCATGGTAACCAAATGGAATTTTTTAAGAAATTCTTTAAAAATCTTATCATCTGAAATCGCTTGTCAGATTTTATAATAATTTCACAGAAATGTTCCTTGGGTGACCCTTTTCAAAACTTGTTCCCGAAATTTTGATCCGTCGAAAAACGTGGCCGTGGTGGGGGCGGCTGTTCACATTCTTTAAAAATCTTCTCCTCTGAAACCACTGGTTAGATTTTGAAATAATTTCACAGTAATGTTCCTTGGGTGACCCTTTTCAAAATTTGTTCGTGAAATTTTGATCCGTCGAAAAACATGGCCGTGGTGGTGGGGGGGGGCTCTTTGCATTGTGCGGTGTCAACAATTCTTTAAACAACTTCTCCTCCTAAACCGCTGGGCCAATTAGAACCAAACTTTGCTGGAATGTTCCTAAGAAGGTCCTCTTAAAAAAGTGTTGACAGAATTTGATTCTATCAAACACTCTGGTTGCCATGGCAACCAAGTGGAATTTTCTAAGAAATTTTTTAAAAATCTTCTCCTCTGATCTTCTCCTCTGAAACCGCTGGTCAGATTTTGAAATAATTTCATAGAAATGTTCCTTGGGTGACCCTTTTCAAAAATTGTTTGTGAAATTTTGATCCGTTGAAAAACATGGCCATGGTGGGGGGGGGGCATTCTTTAAAAATCTTCTCCTCTGAAACCACTGGTTAGATTTCTAAATAATTTCACAGAAATGTTCTATGGGTGACCCTTTTCAAAAATTGTTCGCAAAATTTGATCCGTCGAAAAACATGGCCATGGTGGGGGGGGGGGGGGCCTCCTTGCACTGTATTGACTTAAATAAATTCTTTGAAATTCTTTTTCTCTTAAACCATTCGTCAGATTTTGAAATGATTTCACAGAAATGTCCCTTAGATGCCCCTTTTGAAAAAGTGGTAGCGAAATTTTGATCCATTAAGAAACAAGGCTGTGGTGGTGAGGGGCTATTTGCACTATACGGACATGAATAAATTCTTAAAATTTCTTCTTCTATGAAACCACTGTTCAGATTTTGAAATAATTTCACAGAAATGATCCTTTGGTGCCAAATTATGCCCCTTTTTTTAATTACAATTTTAACTTAATATCCAGCACCCAACAGCCAATTGTTGGCACCTGCATGCGGTGCTCTTGTTATTTTTATTGAAGTTATTGAAGAAAAAGTTTTGGAATAACAAAAAAATAAACTGGCTATGGTCTACTCAAATATTCAGGTGAGAGATCCAGGGCCATCTTGGCCCTCTTGTTTGTGTGTTTTTGTCTTTTTCCTTTTTGCATCATGAATTCATAATAATTATATGCTAGCAAAGAGCAAAATCACTGCCAGTAGAGTGATTTCAGGCCCTCAAGGGCCTCTAGTTTCACAATGATTTCTACCCTTTTTGACAATGCCAATCCCATCTTTGTAGCCACCTTTTATTTGATGTCTGCTAATGCTTTCAATGTGAATGAGTCTAAATTTTGTTGGCTGGTTAAGAGTTAGTAAAATGGATCTTAGGAGTTACAGAAAACATCCAAAATATTGCAACTTTAAGATTGGCTTGGCAAGAATATGTTACACAGTAGCAGACAGAGTTGCTGGCGTGACATGACATGCTCTGAAGTCTGATTTTTATCTGCACTGTCTGCAAAACAACATAGATTGTGATTGAGGTTTATACATTTTGCTTAGCTCTTTAACACACAACTAAAAATTAGACTAGTCCAAATTGAAAGCCCTTTTGGACAACAATTTAAAAGTTGCTCAGATGATGGAATCTGTCTTTGATAGGGTTGAAAACTCGGGAAAGGAAGAAAATGCTGATTACCAGCATTTTCTTCTATTCCCAAAATGTTTAAAAAGGCCTCTTCCTCAGGGTTGTTTAACCTCAGGATTGTTTGGTAAAGGGTTAAACACAATATACTGTTCTAATTACTTACATACAGCATGAAGCTTTCCCACAAAATCCTGTGTCTTAACAACCCTGTTGGAAAGGGCTTTTGAAAAACATTCTCCTTTTCCCAAAATGTTTTCCACCTACTCAAAGAAGAATGGCATCATTTTCATCACACTGAATTTGTAGTCTGCAAATGCTTTCTAAAATTTCGAAATTGACAAGTCTTGAATTTCAATGTCTGGTAAAGAGTTAACCTTTTACCCCACAATGCTGACTTTTAACAACCCCGAGAAAGACACCTTTTGAAAACATTTTGGCAAAGGAGAAAATGCTGGTAACCAGCATTTTTTCCTTTTCCTACAATGTTTTCTACCCTTTGAACGACACAATTTATGTTTTGAGTAACATTTAATTTATCCTCTGCAAATGCTTTCAGTTTGGACAAAGCTAAAATTTTGTCGCCTGGTAAAGAGTAAAAGCATTAACATAGTGAAAAAAAAAATGCAGAAGACAACTTTCAAAATATCCCTCTAAAATACAGACAATCTGCATTAAAAAAATACAGAATATTATTTTGTAGTAACTTTCCTGGTGCTTGTACATGTATTTGGTTTGAACAGCATGAGATAATTTGATGTCACATAAAACCAAAGGTCAGAAGCAAATACTAGCATCAGGAAACTCACTACAACATAATATTCCTTTTATTATATACCTATACATGTACCTTTCAACCACAAAATATTGCAAATTATTGACATTTTGTTTAAAATGGTAAACAAAACAAATAATGATGTAGAAGCTAGTTTACTTGGTCTTTTATGAATGGCTGGTAAATAAGATTTTGACCAATCAAATAGCAAATCAATTCAAGTGTGAGTAATATCATCATACCATATTTGGAACCATATTTGACAGTATGTAGATACATATTTTTTTTTGTCGTGTGTTAGATTTTATATGTGTGCGACACATGTACGAGGGCTGTTCGATATGTAATGTGTATTGTACCACAGTGCGATAACGCTTTGCACGATTTCGTGAATGATGATACGCTTGAATAGCTCTATTCAATACCTTTCCAACGGTATAAACATGAGCCTTCAGCTACACATAGTTTTAAACTTATAGTCATTTCAGTAGAGCTAGTCATTGACCACTGTTGTAAAAATGGTTGGGAAACGGATTAAGAATATTAAAGAAATTAGAGCTTATATAAAAGTTTGCACAAAACTCAGTCATTCGGTAATGCAGATTTTTACTGAATTGGGGGAAGTTTATGGGTCTGATAAGGTATCTTATGAGACAGTTTGTAGGTGGAGAAAGAAATTTCTGACTGGCACAGAGTCCATCAAAGATGCAGCAAAATCTGGCCGACCTGTGACTGTAACAGGCAAGGCAAATGTCTCAAAAGTCAAGGAAATAATTGAAAGTGATGGCAGATACATGATTCGTGATATTGCTAACGCTGTTGGCATATCGCTATCGCGGGTGCATTTCATTTTGAAGCGTATTTTAAAAGTACAAAAGATTTCTGCCAGATGGATACCGCATATATTGACAGATGACCAAAAACGGGTACGAGTACAAACCGCTAAGCAATTGCTCAAAATGTTTCCCAAATTCAATCAAAGACAGTTTGCAAACATTGTTACTGGTGACAAAACATGGGTTCACTGTTTCGAACCAGTAAGAAAAATTGGAAACAAAATATGGCTAACTAAACACGGTAGAAGGCCTGTAGTTGCCAAAAGAAGCATAAGCACAAAGAAGGTTCTTTATTGCATATTCCTCTCATGTGATGGTATAGCCATACATTATCTTAAATGACGCCCTGTGTTGGGATTTAGGCATGTTCGTCTACTTCATGATAATGCTCCATCACATACATCTGATCTTGTGAAGCAATTTTTGAAGTCGGAGAAGGTTACCATCTTGCCACACCCACCATACTCTCCAGATCTAGCCACATGCGACTTTTTCCTTTTTCCTTTTTCCAAAACTTAAAAAATTCTTATCTGGTCGCCGTTACAAGTCCCGACAAGCCCTTGGCTCAGCCATCAGTCAGTGCCTCAGAGGTCTACCTAAATCAGCGTACCGTGACGTATTTCAGAAATGGATTCAGAGATTGAAATTATGTATTTCAAACCGCGGAGAATACTTTGAAGGGATGTAATGTTCATTTCACTATTTGAGTTGAATGCTTTTGAGATATTGTACAATACACACTACATATCGAACAACCCTCGTATTTGAGTTGAAAAGTTTTCAGGTATATTGTAAAATTCAATACATGTGAAGACATTGTGGTAAAAGTTATTTACAGCAAAATAACAAAAATTATGTGCTGATGGTAAGTTATTTTGTGTATATGATACTTACAGATGGCAGCCTATACATTACGACACCCATGGATCCTGTGTTTTTGGTTCTTCCATATCTTATAGCAGCTGAAAAGGTATTATGTATGAGCCATGCTTCGGCAAAAAGGGGGCTTAATGCATCTCTGTGATGCATTATAACAAGCAAGTCATCACATAATTATGGATCCATAAAATCAATTTTGTCTGAAATTAAATAATGAGGTAGAATAGTCCTTTGCCATGCAGAAAATTTACATAAAGGAAAAAGGCTGACATTGGTCAGTACTTTTTGCAGATGCATTAACCCCTCTTTTCACATAGCATGGCTCATGATTTTTAGCTCCACTGGTTAAAGGCCAGCGAGCTTATGTCATGGCCCTGTGTCAGTTGTGCGTCCATCCGTGTGTTAACTTTTATTTCTAACATCTTCTTCTCTGAAACTACCCATCCAACTTTGACAAAACTTCACAGAAATGATCCTGCCAAGGTCTTCTTTAGAATTTCTTGAAAAGATTAAATTTTGATTCGTGCAAAAACTCTAGTTTCCATGGCAACAAAACTGAAAAATATTGAAAAACTTTGAAAATCTTCTTCTCCAAAATCATAAGGTGTATGGCTACCAAATTTGGCATATAGCTTCATCTAATAGACCTCTATCAAATTTATTCAAATTATAGCCCTGGGGTCAAAATTGGCTACAGGCCGTGGGTCATAAGTTTTACATAGTCTCATTTAGTGAAAACTTTAAAAATCATCTAGTTCTAAACCATATGGCGTATGGGTACCAAATTTGGCATGTAGCTTTATCTAATAGACCTTTATTAAGTTTCTTATAACCCTCTGGCCAAAATTGGCCCTGCCCAGGGGGGTCACAAGTATTGCATGGGCTTATTTGCTTATTCTACCAAATAAAAGATTTGGACATTTGCATTCAGTGAACCCAAATTCAAATACTTGACTATGTAACAATTTGGCAATTGAAGGCAATTAACAATTTAAAGGCTCTCTTTTGGCTTGGGGATCTCAACATATCATACATTATAGACCCAAAATCAAGACTTGCACAAAACAGCAAGTATGATTTATTAATTTACATCTACACAGTCCGGAAAAAAGAAAAGTAAATGAGTTTTTCTGAGCATTGCAGGGATTTGGGGGGGGGGGTTGGAAGGAGTTTCCTTGACTCATTTTTTAATGCATTTTAATTTTAATTGTGAACTTAACTCTCCTATTGCTGATATCCAGGATAGACATGAGTGAAGAGGGTTTCTTTTGCATAGATTGATTGAATTTGCGATTATTTATCATTGCCACAGGTTGCCCGTTTGGGCCACATTCCCTGAAGGTTGTTAGGTATGCTACGGGGGTGCTGGTTCTTTAATGTGCTTGGTTTTTAGCATCATTACTGGGGACCTCTGTTTAATGCCTTGTCCAAAAGACTGTTATTAATTTTAGATGGCCAGCCATGGGGCTCAAACCCACAACCCCAAGAGGCCCAAAACTTGATGTTCACTAGTCCTACACTCTACTACTTGAGCTACATGGGCTGGTCTTTTTGCATATATACTGCTGGAAGAGGGATAAAAAACCATTGAAACAAACCAATCAGATTTCCTATCACAATATATACAAGGTTGTCACCACTCCAGAAATAATTTTTTTTATCTTTATAGAATCATACGTTTTGAACCTGTAAAATAGAATCTAACCATTTTTCAAATAACCTCATGGATTTATGCCCTGAACAAGACTTTTTAAAATATTGTGGGAAATGGGTAAAAAACTGGTAACATGTTTTTTCTTAGCTCTACTGGCTGAAAGCCAGCAGAGCTTATGTCACGGCGTGGTTTTCGTCGTCCGTCCGTCTGTTCTTCAGTCTTTTTCTTGTTTACGCGATAAAGTCTGCATTTGTGGTCAGATTTTCCTGAAACTTGCACAGTTTGTTCTTCCCATCAATAGCTTCAACAAAAAAAATCCAACAAACAGTATGGGAAAAGTAGCCATTTCAAGTTGAAAATTTCCATTTCTTGTTTATGCAATAAAGTCTGCATTTGTGGTCAGATTTCTGTGAAACTTGCACAGTTTGTTTATCTCATCAATAGCATCAACCTTATTGATTTTGAAAAAAATCTGACGATCAGTTTAGGAAAAGTAGCCATTTCAAGTTGAAAGTTTCAATTTCTTGTTTACGCAATAAAGTCTGCATTTGTGGTCAGATTTTCACGAAATTTGCATAGTTTGTTTATCTTATCAATAGCTTCAACTCTATTGATTTGGAAAAAAAATCTGACAATCAGTTTGGGAAAAGTAGCCATTTCAAGTTGAAAATTTCCATTTCTTGTTTACATGATAAAGTCTGCATTTGTAATCAGATTTTTGTGAAACTTTCAAAGTTGCTTTGTATCATAAACAGCTCGAACCTTATTGATTTTGAAAAAAATCTGACAATCAGTATGGGAAAAGTAGCCATTTAACCCTTTACCAATTGACAAAATTTTAGACTCAACCAAATTGAAACCATTTGCAGACGATGAATTAAAACATGACTCCAATGATTATTTCTGTCTTTAGAAGGGTGGAAAAAATTGTGAAAAAAGGAGAAAATGCTGGTTACCAGCATTTTCTTCTTTTCCCACAATGTTTTTAAAAGATTTCTTTCTCAGGGTCGTTAAAGCACAGGATTGTGTGGTAAAGAGTTAAAGTTGAAAATTTCCATTTCTTGTTTAGGCAATGAAGTCCACAGTGTTGATCCAATTTTTTTGAAAAAGATTATTTGGTTCATCAAGGGATTGAACTCTATTAAAAGTGAAGAAAATTTAATAAACCGTTCAGGAAAAGCAGCCATTTGATGACTTAGTATCGTTTACTTAACAAAGTCCACATTATCAGTCACATTTCTTTGAAATTTGCTAGGATTGTGTAATACAAGTCGTACTGAAACCCTATCAAATTTGGCTGGATTCGGAACAGTTACTTTTGAGAATTGCACTTCCTTTTTTTTCACTGTTAGTTCAATTCACTCTGCCTATTTATGCTGTATTAGTGGGTTCAAGCCCAGTTGCAAGAACACATTTTTCTGGTTTTTTTTTTTTTTTTTTTTTTTGCATCATGAATCCATAATGTATGCTAGCAAAAAATGCCAGTAGAGCGATTTCAGGCCCTCAAGGGCCTCTAGTTATCTATAGATAAATTAGGTAATTTTATCCTTTATTTGCATGCAATCTTTTATTATTTTTTTAACATGAACAAGTCTAAAATTTTGCCTTCTAGTAAAATTCTTTTTTTGCTTGACTTTTAGGCTGGAAAATATATGACATTAGACCAGATAGTGGTAGATGAGGACTTTCCTGAATGTCATCGTTTACATAATACAACTCTGACAGATATAGATTATGTGACTGACTCTAAAGGTAGGTGAAACATGTTTAAGCATTCCCATAGAGGCAGTTTCAGTTCTTTGCCACATTATTTCTTGTTTTTACAGCCATGTGGTAGGAGACTTTTGAAAAATATTGTATGAAAAAGGGAAAAATACAGGTAAACACAAGTGTTCTTACTTGCGCTGCGCATATTCCTGCATAAATCAGGTTATGAAATTGAAATTCATATAACAAATATTGGTTACCTCACATACACTAAAATCATGGACGAGAAAGACCGCTATGGGAGCTTCCTCATTGACTGTCCAACTTTCCCTTCTTAAAGTCTACGGCCTCTAACTCTCATATTAAAAGACGGAACCTGCAGAAATTGGCCAAACAGCCTTTACGAAAACGTTGATGTTACATGATAGTTACCGATGAGTTAGGGTTAGTTGTACAGGAAAAGGGTTATGACAAACAAAAAAATCAGTAATATGCAATTCCTCTTTTTCCTATTTTAACCCTTTACCACACAATCCAGATTTTTTACAACCTCTAAAAGGAAGACTTTTTAAAACATTGTTTAAAAAGGGGAAAATGCTGTTTAACTCTACCTCGTGCTGTCTTTGAGTTATTTCCCTTTGATCGTCATTTTTACAGCATTTTGTGCTTGTCCGGAGCATAACTTTGTCATCTCCAGTCTGATTGACTTGAAACTTGGCATTTGTGTTTGTTGCAATAATACAGAGTGCAGTGCGGAAGAACCATAACTCTACCTCGTGCTGTCTGTGAGTTCTTTCCCTTTGATCGTCATTTTTACAGCATTTTCTGCTTGTCTGGAGCATAACTTTGTCATCTCCAGTCCGATTGACTTGAAACGTGGCATTTGTGTTTGTTGCAATAATACGGAGTGCAGTGCGAAAGAACCATAACTCTACCTCATGCTGTCTTTGAGTTTTTTCCCTTTGATCGCATTTTTACAGCATTTTCTGCTTGTCCGGAATATAACTTTGTCATCTCTAGTCTGAACATCTTCAAATTTGGTATGCATGATTGTTGAAAATTTACGGAGTGCAGTGCACAAGAACCATAACTCTTCCTAGCTCGAATTTTGAGTTATTCCCCCTTTGATCTTCATTTTTATAGCATTTCTTGCTTGTCTGGAGCAAAACTTTGTCATGTTAAGTAGGAATGACTTGAAATATGGTCTGCTTATTTGTTGCAATATTTGGAAGTGCAGTGCGCAAGAATTGTAACTCTACCTTGTGCTGTCTTTGAGTTATTTCCCTTTGATCGTCATTTTTACAGCATTTAGTGCTTGTCAGGCATATAACTTTGTCATCTCAAGTCAGAGTGACTTCAAACTTGATATGCATGTTTGTTGCAATATTATGGAGTACAGTGCGCAGCAACAATAACTCTACCTAGTGCGGATTTTGAGTAATTCCACTTTGATCTTCATTTTTACAGTATTTCTTGCTTGTCCGGAACTGAACTTCGTCACCTCAAGTCAAATTGGCTTGAGACTTGTTAAACATGTTTGTTGCATTACCTACTGTTTACGATAATTATACCCCTCGACAACTGGCGGTGGGACAGGCGTATCTTGCGACAATTTGCAGCTCTTGTTCAACAATGTTTTTAACCGTTCAAAAAACTTGTTTCAATTTTTGACTCGCATTAATTTTGTCTTCTTCAAATGCTTTTAATTTCAATGAGTTTAAACTTTTGTTGTGTAGAAAAGAGAGAAAGCACTAAAGTACTTTCCAAACTTGTCTGATACAAAGATGGAAAAAAGTAGTGACTTGTTTGATAAAGTCTGTTTCAGAATGTATAGATAACAAAAGAAAACAGACTCCAATTGGGTAAATTCCTATTCTCAAATTTCTTGAAAAGTATTGCTGGAAAAAGTTCATTTGTCTGATATCTCTAATTAGGTAAGTTCCCTCTCTCACAGCATCTATTTTGCATGTTTGGATTTAACAGGAACGATTTTGTTAATTGTATGATAGTTCAAATCTAAAATGTTGCTTTCTATTACAGGTGATGATGATTTTAAAGCTTACAAATATAATGCTGAAAAGACATTATCATGGTTGAAATTAAAGGTAATATGATTTCAAAGATTGCTGGTCTTTACTCCTTCTTTTACTCTAAACCCTTTATAACAGGATCCCAAGTTTTAACGACCCTGAGAAAGAGGCCATTTGAAAGCATTGTAGGAAAAGGAGAAAATGCTGGTAAACAGCATTTTCTCCTTTTCCCACAGTTATTGCTACCCTATCACAGACAAACTCGTCAGTTGAGTCTCATTTGTTTTGTCATCTGCACAAGCTTTCAATTTGGACAAGTCTAAAATTTTGTTATATGGCAAAGGGTGAAGTAGACAGAAAAATGTTAGACTTGTCAATGATATCTATCGGCATTTACGGATGGCAAATTTAATGTAACTCATATAGTCAGACTTGTCTTTGCAAGGATTGGAAACCTAGTTAGAAAAGGAGAAAATCCTGGTTATGATTTTTTTTTTTCCTTTTCCCTCAGTGTTTTTATAGCATTTTTTCAGAGAGTTGTGAAAACATGTGATTTTTGTTTTAAGGATAAGTCAGTGGTGTGTATTAAGGTTTTACTGTCCATACAGTCCTGTACTGAGTGTCATCATGTGACTTTTGCAAGATGACAGAATCTCAGCTTTTTATTGTTAAAAGCATTTGCCAACAACCGAATTGAATGTACTTTAAATGATGGTATTTGTCTCTGAAAGGATAGGAAACATAATCAAAAGGAAGAAAAATGCTACTTGCTCGCATTTCCATTTTTTCCAGCAATGTTTTCCAGATCTGTTTTTGTTAAGGTTATAAAGCAGTGGTTTTATTGCAGACAGAGCAAGTTGTTGTTGCATTGAAGAGAAGTAACATAAGTCCATCAGGAGCCCATTGTGCTGAATTGATTAAAAGTAACAGGAAAAAAGTAGATGAAGGTGAGTTTTGTTTGTACTGAAATTAAAGGGTTTTTGGAGGTAGTAGAAAGAATTTAGGAGAAAATGCTGGTCACCAAACACGAAAGACAAGTCTGATCTTGATCACCTCCTGTCCTCAGGAGCAGCTTCACTTATACCAAAATGATTAAGGATTTCTTAACTTTCTTCCAAATGACAAAATTTTAGGTTTGTCCAAATTTAAAACATTTGCAGACAATAAATCAAAGGTGGCTCAAATGATTAGCTTGCCTTTAGTAAAGTAGAAAACAATGTGGGAAAAGAAGAAAATGCTGGTTACCAGCATTTTCTTCTTTTCCCACAATGTTCTCAAAAGCTTTTTTCTCAGGGTCATTAAAACTTGATCGTGTGGTTAAGAGTTAATGCTTGTTGGAACATCACCTGTTATAGATTAATAAATTGTAATTTACTTAAGGGCCCTTCAACCATGAGTGATACTGATTCATAATTAGATGGACATGTAGAATGCCAAGTGATCCAAACAACTGTTTCCAGTGTGACAGCACAAAAAGACTTGGGTGGTACATTATTATGACTGGTTCAGTCAGAATATCTCAAAAACTTCAGACCCTAGGGAAGATTGCATGTTCTGTACAGTCTGATCTTTATCTACACTGTTGACTAGGAAACGATCTGCTTAAGTTTTGCAAGAGCTGAAGTGAGTTCTAGAAGAATATGCCAGTTTATTTCATGCTCTTGGGTAGATATCTGGAAATAATGATGAATTATAAGGTTTGATAATTCATGGTTACAACCAGTGAAATTAACTGTAAATGTTTCCGTAACTCTTCAGTGCAAGGTGGAAACAGTAGGCCCCCACACACTAGTTTCTTAGGTAAACAATGCATGCCATTCAATCTGACAGAAATGTGACGTAATTCACACGCATTTACCCTACACTTCTCCGGCTTGATGTGAAATAGTAATGCATTCTTATGGGGGGGGAGGGGAAATATGCCAAATAGGGAATTACCAACACAAATGTACTGGATTTTGATAGTCCAAACAAAAAACGGGTTAGATGCATGAAATAAATAGAATATTTGTTTTTTTTCAGTGAAAGATCAGTTTATTTCATCTCATAAACATCATTGATAATATTTTCACTCATGGCTGCACCACTTGTGAAAACATTACCCATGATGTTCACTCAGTTAAATAAATTTTGATCTTTCACTGAAAAAAAGAAATATCCTCTATGTATTTATTTTATAGCAAAGGAAGTTTTGTGTGTATGCCTTCACCCTTTACCCACACATAGATGCAGGTGGAAATCGTACGGCCATAAAGGATTTTGAAGTCATTGCTGTAAAAAACCAAAACTGCCTTATATTAGTAATTTTAACATAATTCAGTGTTTTCTTGTATCTTTATGTAGTTTCATAGAGGTCTGGATACCTTTTTAGATAAAAATGCAGCATGTTTGAACTTTTTAACCAGATGACATGATTTTAGACTTGTCTGAATTGAAAACATTTGCTGACAAAAAATAAAAAGTAGGCTCAAAAAATGAATTTGCTTCTTAGATAGAAAAAAAAACAACATTGTGTGGAAAGCCCACAGTATTTTCAAACATTCATTCCTAGGGTCATTTAAACACAGGATTGTTTAGTAAAGTGTTAAAATGAAAATGTGGCATTGAATACACATCTTTTGTTAAGGTATAAGACTTGGTTAGCCCTCGACCTTTAACGACCTTGGGAAGACACCTTTTGAAAACATTGTGGAAAAGAGAAAATAATGGTAACCAATATCCTCCATTTCCCACAGTGATTTTTTACCCTTAACAAAACATTTTAATCTGAGAGTCAAATTTATTTTATTGTCTGCAAATGCTTTTAATTCATGCAGTCCAAAATTTTGTTGTTCTGTATACACTAGAGTTAAATGCCTAAGTTACTACAAGGTTTTCATTAGCATACTTTCTTCATACAGATGAGTATTTAAGGTATGGTTTTGGAATAGTATCTGACTACATACCACTACAGCTTTCTACCAGTCTTCAGGAATATCTAGGGTAAGTTTGTATGATGCTGAGGTTTATTTAATACCTACTCAAATTGTTCTAAAGAAGAAGGCTTTTAAAATATTGTGGAAAAAGGAAAAATGATGGTAATCAGCATTTTTTCCTTTCCCTACAATACTTACTGTACACTTTGCAGTGGACATTTTGCTTACAATGTGGGCAAAAAAGCAGTTACTCATTCACGGTTAACAAACTTTTGGATTCGTCCATATTGTTAGCGTAAATATGGCTTGAATAATGGAATTTGTCTGTGAAATATTTGAAATCAGTTTTGGAAAGAGAAAATGCTAGTTACATGTACCAGCATTTTCTGATCACTAGCATTTTCTCCTTTTTCCATAATTTTTCCAATAGCCTTCTTTTTCAGAGTACAAAATACATTGGATCAATTGTTCAACTCTTTACCAATGACAAAATTTTGGAATTGTCCAAATCCAAAGCATTTATAGAGGTCAAAGAAAAAGCAGCTCAAAATTTGAAATTTGTTTTTGGAAGAAAAATAAACAATGTGGAAAATAGAGAAAATGCTAGTCACCAACATTTTCTCCTTTTTCACAATGCTTTTAGAAATCTTTTTCTTTAGTGTTGTTAAAACATGGCATTGTTTAAGGTTAACCCTTTACGACCCAATCCCAAGTTTAAGTGATCCCAAAGAAGAAGCCTATAGAAAACATCATGGAAAAAGGAAAAAATACTGGTCACAAGTATTTACTCCTGTACCCACGATGTTTACTACCCTATCAAAGATAAATTTCATCATGTTGTCCACATTTGAATTGTCCCTGCAAATGCTATCAATTTGGACAAGTGCACATTTTTGTTGTTTGATAACAGAATTAAAGGATTCTTTGTGTGCTATTATCTCATCATTTTGTCTTCATAGCAAATTATCTTATTATTTGTAAATCGTTGACAATTTCTTCTCTTTTTTTATCTTTTTATGTTGTATCCTTATGTGAATTCTTGTACATGCCTTTAATACTGAATTCAGTTTAGAATATGATTTCTTACAACTTATATTGTAGTTGGAGCAAAGATCGTTATGTGTCTCTTATGCAATGTCTTAGAAAACATAACTAATAAAACATATTGAAATTGTACATAGTTTGTAGAAAACCATTTCATAAGTCTAAAAAGAATACTATACAGAAATTTTTGTTCATGTATCAATTTTTTGTATGTTTTACAGTATACCTGCAATAACAGATAAACGACCAACAGATTCACCTAATCCACCAGCAAAGGTTTTTTTTTTTTTTTTTTTTAAACACTAGAAAAGCAATAACTGGTATAGTCTGAAGTGTCCTTTACTGCCAGCCACAGAAGTACACAATGCTGTTTGTATAGGGCAAGTGACTATAAAACACAGACTTGCAACTTACAATAAACAACTTGGAACAATAATTGCTTTGATAACCCCTTTACCACACAATCCTGAGTTTTAAGGACTCCCACGGAAAAGAATTTCCTACAACATTGTGGGAAAAGACAGAAAATGCTGGTTACCAACATTTTCTTCTTTTCCCACTATGTTGTCTTCCCTTTGAAAGAAAAATTTTATGGTTTAGTTACATCTATTATGTGGTCTACAAATGCTTTCAAGTTTGATCATGCTGAAATTTTGTCCTGTGGAAATGTAGAATCATTTACTTGTCCAGATTGAGAGCATTTGCAGGGGACAAAAAAATGTGACTTAAAAATGACGAGGTGGTTTTTGAAAAGGAAGAAAACATTGTCAGAAAAGGCGAAAATCCTGGTTACCAGGATTAAAATCATAATAAAGCAGTACAGATACAAGAGTAAAATTTCTGTTAATTTCAGACATGATGATTGTAGAAAATCAATGTTTTTTTTGGATATTTTTAGAATATTACATATTGGTCCAGAGAACCCTGTCTGCACTGAGAACATTTTTATACAGTCATTAATCCTTTACCAAATAATCCCATGTTTTCATGCCCTAAGAAAAATAGCTTTTGAAAACATTGAGGGAAAAGGAGAAAATGCTGCTAAACAGCATTTTCTCCTTTCCCCACAATGTTTTGTACTGTTTTAAAGATAGAAATCATCATTTGGACTACTTTTAATTTGTTGTCTGTAAATGCTTTCAATTTTTGACAGGTTTAAAATTTTGTTGTTTGGTAAAGACTAAAATAATTACAGCCTGTTTCCTGAGCACATTACTCTCAGTTTCAAGGTTGAAAATGGCATCACACAAGTTTCCTAAGTTGAAATATTTACGCATCCACTTTCCCAATGTCAAGGGCCCAAGGCCCCAACAAAAAAAGAAAAGTAGGAAAGTCTCTGAACTTATCCAATTATTACACATACTCTTGTTTACTCTTCAGAGGGCAAAGTTAGAAGATATAACTCCACTTGAAGATTACAGTAAAAATGTCACTCCAGAAATAAAACCTACGGTAAAGATCTTTATTCTTCAAGGCTGATTGATAAATTGTGAGCCTGAAATGGAAGGGTTTGACTTTTGGCAGACATATTGTATAATTCTTAATATAATACCCTTCAGTATTTATACTTTTTTGCCAGCGATGTGTAAGCGTCTCAATGCCATTTTAAAAAAGTCCTTTTCTTGACTGTTCAGAAAAGTCCTCCCTTTCAAGTATGACATCATCTGACGCAAAGTGGGTACTAGAAATGGCCTTTTCTAATTTTGGAAATAAATGAAAGTCTGATGGATGAGATCAGGCAAACAAGGCAGATGCCTAATCACTTCAAAACTAAAATTTTTAATAGCAGTTATGGCAATGGCAGTCTTGTGAACAGGGGAATTGCCCTGTTGGAACAAAAGTCTTTGCCTTGTTTATTTAAGAGTGCTACTTCTTTGACTTAAACAATAGACACAAATCCTTTGGTTCACAGCCTTAAATAGTCAGGGAATAGCAGGGCTGAAAAAGGACATCCCTGCTTAACTCCTTCAATACAAGGCTTACAACTTGTCAATCAGCCCTCGTAATACATAATTTGTAGAAACCAGAACCAAGGTTGCTTTTCCATAGATTGAAATGCACAGAACATGCAGTATGATCCTAGATCTACAATGTAGTTTGATCCTACAGCTTGTAAGGTTTGCTCACAAAAAGAACACTGACAATAGTATTGTATTATTTTGGGTCTTGGACTGAAACTGGAGCTTTCTATGACATGCAAAGGCACAAGTTTATTATAGTGCTTAATCCTTTCCAACATGACAAATTTTCTTCCAGATTCAAAGCATCTGCAGACGACAATTTCAAAATAGATAAAAATATGCTAAAGTTCCCTAATAGGATTGAAAACATTGTAGGAAAAGGTGAAAATGTTGGTAGCCAGCATTTTCTCCTTTTGTACTGTTTTCAAAATCTCTCTCTCCTACAGGGATGTAAAAACATTTGATTGTGTAGTAAAGGGTTTAGAAATAAGTATATCTTAATCTTCAATCAACAGTAGCAATTTTGTCATTTCTAACATACAAAAAATAGTCCAAGAAATGAACGTCTTATCCTTCTACTCAATGTTTATAATGTCACAATCTTGGCATCATATACATATATGTGATTTTGTCTGTATTGTAGTTTACACTTATCAACCCTTTGAGAGCTGAATATACCTATCAGACCGTGTCATCCCAGAAATATAACCAAAGTAATTGCAATTTCATGGTTGCTTTTGTCTACAGTGTTACAGCAAAGCGGACAGTGTAGATCAAAAATCAGGCAGCACATTTTTTACAGCCTGATCTTGATCTACACTGGCAGCAAAGGCAACTGTAGTCTTGAAGGGCACTTTAAGGTTTAGTATAACAAACCCATCTTCAGAGGAGAAACATAGGATCTGACATGAGTCGATGTTTGAGATAAAATTGTATTAAAGGAGTCCAGGGAAAATTTTATTAAGCAAACCTTTGGTGAGCTGAATAACATTTTTTCTTGATGAGTTTAATAAAATTTTAATAGTTTCGCAAATGAATGTCAGATTGTTTTTATCACATAACGAAATTTCACAAATTATAGATCAGAAGATGCAAAACCATCTATAGATGCACACACGGTAATATCTATAAAACCATTCACTTCAGTGGAAATATGTACAAAATGACATCAAAATTGACATCACACAATGGTAATATCAAACATGTATAAGATAAGGAAATTTGTAATGGGTATATTACACTGCAAACAAGGAAGATTATATGATAAATAAAAACCTCACATCTTGCTGAAGTTGGCAAAAGTACTTGAGCTGTGAGCTTATAACTTTACTTATGATTTTGAAATTGTATCTTTTGTAGAAAAATTATGCAGTAATTATTCCCAAAGAATCAAACTTAATCCTTTGTACCTTTCAACATGTGATCCTTTCTTTTTAGGGAAGTAACAAAGGTATTAAAAACTGTGTTGGCAAAAAGAGAAAATGGAGAACATGTTTCAATATGATAAATCTGGTAAATTCTCAAATTTGGTCTGTAGGAAAGAATTGATACCATGTTCAAAACTGTTTTATGATTAGTTTTTTTTTTTTTTTTTTTTATTTTGTAGGGTAAACAGTCCACAGCACAGAAGAAACTGGATAAAGTGGACAAAAAAGGCATGAAAAGCATGATGAGTTTCTTTTCCCCGAAACCAAAATGACCAGTCATTATTGTGTACATGTATCTGTGTTGAAGAAAGGAAATAGCCAATGAAATCACTAGGTGGCCATACTTACAGTGGATCCATTCTCGTATGGGCTATTTTGTGAATTCCTTGTAACTGGTGAAAGTAAAAGAAAGGGGTTTACATTTTAACTGTTTACCAAACAACAAAATTTTTAGACAAGTCCAAATTTAAAGCACATGAAAAATTTAATATGGCTTAGATGTTGATATTTGTCCCTGAAACCAAGAAATGGGGAGAATGGTGGGATAAGGCGCAATTACTTGTTGCAAAGCTCAAAGCAATGCTTCTTTTCTCAGGACATTTGCCAAGCTGTTAGCTGTAATGGGAATGACATTGTATTTGAATAGTTATGAGTTAAGATAATTTCATGGACATGTTTATTGTTGTGTAAAGCTTACATGTTCTGTCAATCAGTTTGCATTCCCTTGATATAGCATGTTTAGGCTGATGTCGTCATGAAGAAAAACAATTGTCAGAGATTGACTATAAAATTGAGGATAGGAAAATGCTGTAAAAAAGGTGTTTTAAATGAAAAGTACAATAAATGTATCTTTTTTTTAATACAATTAGGACTATTTAATATTTCGTCTTCGTTTCCGATCACTTTTTGAACATAGCAATGGAAGGTGCTTAAAGTGCTTAAAAATTGATCAAATTGATCACCTGTAAGTATGTCGTACTGCACTGATGATGATGTGACAGGAACAACACTGGAATAATTTTCCAGTATACCTCAAAAACCAGTGCATGTTCTTTGCAGTCTGACCTTGAACCACATTGACTGTATAGGCATCATAAGTTGCCTTTAGTTATTAAACCATGTGAAAAGAGAATCAAGACTCCAATGAAACACATTTCATTTTTGTAAAAAAATTCAACACATTTTCAAGTTAAAAAAAGATTTATTCAAAGTCGATCACATTTCTATAATTCACACAAAATAACAAGATAACAAGATTCGTGAAACTGAAATGGTGTATTTATGTCAAAGTAAGTACTAGTACTTTTATGTGTGAGCCGTGCTGTCTGAAAATGGGGCTTAATGCATCTGTGAAAAGTATCGACCCAGGTCAGCCTGCACAGTCTGTGCAGGCTGACCTGGGCCGAAACTTTTCACTATCTTCAAATTTTCTGCATGTCAAAGGATAATTCTACCTCATGATTCAGTTGGTTGATATGTGTAATGGATTTTATGGATCCATACTAATGAGATGACTTGCTTGGTATCATGGAGATGCATTAAGCCCCCATTTGCCTAAGCATGGCTCATATATAATTTTCACATAGTACTGATATGTAGTTTGATTTTCTTTCCATCCGTCCATTGTGGGGTTTTTTTTTTTTTTCACAAAATTACCAGGTTTTGGTTGCCATTTTTGTTACCTGAGAGAAAGCTTATAGGATTTCCAATAACATTTCAATAATGAACGATTTTTTGGATTAAATATTTGGTTCACATCTCTTTTTTATTCATCCCAAAATTATGTTTTTCTGTCATGGTTTTCACAGGTAACCATCTGTCAGATGTCAGTGCTTTAAAATTAAAACAATTGTATAAGATAGCAAAAATAAGAAAAATAACAATAGTAACAAAATCCAGCACTTGTTTGGCAAATCCGTCAGACTGCTGAGTGCAACTCAAGGACCTTTTGCTGACAGTGTAGATCAAAATCTGACTGCACAGACTGTGCAGTCTTGGCTGTGATCTACACAGTCTGATAAACAGATATTTTTCCTCCCAAAAAATACCTTTGAAATAGCAAAAGTTGGGTTTTTTACTATGGCCTTGAAAGTTCCACTTCACTTATTCAGAAGCTTAAGTGTTAAATAGTAGTCTTGCCAATAGAAGTGTTTGAAAACATTTCTCGGCCCCTAGAGCACCAAATGAAAAAAAAGACATTTTCAGTCTGGAAATAAGACATTTATTGTTATTTCAAGTTTGCTTTTGTCTAGAATTACAAAAAAAAAAGTGTAGTTCAAGATTAGATGTTAAACTGTCCTCAAAAATGCACCTAAAATTGTCTTCAGAGTCAAAGAAGCTATGAATAGACTGTTATAACTTTTTATTAGGTGTCAGTATTTTTCACTTGTAGACTACAAGTCCAAATAAGGTTCAAATGTTTGGATTTGTCTTGGAAAGGATACAAAACATTGATGAAAAAGGAGAAAGTGTTGGTTACCAGTATTTTCTTCTTTTTCCACAATGCTTTCAACAGCCTCTTTCTCAGGTTAGTTGAACCTTGGACTTGTTTGACAAAGGCTTTAAGTTCATATTTTCATCTCTCATTTCTTTCTCTTCCTCACTGTAAGGGCTTGCATTGAGTCCCAGAAAGTGAAGTTACCAAAAATAAAAAAGTTAAGAGTCTCACAAAACACAGCTTTAAAAAATGTGTGGGGCACACAAAATAATTATTCTTTGTCTTGTAACTCTATCTTTAAACTGTTTAAGGAAATATAAACAGCTACATTGTCCTCCTATTCTATACTGCAGCCCAAAGCCATAGAAGGGATTGGAGTACAGCTATGACCAGCACTAAACTGCTCCCAATTACTGTAATTAGAAAAACAAGAGTGTATAAATTAATTCTCTATCGTACGACAAAATTTGGACTCCTCAAGATTGAAAGCATTTGCAAATGAATGTGTTAAATAAAGCTAAAAGATGGGATTTGTCCCAAAATGGTAGAAAACATTGTGGGAAAACAAGAAAATGCTGGTTACCAGTTTCCGCTAGGCTGTTTTCGAAGAAAACACCGGGGTATATCCATAGCACTGTCGTCGTTATTTCACAAGAACTTCGACATTTTACAATATCTCTGTCATTACTAAGATATTTACTTCAAACCTAAACAAGTTCACTATCAAAAGGAGAACCCATAGAACAAATGCAGGAACCACAATTATAGATGTGTTGAAACTAAAAGCATTTTGCAGATGACAAACTAAATGTGCTACAGATGATAGACAGGGCAGAAAACATTGTGGGTTACCAGCATTTTCTCCTTTTTCCTCAGGGTCGTTAAAAGTTGGAATTGAGTGGTTAAGGGTTAAAGGATTGTTTGTATAGGCTAGTGATGTCATCAGTGGCCTTTTTTTTGCCCTTGCCATGTCTTACGAACATGAAAGTTCACAACAAATGCATAGCTCAAATATAAACCGCACCTGGCGGGATTTGAACCCGTGCGGAAGAGATCCTCGTTTATTTAGGTTTAAAAGACCAACACCATAACCACTTCGCTAAAGAGAATCTCACCAACGCAGTTGTTAGGTATTGATTTTATACGGGATGAAGCTATGCAGTAAGGAAGGAGCGATCTCCCGTAACACAGTTGGGCAGCAGTATAGCAAGAAGCCATTTATTAACATTGTTGAATACTGTTCTGAGACAAGGCATCTGATTGGCTAAGATAAAATACTGCTACCAATCATTATTGTCTCATCTGTGAATTTAGAAATTAAGCTAGTGAATACCACCACTGGTTGTATGTTTCTTGAAGTCTGAACCTGATCAATCCTCTTTGAGCAGAAAATCAAGAGCACGACATGCAGGTGCCAACGAACAGCTGCAGTTGCTCGATTTTTTTTACTTGTGTCAGAAATACTTTGATGGTTACCTGCCCTTGTATGAGCTTTTGACTGTTGATGACTTGTCCAAATTTGAAGGAAATATCTTCAGTAATAACAGAGATATTATAAAATTTCAAATGTTTGCACATTGACGCAGAAGAGAACAAGATACAATGAACAAAAAGCTGAGCTAAAAACATCTACAGTATCGCAAGCCCTGCATGGTCAGTTTAACCCCTTTATCCAACAACAAAACTTTGGGCCAATCCAAATTGAAAGCATTTGCAGAGGACAAAACAAAGTTGGCTCAAATGATGGAATTTGTCTTTGATAGGGTGGTAAACATTGTGGAAAATGGAGAAAATACTGGTTAGCAGCATTTTTTCTTTTTCCAACAATGTTTTTAAAAGCTTTCCTCCTCAGGATCATTAACACTTGGGATGGTACTGGCTTACACAATCATTTCATAATTTATTGCAAAGCCAGTTCATATTATATCAGTCATACTCTGTGATTGCTCCCTGGAAACCCTAACCAGTACTTGTGCCATGATGTTCATGGTTAAAAGCTTGGCCCAATTCATCATGGGATTCGAATCTTGAACCTTTGATTTGATAGGGCCATTATTCTACCCCTTCATCACTGCCTCCTTAGTCATAATTTGACTAACCTGGAGCAGCATTTTCACAGAACTCCGAACATGAAGCCCAACCTGTCGACTCGTCACTACCATCATCACAGTCCGAGCTACAATCACACTTAAACTGCATCTCTATGCATGTGACTGAACCACCCTGGCATGTAAACCATCCGTTTGGACATCTCTGTAGAGAAATAATGAAATAACTGATAACTCTCTCTACTACAATAACTTAAGGGAATGAAAAAGTAATTAATGGTTAGCCTTTAACTATTTTCCAGACTATCTTGTGCTTTAATGACCCTGAGGAAAAAAGTTTTTTAAAAACATTTTTGGAAAAGGAGAAATTGCTTGTAAAAAGTAATTTCTCCTTTTCCAAAAATGTTGTTTACCCTGTCAAAGAACTTCAGCTCACTTGTACCAATTTTAATTTTGTTGTCTGCGATTTGTTTGGAAAGGGTTAATCTTTACTGTACAGCAAAATTTAAGAGGTGCATGTTGAAAACATTTGCAGACAACAATTATAATGCAGCTCACAGTTGTCTTTAAAAGGATAGAAAACTATTAGATGGTCTCCAGCATTTTCTCTTTTTCGTGTGACATTTTTTACAAGCTGTCTACCTCAGGGTTGTTAACCCTGTAACAAATAATCCTGAGTTTTGATATACATGTACCTAAGCAAGAATGGCTTTTGAAAACATTTTTGGAAAAAGTCTACAAAATTTTGTTGTGGTAAAGAGTTAAACAGGTTTATTTGGTAAAGCATTGAGTTCTTGGCTGCATTAACTAATAATCAGAAATATTGTTCAACTTGTTACCAAATGACAAAATTCTAGACTAGTATATACTGGTAGCTAGTCCAAGTTGAAAGCAGTTGCAGACAACAAAATAAGTAGGACTCAAAAATTGAGCATCATTTCAGTCATGTCTAATTTGTCGACTGCATAGAGTTAACTTTTACCAGATGAGAAAATGTTAGATGCATCCAAACTGAAAGCATTTGCAGACAACAAATTAAAGTGGCTCAAACAATAAAAACTTTCCTCGTAAGGGTAAAAAACATTGTGGGAAAAGGAGAATATAGCTGGTTACTAGCATTTTCTCCTTTCCAACAATGTTTTCAAAAATTTTCCTCATTAGTGTTGTTAAAACCTGCAATTGTTTGGAAAAAGGTTAAAGGCCCACAAGCAGTCCTGAGTAAACAAATTGGGAGTCAAACTGTCAACAAACTTAATTCATACAATTTTAAAATATGTACTACATGCATTATCATGATACTGACAATGTGTTTCAGTATGGTCAGTCAATGTGCCAGCTGCTGGTAGAAAAATGAATTTTTAAACTAGAAATAAGTTGACAACTCTATTCTAGTTTTAATTTTTTTTTTTTTTTTATCAGTGACTGGAACTTTAACAGACTGTGCTGTGACAAACTGTCATACTGTTCATGCTATCCCTACTTCTAAATGGCATGACTGAATTTGTGAGCATTTTGACTCCCAAAATGTCCACTAGTGGGCCTTTGTAAGGCTAAAATCTCGAATACATACACTTGTGTAACTGTCTTCAAGCAGGTCCCCATTATTCAGGCTGGTTCCATTGTCACAGGAGATTGCATTACAAAATTCAATCTCAAAGCTGTCCCCGAAACAAGGGTCACCATCAGGGGTTGGAGTGGGGTTGTTACAGAGTCTGACACGCCCATGCCTGCCGATGTTGCAAGATTTTGTACAAGAGGTCCAAGAGCCCCAGTCACCCCAGTTACCATGTACTGTAATAACAATTACAACACAGCTGTAAATTAACTCTTTACGTAACAACAAAATTTTAAAATAGTCCATTTTTAAAGCATAAGCTAATTGTGGCCCAAATGATTGATTTTGTCCTTAATTCTTTGCTAAATGACAAAATTTTTGAATGAACGAAACTGAAAGCATTTGTAGTCAACAAAACTGTTAAAAATCAGTATCTCCTCCAATGTCATGCACATTGTTTGAGTTTTTAAAT
The DNA here is from genome assembly GCA_946811185.2 of Hippopus hippopus. NCBI lineage: Eukaryota > Metazoa > Mollusca > Bivalvia > Cardiida > Cardiidae > Hippopus > Hippopus hippopus. The sequence continues at coordinate 10,251,300 of OX328110.1, forward strand.
CGTTGAAAATTGCTGTAGTGCAGCAGAATTTCCGAAAACTGACAATGATCGAGAATCACAACTGTTGTCATACTGTTACATCAGGCATGTATATTCAAGCCCGTACTTTGAAATGATTGAATTATCTAGCAAATCAAATTATGAAAATAACACTTGCCTGTGCAGGTTCCATTACAATCTATAGCATTTTGTGCCGTTCCAATACATCCAGCCCCGTTGTACTGAGGTAGTGGGTTCGTACATGTCCTATCCCTGGTAATCAGGCCTGGCCCACAAGTACTTGAGCATCCGGTCCATTCAGTCCAGTCTGTCCAGCCTCCATCAACTGTTTTAATATTGAAACCATCATTAGTCCATCAATGTAAGATTTGTGCATTTTACATACTAAAAATCCATTACAGTTAGAAAAATGATGTATCGTTATACATACCATTAGTCCATTACCATTTAAACATGTCTTGCAAACCCAAGTCCATTTCTATGAAAAATATACCCTTTGAATTCTCCAAGTGAATAAATATTAAAAACATGTCTTTTGTGTACTCCAATACCATAACCATTTAAACATGTCTTTTTCACATACTACAAGACCATTTCCATTAAAAAAAAGTCTTCACCACATCAAGTCCATCTCCACTTAAAAATGTCTCTTTACATATAACAGGTTTATTCCCATTAAAGTATTTCTATTTAAACAGCCGAAGACCATTCTCATTAACCCATAGGCTGCTAAGCGCAACTTACTGACCTTTTGCAGACAGTGTACATCAAGATTAGACTGCACAGAATGTGCAGTCTGATCTTAGATCTACATTGTCTGATAAGGAGATATTATTCCCCAAAACATAACTTTGACATGGTAATATTTGGGTTTTTACTACCGAATTAAAAATTTCATTTTAGTTATTTAGCAGGATAAGGGTTAAAACCTGTCCTTTCCCACAAATAAGAATGATGTCTTTTTACATACCCAAAATCCATTTTCATTGAAACTTTTTTATAACATATCAAAAGTCTTTTACCATTAAAAACATGCCATTTTACATACCCCCTGTGAGTCTACTTCAACTAAAACCTTGTCTGATTAAAAAAATCAAGGGCCATTAACTCCTTTCATAGTCCACCAATCATATATGAAAATACCGAGTGCAAAAGTTCCCAAGGCAGGACAGATTCCATTTAAATATTGGCTGGGGTGGTTTAAAACTGGTGCAGAAAAAGACACGAAAGTGTGTCTCCAGACCAACAACCTATTTCAGGTGAGTATACAGTCCCTCCTGACTATATTGTTGGGAGTATGAAAACTGGTGATTATACAGACTGGATTGAAGCCTAAAATTTCAGATGGCCACCAGCATTTAACAGAGAACATGGTTTTTATTCATAATTTGTAAAAAAAATTGACATGATGACCATAACTGATTTGTGTCCTGATACTATATCCTAAAATGTTTTTTCTCATCTTTTACTCCTACTGTTTCTTTCTGATTGGTAACTAATTGTATGCGTAAAAACTTTTTTCTACAGTTTTGTTACTTCATCTTTGATATTTATATACTCACAAGACATTATCCCTTGAAAAACTTATATTTTGACAAGACATCGTACTATGTATACATGTACATCTGAATAACATGTCTGTTTTGTTCTGTTGAAGAAACCTTTACCAAATAATCCCGTTTTAACGACCAAAGGAAGGCATTTGAAAACCTTGTGGGAAAAGAAGAAAATGCTGGTTACCAGCATTCTCCCCTTGTACACAATTATAAGGTTTCAAAGACAAACACTATTCATTCTGTGGCCTGCAAATACCTTTTATAAGGACCATTCCTAAATCAATTTGTCTCATGAAATAGAGAAAAACCAACCGGTTGTGTGTGATATCAAAAATCTGTCACTTGAATGGGGTTTGATGTGGTTAAAAAACTTGTCCTTTGGACTCCATCGTTTGCATCACACCCCATTCTAGTGACAGATTTTTAATATCACACACAACCAGTTGATTATTCTATTTATCACATTCCTAATTCACCCTTTTTTATTCTAATAATTATCAAAAATGGTACAATATAGGAAAAAAGTAGTTCCAGCAAACATTTTAAAACTATATTATCACTAGTGATGATACCATATCAATCATCAATAGTGGTGTTATTCATTGTGAAATCCCAGTAATTCACTGATAGGAATATAATAAATCTCACTAATGACTCATTCTCAATTTGTTTGACCATTCAATGTCGCCATACTTTTAACGAAAAATAAAAAAGATTCATGAACTCCAGGGGATAATGGTAAGCGAAATTACGTACTATAACATGTAAAGACAAAATTTAGATGTATCTTGCCCTTCCTGAGGCAGTCCAATCAACACCCCTGCACATTATGTGTAGCTTGGTCACTGAAATCGTCATGTTGCCAAGAAATAATCATTATTGATGTAGACTAATGCTACCAATTAAAACAAGTATTTCATGGTAAACAACCTTTTTACGTAAAGTTTTGATGGAAGCCTTGCTACATTTCAAAAAAATCTAACATAATATAAGGAATGCTAAAATGATGACGAGACTCAGTTGTGACACCAATTCTCTGTAATAAACAGGACAATCTCAATAAGTCCTCCAGATTTGGTAGAAGAATCCAGTTTAGTTCCATTTGATATAACAGATAGCTCCCTTAGAGACTTGTTTTTAACACTATTACCATTTTTTCAACACACTGCACCTACTAAAATGGGAAAAAGACCTAGAATTCATTTAAGTTGAACCATTATAATTATGTAGTAATAAACAAGTCTTGTCAAAGATTCCGAATTAAATAAGTGCATCTAACTCTGAAATGTAAATGAATGCATATTCGAGACCAGAAATGACATGCGCGATATGTCTTGTCAAGTCTTGTTAAAGATTCCGAATAAAATAAGTGCTTCTAACTCTGAAATGTAAATGAATGCATATTCGACACCAGAAATGACGTGCAGGATATGTGCAAAGTGATTCTGTTGGCTAGTACACTTGACCTTTTCAAAATATAACGAAAAAGCCGTTTCATACATGTAAACAGTAATAAACGAGTCGTAATAAACGAGCCCTTGACATCAATCATGCCAAAATCATGATAGCAAAATCATGTAATTCAACAATATTTACCTTCGATTCTATTTCGGTTGTTAAAATCTTTTTGATTTCAGTGAATGTTTGTCTGGTTATGACGTAAACATCATGATTCTGAGGTTACGTTTCGGAAACTATGATGTATTTCTAAAAGGGTCTCGTTGACTGCATATTGCATATTATTCCACTGTAATTTATATTTTAGCCATGCTCTGTGAAAAGAGGTTTGATGCATCTGCAAAAAGTATCGATCTATGTCAGTCTGGGCAGTTGGCACGGGCTGACCAGTGTGGAAAAAAATTACTGTTTGCAAACTTGCTACAGACTCAATTGTCACTCGATCTACATCATGATTTGACAAAATGGATTTTATGGATCCATTTCTATATAATGACTTCATTGATTTAACACATTACAGAGATGTATGAAACATGGCTCATTTTAATTGATACCAAGTATGTATTTAGTCCATTTTGCCTGATATTAGTTGTAGTTCTAAGAAATGATGATCATAAATCAGACCTTTGTCGATGTTTGGGGGGCTAGGGGGAGCGTCTATGGTGAATTTAAGTGGTGTAATTTTTTTTTTAATCAAAAACACATTGCATGTACTCTAGGATCGGTATTCCTTTGCCAATAATAATCAAAATGTTCAAAGAAAACGCAGATTAACTTCAAAGATTTACTATAATGTGTCCGACAGTGGTGGAAACATCATATTTCAGCTGTAGAGAAAGGTGAAGCTGTGAAATAATAAAGAGATGCAGAAAAAAAGATGCCATTGGATCCGATGATGATTGTATTTGAACCAACAACGAAATTGGGTCGAATTTTCACAGTTCAAGATGACGTTTTGAAAAGTTAGCAGTTGAAACATTTCTACAACCGTTCATAACATTAACACTCTATGTGTAATAAATGGGAGAAAGGATTAAAGTCAACAAATATGTTCCTTGTTCACTCTTCAATAATTCAATATTAATTTTTTTCATGAACATTGGCGAGTTCTGATTGGCTGAAAAATTTTTTTCATAGCTCCATGAAAAAAAAAAAAATTAGCAGTGCCGGAACTACTTTTGCATTCAAAAAAATGTAAACAAACATGTATACGAGATTCCATAATGTTTTTTCTTTCTGATTTTAGATCTATATCGAGTCCGAAGTTCAAATTGCTAGCTGAATTTATTTTCTCTGAATATCGAAAAAGAAATCCAACAGTAATTTCAAAGAGAGAACTGAAAACTCATTGTCACTTTGCTGGGTTCTAACAATCTTATTTTCAACTTAATTCTAGCGTATTGTAGATGTACTTCTAATAATAAATCGACTAAATCTGCAAATGTTCAATACTATAATGACGTCATGAATTACGTCATTATTACGTCATGAACGAGCTGATTTACCGCGCTAAGAATTATCAATGAAATGGACTTTAAATAAATACGCAATATTGGATTTACAAAAAAAGCAGTTAGAGTAGAACTTAAGTGCATATTTGTTGTCTGTGATATTGAATTATAAGGAATGAAGAGAATTTTTTTTTGTTTTCATGGAGGTATGAAAAAAAAACCTAATCACACTTTTGTATGAAACCGCAAAGCGGTTTCATACAAAAGTGTGATTAGGTTTTTTTTTCATACCTCCATGAAAACAAAAAAAGTTCTCTTCATTCCTTAATTGCAGTATGTCGATATGGTTTTTGGTTGTTAACTCTGTTGGATTTTCTCATAACTTTTGGTAAATTGTGTTAAAATAGCGTTCATTTAGGTTTTTATGGCAACTGTAATAAGCGAGACAATGACTAGTAATAAACAGGACAGTGGGAAAAGTTCTAATATAATTTTAAGTATTCATTTAGGACAAAAAAGTTTTGGCTGTAATGAGTAAACATGTTTACTGTTTGAAAGCATAGGAAACTTGAAAATTATTTCATCTTTCACATATTTTTTGAAAAAGAATAGAATAGTCTTCAAGCATATAATGGAACTACCTGGCGAAATGAAGCAAAGTAATAAAATATGACATAGAAAAATTCCGATTTTTATATACCCAATGGTCATGTTTCTTGAGAATGTGTCTAATACATTAACACTCAAAAGGCTTAATAAATGAAACCAAAATTTCCACTCAATAGTAAAAACTCAAATATTGTGATTTCAAAGTTGATTTTACAGGGAAGAAAATACCATATTGGAAAGTTTATATCAAAAATCAGGCTGCATGTTTTGTGCAGTCTGATCTTGATCTAAACTGTCAGCAAACGCGCCCAGGGTTGCGCCTAGCAGCCTAAGGATTAAGTCTGGGTCATGACTTACTTGGACAATTCAACGTGTTACAGACTTGTGTCTGTGAAGTGTCACCAACACATAGGGCTCCATTATGCCGGGGCTCGGGATTTGTACAGGAGCGGGTTCGGTCCTGTGCCCCACCGGCACAGGTGACAGTACAAGTGCTCCAGGTGCTCCAAGAGGTTAACCCTCCATCAACTGTTTAAAGATCATGAAAATAAATGAATAATCAGGTGATCCATCCTTTACCTCTTCCTGACTTCTTTTTCAAGTATTATGAGAATAAGAGAAATTCCTCCTTTCACCACAATCTTTTTGAAACTGCTCAGCCGGCATAACATTCATCAGTTTGATAATCATCTCCGGAGCATTGGGCACCATTGTACTGTGGGCATGGGTTGCCGCATGCCCGAGATCTAAGTGCCTTTCACTAAACTTTAACTTTAAGTGCCTTTCACTAAACAATGATAGTGAGTTTAATGAGTGAGATGGAAGGCTTTTAAAATTTTTGAAGGAAAAGGAGAAATTTCTGATCATGACCAAAAGAAAGAAAGCTTTTGAAACACTTTGGGAAAAAGGGGAAAAATGCTATTTACAAGCATTTTCTTCCTTTCCCACAATGTTTTTTTTTTTCTGTTCTAGGACAAATCCCATCATTTGAATCACATTAAGTATATCATCTGCAAATGCTGTCAATACAGATGAGCCTAAGTTTTTGTCATCTGGTAAAGAGCAATGAACTATGTATTTATTGCAATATTTTATTCCTTGTTTTAGAAGATGTTTCATGATAATCTTATTCAATATGACATAAATCATAAAGTAATGAAATGCTTCTAAGGAACATAAAAGATTCATACCTGGGCACATAATGCCGGCATAACATTCATCAGTTTGATAATCATCTCCGGAGCATTGGGCACCATTGTACTGTGGGTATGGGTTGTCGCATGCCCGAGATCTAAATACAGTTGAATTACCACAAGTCACACCACAAGATGACCAGCTTGTCCAGAGTGAAAATCCACCATCAACTGTCAAGGATAAAACAGTGTTTATATAAATGAGCTATGCTCTGGCAAAGGGAGCTTGGTGCATCTTTGTGATGCTATATACCAAGAAAGTCATCACATAGTTATGGATCAATTAAATCCATTTTGTCTAACAACAGACTTGATCATGAGGTAGAATGGTCTTTGGACATTCAGAAAATTGACCAATAGCAAAACTTTTGACCCAGGTCAGCCTGCAGGGACTGGGCATACTAACTTGGGTCGATAGATTTTGTAGATGCATTAAGCCCCCTCTTCTCAGAGCATAGCCCAAATATATGAGAGGCAACTCTGGGAAAGGCAGTTAAATGCATCTTAGTGCAATTATAGATAGAAGTTTCAACAGCCTTTTTCCACAGTTTTCAGACAGGCAAAGAGGTAGGACATTGACAATTTACCACACAATCGGGAATTTAAGCAACCCTGGGGAAAAGGCCTTGTGAAAACATCTACAGAAAACAATGTTTTCTCCTCTTTTACAGATAAATAACATCATTTATGGCTTTTTTTTTTTTTTTTTTTAATGCTTTCAATTTAAACATTTTTAAATACTTTCAATTTAAACAGAGGTGTATTTTGTCATTCAGAGTTATCTCCCTTGCTGTCTAACACATAATTTCCTGAAAAGTTGAAAACCATTTTGGTAATAGATTTGAGTAAATAGTGGTAGGTGTAGATCCAAGGTTAGACTGCACCTGTTTAGTCTAATCTTGACCTAAACCATCTGCTAAATCCATTGAAATTGCCACTGAAAGGGAAAGGATTACAATAAACATTATTTTTGGTCCACAAAAGTCATCACAGAACTAAATGTTCATATCATGGGGAGTACACTGAAAATTTCCAGATGTCTTTGTAAAAGTGGATTTTAAACACAGAACAAATTTGGATAAAACCAAAGGCTACTTACTTGGACAATTAAAGGTATTACATGATCTTGTCTGTCCGTAATCTCCAGAGCAGTTAGCACCACCATGTTGAGGTACAGGATCGGTGCAGGTTCGGGAACGTTCATTTATACCACCAGCACATGTAACTGTACAGGAAGTCCATAGCGTCCAGTCTGTAAAACCTCCATCGACTGAAAAAGTAGGTTTGAGAGAAAAATTAGCTATATAAAGTTATTATAAACTTAGTTATATAAATAAGTCCTAAATAAAATATCTTGTGGGAAAAGGAGAAAATGCTGGTAACAGCATTTTCTCCTTTTCCCCAAATGTTTCGTAGCCCTTCAAAGACCAATTCTGTCTTTTAAGCCACATGCAATTCATTGTCTGCAAATGCTTTCAACTTGGACTGGTCTAAAATGTCATCTGGTAACGAGTTAAAAAGTTATTCCTTTGACAATGTGAAGCCATTTTGGTATGAAGTATAAACAAGTGAGTCATGCTCTTTGAAAACCAGGCTTAATTAAAAAGTATGGACCCAGGAGAGCCTGCACAGTCTGTGCAGGCTGACATGGGTTGAAACTGTTTGCTTTTGGTAAGTTTTCTGCATGTCCAAGGACCATCCTATTCCAGGATTTAGCTGGTTGTTTTGTGGATCCCTAATTATGTGATGACTTGCTGGTATAATGCATCAAGGAGATGTATATAACCCCTCAAGTCTATATCAGATGTATACAAGTTCATCCTACACATGAGCTCCAATTTTAGCATTAACAAGACTTAGTGGCAAACAAGCAATAGAGAAAAATGAGATAAACCAGTCATATACATAGAGGATATTTGTTTTTTACGGTGAAAGATCGAAATTTATTTCATCGAGTGAACATCATCGGTAATATTTTCAAGAGTGGTGCAGCCACGAGTGAAAATATTGATGATGTTCACAAGAAGAAATAAATTTTGATCTTTCACCGAAAAAAAAATTCTATTTATTTCATGCTTCTAACCCTTTTTGGGGAGAACTTACATCAAAATCCAGTACAGTTCTTTTCGGTTATTCCCCGTGGCGTACCCCCTGCGCACAGCAATGCATTACAATATTACGTCAAGCTCGATAAATGTAAGGTAAATTACGTCATATTTCCATCTGGTTGAGAGGCACGCGCATTTTACCTAGGTAACTAGTGTGGGGGAACAACTGTTTCCACCTTCAATTGAAGAGTTAGAGTATGAAAATCGATATTTTTCACTGGTCATAACCATGAAATATTGAAAATATTTCACCATTATTTCTCCATAATCTACAGGAAAGCATGAAATAAATGGAAGGTACCTACCAGGGACCCTTATTGCAGAGAAACAGACTGAGGCATCCAATGTATTTTAACCCTTAAAGCGCCTTTCATGACCATAGTTGCCTTTGCAGCCAATGTAGATCAAGATCAGGCTGCACAAAACATGCAGCCTGATCTTTGATCTACACTGTCTGCTTTGGTGAGACATTCTGGACAAGAGAAACCCTGAAACTGTAATCAATCAGATCTTATTTCTAGACTGAAAATGTCTGTTAAGTTTATTCGGGGCTCTAAGGGTTAAAAAATGTTTTAGCCCCAGCTGATATACATACACAAACATCCAAACACTTTGCCCAGCCTATCTCAGCTGATATACATACACAAACATCCAAACACTTTGCCCAGCCTATTTCACATGCATTTATTAACCAGCTATCAGATACCAAGATGCCTGTTCAAATCCTCATCTCTGCTAATGTCTTTTGGAGGTTTGATGATAGTTATTGCTACAAGATTCATTCCTCTCTCACCACTGATCATTTTTTTGTTATGACAGAAAACAGCCAGTGGCTTGGGAAGAATATTGCGTGAAGTATTGGTTAAAGAAACTCCCGGAAAGCATGGGTAGGTGAACTGCCCGCCGCAATATAAATAAAATAATATTGAAAATGATATTGAACACTAAACAATCAACTAATGTGGACTACAATGTAAATGTGGCTCAAATTATTTGCCCCTGAAAAAGTAGAAAACATTTTGGAAAAATGAGAAAATGCTAAATACCATTTTCTTCTGTTTCCACTGTTTTCATAAGCCTACTTTCTGAGAGTTTTGAAAACTTGGGAACGTTTGGTAAAGGACTCAAGGAATAACACTGTCTGAACACACTGATGTATTTTGATCTACAGGAATTTTTATTGCAACACTTATGTGCAATTCATTGACTTATAAGTCTATATTATTACTGCTCAGGTTTTTAACTGCACTATATAATACCAGAAAAATAGATATGAAACATACTCTGTGGAAAGGGGATTTAATACACCCGCAAAAAGTATTGACCCATGTCAGCCCGCACAATTTGCACAGGCTGACATGGGTCAAAACTTTTTGTTATTGGTCAATTTTCTGAATCTCAAAGGATCAGTCATGCAGTTAGTTGTTAGAAGAAATGGATTTTGTGGATCCACAGTTATGTGATAACTAGCTAGGTATAATGTATCACATACATCCACAGATATGTGATAACTACCTAGGTATAATGTATCACAGACATGCAATAAACTGCCTTTACACACAGCATGGCTCTTTATCATAAAAAAAGTAATGACTTACCTGGACAGTTGGGCAACACACAGGATGTTGAGCTTTCATAATAACCTGTACAGTTGGCACCATTATATCTTGGTGCTGGATTGGTGCAGGTTCTAGATCTATAAACACGCCCAGAACCACAGGTGACTGGGCAAGAGGTCCAAGCACTCCAGTCAGAAAATCCTCCATCCACTGTAAAACATGTTCAATATCTCTTAACTCTAATCCTGCCATATAACTTAAACTTTAAAGCCAGCAGTAAAAACCTGAATAATGCTTCTTCAAACTTATTGTTTTGGAGAAAAATATCTCCTTATTGGACAGTTATAGATCCAAGATCAGACTGCATGTTCAGTGCAGTCTGATCTTGATCTTTACTGTCCAAAACAGGTCAGTTAGTAGTGCTTGGCAGCCTAAAGGCTAATATACAACAAAATTCTAGACTTGTCTTAACTCTTTACAAAACAACAAAATTTTAGACTAGTCAAAATCAAATGCATTTGCGAACAAAAAAATAAATTTGACTCAAGACTTGAAATTTGTTTTGAAAGGGATAGAAAATATTGCTGAAAGAGGAGATAATGCGGGTTTCCATAATTTTCTCCCTTTCCCACAATGTTTTCCAAAGTGTTCTTTTTCCGGATCATTAAAAGTTGGCATTGTGTGGTACAGGGTCAACTGAAAGCATTTTGCAGTCAACAGAATAATTAGATTTGGCTCAAAAGACCGGGTTGATGTTTGGAAGGGTACAAAAAAATGTGGGAAAAGGAGATACCATCATTTTCTCTTCAAAAGCCTCCTCCACAACAACTTGGGATCATTTTGTAAAGGGTTAACCTGTGGCAAAAGAACGACAAGCAAAATTATCCCACACAATCCCGACTTTTAAAGACACAAAGAGGCTTTTGAAAACATTGTGGGAGAAGGAGAACATGCTGGTAAACAGCATGTTCTTTTCCCACAATGTTTTCTTCCCTTCAAAAGACCCATTTTAGTGTCTGACTCACGTTTGCTCCACTGTCTGCAAATTCTTCCAACTTGGACAAATCCAAAATTTAGTCATATGGTAAAGAGTATAAGGGCCAAATAGGCATGACAGACATTTACAATCTAGATAATAATAACAAAATCAAGCTTGCTTCTTCCCAGAATGATTCTCTGTGATTTCAAATCATCATTAATTAAGAAAGATAAGTGAAAGATAGAAACATATATCATTGTGCCATGCTCTGTGAAAAGGGGGGTTTAATGTAGCTGCAAAAACTATCAACTCAGGTCAGGCTGTGCACTCCACGCAGGCTGACCTGGGTGGATACTTTTTGCTATTGGTAAATTTTCTGCATGTCTAAGGACCACTCTACCTCATGACTCATGGATCTATAATTATGTGATGACTTGCTTGGGAAAAATGCATCATACAGATGCATTAAGCCCCTTATTGTCAGAACATGGCTCATATTTAATTTTATTTCCTTTTACCACAAAACACAATTTTGGACTAGTCCAAAATAAAGGCATGTAAAGATGACAAATCTTATGTAGTTCAAAAGATGATTTCTGTCTTTGAAATGAGAGAAAACATTGTGGGAAAAGGAGAAAATGCTGGTAACCAGCATTTTCTCCTTTTCCCACAATGTTTTCATACATATTTTCTGGCATGGTCAATAAAACTTTGGATAGTGTGGTTAAAAGGTTCAGAGATATGTAGCCTTGTAAGGTATTTTTAGACTTCTTAGTGCAAGAATTTTGCAAAGGCTTGTGGGATTAACAGCACAAAAATCTGACATGTTCCTTTAACTCTTTACCACACAATAAAGACTTTGAACGACCTTGAGAAAGAATCCTTTTGAAAACATTGTGGTAAAAGGAGAAAATGCTGGTAACCGGCATTTTTTCCTTTTCCCACAATGTTTTCTACTCAATCAAATCAACTTTCAAAGTTTCAGAAACTTTTAATTTGTCATCTTCAAATGTTTTAGAATTGGACAACCCTAAGATTTTTTTGGTGTGGCAAAGAGTTAAGGCTTAGCCTTTTACTCCTTACCAGTAACAAATTTTTAGAATTCTCAAAACTGCAAGCATTGGCAAACAATAAATGAAATATGGTTTGAGCCTGAAAGGATAGAAACCACAGCGTTATCTGGAGAAAATACTGGTTACCAGCATTTTCCAACAAGATTTCCACAAGCTTTCTTACTCAGGATGGTTAAAAGGCAAGCCTGTTTGGTAAAAGTTTTACTCAAATTACTTTACATTACCTCAAAATTAAATTAATCAAAATAAAATGAATGAATACATGAATAAATGTGAAAACTTTTTTCCCCACAATGTTTTCAAAAGCTAGCTGCTGCAAGACAAAACATATCTGTAGAACATAATGCTTTAACCATTAATTTGCTAAATAAGTGAAATGAAACTTTCAGGTCATTGTTATTTCAAACTTTTCTTAGGACGAAAATATCTCTTCATGTTCTATGCAGTCTGATCTTGATCTACACTGTCTGCAAAAGGTCCTTGAGTTGTACTTAGCAGCCTACCGATTAACACAGCGACAGTTATCTATCACAAACCTGGACAATTGAGGGTGTTACAAGTCAGGGTTTCAGATCTACTTCCCGAACAATCTTGACCATTGTTTGACGGGGGAGGGTTGGTACAGGAACGGGTTCTTGTCGAAGTACCCCCACCACAGGTCACGGTGCAGCCACCCCATACTGCCCAGTCTGAGAAACCACCATCAACTGTAAATTTAAGAGAAATAGATTTCTATCAGTCTTTGCTTCAATCATTACAGGTAGATTTGAACCTTTACCTCACAATCCCTAGTTTCAATGACCCTGAAGAAGAAGGCTTTTGAAATTAAGGTGGGAAAAGGAAAAGGTGGTAACCAGCATTTTCTCCTTTTCCCTCCATGATTTCTACCATGTCAAAGAACTTGGGTTTATATGTATCATTTTCAAAATTGCCGTAAGCAGATGCTTTCAATATGGAAGTGTATTAATCTGCAGTTTGGTAAAGGCTTAATGCAGTGTATCTAATTGTGAACCAACATAAAGAATGAACAAATTACATAAAGGAGAAATATGTGAACTAAAACAAAGTGGCCTATTCAAATTGTAAGGAAAGTATTGCTTGGACAAACTAGAGCTGTCACTTAATGTGACTTAATACCCCCGCCAGCGCTTTGGCAGATTTTTAAACCCTGTCTTCTGCAGAGGTATCAATAGACAAATTTGTGCATTTACCCTTTATAAAACAATAAGATGTTTTAGCGACCCTGAAGAAGACAGCTTTTGAAAACATTGTGGGAAAAGGAGAAAATGGTAGTCTCCTTCTCCTACAATGTTTTCAAAATCCTTCTTCCTCTAGATTGTTAAAACTTGGGATATTGTGGGAAAGGGTTAAATTACCTCCTTTTTTTCCCCACAATGTTTTCTACCTTTCCTTACATGAATTCAATCTTTCCATAATACTTATTGAGATGTTTGTAAAAGCTTTCAACTTGGGCAGGTATACAATTATGTCATTTAGTAAACAATTAATGGGTCAGAATCAACACAGCAGCAAAGAAGCATATACACCAAATAGGCTTTTACTCTTTACCAGACCATAAAATTCTAAATGTGTCAGAGTTAAAAGCATTCGTAGATAACAAACAAGCTTTTGATTTGTCTTTGAAAGGATAGAAAACTTTGAGGAAAACAAATAAATGCTGGTAAGTATTTTCTCCTTTTCCCAAAATAGTAATCCAAAAGTATTTGTGTTTGTTACAAGCACACTCCTTTTCCCCTTCATGGTGTCCAAAAGCTATCAAGAGCAAAGGCAATAAAAGTTCTATTTGTGTTATCCTGGGTTCTATTAATGAAACAGTCATTTTCATCTGCAAATGCTTTCATTTTGGACTAGTTGTTGTTTGGTAAAGAACGCTTTCAATTTGGACAAGTCCAAAATTTTGTTGTTTGGTAAAGAATATATTTAACATGTAATTATGTAGTTACTAAAGACTTACTTGGACAAAGTATCCCAGAATCACAGCTAGCTGACTCTGACGCTGATCCAGCACATTGATTACCATTATGTCGAGGTGCAGGATTATCACAGACCCTGTATGAAGTCAGATATAGACAAAAATCTTGTATGTTCATTTGTAAGGTGTTGAATGCCATTTTTAACATTATTTCAATTATATTGTAGCTGCTAGTACACCTATACATGCTCTCCTCAACTTTCTTTTACTCTTTACTTCACACAATATTTTTCCATAGCCACTTGCCGCTATCCCAAGTAACCATTTTTGAAATGATGATCAGCAGTGAGAGGGGAATTAGTTCTAACGCAATGATTATCATCAATCCTTGGAAAGAAATTGGCCAAGCTGGGAATTTGAGCATGCAACCCCTGATTTCAACTCCTGTACGTAACTGACTTAGTATCCCAGCTGAGATAACAGATAAAGAAATATGAGAAGCTCTCTGGCAAAATGGGGGTTTATGCATCACTGTGATACACGCAATAATACTAAGAAATTCATCGCATAATTATAATTTCTGCAATGCAGAAAATTGACCAATGGCAAAAAGTTTTGACCCATGTCAGTCTGTGCGATACTTTTTGCAGATGCATTAAGCTTCCTTTTCACAGAGCATAACCCATATAGTTTATACCCAACAACAAAATCTTAAACTAATCAAAACTGAAAGTATTGGAAGACAAAAAGTTAGATACTAATCATATAATTGGGTCTTCCTTGAAAGGTATAGAAAACATTGTGGGAAAAGGAGAAAATGCTGGATTTATGTGGTAAAAGGTTAAACTTCACTAAGAAAATGAGAACAACACTTACCTTGACCGAAGTTTTGTACCTGTTGCACAAGTTACGGAGCAAGAAGCCCAGCTGGCCCACGTACCCCAGTTACCATGAACTGAAACAGAAAATGAATAGTCTATGACACAATTGATCTGAAAGACCACTTAAAAGTTTTACCCTTCACCATAAAATCCTGAGTTTTCAACATGCAGAAACCCTGAAGCTTTGAAAATATTGTGAGAAAAGGATAAAATACTTGTAATAAGTATTTTTCCATGTACCAGAATTTTTCCATAATGCTGGTTACCAACATTTTCTCCTTTTCCTGTACTGTTTTCAAAGCACTTTTTCCTTGGGATTGTTGAAATCTTGGGTCATTTGGTAAACGATTTAGTACATGCATTCAGTTGGCATATGCATTTGAGACGAACTGCCAAAATTTGAGACCGATTTATATGCGTTTACACAAGACACGTGAAATATGGCTGAGATAGCAGAATTTGTCATGGAAAGGGTGGAAAACATTACACAAAAAGAGACGGATTGAACCATGTTTCAGGCAGCTTCCACTATTATTTCAGCCATATCACGTCATGTACATCATGGGTTTCACCAGTATTGGGCTCTGTAGTGTCTTGTCCAAGGACACTCCTTCGAAAAACTCAGTGCTTCGAGAGAGGCTCAAACTTGGTCCTAAAGGTTATAAGTCCTGTGTGGCTTTTTGCATAATGTTTTTAAGAGCCTTCTTCCTTCGGGTCATAAAGATTTGGGATTTTCGGTTAACCCATCATGTAACAACCCTTAGTTTTAACAACCCTGAGACACAAAGCTTTTGAATACATTGTGGTCTGAGAAGAAAATGCTGGAAACAAGAATTTTTTCCTCTCCCCACAATATTTTCTACCTTTTCAAAGACAAAACCAATCATTTAAAGAACATTTAATTTGTCATCTGCTTTCAAATGTAACTCTTTACCAAACAAGCTACAGTTTTAATGATCCTCAAGAAGAAGCCTTTTGAAAACATTATTGGAAAAGGATAAAATGTTGGTAACCAGCATTTTCTCCTTTTCCAACATTTTCCATCATTTCTGAGACAAATTTTGTCATTTGAGCCCCATTTAACTTGTCATCTGCAATTTCTTTCAAGCTGGACTAGTCTAAATTTTGTTACTTGGAAAAGATTTGATAAGCAAATATGAAGGTGGGAAGCACAGCAGTGGTTCTGTGTTAACACATATGACACAAATCCATGAGGTTGTCAGTTATGGGTTCCAATCCCTTTTGGTCAAAAACTCTTCCTTAGGATTGATAAACAGTTATTTTATAATTGCTTTCTGTTTCATAGCTATATTTACTAGTAGTTTCAGTTATAATCATGTGGACAAGTAGCCAGTGGCCTGAAAAAAGTATTGTCCAGGAAATCATAGATAGGTAGAACTCAGAAAGCCCTGTATACATTCTAATCCTCTTGAAAACTGCATTTAACAGAAAATCCTATATTTTAATGACAACAAGAAAAACCCTTTTGAAAACATTGTAGGTTACCAGCATTTTCTTCTGTTCCCTCAATGACTTTACCTTTTCACGATCAATTCCAAACATATCGACCAAACTTTATTTGCTATCTGCAATTGCCTTCTATTTGGAAGAGTGTAATATTTTGTACCAAGTAAAGAGTTTTACTCTTAACTAATCCTATAAGTTACTAGCAGTGCACCAAGGAAGACAGATCTTAATTCTTTACAACATGACAATAATGCAGACTTGTCCAAAATGACCAACAATAGAAGTGACTACCATTGCACCAGCAGACAAACCAAACAACATGTTACAACTCTTTACCAAATAACAAAAATTTGGATTTATCCAAATTGAAAGCATTTGCAGATGACAATTTAAATGTGGCTGGAATGATGCTTTTTGGCTGTGAAAAGATGTAAAACATTTTGGGAAAAGGGAGAAAATGCTGGTTACCAGCATTTTGTCCTTTTCCCACAATGTTTTCAAAAATCATCTTCAGCAGGGTTGTTAAAACTTGGGACTGTGTGGTAAAAGGATAAAGATAATTTGAAGTACATAGACAACTAAATCAACACAAAAACTATTTTTTACTTGGACAGTCAATGGAAGGTGTGCAAGAGATGGTCTGAGCAGCAACTCCTGAACATTGCTTCCCATCGTACTTTGGCTCTGGGTTGGTACAGCTGCGAGTTCGGGTTGTAGTGCCACCAGTAAGTCCAGATTTACAGGAGATTGAACATGTGGTCCATCCACTCCAGTCTGTATAGCCACCATCAACTGAAATTTAAACCCTGGCCAGTCAAATCTCGTATTGCAAACATGCAATAGCTAAGTCAATTGCTCTGTACATGATTCAAAGGGCATGAAACCCAGGAGTCACTTGTTTGATTCCCAAGCTAAGCCGAATTCTTCCCAAGGGTTGTCCTTATTCATTGCCATTCATTCCTTTCTCACAGCAGAACATTGCTTTGATAATGTTTATGTGGGAAAGCAGCCAGTGGCTTGGAAAGAAAATTGTAGGAGGTACTGGATATTTCACTGGCAGCTGTCATATAACTGAAATACTGTTCCAAAATGGTGTTTAACAGTAAACAAAAAAATATTAGTATTATGCAACTACCTGCCCTGGATACCAGCAGTTTCTCCTTTTTCTGCAATGTTTTTATCCATTTAAAGATAAATATCATCATTTGATCAATATTAAATATTTATTTGCAAACTTTTCCAATTTAAACAGAGAATTATCATGAATTTGATAATCTTCAAACAAACTATGGAAAGGCAAGAGCACCGCATGTGGGTGCCAATGATTGGCTGCAGTTGCTTTTAGTGAAAAATCTCAGCCAAAAAAGGGCTTCCCATTTAGATACTTCACAACAGTCCAAGTTTGAGTAAATATCTTCAGTAAAGACAGAGATATTATAGAATGTAGTTTTTGAAAATTCTAAGTTGAAAAAGGGCATAACTGTGTCAAAAATATTTTGATGGTTACCTGCCCCTGTTATACAGGTTCCCGTTTTGAAGGTGAAAAGCATGTCCGAGTTTGAAGTAAATATCTTCAGTAATATCAGAGATATTATAAAATGTTAAAATTTTTGCATGACAATGATGCAGATGATCAAGACAACAACGATGCCAGGGCTGTGACAATAACTCAATGTTTTCTTTGAAAAAAGCTGAGCTAAAGACATAAACTTACTTGGAGGTGGTGTTGCACAATCTTCCTCTGACTGTCCATCTCCGTCATCATCTGTCAATAGGAAAAAAAAGTGTACTAGTATGATGAAAATGAGCTTTATTGTCAATCACCTATTGCAGGAAAAAAAGGACTTTTTTGGCTTGCACTTCAGAGTCTTAGCAAACATTGTGGGAAAAGGAGAAATCGCTTTGTCACAAGAAAGTGCATCTTTCCTCAACAATAGTCTCTGTGCTGTTGTAAATTGCAAGTGTTTTAGGTAGTTCTTGAAGTATGATAAAGGGATAAATTCTTTTCAAATACAGTGAATTGTACTGTAGTTAAAGAGATATTGGTCAATAATGGAAATATACATCAAGCCCCCTTTTTCATTGACACGGCATCAAACAAAAAACAAAAAAAAAAGAATATCAGCAGACTATCATAAGGAACACATGTGTGAAGTTTCATCAATTTTTGTTAAGGATTTTAGAAGATATCTGTCCGGACGGAGGTACGGATGAACAGACGGACAGACAGACAACATAAAAACTGTTTCCCCTCCCCTATGGCGGGAGATAATTATATTCATGTATTTTAGAAAATAATCCATTCTTTCCCCTTTAATGACATTCTTAAAGGAAAAAGTAGTAATAATACTGAGCAGGCTACACAGAATTTGTCTTGCAGGCGGCTCGTGTCGATCGCTGGTGTAGTTATGTATACGGGGCTCCTGAAAGGGAAACTGCTTTTCCCTGGATTTTGCCAGTGTACAGCAATATATGTTTGGAGCATATTATCCAATCAGATTGCGAGAAATTTGTTTGCAGTTTAATAAAAATATCTTAACTACCTCATAGTTAAGTCTTGTCCAAGCAATATAAAGGAGCTAGTGCTAATTTAAAGCAAATAATTACTCCTTTTCCTGCAATGCTAACTTTCAACTCTTTTCTTTGTAACCAGTTCTTTGCTCTGCTTTGAAAGATTTCAAAATTTTGTTGGCTTGTGAAGTGTTATAAAGTACTTATGACTAATGGTTGTTGCATACAATTACATGTATATGAGCCATGCTCTGTATAGGGAAGGTTTAATGCATCTGCAAAAATTATCCACCAAGGTCAGCCTGCACAGTCTGCACTGGCTGACCTGGGTTGAAACTTGTTGACTTTAGTAAATTTTCTGAATGTCAAAGGACCAGTCTACCTCATGATTCAGATGGTTGTTATACAGAATAGATTTTATAGATTGATTATTATGACTTGCTTGGTATCATGCATCATGGAGATGCATTAAATCCCCTCTTGCTGGAGCATAGCCTACATTAAAAAAACCAACGAGCTGAAAGCTACAACATCCTACAAGTTTGCCCATGGGCCCTTGAGGTTCCATTGGTCTATCAAAGAATGCCAAAATTTTAATTTCAGTCTTTCAAGAAAGACCGATGGAGCTTCAAAGGCCTGTAATTGACAGACCAAAGTCAATTCAGTGTCTACTTCTTGTCCAAACATGATGTGGTACACCAACCGATCAACAGATCTCACAAAGCAATGAACTGTACCCTTCCTTATTTGAAAGCAGATATAGTTGTAAGGTTATACATCTGATTCATTCAGAAAGTTAACTCAATCTTTAACAAACAACAAAATTTTGTACTCCTCCAAATTGAAAGCAAATTGCAGATATCAGGTTAAATGTGGCTTATACAATGGGATTAATGTTTAAAATGTGAAGGAAACATCGTGGTAAAAAGGACAAAATGCTAGTAACTAGCATTTTCTCCATTTTCCACAATGTTTCCTAAAGGCCTATTCTTCAGGGCTGTTAAAACAAGAGTTGTCTGATAAAGGGTGAAATAGTCAACCCTATAGTGGTTACAATACCTCTGTTTTGGTTTTCAATTGTACACATTTCTTCATCTATCAGACCATCACAATCATTATCAATACCATCTCCTACCACGGTCGTCGATGGAACACAAATCTATAAACAGAGAGTTCTATGTTAACTATGTAACTTTTTACACAATTTTTGGGCAAAATTTTGGACTTGTCCAGGTTATAAGCATTTATTAACAGGAAATATAACAGGGACCGTATAATGGCATTTGTAGAAAACATTGTGGGGGAAAAAAAGAAATTGCCTGTACCCTATCTATAAGTATATTCTAGCGAAATTATGTCGGAAATTTAACCCTTTAGCTGTTGGGCGCAACTCACTGACATTTTGCAGACAGTGACGATCAAGATCAGACTGCACAGAAGATCTACTTTGTCTGATAAGGAGATTATTTTTCTCAAAAAAATCAGTTTGTAATAACATTAGACTCTATTCATATTATTTCTATCGGTTTGAAATTTTTTTTTTAACTGCTACAGCAGGATAAGGGTTATTATTGTAGTCTTTTTTCCAAAGTGAAAATTTCCATTTTGTTTATTTGACATACTAGGAGTCAAAATGGTATATAACTATACTGAATAAAGTTCAAAGTTTGATTGCTTAAAATTTTACAATAAGTTTTTGTAAAGAATGTGAATTTTTATAACTCCATTATGGTATCATTAAATTTGGACAAAATATTACTGTAAAATGATGAAAAGATAGAGGAAATTTGGTTTTTTCAGTGAAAGATAAAAATTTATTTCATTGTGCTAACATCATTGGTAATATTTTCACCAGTGGCGCAATATTTGTTTTTTGGGTGAAAGATCAAAATTCATAACATCATCAGCAATATTTTCAAGAGTGGCACACACCCACTCGTGAAAATATTACTGATGATGTTCACTTGATGAAATAAATTGTGATCTTCCCTGAAAAAAACAAACATTTTATTTATTTCATGTTTCTAACCCCTTTTTTATTGGGACTTTCATCAAAATCCAGTACAGTTGTTTTCGGTAATTCCCCGTAGTGTACCCACTACATATAAGAACACATTATAATATTATGTAAAGCGCAAGAAATGTGTGTAATGTGTGTAAATTACATCATAAATCCCACTTATTGAATGGTATGGACTGTTTAACTAGGTAAATAGTGTGTAGGAACTACTGTTTCCACCTTTATTTGAAGAGTAACTGAAATATTTACAGTTAATTTCATTGGTAGTAAACATGAATTATCAATTATTTCCCAATAAACTACCGAAAAGTAAGAAATAAATAGATAAAGTTTGGTAGAAAAAGCCATTCACCTTAGTAATTTGTCAAAATACCACTATTTATCCATGCAGTGTTACAAAGCAAAAACCATGTGATTCCTTGATAATACATTGGTACTTACAGTATTGATAGGGGCCAATCGTAGACCTGTGGGCATTCCGTAGGTTTCATATTTGGCTGTGCCATACATAAACCCACCAAACACAGATATGGGAGAGTCATGTCGAAGTGTATGGGTACCTGGGGCAAGCTGTGGGAAAAAAATGAGATACTTTTATTTAACTCTTTACTAGATGAGAATATTTTAGACCTTAGTTCTTTTTGAAAGCATCTGTAGATGACAAACTGTATGCCTTCCAAATGATAGGATTTGTCCTTCAAAAGGAGGGAACTGTTACGGCAATAGGCAGAAAATGCTGGTAAACAGTGTTTTCTCTTTTTTCCACAATCTTTTCATAGGTTATTTTTTTCATGGCAGTAAAAACTTTGTACTGTTTGGTATAGGTTTAACTGAAACACAGAGGACAAAACTGTAGACTTGGCCTTTCTGAAAAGGATTAGCAGACAACAAATAAATTATAGCTCTGATGATGGGATTTGTGTATGACATGGGAGAAAACATTGTGGGGAATGAAAAAAATGCTTTAAAAACTTTCCTGTCCATGGTTGTAAAGCAGCTGCATTGTTTGGTACTGGGTTAACTCATTGAGTTCCAAATTAATGCTATAAATACAGAATATTTTGTTGTAGTAACTTTCCTGGTGCTTGTATTTAATTTGAGCAGCGTCAGAAAATTTGATGTTGCGCAAGACCGAAGGTCGAGCGCAATGTCAAAATTTTCTTACACAGCAAGAAGTAAATTCTAGCACAAGGGAAGTTACTACAACATAATATACCTTTTATTATGTATACCTGCAACTTTCAATGACAACATTTTTGCAATTATTGACATTTCATTCAAAAATAGTAAACAAAATGAGACAATTAACAGTGTGGATAGTTGTAAGTCTGTTTTTGTGGATGGCGGATTAGTATTACAGCGTAACATTTTGACCAATCAATTTGCAAATCAATGCATGCTTAGGCTGTGCACGAGATACGTCATCATACCATATTTGGGACCGCATTTCACAGTGTGTAGATACAGACTTTTTTTCTGTCGTGTGTGTTATTTCATCGGATTCCAATGCATGTATTTTCTCCGGAAAATTTATTGGTATATATAATAAACAAATTTATCAGCAAAAAGACCCAAGAGTGGTAGTAACACCCCACTTTTTACCATTTACCAAACAACAAAATTTATGACTAGCCTAAATTGAAAGCTTTTGCAGACAATAAAATAATTGTGACTCAAAAATAAAACTTTGCTTTTAGGAGGCTAGAAAACATTGTGGGAAAAAGAGAAAATGCTGGTGACCAGCATTTTCTCCTTTTCTCAGGCTTCTTCCATAGGGTCATTAAGTCAGGATTGTGTGGTAAAGGGTTAGTTTGATGGATATTTTAAATACAAAAAAGAAGAATTCAAATGTTTTTATATGGATATAAAAGAGAGGTTAATTTGTTTAAAAATGGCAGTGGGATATTGATAAAGGTCAAAGTATGTTTTCCTTCAAAAGATTGAATGATATTTGTATGATACCAGGAAATACACGTACATGTACATGTAGTTTGATATTGTTTATATTCTTTGTTGGTATGTTGTTGTTAATCCTGATTGGACCTTAACTACCTCTAAGACCTTAAAGAGACAATTTAATTACCCATTAAAGCAAAAAAATAAGATACAATTTGATCCCCAAATTTCTGTTATAGATAAACAAAAACATTTATTTAAGTACACACTATTAGCCCTTTAACAAACTGTGTTTTAAAGACCCCAAGGAAGAAAGCTTCCAAAACCATTGTGAGACAATCCTGGTTACCAGCATTTTCTCTTTTTCAACTCAATTTTTTCTACCTTTTCACAGACAGATCTGATCATTTGAGAAACACTATTTTGTCAACTGCAAATGCTTTCAATTTAAACAGGCCTAAAGTTTTGTTGTCAGGTTATTAAAGGTTAACAGGGCAAAAAAAGAGGGTTTTTTTTTTAACCCTTGAAATAAACCCAAAGGACATTTTCAGTCTTGAAGTAAGACCTAGAGAAGAATAATTTCGAAGGGTTTGTTTATCTACGGTGTTTAAGCAAAGCAGACAGTGTAGATCAAAGATTCTGACCTACACTTGCAGCAAAGGCAACTATTGCTATGAAAGGCACTTTCTGTCAGAAAACTGTCTTATTATAAGAATCAAGTTTCCATACCACAACATGGCCGCCAACATAATCCGTGTTGGGAATCTTTGTGTATTTTGTATTTGACGGGAAATTATTGCCATCTGCCTTGAGTCCACTCTTCTCCGATTCTTTCACAATGAACATAAAGAAATTTTTGTACTCTCCAAATGTATATTTAGGTGTGGCAAAGGTATAATCTGCCCCATACTGTTCTATTGGTGGGATAGTGATGAGGGCAGGGTCAGCTGGTTCTCTGTAATGAATATTTATATAAGCATTCAAATATATCCAATAATTTAAACCTTTCCTAAATGACAAAACCTTGACAAATCTTAACCCTTAAACTGCTAAATAAATGAACTGAAAATTTCCACTCAACTGTAAAACTCCAAATACTGCTATTTCAAAGTTGGGTTTCACTGGATAAAAAATACTGTATTTGACAGTGCAGATCCAAGATTAGACTGCACATTTGTGCAGTTTGATCCTGATCTACACTGTCTGCAAAAGCGCCTGAATTGTAATTATCAGGCACAGGGTTAATCGAAGGTATCTACAAACAACAATTTCAGAGACTTGTGGGAATGCCACATGACTGATACTGTGTGTCAATCATGTAGGGTTGTATTCTAATGCATCGAATAACATCATGACTGTGTGTTCTCATAAACACAGACAGAGTTCCTGATAGCAAAACTACTTACTTTATACATTATATAGAGGATATTTGTTCTCCTCGGTGAAAGATAAAAATTTATGTGATCAGGTGAACATCATCTGTAATATTTTCATGAGTGGTGCAGCCACAAGTGAAAATATTACTGATGATGTTCACTTGATGAAATAAATTTCGATCCTGCACCGAAAAAAACATATATTCTATTTATTTCATGTTTCTAACCCCTTTTTTGTTGGGACTTGTGTACCCCCTACACATAAGACTGCATTACAATATTTATAGAGTGAGAAATGTATGGTAAATGCGCATAAATCATATCATATTTTCCACTGGTTGAATGGTACATGCTGTTTACCTAGGTAACTAGTGCACAAGAACTACTAATTGAAGAGTTAAAAAAGTATGAAATTGGTATTTTTCACTGGTCGTAACCATGAAATATCAAACCATAATCCACCATTAATTCTTGATAAACTACTGAAAAGCATGAAATAAACTGCATCTTTTTACTGAATGTCACCATTCAGTTTTGTACCACATGCAAAGAAAAATCTACTTAACGATACTTATCAGTGTCTCACAAAAAATCAGCAAAAAACCTAAATCTGCCCCTTTAATACATCAATACAGATTGTAATATTCTGGGGAAAAGAGAAAATATTCTTAACAAGAAATTCTTCCTTCTTCTGCAAGCTGTGGATTACCACCATATAAAAACAGTTTTTCCACTTTGGTGAAAGCTTTCTGGACTATTAACCTGGGTATTAACTATCACAGAGAGAGGTTAGATATATGCACCTTAAATAGCCTTAACCTTTCCCCAAACAACAAATCTTAGACTCTTCCAGACTGAAAGAGTTTGCAGACGACAATGTTAAATCTGATAAAAATGGCAGAAAGTCCTCAAATAAGGTTGAAAATATTATGAGAAAAGGAGAAATTGCTCGTTACCAGCAATTTCTCCTTTTCCCCCAATGTTTTCAAAAGAGTTGTACTGCAGACATGTAAAAACACAGGTTTGTTTGGGAAAGGGTTAAATTACTGTAGAGCTAGCTTTCACAGAGATGGGGTTAGGTGTATTTCTCTCCATGATAGTTGAGCAATGTGCGTTAGGTCAGTGCCTGGATGGGTGACGGGGCTGTTGCATGTTACATAACTAACAAGAATATTAAACATGATTCTAAATACATGTATAATTCAAACAGCCGACACGACTGTACAGAGATTAACTCTTTACCAAAGGACAACATGTTTGACTAGTCCAAATTATAAAAATTTGAAGAAAACATATTTATCCTTGCTCAAATGGTGTGATTTGTCTTTTATTGGATAGAAAAAATTGTGGGAAAAGGAGAAAATGCTGGTTATAAGCATTTTCTCTTTTTCCCACAGTCTTTTCCAAAAGCTTCTTCCTCAGGGTCATTAAGCATGGGTTTGTTTGGTAAAGTGATAAAAAAAATGTCAATACATGTATTTAAAATTACTAGAAATCATGACAGTTCAAGATTGAACATTTACATATCCTGGCAACAGAAAAACTGCTGAACACACCATTTACTATCTGCACATTCATGTCTATTGTGGTAACTTTTTCAGCGCCATTTGAAAAAATCTTGGACTTTCTGTGTAGGGCTTAGATCAAGATCAGACAGCACATTTGATCTATACTATCCACCTGTTTATTCAAGTGTATAAAATAAACACTTTTCGGAGTTTTGTTAGACTGTATTTTTTAGTCAACAAAAGAGGAAGAGTTTTTATTTGCAGCTTAAACAATTAGACCTTTATTAGGTTATTCCAAAACAACAAATTTTACACTTTTTCAAATTCAAAACATCTGCAGACAAAAATTCAAAATTGGAACAAATGGGCTATAGATCTCTGATACGGTAGAAAACATTTTGGGAAAAGGAGAAAATGCTGGTAACCAGCATTTACTCCTATTTCCACAATGTTTTCAAATGCCTTCATTCCAAGGGTCGTGAGAACCAGGTGTAAAGGGTTAAACAATTCTGTGTTTTAACGACTCTCAGAAATAAAGCATTTGAAAACACCATGTAGCAGTAACACACATTTCCTCCTTTTCCAACAATGTTTTCTACTAATCCACAGATAAATTTCATCATGTTCACACTTTATAAGTCATCTGCAATGGCTTTCAATTTGGATGAGGCAAAATTCTGTTGTGCAGTACAGCGTTAAATGGCATTTAGTGCCACCCATCAATGAATCCTTATGTAGGTTTTATTTATTTAATTCCTTCCTGCATGAT
This sequence comes from Hippopus hippopus, assembly GCA_946811185.2. Taxonomy (NCBI): domain Eukaryota; kingdom Metazoa; phylum Mollusca; class Bivalvia; order Cardiida; family Cardiidae; genus Hippopus; species Hippopus hippopus. Next base: position 10,277,647 of record OX328110.1, read on the forward strand.
AAATTTGGAATTGCAATACTTACGAAGTTCTTACTTGACTGACAACTATGAGAATAACCATGATAGCCTCAGATGACTCTACATAGCAACACTGGTCAGATGGCGTTATCTTCAAGACATGTCGGCCTGCATTCACAGTGAAACTAGCTCTGTAGAAGAAGATATTTAGGTAATAAACCTTAAATCTAACAGTAAATGAAAGACATGTTTTCAGTCAGTAAACATATCTAAAATAAAGATTGAAAAAAAAAATCTTTCTCTGTGTTGTTAAACACATGATCATTTGATAAACAGTTAACTCTTTGCCAAACGAAAAAAATGTTAGACTTGACCAGATTGAAAGCATTTGCAGAGTAGAAATAGATAAATTTGATAGAGTAGAAAACTGTGTTGTTAAAGACAAAATGCTAGTTACCAGCATTTTCTTTATTTCCCACAATGTTTCTGAAAGCCTTCTCCAACATGGTCATTAAAACTTGGGATTTTATGATGCAGGGTTGATGCAGGAGGTCTAAAACATGTCTGTGTGTAATTTATTTCAACATCTCCTTTACAACCAGCTTTTATTTTACCTCTCTCTGAATTAGATACATAACAAGCAAGTGTTTCTTTACCCATGTTAGGTTAACACTTAGGCTGCTAGGTGTGACTCAAGGACCTTTTGTGGACAGTACAGATCAGGATCAGACTGCATGCAGTCGTGCACAAAATTGTTTTCAGAAGCTTTTCCGCTATAGGAGTGTGAAAAGCTGAATTTCCTTGTTGACTCTGTACTAGAGGGCAAAATTCTAGACATGTCTAAATTGAAATTATCTGCAGACAACAAATTAGAGGTGGTTTTGACTGTTTACCAAGCAACAAAATTTTAAACTTGTCCAAATTAAAAGAATTTGCAGACGGCAAGATAAAATTATCTCAAGGCAGAAACAATACGTGGGAAATTTTAAACTTGTCCAAATTCAAAGAATTTGCAGACGACGAAACAGAATTTTCTCAAAAATATAAATTTATATTAATAAGGTTACAAAACATTGTTGGAAAAGTAGAAAACACTAGTAACCAGCATTTTCCCTTTTTCCCAAAATGTTTTCAATAGACTTCTTCCTCAGGGTTACTAAAACTCAGGATTGGTGTTAAATGATGGTAATTGCCTTTGAAAAGGCAGAAACGACAATTTCGGAAAAAAAGAAAGTGCTAGCTACCAGCATTTTCTCCATTTCTCACAATATTCTTTAAAACCTTCCTTGGAAGGGTCATGTTAACACAGGATTGTTGGTAAAGGGTTAATTAGTAAGGCTTGTGATAAGACTTGAACTTACGACCAACCACCACTGCATTGCACCGACACATCCGTTCCATCCTTGGATCCAATAAATCTCATGTTGTCGCCAGTGGTTCGCTCTGGTGTGGGAACAATTGCAAACTTCTTTCCCCATACGTCAACTGGCAGCATCATGTCTACGATATGATCTCGAGAACTTCCTGGTTTTACACTGGTTCTCCTATTGCCAGACATTACAGCAATTTTTTTCGTAGCCTTGATGTAGGAACCAGTCAAATCTCCGTAAGTCAAAATCTAAATAAAGGGGGGAGGAATTGTATTGTCATAAGATAGTTTTGATATTTCTTTTAACTTTGTCTGTCTTAAAGACACTTTCAGACAAGACCTTTAACAAGGCTCAAGTAATGGAATTTTTCTCTGAGAGTTAAGAAAACCTTAAAGGAAAAGGAAAAAATGCTGGATATGAGTATTTCATCCTTTTCCCATGATGTTCTCAGTAGCTTCCTTTCTCAAACTGTAACGAACTAGGCTTGAAACCCAAGGGTTGCATGTTTTTTACCCCAGCTTGGCCACATTCTTTCCATGGATAGATAATAGTTAACTCCCTACCAAAGGACACAGACTTGCCGAAATTGAAAGTGCTTGCAGGAGATACATCAAATGTGGTTAAATAGATGCTTTTGTCTGTGAAAGGTTACAAAACATTGTGGGAAAAGGAGAAAGTGCTGGTTACCAGCATTTTCTCCTTTTTCAACAATGTTTTCAAAAGGCTTCTTTCTCAGGGTTCTTAAAACTCAGGATTTTTACTTCTGAACATTGTTTCCATATGTTTATTTTGGAAAGCAGCCACTGACTTGGAAAGAAAACTGTGCGAAAGCCTTGAAGAAGAAACCCTAAAAGCATGGAAAGATGCTCTGGCCATCATTATATAACTTTAATGTTAAGGTGCTCTGGCCATCATTATATTACTTTAATGTTAAGATGCTCTGGCCATCATTATATTACTTTAATGTTAAGGTGCTCTGGTCATCATTATATTACTTTAATGTTAAGATGCTCTGGCCATCATTATATTACTTTAATTAATGTTAAGATGCTCTGGCCATCATTATATTACTTTAATGTTAAGGTGCTCTGGCCATCATTATATTACTTTCTTTAATGTTTTTCGGTAGTTTATAGGAATCTAACAGTAACTTATATCCTTATAAATTACAGGTGAATGTTATAACATTTATTTTTGACATAGCACTGATATCTATAGGACATGATTGGATTTTCTGCGGGTGACGTAGTCAACATCACTCATGATATTATTTTTACAGCTATTCCATATCCAACTAGATTGAATAGATCTATTTCCCTTGAAAAATGCACATATTTTTCACAATGAGCAAAAATTAGATGTAAAAAGACAAGTTAAAATAAAGAGCATAAAAGAATTAGGATAATTGTTTGTTTCAGTGTATGATTGAAATTTCATTCATTTCATGAAAAGCAAAAGCCATATTTCCACTTCTGGCTTTGCCACTTGTTAAAATGTAGTCTTTGCTTTTCACGAGATGAAGAAAATTTCAGTTATACACCAAAACAGACAATTATCCACTAAATAATGTTGAAAACCGTGTCAAACACGATACAAACAAACAAATCATGGGTCCTGCTGTATTACCTGTAATGTATCAAACTTATCCATATCAGCATTAATCCCATCATTCTTTCTGTAGTATCTATTGTTGTAATTCACTTCAATGTTAGAGTGAACACCCAGAGTGATGGAGACACTTGTCCCATCTTCCACACCTGTGAAAAACAAAAATAAGATAATTAACCACAGTGCTCATAGTGATTAGTTTCCTAGGTATAATCAGTGGCCATAGATATTTCATCAAATCATAAATGCCTACTGACTTACACATATTTCCGGGTTTACTTTTAATTAAGTGTGAGTTAAAAACTGAGCTATCATAATGAAAACAATATGAAAATAAATCAAAATAAATTGAATATTGCAATATAATATTGCACAGCTCAGTACAATATGATATGATAAAGACATAGCAGTAAAAAAAAATATAACAATTTCCAAAGGCTTATTTTTACATTACGGTCAATGGCAACATTGCCATAACTGAATGGAATAATAACACTACTAGTTTTCTGAGAGCTACAAATTTGATGTCAGGCAAGGGAAACTAATAGCATATTAGCTCCAGTTACCTGGCTTTCCACTTTTATAGTTTGCTTAATAATTGCATGATAAGAGGCAATATAATTAATTTTCTTGCACACTGAACAATGTGTGCAGGTCATTGTGAATTTGAAATTTGGTAAAGAACTTTTTTTGCTACTAACTGTAACCATTTAACTCTTTACCAAACAATAAAATTTTTGACTTGTCCAGATTTAAAACATTTGCAGACTACATTTTAAATGTGACTAAAATGATGAAATTTGTCTGTGATAGATGGTTACCAGCATTTTCTTTTTTTCCCACAATGTTTTAAAAATTCGTTAAAACTCAGGCTTGTAAACTATGGTAAAGGGTTGAGTGTTCAATTTGATTGGTCACTGATCACATTATTCTTCCTGTAATATATTTTATTGTATTACAAATCAGTGCAGTAAACGCATTTATATAAAGTGCACTGGCCACCACAAATGACTAGATCACTGTTGAAAAACCATTTTAACTCAAAACAGAGCAAACAAAAAACCAAAATGTCAGGTAAAGAATTAAAAGTAATACTGTACTCAAATGAATTAATTTTTTTCTGAAAATCAAAACAGCAATTAATGTGACAAACCTACCTATTATCATAAAAGCACATTCTTTTGTAGAGGGATGGTGGGATACCGTGTAGTACTCTTTCCCAAGTACGTCTGTCGGGAATCCAAGGAAGGCATCATTGGAGTATTTTTCAATGTTTGTCCCGTATACAACCACCTCATCGTCAGCTGTAACAATTACGAGAGTCATTCAAGAATTCAACTTTAAACATATTATAAGCCATGCTCTGTGAAAAGGGCACTTAATGCTTCACCAGAAAGTATCAACTCATATTAACCTGCGCAGTCTGCAAAGGCCAACAAGGGTAGATACTTTTTACCATTTGCACATTTGCACAAGGACCACTCTACCTATGACTTCATCAGTTGTTAGACAAAATGGATTTTATGGATCCATAATTATGTGATAAATTGCTCTGTATAATGCATCACAAAGATTCAATAAGCCCCATTTTACTTGGGCACTATTCATATCTTACACTGATTGTGAAGTTCCAACAACTTATATCAATCACTTGTGAAGATTGCTTCCTGTAAACTTAAACCTGTACTCGTACCAAAATGTGGGTAATTCCAGTATTAGGTAGAAACAAGTTTGCTACATTAATTTTGAAATGTCATTCTTGTAGAACATGGAAAATCAACATCAAGTAAGATGTAATACATGTATCAAGTCATGAGCTTTACATTACATATATCTCAGCCATCCTCTTAGAAAAGTGGTTATAATGAATCTGTAAAAAAGTATCAACCCAGATAAGCCTGTGCAGTCAGTGCAGGCTGGCCTGGGTCGAAACTTTTTGCTTTAGGTAAATTTTCTACATGTTCAAGGACTATTCTAGGTCAGGATTCAGCCTGATGTTAGACAAAATGGATTTTGTGGATCCATACTTTTGTGATGACTAGTTTGGTATTACGTGTCACTGAGATACATAAGCCCCCTTTTGCTAAAGCATGGATTATTTCCTATCACTGAACCATTTTCAAATGTAATGTACTGCAAGGCAAAAAAAGGGGTTTTCATTCAGGTACTGTACATTACAAAAGAATTAATTTTGTTTCCACCAATGTTGATGATGTAGGCTACATTTAGCATAATATACAAAATTTGTCTGTTAGATACATTACCTGTCACAAGAATTCCCTTTGTGCTGAATTCAGTTCCTGCTGCTCTGATCTTGTTACTAATCTTCAACTGATATACCTCACCGGCTGTCACTGTGAAGGAACTGTCGAGGTTAGCTGCACTATACCTAGGGGCTGTTACCTGTAATGATATCTTTGTATACATACCATACTACCAACAGATGAATTTCTTTGTCTAGCTGCTTTTCAAAATTAGTGGGAAAATGTTCCCTTGAAAAAGTTCTTTATGAAGCCATAATGAATTGTCTATGCACAGCGTACATTATCAGACTGTACAAAACATACTGTCTGATCTAGGCTTTACACTGTCTGTTCTTTGCCAGATATTCTGACAGCCTTGGAATTGCAATATATACAGCTTTAATGCTAATTGATGTTTATTTTATTTGAACTATCCTCTGTGAAAAGAGGGTTTGATGCATCTGCAAAAGTATTGACACAGGTCAGGCTGCACTGCCCAAGCAGGCTGATTGAGTCGAAAGTTTTTTTCTATTGGTAAATTTCCTTTATATCAAAGGACCAGTCTACCTCATGATTCAGCCGGTTGATAGACAAATTCAATTTTATGGATCTATAATTGTGTGATGACTTATTTGTTATATTACATCACAGAGATGTATTAAACTCACTTTTGCCAGCACACCACTCATTTATTTAGTACTACTACAACTACATGTAGCAGGTTACAATAATTGCATTACTGTGTCAGTTGTGGTAATTCCTAGTGTTGATGCTACCTTTACAGTGTTACGGGAGATCACTCCTTCCTTACTGCATAGCTTCTTCCTGTATAAAGTCAATACCTAACAACTGCGCTAGGGAGAATTCTTTTTCGCTCAGTGGTTATGGTGTAGGTCTTTTAAACCTCTGGCTCAATAAACGAGTATCTTTTCCGCACAGGTTTGAATCCCGTCAGGTGGAGTTTGTAATTCAGCTAAGCATTTGTTGCTAACTTTCATGATTGTAAGATGGGGGCTCGTGTAGAATTGGTCATTGTGCCATTTGTTGTCTAAAAAAACAAGAACTACTGCCTAGTAAGGCTTTCTGTCATCAAAATGATGACATTTAAGAGGGGGGGGGGGTTTACGGGAGATCACTCCTTCCTTACTGTATAGCTTCATCCTGTATAAAATCAATACCTAACAACTGCGTTTGGGAGAATTCTCTTTAGCTCAGTGTTTAACTTGTTGGTCTTTTAAACCTCAATAAACGGGGATCTCTTCTGCACGGGTTTGAATCCCGCCAGGTGCAGTTTGTATTCCAGCTATACATATGTTGAGAACTTTCATGTTCGTAAGAACAGTCTCTGTTTTGAAATTGAGAAAATGAAAGGTTAAAGTACAGTGTAATTAACAGAGAGATTAGGATTCGAATGAATGAATGAATGAATGAATGTTGTTTTATGGCGCATCGACAATAGCGCGCGTGTTTGTATCAAATGAAGATTAAAAGCAGATTTTTGAGCTAAAAAGGTTTGAACAAGATAAAATCAATAAAAAGTGTTGAATTAAGAAGGATTATGTGTGATCTTGATATGTATAAAAGACATAATTGAGTGACAGTGCAATCCCTATTTACTTAAAAAAGGTGAAGTTAAGATTGTGATAAAAAGATTCCGGAACAAAATTTTGAATTGATAATAAAAGGTCCTAAAATGAAAAAGGATTATGTGCTATTTTTCTAATGTGCATAAAACGTATTATTATGTACCTGAAGGTTTTACTGAGAAAATACATGCGTGGCACGCGGATAAAATATCACACAGGACAGAAAAAAAATCCGTTTCTACACCCTTTGCTTAGAAACCAAATCGACAGTTGGGTTATTTTTCATGCAATCATATCTGCTGGGATACTGAAATAATACCATCTAAGTCAGGATGACGGTGTTGGAGATAAAAAGGCTTTAAATTAGTAAAAAAAGGTAACTTTTTGTAACACACAGAAAGGGTATCTCCTTGTCTTTGTAGTGGTTATTGCACACTGATTCGATCTTTTTTCATAGGAAAAAACAATAAGGACCCCTCTGTCATTCATATGGATATATTTTCCTTTAGGTGCCCCATACGAAACCTCGACTATCGAAGTTCAAATGATAACTTATCAAACTGAAAAAAAGACGAAACAAATGAGTTTGAAGTTTAAAAGAATCTTTTTAGATTTGCATGTAAAGAAGACACCTGAGAAGTGCTTATAAAATGGCGGGTAAAAGCATGCAATAGCTCGCTTATGAACTTTTTCCCTATTGCTAAGTATTTTCTGTCGCTAGATCGAAATAACAGTTCAAAACACCTTTGCTGCCAGGATATGATCGAATTATTTTCGTTAGTGGATGATGTCACAGATACGAAAATATCGCCTGAGAGCAGAGTTGGCGAAATTTGATGACTGGCGAAATGCGCTTACATTACTACTGTAGTTACTATTAAAAGAATGTTACCATTTTCGCCCCGTTTTCGTCCTGTTGTTTTTAACAAGAGCCTGTTGCGAACTTGGGCTAATTGGCAGAGTTTATCATGCTTACCGACTATTTGTATTTACACCAAAAGTATGGCAAATGAATTGCTTTCGTGGTTCTGTAATATTCACATTGAATAGTAAACAAAAACAAAATAATTTTTTTGCTATTAGCGTCAAATTTGAGCAGAATTCTCATCACTAGCTTTACCATGTTCCCCTTTGAACTGGCGTGATGCCAAATGCGTGTATATGCATTATCTATAGATAAAAAAACGCACAGACATTCCATTTCATTCTATCATTAAACTTCACACAGTATATTACAAATTGTAAAACTCAACAAATTTAACAATGCACAGTCTCGCCTGTTCTTTTCATTTAAAATATACTACTGAGGTTTCATCATTATTTGTAAAATCAAAAACCGACTTGATAAACTTCGCGATAAATACTAATCAAAAGTCCTTTATACTCCTCTTGTACAATTTCAAGATCGGGTAAAGGTGGACAAACGCAGATGATTATTTGAATGTTAGGAATAAGTGTTTGAAATTCTGCTTTATCGACAAAAAGGAACAAGTTAAAAACTAATTGATTCATATAAATTCGTCTTTAATTTTCATTCATTAATCATAGCCGACTAATTAACGAGTTTTCCTTTTCACCTTGTATTGGTGCAAGAAATAAAACAGAGTCGAGTATGTAGAAAAGTTTACAATGCGGATATGTAAGAAATAATGCGGCTAGCGTTATATTCTGTAGCATTGTAAGGTCATATCAAAATGTATTGATCACCTCTTTTTCGGAGTAGCTGAATGTGTTGGCTTTTGACCTCCTTGTTGGTACTGATAACAAATTAATTGTTCTAAGGGCCCCTGCTTATTTGCAAGCAAAATTTCGCGGTCTATCTTTGTTAGAGATATTTCTTGTTACTGTGTTTCTTTTCCATAGGAAACAGTAGAAACAGCAAGTCCGTGAAAAGTGCCCCCCCTCCCTTTCCCCCCGAGTCGTAAATCTACGATGTTTGGTGACCTTCGTTATTCGACCTACATTGTCTTAGGGTTTTAACGTTTCGTACTATTGTTTGAGCTATGTGTATTCCCCCATAAAAATTAGTTTACACTAATATTCAATTCAATCAGTGTGATAAGTAACCCAGAGAGGTAATTTCCCACAATCCCCAAGCGCCATGTGGCGTTCTTGACTGAACTATTCACTCCTAGAATTTGTTTGTAAAATTGAGTTTGAAATGATTCAATGATCTCACAATGACCCGTCCTTATATACAGGAATCATAACAAAGGATCGGATGTACATTAGCGTCAAAAAGTTTGAAAGTTTCATTCTGTAATTTTAGATTATCGCATTTACGCTGGTATTTACAGAGTGAAGTGATTGCTTTCTCTGCTTGTGAAGTTTGTTTGATCTTAGCGGACATCAAAGATAGCATTTGGGTGAATAAGAGACCCATGTATTTGTTAAGAGATGTTTTTGTGGGGGTTACAGAGAGAGAGAGAGCGAGAGAGAGAGAGAGAGGTGAAAAAGGGGAGTAGTTTGCATTCCCGTTCCTGGAGTTACATGTATGCACATGCTCATGTGTAAGTAACTGCCTAATTATTGCCATCTTTGATTAAAAGCTGATAAATCTGTCACCAGATAATTATTGCCACTTTGTGTTTATATACTTACATGTAGGCCCTATGTCAAAAAAAAAATATCTTTTTCAGACTCGATGATGACAGGCCTTGGGGGCGGTAGACCCCGGCATGAAATTTTTCCTGTGTCATATGCCTTTAGGGAGAAAATAAGTTACCTTTGCAAGTTCAACTGCACGCAATGTGCATTTGTAATTGCACGCATTTTTCTCTCGTACGATACCGCTTAACTCTCATCACGAGAAAATTTACAACCAGGGAATTTAGAGTGATCCAACTTGAAAGCATCCGCACTTGACATATGTCTCAAATGATTGGATCTATATTTGAAAAGGAGGAAAACTTTTGTTGGGGGAAAAAAATGCTGGTTAACTTAGGCTGGTGAAAACACTGTGGGAAATGGGAAAATGCCGGCAACTAGCATCTTCTCCTTTTCCAACAATGTTTTCCAAAGCTATCTCCCGAAGGTAGTTTATACTCGGGGTTGTTCTGTAAATGATTAATGAAGTGAGAGTAAAGTTTCTCAAAATCTCGAAGCCGATAGGCGGTCTCTGTCCTTTACGATCTCTTACCCTAACATTGACTGTTGTTGTTCTTGACGTTGTCACGAAAAGATGGACGGGGTTGTTTTGAACATAATTTGCCATATAACCCAACACAAACTCTGTACCACGATTGTCCGGGGCAGCTGAAATACAAAAACAATGAAATGAGAGGAAAACGTATTAAAAATTTTATCAAACTCGTTGACTAAAATGTATTTGACGCTCGCCAAGGCTCGCGTCATACAATTTTAGTCACCGCCTTTGATAATCAAAGCACTGTAATCGGTCGACACTGAATACCTACAATGGTTTGAAATCACAAATCAAATGGTAGTTGTTTGAACTACATGTATGTATGGGATAGAAATCCTACACCTTATGACTGAGTCACGTAGGAACTCCCTTTTTTAACTGTCCTTAACCAATTAGTAGTTTAACGGATTGCTAAAGATATGTTTTAGCTAGTCGACAGCAGTAGAGCGTAAAATATATGTGACAATTCTGATCATGTAATTTTTGCAACTTTGGTAACTATACTGTAACATATTGTCAGATATTATCAATAATAATCGTACCTTGAAAAGATATGAATAAGTCGTATAGAATATGACTGTGTTATGACTATCAAATTGTTTACTTTTGGCTGCTAGTGAGCCTTTTAATTTTTTTTTCCATTTTTAACAAGCCATCCTAATCTTTTTTGGCTGTCTAAATTGTCCTGGGCCAAATCGTTCTGTCCAAAACATCGGCTGGCCAATTTCTACCACATTACTTTCAAAGAATGTAGTATCTACCCAACCCTCAACCCTTTACCAAATGATGTAATTTTAGACTTGTCCAAATCGAAAGCATTTACACATGACGAGTAAACTGTAGACCAAACGATTATATGAATCGTTGAAAGGGTAAAGCAATTGTGGGAAAAGGAGAAAACGATGGTTATCTGCATTTTCCCTTTTTCCACAATGTTTTGAACAGCCGTCTTCTTCGGGGGTAAACCGGGCAGTTTGGTTCAGAGTTAAAACACTCAGTTATTGCCTTTTACAGTCAGAAAAACAATAACTAAACATTGCAATTTCATGGTCGAGTTTTTTTTTATATATATTCTACATAAACAGACAATTAAGATCTTAGATATGTACGTCTGTGATATTGATCTGCATTTCATTCAAAGGACAGTCTGATCTTGATCTTTTATTGTATTCAAAAGCGACATTACTTGTCCTTGGACAACACAAGTCATTGTATAAGAGTCATTCTACTGAGCAAGGGCATCACTGCAGTAAACCTGACATGTGCTCTTAATCTGAAATATGGAAAGGATGAGAATCAACCAATATGTAGTAGCTGATGAGACAAACATGTTACTGAGAGTTGTACACTTAAAGCGCTGAACTAATGAAATAGGTAATTATGTTAAGCGTGGAAAAGCAGCCTAAATATTACAGGGCTGTGGTTGTCGTGAATTGAATACATGTATCTCAGAAAACTGGAATGACAGATCCAAAATCTGATAGCATGTTCTGTGCAATCTGGTCTGAATCTGCGCTTTCCGAAGAGGCTTTTGTCCAGGTCAGTTGATTCAGCCATGGAGAATATGACGTTAATTGTGTTGTAGTGTCAGGTTTTTTTATTCTCCTCTATGAAAGTGCTCTATTTAACTCTACCAAATGACAAAATGTTGAAAATCGTTCAAATGATGAAAAAATGCTGAGAGGAAAAAGAGAACATGCTACATGCTGTTTTTCCCACTACATTTTTAAAGCCCCACAGGATTGTTTGGTCAACGGTTAACAGACTGATTCCAATCTTTAGAATGTCATCAAAGTGAGCGTGTAAAATGGTAGTGCCGTGGTTGGAAGGAGAGAAAATAATGTAACCCATAATCTGCTAAATAAGTGAAATGAAACTTTCAAGCAGACAGTAAAAACCCAATTTTTTACTATTTCAAAGGTATCTTTTGGGAATAATTATCTCCTCATCAGACTGCATGTAGTGCACAGTCTGATCTTGGTCTTCCCTCATCTCAAAAAATCATAAAGTCGCGCATAGCAGCCCAAGGGTTAATACATCCTATAAAGCTTACAGATGCGTCATCAGATCTATGCTGGTCAGTATTATGAATGGACAATGTGGTTACTAAGGTTCCAGGCCTAGATAACCAGTCCATTCTGAAAATGTTTACGTAATGGTCTCTCCGCTGGGGTCATAACCCTTAAACAATTCTACATCCTTTGTCCCTCGCTGCTTCACACGCTTCACCTTGCTAACATTAAACGACCAACAGTCGGCTGTTACCAGTTGCAGTTAGGTCAGTTTGTTATAAGGCAAAACAATCTGAAATTTCAAATTCTTTTAAAGCAGTATTTCCGTACAAACTCCGTTCCATTGCAAATTTATCCTTGGTCAAGGCCAAATGACCTATCTATATATATCTTTTCAACATCTGCTACATATACGGGCAGCACTCGTCACAACTCGGCCGATCTTGTAAATACGTATGAACTTGATCAACGGATCACTCGGAGTTTACCGAATAATATGGGCAGCAGACGACTACTAGATGTGTTTACATAACCCGATACCCTTGATTCGCTCTTGTTTCATTTAAAATTGTTGCTTTATCACTGATACCATTTCTTATAACCGTATTGAAAGTAAACTCTTAGAAAATTTTTAGTTTTTGCTGGCTCGTGATATTGATTATACTAGTATTATGACATAATTTAACGCTGACCAAACTATAACCGTCATTAATTACATAACTGAAAAGTTAAGTGTGGGATTACTTGAAGACCTGTTTACTAATAGTTAGTATTCTTGCGCGTATCTGGGTTAAAGGTAATATTAAGTTCAATATAATAAGGTCAAGACAGCTGGTATTAGTGTTAAAAGGTTGTAAGTAAAAGCTGTTACGAGTTGCAGTTACATCAGTTTGCTCTCAGCAGAAGGGTTTCCGGAATTTGTGGTCTCTCTAATCGTCCGGCTCACGCCGACCGATTAAAAATGATAATACATAAACACTCATGTTAGATCCTCTATATCTCAAAAGCCAACTCATGTCAGATCCTATACATCTAGAGTTTCGTAAGTTTACTTAATTATGGTACTATGCGAATGCACGTACATGTACCCATGTAGATATAAACACACTTGAATTGAATTTGAATAAGTGAGATTGAATTTGCACTGTGGTATTTAATTTCCATTTCATGGTGGGAATGAAAAAAAAAATGTCTGCCTCAAAAGTTTTGACCGTCTCTTGATATCCATCCATTTGCTGTCTTCTATGTACCAGATAGAAAATCAATTATTTGAGCCATGCTCTAGCAAAAGGGGGCTTCATGCATTTCCGTAATGCATTATACCAAACACACTACCACATAGATCTACTTATGGATCCATAACGGCCACTTTTTTTTAACAACCGACTATACCATGAAGTAACGTGGTCTTTGAACATACAGAAAATTGACCAATAACAAAATGTTTCAGTCCAGGTCTGCCTGCGCGGAATGCGCAGACTGACTTGGATAGATCCTTTTCGAAGAAGCTTTAAGCCCCCTTTCACAAAATATGGCACATTTACAATCACAATCTGTCCAAATATGTCCCTACAGTTGATAGCTTTAGAAAACATTGTCTAAGAAGAATATTTTTTTCGAAACAAATGCTTAATCCTTTTCGAACAAAACGATACCTTTTATTCAAAGGTATTTGCTTTGTGTTTATAAAAGTATTGTTTAAGTCAAAAGTAGGCTGAAAAAGTACCAGGGTAATCTTAAAATTAGTAAAGATATTGTTGCACGGCGACATCAGTCGCAGTGCATATATTAATGGTTTTTCTCTCTGTCCATGGATTAAATCCGAACAGAAATCTCCCTTCGATTTTTGCAGCGTTATCTTATGAAATATTTTCATTATTCAGATGGTATTTGACAAAAACATAGAATTTGCGGATTCTTTGTATACCTAATTTCCTACAAATACAAAAAATTGTAAATACCCACGCCAGATGCGTTAGATAAACAGGTTTTATGTTTAGCGACTCGACGCCACAGATATCCTTTTAGGCCCGCAAGGTGAAATTGTTATCTGCTTTGAATGCGTGGTATTCTGTTTTGGGATGATACACTGTAAACCAGTCTATTATTTTACAAATTAAGTGGAAAAATATTACGAATCCGATAACCTTTTTCATAGCTTTTAATGTTGAAATGGATCGTTACTAGTATATTTGAGTTTTTAAATTTGCTGTTCGCACATGCCATAATACTTTATTCATGCCTCATAATAATTGTGGTATTTAGTAAAGAAAGAATATTTTTACGGAAATGAGCGAATCCCTTTTGTCAAAAGTTTCCGCGCGTCCTGCACATGCGCAGACGGTATCCGGTTAAAACGTCCCACAGTCAAAACGTCCCACAGTCAAAACGTCCCACTTTTGGTTAAAACGTCCCCATTTCCATTCCAAATTGGTTAAAACGTCCCCCTAAAACGTCCCCTTTAAACGTCCCCGTACATTTGATAACAGTTATTTGTTTTATCTTGTTTGATTATTTCAGAAAACGTTCATATTTGATGTTAAACATTATGATGTTGTCATTTGTTGTAACAGGTCATTGAATTTTAACCCATATCCTGCCGAACTTATAGTTTTAAGAGGCACAACATTAATTTTTAACAATTTTATGACATTCAGCTTAATTAATATGACTTAAATCATTATATTGATATCGTAAATGTGTACTTCAATACCAGACTACCCTCATATACGTATGGACCCTTTTTAACGATTTTAGCAAATAGAATCAAGATTGTTTAATGTAGGCTAAGTAGAATTAAGATTTTATATAATGTAGGCTAAGGGTTAAGGCCCATATTGTCTCTCTACATGAATGTTTATTCGACACGCTGAAAGGCCTCCTAGGCTGGCTAAAACGCCTCACTTTATACAGTGTTCCAACTGATTTTATTGTGTAAAGTTTCCATTTAACCCTTATCCAAACAATCTGTAGTCTTAGCGACCAAGAGAGTGAAACATTTTCATAACACCGTAAGAAATGGACAAAATGCGAGTAATCGCATTTTAATCTTCAACAGTGTTTCCCGTATGTTTTTCTGTTGGGAGCAAGTAAGGAAAAGAGCAATCACTGTTTACGAGTCACTGGCGTGTTTAACAAAAATTTCTCTATCTCTGCTCTTTTGTTTGCCGTTAAAACACGTATGTAAGTGGAACTGTATTAATTTTTTCCGTCTTTTTCGGCATTGTAGGACAGTTCTAGTCAAAACCCATCACTTTACAACAACAACAAAAAAATGGACTCTTCCACGATTAAAGACATTTTAAAACAGAGCTCTGTTCTATAAGTCAAATTCGCTTTTGAAAAGATAAAAAACATTGTCGGAAATGGAGAAAGTGTAGGTATCTGGCAATATCTTTTAAACCACTGTCTCAGGTTGAGATTAGTAAAGTGTAAAAACATTGTGTCATAAGGAGAACACCCCGGTAACCGGGATGTCTCCCTTTCTAAAAGTAGGGTCGGTAAAGGGAAAAAAAACAACAAAAAAAAACCATGCAGATGACAAATTCAATGTGTTTCAGATAATAGGATCCGACTAAAAAAGGATAGAACACAATCCGGGGAAAAAGGAGATGATACAAAGCCAAGGGAACACACAGACTCTCTCTCTCTCTCTCTCTTTCTCTGTCAAAAATCTATTACATTGATTGTCACTACTATCAGAAACGTTTCTCACCAACATGTCGATAACCTATAGCATGTGCGATAAACCATACGAAATGTCTTGCCAAAAGTGTTCATTGAACTTCGACTCCACAACATAGCATGCCGATCTTAACCCACACTATCCGCCTTTGAAATTTAATTGAAAGAGTATGGTGTTTCACTCCAAGTTCATCATTATTTCAATTATGTCGCGGCAGCCGGTGCTCCTTCCCATGAAAGTATCGTGTATACTGGTCAAAGTTTCGGTAACAAGACTTTTTTTCCCCGTTTTCTTGCGGTGTCTAAGACAAAAAGCCATCAATTTACGGAAATTTGATTTTTCGTCCACAAATGTTTCCAAAATAGACTAGTCTTACATTTTGTAGCCTGGTAAAAAGATACCCCACCCAAACACATACTCACACATACACAGAGGAAAAAAATCGTAATTCGGTCGTACAAACGTGAATCGTAAACTAGCGTTTGTTCAGATATGAGTTTAATAGAATTATACAAGGACTTGTTGTTGATTATGAAAGAAATGAACTATTTGAAAAACATACAGGAGAAGGCAACAATTACTTATTACAAGCAACAGCCCCTTTTCCAGCAATGATTTAAGAGACTGCCCATCAGGGATCGTATATATAAGATCCCTGTGCCCATTAAAAGGAGCATTATTTGTCCATGTGCATATACCTAAGTGGGTTAATCGGACATAAATACAAACAAGAGGACCATGATGGTCCTATATCGCTCACCTAAGTACTAAGCAGTACAGGTCTACAATGAAGATAAATACCAAATACCGAGGTTCAAGGCAAAATGATAATGAAACAAGAGCGGCAAATTGTCGCAAGATATGCCCTTCCCACCGCCAGTTGTCAAGGAGGTATAATAATCGCAAAGGGCAGGTAATGCAACAAACATGTTTATCAAGTCTCAAGTCAATTTGACTTGAGACTTCAAAGTTCCGTTTCGGAAAGGGCCACTAGATGATTCTACATGCCAAATATGAAAGCGCTAGCCCTTTCGGTTTGGGACAAGGAGATTTTTAAAGATTTCCTTCTTTATCTCTATGTGAAATCCGATAACCCACAACATAGGGCCAAATTCGACACTAGGTCCATAATTTGAAGTATTTTGGTAAAGGGCCACTAGATGATGCTACATGCCAAATATGAAAGCTCTAGCCCTTACAGTTTGGGACAAGGAGATTTTTAAAGATTTCCTTCTTTATCTCTATGTGAAATCCGAGAACCCACAGCATAGGGCCAATTGGCACACTAGGGCCATAATTTGAAGTATTTTGATAAAGGGCCACTAGATGATGCTACATGCCAAATATGAAAGCTCTAGCCCTTACAGTTTGGGACAAGAAGATTTTTAAAGTTTTCTCTTTCAGTTGCCATGGCAACCAGAGTTCTTCATGGAATTCAAATCTTTGAAGTATTCTGAAAGTGAATCACCTAAGGATCATTTCTGTGAAGTTTCATTGAAATCTGATTGGCGGTTTAGGAGGAGAAGATTTTTTTGTAATTGTGAACGGACGGACGGACGGAGAGACGGACGACGGACATTGACCGATCACAATAGCTCACCTTGAGCACTTCGTGCTCAGGTGAGCTAAAAAGCTGCAAACGACAAATTTACTACGGCTTTGGTCTAATGGTATATGTAGTCTACGAAAGCACTACAGGAAGGCGAAATCGTTTGTTACCGGCTTTTCCTATTTCTTACACAATGGTCTCAAGAAGCCTTTTCTTCAGTGTAGTTAAAACACGGGATCGTTTAAAGGGCAGCCTGGGCTCAGTCCGATCATTTTTTCCCTTTTTTATATTCTGACATTAAAAATGGGCGTCATTTTTGACCAAAAAAAAAAAAAAAAAAAATTGTCCGAATGTTAAAAAGGGGAAAAAAATGGTCGAACTGTAACCCAGGCTGTGTAAAGGGTTAGGTGTTAAAACCAAATTTGTCACACTTATAGTAATATGGCTGATCGAAAGAGTTGCTTCTAAAAAAGTTAGTTGACCGTTCCATCAATACTGCAGCAAAACTAATGACTGCCAAGTGCAGGGATAACGTGAATGGCGATCAAAAGCCCCTCCGGTCATTATCCCCTACCCCCAAAACAGGTAGGGCGGTCAAAAGCCCCTTCACGATTTCGCAAAGGCGGTTATTATCCCCTTCATCAAATCTTAAAGGCGGTCAAAAGCCCCTTCACGATTTCGCAATGGCGGTCATTATCCCCTTCATCAAATCTCACACGCGGACAAAAGCCCCTTAAAACAGGCTAGCGTTTTCCGCTTTGATTTCTGAAGGAGAAATAAAATAATGCCAGAGTGTCTAACCTGTGTCATGCATTCCCATTCCCTGACTGACCAATTTTTTTCCGATGATGATTTACTCAATAAAATTGTTTCCTGTCGGTCTTTCACATTCAACATGTAAACGTGTGATGACTTTGCCCATTAATAGATAATTATCTTAATCCGTCCACAGTTTGTCTCATTCATTTCAATAGATGTAAATACAACACCTTTTCCACTATAAAGAAAGTAAACCTTAACCACAATTTTCAAACTTTTAATCCGTGATTATTATTTTCATGCTTGTTAACAACAAGAACTGTAGCATATGTTATGTAACCCTCTACCAAACAATCCCGAATTTCAAGTACCAAGAAAAAGAGGTCGTTTAGAAACGTGGTGGGAAAAGGAGAAGGAGAAAATGGTGGTAACTAGCATATTCTCCTTTTCCGAATATGTTTTCTTTCAAATACCATGATTCAATCATCTGAGCAAATATATTAGTTGTCGTTTGTAATTGCTCTCGAATTCCAGAAGCCTAAAATTTTGTCGTCTGAGAAAGAATTAAGTCAACAGAACTGGAAGTCTTTCGGTTTACTCCCTCTATAAACTGTTTCATTCCACTTAAGGTGTAAATGTCACAGAGCTATTTCTGGAGGCCCCTGGTTCAATTCTCGCTGGATGGACTTGGCCTTTCGTGGGAGTGTCCTTGGGCAAGACACTTCAGAGCCCTAGCATTGTACTGGTTATACCCAGGACATACATGAATATGTGAACTGTCTCCGTGATATGACTAAAATAATGTTGTATTCGGCTTAAAACACTATTCAGCCAGTCATTTATTTCCGAAGTTTCAGTCCGAGCAGAAAGTCCTGATTCCAAGAACCAGAATTTATGGAATGCCTTTAGAACATGTCGGTCCGTTTTGCAGGCCGAGCTCCAGTCGGTAGCGTACGGGACTTGAAAACGGGGGTCGCTGGTTCGATCCCCGGATCGACAAATTTCTTTCCGAAAATTGATGATAGTCACTGCGACAGGATTCATTCCTGTCTCACCGCTGACCACTGCATCGTCAATGGTTATATGAGAAAGCAGCAAGTGTCTTGGATCGAAAATTGTTCTGGATAAAAGAAATCCCATTTTACAAGTGATCTATTTCTCGGGTTAACTAGCGATTATCAGACTTAAGTTCTACGAAGGGGATGTTGTCGTCATGGTTACCATTGAAAAGGACTATTGTCTGCCAATGATAGAGGGGCTTTTGTCCGCCTTTAAGATTTGATGAAGGGGATAATGTCCGCCCTTGCAAAATCGCGAAGGGGCTTTTGACCGCCTTTAAGATTTGATGAAGGGGAAAATGACCGCCCTTTCGAAATCGTGAAGGGGCTTTTGACCGCCCTACTTCTTTTTGGGGTAGGGGATAATGACCGGAGGGGCTTTTGACCGTTTACCGGAAAACGTACATGATAGTTACTGCAACTAAAACTTGAATTGTCCTTGCTTATTATTTCGTATTTTCTTTTTTTCCCACGTGGTAGGGCATTTGATTATTAGATCTAGCTCTTTACAAAACAAGCATTTCTAGGCCTACATAAGTAGTTAGTATAATGTGCATTCTGCGCCAAAAACGCCAAAAAACTTTTTTCTCTTTACTAAAAAACCATAAAAAGGTCTAAAACCCAAAGAATATAAATATATACATCTTTTATTTTCCTCTTCATCTTGAGTTTTAAAAGCATACAAAGAACATAAATGGCAAGTGCCTCCATTTATATTCTTAACCTCTAACTAGCCATCTCTCCTACGTTCTGGGTCAAAAAACTTTTTTCTCTTTACTAAAAAACCATAAAAAGGTCTAAAACCTAAAGAATATAAATGGCAAACACCTCCATTTGTATTCTTAACCGCTAACTAGCCATCTCTCTTACAGTTTTGTAGTGAAACCAGGCTAGAGTGTCTATAGAGTTTTCGAGTATATGTCTTTTATCTTAAAAAATTGATAAGTGTTTTAAATTTTTTTAATCTGTTTTTTTAATGGAGTGTAACAAAATTCTAGAGCCTGGGTCAGTAAAAGAAAGAAATAACTATATTGAAGTTTTATCTGTTGATCGTATCTTTACCTTAGCTATAAATTATAGATGTTTACAAACACAAGGAAAACTAAGAGATTTACATTTAATTTATGCGTTGTCAAGGAATAAAAAAAAATTATTCTGAAATACTTGAGAAACGTCAAATACATTATAATCCTGATAGACGAGACGATTTTCTAGAAATGATTGATGAAGATGATTTCTTTGGAGATTTTTATAAGTATTTACCACCAGATATATTTAACAAGATTTTAGAAAATAAATTAAAAGAACTGATACCTAGATTTATTAAAGATATAGAAAATGAATATTTATATGAACTAGTCGTAGAATATGACGTCAAAAAAGAAGAAGAAAGGCATCTAACAGAATTAAATCTATGCCGTGAATTGTCTAGAAATAGAGATACCATTACGGAATTTACGGGAGTGAACCTGTGGAAGTTTGAAAATTTTTGGAATTTTTTTAAACTGTAATTAAAATATATCCATATGGAGGAGCGTCACATGTATTTTAATTTGGCTATGGTCGACTTCTACGATCTAAAGCCAACCTATCTAGAAGAATCAGACAACATAATAGAATCTTTTGAAAATTTAAATGATTTGGTTCCAGTAGAATTCAATGAAATTTTAGAAAGAACGTTATGTGATATATTAGAGAAATATCTACAGTCTTTACCGGAAGAAGCTCTAGAATCCTTAGTCAAAGAATATAATGTAAATATTAAAACTAAGAAAAGAAGGTTAAAAGAGATGAATTTATATCTAGAAATATCCAAGGATAGAAACATTCTTACTAATTTACCGGTGTTGATATTTGGAAACCTACAATAGATGATTTTCTGAAAGAGAATGATATAGACTTTATCTAAATTCTCTAAACTCTCGAAAATATTTCCAGAACTCTCAGAGACTATGATGATGGTTTTTATTTTTATCATAATAATGATCTCATTTAAAAAAACTATTTTAAGTATATGTTTTTTTCTTAAAAAAATTGAAATAAAATGATTTAAGAAATAATAATTAATAAAAAAAAAAAAAATGACAACAAAACAAAATATTATTAAATCAGGAAAGCTTTGTAAAGAAAATCTTTCTCTAAATTTGGAAAAAATAAAAACGTACGAAGTACATAATTCCACTAAAACACCGCTTGAGTACGAATACTCTGACGGTGAAAAAGGTGAATTGTATATACTAACTCCACCTTTGTTTTCATACGGCGTTACTGATCATAAAAATAAGAAACAAAAAGTGACTGGCTACAGTTTATCTTTAGTGTGTTTTTATGATCAGCTAAAACCCACCAAAAAAGAAGAGGATTTTAAAGAAGATATGGAGAAGTTAGCGAGTTTTTTCCAGAATCAAAAAGCGAAAGAATTAAAAAAAATTAGAACTCTTAAAGAAATTAAAATTTTAAAACATAATGATGGACAGTCACCAAAATTATATCCAAAGCTTTTAGATTAAAAAGATAAAAAAGGTAAAGTTGTACCGACTACCGAGTTTGTTGAAAAAGATGAAGAAGGTGAATATAAAAAAGTAGATCCTCTTTTATATACAAAAACCCCTTGTAAGGTGGTTTGTCTTTTAAAAGTAGAAGGAATTTTTTATAACCAAACTTATGAAACAATACACGTTAAAGCTATATCAGTAAAAGTAACAGAAAAGAATGTATGTCAACCGGAAATTTTACCAAGTGTTCTAGATTTAAGCTCTGGTGAAGATTCAAGCGATGATGCAGATGATTAAACTATAATTTATAAAACTAAAAAATAAATTTTAATATTTAACTTCATTGAAGTTAAATATTTTTATAAGTCTAACTCTATCAAAATAGATATGTAAGCTTGTGTTATGTTTAAATTGTCTGACCTTGAGATAAAGTTTATAACATCACATTGTTTTACTTCGAGAGGTGTAGGAAATACCGTGCAGCTGCAATTTTCGCCCGCTTTTTTAACTATAGAGTAATCAACCTGCTCCAATCCGTTTATTACAATATTAACTTTTACCTCTTCTGGTACACTATGGTCATTTTCAACAGCCGCTTCCTCTTATAATTCTACCCGGTGTACTCATACAATAACCTCCTAAACCGTGACCTGAGCCTGAGTTACCATTACCAAAAGAAAACTCATAATTACCGTTTGCTATTCCCCCTTTTTCTTCACCCCATACAGTTATAATAGGTTTAGAACCAATAAGTCTCGGTGCTATTACTTTATTAGCATCTATGTAGGCCTTGATTGCCGCGTCTTGTGAATCCTTTGGGTCTGCGATATTTTTTAAATAGTTATCGTTCATATCGATATCTTAAACAGCAGAAAAAGTTCCTTGTGGGGTTTTTAATATCGCACCACTCCCCGAATAACTTTTAACAGCTTCTATATTACTGTCTACGTAATACTTATTTACAGCTTGATGGTGTTCTAAAGGTTGTCAGAGGTTGGAAATCCTCCGCTCACCCATAGAAATGTCACCAGCTGCCATATACCCCCCACCTCCATAAACGAAGGCTCTATTAGCATTATCTACGTATTTTTTAGTCGCAGCATCATGCACATCCGCGGGATCTATAAGATTCGTTAGAGTATACCACCGCATATTTATATCATCAACAGCGGAAAAAGTACCATCTTGTTGTTGTACTATTGCTCTACCACTTCTATCCACATAACTTTTAGTAGCAGCTTCACCCGGTTCTGTGGGCTCTTTAACATTTCTTATTTTATTGAAACCCATATTTAGAAATCCAAGAACATGATACCCACCATTTCCTTTTAATAACCCCTCAGAATTTTCATCAACATAATTTTTTGTCGCAACGTCTTGAGGATTTACCGGATTACTAACCCTCGTTAATGTATTACCAGACATATTTATAGAACCGGTAACGGTGGTTGTTCCATCTCGACGTAAGAAATTATTATTTACATAGGTGAGTGACACACCATCACCCTTAGTTTTATCATTATCCATTCCTCCAAATTTATCAACAGGCATTTTTTTAATACTAAAATAATTTATTTAGCACTTCTTGAAATTTATTACCCGAGCTCAACTCTTTAAGAATGTACAAACATAAATGACCACAAAATACTTGTCCAGCTTGTTGTAACTGACCAGTATTATAATGTATTGGGCTTCTCAGATACTCTCGAATTTCAATAGGTGGTTGTATACAATAACTATCAAAGTAAATTTTTGTTTTACCGTTTTTATACCAAGCAACCCAATGTGTACCAGACCCACTCGTGTCATCAAGGTTTAGTATACCACATTCCTTTTTCCTACACTTTTTTGGTAGAGTGTTTCGTAAAAATACACCCCTAAAAGAAGGAATCTCTAATCTTTTTACCGCATTTTCCAATTCGAAATTGTTTAGCGGTTTATTTGGCAAAATTACGTTTTCAATTGCAATATCTATCATTTTTTTATTATACTGAAATATTTACAATTTCTTTATTATCAACCCATGAATTAAACTCATCAGAATAACCTTTCCACTTTACTAGAGATTTCTTTTTTCCTTTTTTGATAACCTTTTCTATCCTATACAACTCCTGACTAGTTTTTTGTAGCTCAGGTTCATAAAAGGTACCTTTTATTTCTTCTCCATTAAGATCCCCAATTTTATGTTACAGGCGATATATGTTTTACCTCAGAAACTATAAAAACCTCTTCAGTCCATCTTGTGGTATAACCTTTCTCAAAAGTCTTTTTCTTTTTAGTTATCCCTACTTTATCTCCAACAGAAAACTTAGGCTTTATATCCTTTTTTTATTTCGAGATGATCGGGGTAAAGATTTCTCCAAACTTTGGTTTCATTTTCTTTTTTACTAGCATTTACTGGATTCATCTTAATAGAAGAATGTCTCGTGTTATTATATTCTTTAACGAGGTCTGGTAACACATCAGTGTAAACGTTTGTGGAGTGAGCAGAAAAATACTTCCACATTTTTTCTTTCATTGTTCTAATCGATCTCTCAACCACACTAGACTTTTCTTCATTTTCAGTAGAATACAATTCAACCAAGTCTTTAACATCTTTGTTATAAAACTCTTTACCCTTATCCACCCACATTTTATCAGGTTTTCTCTCCTTAAAAATACTCTTTAGTGCTATAGCAACGGATTTTCCCGTTTTATCTTTTAATGGTATCAACCATCCGTATTTGGAAAAGATGCCAATGACAGCGAGAAGAAATTTTACACCATGATTAAACTTAGAAAATGCTTGCATGTCTACTAAATCTGCCGCCCATATCCTATCAATACCGTTTACTATAACTCTCCTTTTATTAAATTTTCTTTTTACGGGTTTGTGTAATTCTTCCGATAAATTTATCATGCTCAAATTTTTTTTTAACCCCCATTCCAAATCTCATTTTTGTTCCAATAATCTTACTAACGATGGACTTATCCATTTTTTCCCTAACCGTTGGGTTGTAAATACCTTTTAACTCTTTTAACATATTTTTATCACATACTTCATTTCTAACTTTAGTAGAAGGATTTTTTAAATAACAAACATCATGATGATAAGCAGCTTGATCAACACGGTTTATTGGTTTGCTCTATTCTTTTGGTGTTAAATCTGGGTTGAGTCTTTTTTTTTAATTTAGTTCCGGGTCCCGTAAAATTATGACCAGGTAGATGCATTTCAACAGGTAAATTATTTATAACTTTATTTAGCACTGATTGACCTTTTTTTACATCTGATGCCTTAACAAACTGATTCTTAGTTATTCCACACACCACACATAATCCACGTTTCATATTTCTTCCATTTTTAGTAACAACATATTCTTTGTTGGTTGTATCAGTAACTTTTTTACAATTAACGCAATACATTTTTTATAAAAAATAAAAAGACTTATAAAAAATGGATATTAAAGACTTATCATGGAATGAAGTAGTATCAAGGAGATTTAATCACTCTCTTTTACCAAAAAGTATTAGAGGGTTAATCGTGGGTAAATCAGGATGTAGTAAGACCACTCTTTTACTTAACCTACTGCTCAGACCGGGTTGGCTTGACTATAACGAGTTGTGCGTTTTCGGAAAAAGTCTTTTTTTCAACCCGAATATCGCATAATTAAAAAAGCTTTTGTAGAAGGATTACCAAAAGAAAATATTTTAAACTTTTTTAACAATCGAGATGATATACAAAAAACGAATGTTTCCCCAACAGCTTTAGTTGAAGAATGGGCTAAAACGATTAAAAATAAATCAGATATAAAGTGTAGTTTTTATGAACCTGCGGGAGATTCGCCTGATCCTAGAGATTTGAGTTCAGAAAATAAAAATTTAATGATATTTGATGATTTACTTTTAGAAAAGCAAAATAAATGTGAATGTTACTACATTCGTAGAAGACATAGTAATGTTGACTGCTTTTACCTATCACAAAATTATTTTAGGTTACCTAGGCAAACTATTAGAGAAAACGCAAATTTTATCTGTCTTTTCTATCAAGATGGTAAAAACATTAAACATGTTTATGACGATCATGTAGGTGAAGATATGCCTAAGGATGAGTTTAGAAAATTTTGTAAAAAGACGTGGGAAAGACCGCATGGTTTTGTTATCATTGATCTAACTAGTAAAAAAGATGAGGAAAAGTATAGAGATGGCTTTGACAACTTTTACATACCTAAAAATTAAAAGTTATTGGGATTTAACTGAAAGTGATAATGAATTTTTTTTTGAAAAATTAGTTTTTTTATGTAAAATAAGTTGTAAATATGATTAATAAAGATTACAAAGACGAGAAACAAAAAATTATACATATAATCCTTTCACATTTATTATTTGATAAGTTCGAATACATTTACGAAAAAGATTTATATAAAGTAATTAATAAACACTTAGATAAATACTCAGATAAATACATGATTTTTAAAAGAAATGATGATCGTATTGCTGATATTTTATACATAATTTTATTTAAGGAAAATAAGTTAAATTATCACATTCCTGTTGATGTGATAATAACAAGTATTAATTATTGGTTAGAAGAGGGATATCGCGATGTTTATGAAATTCTAGAAAGAATAGTATTTTTGATGGTAAATATATAATATGTTATTGCATGGGAGATTGGGAGATTGACGATTTAGAGGATAAATTAGACGGAGAATTGGATGATGATACGAAATATAAGGAGTTCATGAAAGAATGTAAAAGGTATTGTTTTTGGTGGATTTATGAACAACTTTCTCCAGAACATTTCATTACTCAATGATGATATAAACTTTATCTAATTTTATTTAGAAAGCACAGTGTAGGCCTTGTAGATGATTTACATGAAAAAAAAAAAAAAAAAAAAAGAAAAAAACTTAAAAAATATTAATTATAATGGGAAATGAATAGAAGAATAAAAACATTACATGCTTTTAAAGAATATAGTACAGATCACATTATATACATGGCTGAACATACAGTAAGAGAACTTTTACCAAAATATTTTGAATGTTGTACACTAGGAGAACTAAAAAAACTAATTAAAATACTCGATCTAAAAAATAAGTTTCTTTCTTTTAATAACGAACATAATATTCATGAAGAAAAAGAATCATATTTATCCTTTTTAAAGGTGGGTATTTAGATTTTTCACATCTCACCAAATTAAAAAATATATATATCACTGAAATTTATATGAAATAACAATACAAATCATCAATAATTAAGAATCATAAAATAACGAAAAATATTTTTTTTTGATGGTGTTCCCTTAAAAGGCTATGTAGCCTCTTAAGGTATTTTTAGGTTTCGCGCCAGAAATCAAAAAAACATTGTGGGAATGTCAAATGACTGGCACGTGACTAATGACGCTTAAATTCCATAACATAACAAGCATGTAATTATTTTCCATAATGTCTTCCTCGGACGCTATGTTTGAAGCTTCTTCTGTGTATTTCCGGTATGTAAATGAACGAGTTG
The DNA here is from genome assembly GCA_946811185.2 of Hippopus hippopus. NCBI lineage: Eukaryota > Metazoa > Mollusca > Bivalvia > Cardiida > Cardiidae > Hippopus > Hippopus hippopus. Next base: position 10,304,608 of record OX328110.1, read on the forward strand.
CTCATGTAAAAATAGACCGTGTTTCCCGTTGGTGTCGACCTGGGCCGTAGTAAATCTCTAATTTCTCTTGTTGTCGGATGGTTTTCGACTACTGGGGTTTTATGAATGAAAATTAAAAGGCTTTGGGAGTATAAAGATGATTTTTTTGTATTTTTGTAAAATTTTCGTCCCAAAATCTGAAGGGCCACCTTTAAAGGAATATACTTTGGAATTACTTTTTAAAATAAATTATTGTGGGCAAATTTTTAAAAATGAAGAAGATAAAACTAATAGAAAACATATAAAACATAGAGAAGAAATAATGAAATACGTAGATAAAATAATGGACATAAAATTATTAATTTGTGAAGAAAATAATAATTTTAAAGAAATTTTTAATAAAAAAAACCATTATCAGAAATAAAAGATAAGGCTTGTTGGAATCAGTTAAAAAGTAGGTTTCCTAATTTATTTTAATTATTAAAAAAAATATATTTTTGTTTAAAATATATTTTTAATAAAAAATGGAAGATCTTTTAAAACAAATTGTAGAAAATACTAAGCAAAAAACATCATTCCAAATTATAGTAAGTAACAACAAGACACGTTTTAGAACAAGGGTTAATCCACCAATTCAACTGAAAAAGGATAGGGTGTATGAAATAGCTTTGGTAAACCTTGAAACTTACTACTCTTTTCCAAACATTGATAAAAAAAACAACATGTTTATTTATTCTCCAGACAATGGTGCTTCATGGTTTAAGATTGAAATACCAGAAGGGAGTTATGACCTTAATGATACCATTCATCAGGAAATGAGAAAAAACGGACATTATGATGTACCCAATGATGAATATTACATTAATATTTCAGCAAACACGAATACTCTAAAGTCTGTTCTTACCCTTGAAAACGGTTATCAAGTGGATTTTAACCATCCACACTCCATTTCTAAAGTATTAGGATTTACTAACGCAAAATATACACAAGGATTTCATGAGTCAGAAAATGTTGTAAATATTTTAAGTATAAACAGTGTGTTTGTTAACATTGATATTATCTCAGGAAGCTCTGTTAATGGATCAACACAAAACACGATTTACTCTTTCTTTCCAAATGTTTCTCCCGGATATAAGATAATTGAGACACCAGTTAATCTGGTATACCTACCAATAACATTAGATGTAATACATGACATGGAGGTAAAAATCACAGATCAAAATGGAACTTTACTAAATCTTAGAGGTGAAAATTTAACAATTAGGTTTCATATTAGAGAAGCCTAATAAAAAAAATTTAATAAATATAAAATGACAAGGTATACAACAGTTAAAGTTAATATATCAGAAGAACAAAAGCAAAAGCTTCAATCCGCTGTTAAAGCTAGTTGCCCGGTAAGTATTCGTTTAGGTCATGAGGATTTAAAAGGTAATGATATTATAGCAATTACCAATTCACAAGCGAAGAAAATTGCTAAAGCCTATGAGAATGGTAAAGGTATCACGATCAGAATGATTACTAAACAACTCAAACATAATATGAAAATAGAAGGAGGTTTTCTCGGAATGTTAGCAGGATTGGCTGCTAGAGCTTTGCCAATGATCGCAAAAACCGTTTTACCAGCGATAGGTGTTGGTGCTCTTTCTGGATTAGCCTCATCAGGAGTACAAAAAGCAATGGGATCAGGTCTTTACCTTAAAATAGGAGGATGCGTTTGTAAGATAGAAACTGATGGAAAAGGTTTATATTTAGGACTAGCTAAAGGTAAAGGATTAGAATCTGTTGGTGATGGATTGTTTTTAATTCAATGTGGAAAGTTTTATGATGGAAGCGGTTTGCTTTTTAGGACCTAATAGTCCATTTGCTAATATACCTATTTTAGGAGCTATATTGTAATGTTATAAAATAATAAATATTATTTTATAAAAGATGTCTGTTTATAAATTTGTTGTAAAGCCTAAGATTACTCAACCAAAAACAATTCATTGGCAACCATTTCACGATGTAAAGCATCCACCGAGAAAAGTAAATTCAGTACCTTGGGAAATTTTTAGTCAAGCAGAAATTACACTCAAATCCAAGCAAACAAAACAAATACGATTAGGGTTTAGGTTTATCATAACTAAAGGAGTTGTTTTAATCACGTTGGCATACTTTTTAAAAGAAAAGTGGTGTAGTTTACAAAACAAGGTTAATCTTGAAAACGCAGAGGATATTATAATCACCATTACGAACAATTCGAGTGAGAATAATGTAAAAATTGAGGAAAACCAGCTTTTATGCCTCGTCTATTATTTAATTTAAAATATCTTTCTAATAAAAAAATGGAGATGAAAGAGAATATTTATCCGAAATTGCCTTCTGCTCCTCCGATTGATGAGGGGCAGGGTTATAGGTTACAGAAAATTAATGAGATACAAATTTTTTTAGAAGGAGAAATAACAAAAAGAGAAGCTCTGAGTAAAAAATATTTTAGAGCAGCGAAAATTGTAGATAATATAGATACTGTATTAATTACGCTTACGATGGTGTCAGGAGCTGGTGGAATAGGATTGTTATCAACTGTAGTTGCGATACCCGCTGTAATAGCATTAGAAACGGTTGCCACAGTACAGGACTTTTAAGTATAATTGGAAAATACAGTGTTACAAATTCTACCACTAAAGCTGAGAAACATGAAAAAATAATGACTATAGCAAGTACAAAACTAAATACTATAGCGTCACATGTGTCTAAAGCCTTGAGTGATAACAAGTTTACCGATGAAGAGTTTCAACTAATTTTGGAAGAATTAGAAAAATATAAAGTTATGAAAGAAGAAATTCGTTCAAAGACAAAAAAGAAAATAAGTACTGAAACGGAAGAGACAATGATAGAAAGGGGGAGGCAAGAAGCTCGTGAGTCCTTTCGGAAGTTGGTTGAAAAGAATAATGGGGTTTAAAGGGAGCATTAAGTTTTCGTGTAGCTTTAGTTATGAAACGTGTTGAAAACTGCGTTAAAAACTGCGTTGAAAACTGCGTTGAAAACTGTAATACAAACTATGATAAAAAAATATGTTAGTAATAAAAAATGTCTTTTCTAAAAATTACTGATCCCGCAAAAAGGGACCTAATTGTAAAAGAGTATCTTGAAACTAAAAAGAATATTCGGGATAATCTACTAGCTGAGAGAACCGATGAGAAAGATTTACAAACTGATCTTTCAAAGTTTTTTAAACCTATTACAGAAACACAAAAAGCTACAACAAAGGAGATTACAGAAGGACTTAAGCCTATTAAAGAAGGTGTAGAAAACTTACCACAGGCTATTAAGTTTCCAGCCTTTCCATCTATACAGGCTTTTGAGAAAGAAGCTATAGAGGCTTCTAAACCATCAGAAGGAAAAGAAGATATACAATTTATTGGACCAATAGCATAAAGTTACTTAAGAAAGTTTACCACTAAGTCTGAAGCTGATACATCGTATGGACTACATGACAAAAATGGTACTTTTTATATTGGTAACAAACCAGTTATTATTATAGACAACAATATTATAGTTGATGGTGAAGAAGAATATGAGGGAACCCAGGGTTTATGTGAGTTAATCACATCCAAGAAACCGAATGATAACATTTATGACGCTAAGGATTATGACAATTACGCGAGGTTAATGATAAAAACCAATGCCTTCATAGTAATAATGACCCAAAAAGTAAGTATCCCAAAAGCAATGGAGGATACAAATGGACAAAAATACTCAGTCCCATTTGGTAGAGTAGGGAAAAGTATCATGAAGGAAGCGGGGTTGTTATCCCGTGTGACCCTAATGCATTAATAGAAAGACTAGACTTGTTGTTGGCAAGTAAAGCAGCAGGTAACACAGGTGTAAGAAACGAGGTTGTTAGCATATGTGATGAATTAAAAAGGCAAGGCCATATAAATTCAAACTGTTATAAAAAATTACTGTCTAAACTATAAAAAATGATTAGACCTAAAAAAAGAGGATTTAAAAGAAGGTATTCATATGGTGGTAGGGGAATATTTGAGAGTATAAGTAAGTTTCTTACAAATCTTTTTACTAGTAGACTTGCTAACCAAATTGCGTCTTCTGCCGTTGATGTGGGAAAAAGTGTCGCTAAGGAAGGTGCAAAAAAAGCTTTAGAGGCTGGAAAAAGTGTCGCTGCAGACGCAGGAAAGAGATTAGTTGAAAAAGCTTTAACACCAAAATCGCGAAAAATTTTAGAAAAACATACTGCTGCACCTATAACGCATGATACACCTACAGCACAAGACATCAACAGCTTAATAGATGGTAGTGCCATTGCTATTCAAGACTTGGTTAAAAAATTAAATAGTGGGTCTGGTATTAAAACAATATAAACAATAAGTGGTATAATTTAAATTATTTTTTAAATTTAAATTATAATAGTAATAAAAAAATGGAGATTTTAAATATTAAAGAAATAGCCCCAAAAGATGAAAGTATTGATGAGTATGAGCATTTTGAGTATGAACCGATAACAGGAGCAAATCTCAACAACTCGGGAGGAGAAATTAGGATTAGCATAGAAACCCATGATATTTTTACACATCCTTCTGAAAGTTATTTACTTATAGAAGGTCGCTTAACAAAGGTTGATGGAACAAATTACGCAAATGCTGACAACGTTAGTGTAACAAACAACGGTCTCATGTATCTTTTTAAAACTATTAAGTATCAACTTTCCGGTCAGGAGATTGAATCTTTAATACATCCTGGTCAGGCTACTACAATGCTTGGATTGTTAAAGTATCCTGATGATTTCTCCAAATCACAGGGGTTAAACCAATTGTGGTATAAGGATACAACACGCGTGGCAAATAACCAAAATATTGGTTGGAATTTAAGAAAAACATACATTGTTAATAATTCCGATCCAAAAGGAACATTTACCTTTAGAGTTCCATTGAAACATATATTTGGTTTTTGTGAAGACTATGATAAAGTCTTATATGGAATTAAACAAACTCTCACCTTAACTAGAAATACTAATGATGATGCGATCTTTAGAGCTAATGGTGTTGATGTTGGCCAAATTACGTTGGATAAAATATCATGGTTTATGCCACACGTGATGCCTGCAGATAGAGAGAAGATGGAACTTTATAAATTTATTGAGAAAAAAGAAAAAATTTCCAGTAGGATATAGAATGCTACAATGTGACTCCCTTACAGTTCCTCAGTCAACATCATTTACTTGGAGACTTGCCGTTAAATCATCTCCCGAGGTGCCACGTTTTATAATTGTTGGCTTTCAAACTGCTAAAAAAGATAACCAAGAAGAAAATCCAGCTGTATTCTATAATGTAAACGTTAAAAATATCTATGTTATGTTAAATTCCACTAGATATCCCGCGGTTGACTATAATCTTTCATTTACTAGACATCAATTTAGTAGAGCGTATGGTGATGCTGCGTTATTTAGATCTAAGTTTTTTAACATGGATGATTTGGTATCAAACCCTAACTTTACCCCCGCAGAGTACAAAACCCTTTATCCTTTGTTTTTGTTTGATGTTACGAAACAGAGTGAAAGGTTAAAATATTCTGTTACTGATATTCGAATTAAAGCTTTTTTTGAGCAAAATGTACCTGCAAGCACCGAGGCATATGCCGTTATTATTAGTGATAGGTTAATGAACTTTCAGTCTGATGGAAATAAAATGAGTATTGTGTATTAAGATTTTTCTTTTTAATAAGAAAATGATAAAGATTTCAGATTTTAAAAAAGTTCTTAGAGAGAATAATATAAAATTTTACTGTTTCTGGGATAAAAAACGGTTAATTGAGTTGGTAAAAGAACATGGTTTGATGCCAGAGGAGCCACCTAAACCACCTTAACCAAAACCAGAAAAGGAAAAAGATCCTAGTTTTGATAGATTAAAAACTATTAAGTATAATCCTAAATGTGTTACTTTAGAGGATGTTGAAACTGGAGAAATAAAAAGATTTCTATCAATTTATATGGCAGGTAAGTTTATAGACCATTGTCCTCAAACGATTTCAAACTGGAATGGAAAAGTTTGGAGAAATAAATATAGGATTAACATTCTGTAATTTCATTATGACCATATCATAATGAAATTTTGAAGTAAAAAATATCTTAAGAAATTATATTTTATTACAAAAAATGAGTTTGCTTAATAGAATTACAAATGTAGCTAGACGAGCTGCGTCTAATGTTTACTCTGGAGCAAGACGACTAGCCTCAGCCGTTGTTCCGGAGCCCATACAAAGAAGAATAACTGATTTTGGTAATTGGCTAACCGGTAATGTAGAGACAACACAGATACCACAAGTGTTGGATGAAATTGTTGAACATGTTAGAGAAAATTACCCTCCAATACATAGGTTTGAAATTAGAGAAGGTCCATCTGCTTTAAGAAGGTTTGCGACTCAATATATAATAAATGGAATAGGTGGCTTAAATCCGCATGAGTTTTTGGAAGGTTCACGTGATGGTATGACTGATATTTTAAGAAATACACGTGAAAGAAAAGTCATGTTAATTCTTAGATGTAGTATGAGAAGAGAACTTGATACTGAATTTAATATAATAGACGTTCCTTTTTGTTCAGGTGAATATTTAACTAATTTAGAGGGAACCGATGAACATGAACTTTATACCACTATGATTGAAAGAATTTTAGAAAGTATAGCAACATTTCAAAGGGAGGGTAGCGATTGGGTGGTTCATAATATATTAACGTTGGAATTACTCACATCTGTTTATGAGCCTTTAAATGCTAGAGGTTATTTACCTTTACCAGAATGGATTAAAAACAAAAAAGCAGTTATCAACATAAAAAATGAAGATAACAAATGTTTTTTATAGTGTGTTTTAAAGAGGCCCTTATACTCATTTTCAGCCAGTTTTAACTCATTTTGTCTTTATTTTATCAAAATATAGTCATTCTTATATCTTCATGCCAAATATTGCTTAGATTACGGTCGATAGAAAATGCATTTCGCTGAGTTGTGGCCTTCCATGTAAACAGACTCGTCGTTTCCGGTTTTTGAATCGAAGATTTTCGATATATCTGTTATACACTCGGGTAGATTCGTATGATGATCATGCATTCTGTCACGTGACTATATTTGACCTTCACCCAGCGTTTAATGAGGTAAACAAAGGAAAATGGAGGCTTCTCTGCTGCAGCCTCGATTTTCAGACGGAGATCGCGGCCTATATGCAAATTACACAGTATCCAACTCTAGGCGGAAACCAACGATAAATTTCCGTGACGCACCGCCATTGTTTACAGCTTCGATCGTCAGCCAGTTTTCTTCTGACCAATGTTCTGTTTCTAATACAAATCTCCGTGTTTCTTTCTTTCAGTTACACTATATATGTCAGTAATTTATCCATGTTTACACAAAGGACTGATTTCTGTACCATTCTAAATTGTTTGAAATTTAACAGCGTTTTTGCTCACCGGCTGTAGACGGGCATCTTTAAGAGCCCTAAACCCTGAAGAAAACCATCCAGATAGAGTTGACAAGGCTTTACAAGCAAAGGAAAAAAGTGTAAACATGGATGGAATAGATTATCCTGTTTCGTTTAAGGGTATCAAGGAGTTTGAGAAACAAAATTCAGAAATTAGTGTAAACGTTTTTGGATATAAGAGGGATAAAGAATGTATTTACCCTCTTAGACTTACAAAAAATGAAAGAAGTAAGCATATTGACCTACTTCTTATTAAAAATGGAAAAAATATGCACTATGCTCTAATAAAAAAATTTAATGCTTTATTAAGAAAACAAGTGACAAAAAATCATAGGGGTATCGAATTTTGTAAACGTTGTATGAATCACTTTGGTAGTAAAAAACTTTTAGAGAAGCATATGCAATACTGTAATGAGCATGAACTTATTACTTTAGAAATGCCAGAACCGGGTACCATATTAGATTTTTTTCACCCAGAAAGAAAAATTATGGTTCCCTTTGTTGTATACGCCGATTTTGAAAGTAAATTAGAACCTATAGACACAGACAAATCCGATCTAAACCCAGAAAATAGTTACACAATAAAACAACAAAAGCACATACCTTGTAGCTTTTACTACCTTATAAAATGTTTTATGATGATGTGTGCGCTCCTATAGAAAGAAAGTATAGTGGAAGAGATGCAGAGAAAGTTTTTATAGACTGGTTAAGAGGTGATATAAGAGAAATTCACCGAAGGTACTACCAAAACCCAAAGCCTATTAAAATAACAAAACAGGAGGAAGAAAAGCACATGCGAGAAACACATTGTTGGATTTGTGAAGAGGAAATTACTGATGAAAATGATAAAGTAAGAGATCATTGTCATTTTACGGGTAAGTATAGAGGTGCCGCACACAATAAATGCAATTTAAAAGCTAGGGTTCCCAGGTTTACACCTATGTACTTCCATAATCTTAGTGGATATGATGCTCATCTTTTTATTAAATATCTTGGTAAACCTGCTGGAAAGATTGATTGTATTCCAAATAATGAGGAGAAATATATTAGTTTTAGTAAAGACATTTGTGTTGGAGAAAAAGCAGAAGAAAAAGATAAAACAAAAAAAGATCCAAAAAATCATCTTATATATCATAAAATTAGATTTCTTGATACTTTTAAATTTGTGCCTAAAAGCTTAGATACGCTTTCAAAAAACTTGGATGAAAGTTAGTTAAAAATTTTATCAAGATTATTTACAAAAAAGCAGTTACCACTAGTTAGGAGAAAAGGAGTTTTTCCTTATGAATACTTAAACTCTTTTAAAAAACTTGAAGAAACTCAGTTACCACCTAAAGAAGCATTTTACTCTAGTTTAAACAAAGAAGATATTAGTGATGAAGACTATGCTCACGCATTGAAGGTTTGGGAAACCTTTGATATGAAAACGTTAGAAGATTACTTAAAACTTTACAACAAAATAGATGTATTGCTCTTAGCTGATGTTTTTGAAAACTTTAGAGATCTTTGTTGCAAAAGTTATAAATTATGCCCAAGTTGGTATTATACCGCCCCTGGTTTGGCTTGGGATGCAGCATTGAAAATAACGGAAGTAAACCTAGAACTTTTATCAGACCCTGATATGCTTTTAATGCTAGAGAAGGGTATCAGGGGTGGTGTTAGCATGTGCACAAAAAGGTATGCAAAAGCTAATAATAAATATATGGGAGAATCATATGACTCGAGTAAACCTTCAAAATATTTATTATATATAGATGCAAACAGTCTTTATCCTTGGGCAATGAGTCAACCCCTTCCTACGCATGGTTTTAAGTGGATGAATAAAGAAGAATTAAAAAAATGGAGAGATATTCCTTCTATAACAGAAGTAGATTTAGACTATCCTCAAGAGTTACACGATTTACATAATGACTTTCCTTTAGCGCCAGAACGTTTAAAGATAGAAAAGTTAGAAAAACTTATTCCAAACTTAGGTTCAAAGAAAAATTATGTTTTACATCATGAAGCTTTAAAAACGTATCTCAATTTAGGTTTAAAGCTTGTAAATATACATCGTGGGATTAAGTTTGAGGAAAGGGATTGGGTTAAACCTTATATTAGTCTAAACATTAAACTAAGAACAGAAGCTAAAAACGATTTTGAAAAAGAGTTTTTCAAGTTAATGAATAACTCCGTTTTTGGTAAGACCATGGAAAACTTGAGAAATAGAGTAAACATACAATTAGTTAGGAATGATGATAAAGCAAAAAGGCTTGCAGCAAAACCAAACTTTAGTCGTAGAACAATATTTAATGATGACCTGGTAGCTATACATATGAAGAAAACTAATATAAAATATGACAAACCAATTTACTCAGGAATGAGTATATTAGATATTAGTAAAACGCATATGTACAACACTTTCTACAAATACCTTAAAGCGAAGTATGGCGAAAAGGTTAAATTATGTTATACAGATACAGATAGTTTCATATTCGAAATAGAAACGGAAGATATTTATAAAGATATTACGTTAGACATTCCAACGATATTTGATACAAGTAACTACCCTTCTAACCATCCTTCAGGTATACCAACCGGTTACAACAAAAGAGTAGTAGGTATGTTTAAAGAGGAGTTAGGTGGTAAAATTATGAGTAAGTCTGTAGGATTAAGAGCAAAAATGTATGCTTTTAAAACTCAAGATGAAGAGGAAAATAAAAGATTTAAGGGGGTTAAGAAGGTGGTGGTTAAGAAAGAGATAAATTTTAAGAACTACAAAGAATGTTTGTTTACATGAAAGGACCAGTATAGGATTATGTATGTATTGAGAAGTCGCGGTCATGAAATATATACGGAAGAAATAAACAAGAAAGCTTTAAGTTGTAATGATGATAAAAGACATATACTCGAAAACTCGATAGACAATCTAGCCTGGTTTCACTACAAAACTATAGGAGAGATGGCTAGTTAGCGGTTAAGTATACAAATGGAGGTGTTTGCCATTTATATTCTTTAGGTTTTAGACCTTTTTATGGTTTTTTAGTAAAGAGAAAAAAGTTTTTTGACCCAGAACGCAGGAGAGATGGCTAGTTAGAGGTTAAGAATATAAATGGAGGCACTTGCCATTTATGTTCTTTGTATGCTTTTAAAACTCAAGATGAAGAGGAAACTAAAAGATGTGTATATTTATATTCTTTGGGTTTTAGACCTTTTTATGGTTTTTTAGTAAAGAGAAAAAAGTTTTTTGGCGTTTTTGGCGCAGAATGCACATTATACTAACTACTTACATACATGACCAACTACATTTGTTCAAATGATGATTTTTTTTTTTTTTTTTTTTTTTTTTTTTTGATATGGTAGGAACAATGTGGGAAAAAGGAGCAAAGGCTGGTTACCAGTATTTTCTCATTGTCCAACAATGTTTTCAAAAGCTTTCTCTTTCATAGTTATTAAAACTGGGGATCGTGATTCCTGTTACTTTAAAATGTACATTTTTTTTGTATACGCAATTTTTGTTTCTATGAGTTTTAATAAACGTTTATATTTTGTCAATATATTGTGTTATCCTTTATTTTCCCTTTAACCTTTTCCTTAGTTCAGTAGTCGACGACTCCTTGGTAATACAATTGCAATATATAGCCTGTGTGTATTTTGGTATACAATATCAAATTGGTGTCTTCCCATTTGTCCCACATTCTGAAAAACCAATAAGGCACCTGTATGGGTTAGGGGTGGTATAAGAGTAAGTGCAAATATAGTCTGTTTCATACAGATGAATTTGGTAGGCCATAGTTTGAACAATTTCAAACATAGAGCAAATTAAGATATAATCATTTTTGTCCACTATAGAATAAATATTAAAGAAATTGCCTCCAGTTAAAGGTTAACAAATTTATGCAAACATCCCTTCATATTTTTGAGAGATAGACCTACATTTATGTTTTATAAATGAATAAGGAAATAAAATTAAGATTTGGTTTCTTTCATACATATTTTGCCTATAACTATCAGTATTGATACAGACTATAGTTGTAAATTAGCCCCAGGCAAGGATTGTGTGTGCCTTTACCTGTACAAATTCCCATTTGTCCCACATTTATATTTTCCTCTAAAAATCAAAATGTGGGACAAATGGGATTAAATGAGATGTAAAGACAACACCTTTTCCACTATAAAATTTCACATCAAATTTCACCCAAGATTTCTTGAAACAGATGGCAACTGCGAAATTATTTTTTCGCCGTGCTATTTCCTTTTTTGCTGCATCTTTGCAGCAACTTTTGTACTTGTCGAGATATAGTGGTGGATTATGATATGATATTTCATGGTTACGACCAGTGAAAAGACCGATTTCATATTTTCAGTAGTTCTTGCCAATAGCTACTTAGCCAAAGAGTGCGCGCCGTTCAACCAGAGGGAAACATGACGTAATTTTCGCGCGTTTACCTTACATTTCTCGTGCTTTACGTAATACTATAATGTTGGGGGGGTGCACCACGGGGAATTACAGAAAACAGCTGTACTGCATTATGTTGAAAGTCCAAACAAAAAGAGGTTAGAAGCATGAAATAATAGGATATTTGTTTGGTTTTTTTTTTTGATGAAAGATCGAAATTTATTTAATCGAGCGAGCATCATCGGTAATATTTTTATTCGTGGCGATGATGTTCACTCGATGACATAGATTTCGTTCTTTCACAAAAAGTAAAACAAACTAATAACCTTTAGAGCATGCTCTATGTAGTTATTTATCAGATGTTGAATTATTACCGCATGTTATCAAAACCGCCCGTACATGATTTCTCACTGTATATGAGACTTGTGATTCCATACTGATTTAAGTTTATTGTTTGAATTACATGTATTTAATTTTTTCAAACGATCTATTATATGACTCAATTTCGGCAAGTCGTAATTCCATAACAAGGCTCCTTGTCAGGTTTTATGTGGTGCCAGACACCAAAAGAGTGATCCAAGCTTTTAATAAGCATTTATCGTAATGAGGAAAATAACCATGCACATCGCCATTCAGTCACTTCCAAACTCAACAGTGAAATTCCAGTGCAGAATCTTGTGGGGTAACTTGATGCCAGCTCTTTCATTATTTCAGGTTAAAAGCATCAAGTAGGGACAATGACAATTCTAATTTAACTTGATTCAGTGCTAGGCTTATCACAACATGTTACATGTGAAATAAAAATGTCAAAAATAGTATGAGTTTGCATAATCATTAGGCTGCTAAGCGCGACTCAGTGACCTTTTGCCGACAGTGTAGATCAAGATCAGACTGCACAGAACGTGCAGTCTGATCTTGGATCTACACTGTCCGATATGGAAATATTGTTCCCCAAAATATAACTTTGAAATCGCACTATACGAGTCTTTACTATCGGCATGAAAGTTTCATTCCATTTAGTTAGCAGGTCTAGGGTTAATCTTTCATATAAGCTACTATTTACACGCAACTTTGCAGCTGATAATAAGACGCGCGAAAAAAATCGAAGTACAGAAACTTCGATTTCATCCTACTTTTTATATATTATTTAGGAAGGGTAATCCTTCACAAACTTTAAACAACGACAACAACAACAACAACAACGAAAGGATTTGTTATGCAATTTGTTTTGGGACAAGCAACAGATATCATTCATTTGACTGGACGATAAAACAGACCACAATAAAAGTAATAACTTCTTTTCCATGAAAAATACAGGCAAAAACGGGAGCCGTGTTAGGCTGGCAATATTATAATTTAACTATTATATACTTGGGTACTTTGTCATATGAGCCATGCTCTGTGAAAGGAGTTAAATACATCTGTAACAAGTATCGACCAAGTCAGCCTGCGCAGTCGGCGCAGGCTGACCTAGGTCGAAACATTTTGTTATAGGCCGATTTTCGACATGTCAAAGAACTAGTCTGCCTCGTGATTCGGTCGGTTTTTCGACAAAATAGATTTTATGGATCTACAATTATGTGATGACTTGCTTGATCAATACAGTGCATCACGGAGATGCATTAAACACACTTTTGCATTTTGCCAGAATATGGCTCGTATACATTATGTTATAGAAGGGCAAAGTTTGTCCGAAAACAAGCGTCTGACTTACACTGTTCTAAACTTACCGTCAGTTAACACTGCGACGAGTGTCACCACGAAAGTTAGCCGTACAATTCCCATGGCTGTAAAAATAAAGAAAATTATCTTTGGTCAACATGAGTACATGACAGTTACCAAGCCTTTGACGCCTAAGCAGTCCAACATGTATTAAGCATGCACATACTGGGTTCTTATAGGCCCAGTCGCAGCCAAAAGTCCACAATGCGGGTGTTAAAGTGCATTTGAATGGATATCGTACCATGTAAAATGATGGAAACCATTGTGAAGATAACAATCTATTATTTAATGTGGGGTCGCTCCAAGTGTTAGTCACTAGCATAAAAAAATAATTTTAGAGCTAGGTCAAAAGTTGCCAGGTCTCTCTATTTTTTGTTTACCTTTTAACTGGTTGTGAAATTCAGTATCCTGTCAGCTACCGACAATACAACAACAGATTGTCATCTTTACAATAAATTCCATACGCGTGATGCATTATACCAAACCAGTGATTACTGAATTATGGACCCATATAATCAATTTTGTTTAACAACCGACTAAATCACAAGGTAGAACGATCATTGGACATGCAAAAAATTGACTGATACAGAAAAGTTTCGACCCATGTATGCCTGCTGGTCAATACTGTTCGCAAATGCATGTCCCCTTTTCACAGAGTATGGCTCATATGTTTGCTATTACAGGTTGTCTGCTGAAAAGAAGGTGCAACTAAGAAAAGTGTTACTTAAAATGTAATGTGCATTTTGGTCATAGCAAAAGAAAGCCGAATCTTAACCTGAACGAGCTGAATACATAAAATGGACTTTCTTAAAGGTATACCGGTAATGCAGAATCCTGATAAATATCAATTACAAGAGAAAGGAAGGAAGGAAGGAAGAAAGGAAGGAAGGAAGGAAGGAAGGAAGGAGGAAAGAATGGATGGAAGGAAGCAAGGAAGATGTAGAAGAAGAAGAAGGTGATGATGATGATGATGATGATGATGATAACAAAAACAACTACAACGACGGCGATACTACTACTAATAATAATAATTTCAATGTATTAAATAAAAATATCCGTGTTATATAACGCGTTTCTATCAATTCAGTTTCATACCGAATATTTTGATCAAGGAGCGGAGATACTCAACTACTAATACCTATTAATGATGATGATGATGATGATGATGATTGAACAAATATTCTTACCGGCAGTGGACATCCCCTTAGTCCACTCTCCTTCAAACGTCTGACCGCGTTTCCTTTGTTGCCATGTAATACTTTTGGACGGAGGCCGCGTAAGGCCAATCCTGGCGGGAACTTGGCCAACAGATTAATAAAATAAGGTTTTCTTTAATCCGATTCAAGATAATCAACACATAACCTTCATCAAATGACTTATTTGCGTATTGGTGGCAATCTATCTTTGAAAACATTTGGCAAAGGAAAATATTGTCTCTCTTTATATTGCAAGAACGTTTCAAAAGACGCCAGCAGCAAATTTGTTTGGAGGCCAAGTGGCGGCCAAAAGTAAACAATGAGGGTGTTAAAATGCATTTAAATTTAAATCATGCCATTTAAAAGTGTGGAAATTATTGCAAAGATGACAATCTGTTATTGTACGTCGGTCCAAGTGTTAATCGTTGACAGAAATTCCTTTTTCTACCAGTTGCTAACACTTGGACCAATGTTCAATAACAGATTGTTACCCTTACAATAATTTCCATCCTTTTAAATGTTATGACATAAACCCAAATGCATTTTAAATCTGGCATTGGTCGACTTTGGTCACTACTGGGCCTTTAAGAAACTGAACAGTTAACAAGCTGTAAAAGATAATGCAGGCCTATGATTTTGGGCGATTCCACATGCCCATTGCACATAATTCGTACCAATTATGTGCAATGGGCATGTGGAATCGCCCAAAATATTAACTCATACTATAATACTTTCAAAACTACTATGAACTGATACAAGTAACACAGACGAGGGACTTTGACTGATTGATTGATCGGTCTCGATCGATTGAATAAATGGTGATTTGCGCAACTTTCAAAAATATTCTAGTCATACCACGGTGACAGCTATTCTTTTACATGTTTGATCTTGGTTTCAACAGCACTAGGCTTGAATTCACAACTGTCATGCTGTATACCTCCAAGAAATACAAACCCAGCGCTTTGAACATGGATCAGACCAGGAACTTACAAGTTTGAATACTGCACCTTAACAACTGGTCAAAGAGATTCCTCGGAGAGAATGTAAAAAGGCGGGAAAAGTTTTTTTATCTGTATCTTACAAGAATAGAAGCAAATATTTGTAACATTTCCCCTATGGTAGCTGTCAAAGGTAGCGTCCAGCTCTAGTTGCTTTTGCAGGTATTGAAGGTCCAGATAAAAGTGCTCACAACATACGTTCTAGTCTTGGATGTGCACTGTCAGATTGATTGTGAGATATCGTGGCTAAATCTTTGAAGATCATTTTTTTAACTTGGCAGAAAAGTTTCTTCTCATGTATTAATTCTGTACCATACGATGCCATGTTTAACAAACAGGAGGAAAAGTGCTTTTTGAAAACATTGTGGGGGTAAAAAAAAGAAAAGGGCAAACAGATTTTTCTCCTTTTCTTACATTGTTTTCTTCCATACCAAAGACAATTTCTTTCGCCTGAGCCACGCACAATTTGTCGTCTGCAAATGTTTTCAATTTGGATTAGTCTAAAATTTTGTAAAGAATTAACGTCTAAAGGGATTAACCCGAAAGTAACGTTATATAGCCTTCATGTAGTTGTGCAAAAACACCGACCTTGAAATATTTAATGGCTTGTAAAATACCTATTTTTATATAGGTTGATTTGAAATGTTAGAGGTGTATTTTGTTTTTCTTACTTTTTGTTCTTTCGTTTATATTTGGTCTCTGATATGAAAGATGCTATTTCCATCGACTACATGCCAAATCTTATAAATTTAAGTAGAAATCAGTTTTACAATCTTGGATAAGAAACAAACAATGAAATTTCACATCAATGCATTCTCAAAACTGGGTATAAGAAAAAATCTTTTCTATGCGTGGCAAGAAATATTGGAATTCAATTTCATTGCATATCAAGTCAATTACTAACACCGAATCCTTCAAAAGAAATCTAAAAAGTTATTTGATGTCTGTAAATGACTTTTCGTGATGTTGCTATACGTGCTTGTTGAAACTATCATTTTTTGAAAGTTTGTAATCAATATGTATGTCCATGTATCAGTGTGTACGCCTGTATGTGTGTGTGCGTGCATGTTTGTAGGCTACAACGTTGCGTGTGTTTGTATTTTTACCGAAGGCCTTATTGTAAATAAGTAATTCATTGTGCTGTTTTTATTATGTGTGATGGTATCTTAATAAGCTACATTTGTTAAACAAAGATATTATTATTATTATCCCGTCAGTTGTCAGTAAGGTTAGACTAAATGTGAAATCGGGCGCACTAATTTTGTCAATTTTTTTCTTCTTTGACATTTTCTCCTATTGATGCAGTGATCGACGGCCGATTGATAGGTGAGTAAATGAGAGAGAAAAAATATATCAAATTGATTTAAATAACAATTTTTTCCAGGAAGTCCGGTAAAAACTCCTTTCTGCGCGTTCCTCACCTTTGGGGCTCGGGAAACTCTCATTCGTAACTACGTCGAACCAACAACCGGACTGTTGTTATTCACGTTTATCAATATAAGTCGGTGAGAACTGCCACCAAAATTGATAAACAATGCATAAATAAATTTACAAACTGTTTGTCAACGGAAATGTGTTTAAAAGGATTTCAATAGAAAATTGTGACTCGTGTTTTCTTTTGTAAGTGGAGTCTTGTGACTTTACGGACGACAAAGCAGTCTTTTTCCAGCCAAGAAATGCAAAGTTACGTGCATATCACCCGTCTTAATAGCACAGGTTTTTCACTATTTGATACACCTCAGTCAAATGCTACATTCTAATTATAACCGTCGACTCAAGAAGAAGTCAAAGAGACACAACATTTTCTATCCATCATCATCCCATAAATTGCGATCTGATGCCCCTTGGACATTGGAGCGAATTGGGGTACCACAAGCCCGCTTTCCCCGACAATTCGGCGAGGGAATAATTTCAAACCCCCTTGCCAATGTTTTAACATTTTTTTTTTGCCACAGGCTTGATTGACCGAAGGTCAGCAGGCTTATTTTTATGGTCCTGTGTCACGTGCGTTGCCACATGCGTCTGTCCGTGTGTCCTCTTATTTCAGAAACTACTTGTCCAGCTTAAACCAAACTCCATGAAAACCTTGAAACATCTTGAAATAGTTTCTTCTTCAATCCTGCAGTTTGGCTGTTTTATCAATTTGTACACAAATAATCCTGAAGTAGATCTTTCAAATTTCTTTTCTTGTTAATTCTATGCCAAACGACAAAATTTTGCACTAGACCAAATT
Source organism: Hippopus hippopus (assembly GCA_946811185.2). Classification (NCBI taxonomy): domain Eukaryota; kingdom Metazoa; phylum Mollusca; class Bivalvia; order Cardiida; family Cardiidae; genus Hippopus; species Hippopus hippopus. Next base: position 10,322,582 of record OX328110.1, read on the forward strand.
GAAAGCGTTTGTAGACGACACAATTAGTGTGACTAAAAATGTAAAATTTGTTTTTGGAAAGATAGAAAACATTTTTGGACAAGAAGAAAATGATAGTTAGCAGCATTTTCTCCTTTTCCAGCAGTGTTTTCAAAAGGCTTCTTTTCAAGGGCCGTTAATAGTTGGGACAGTGTGGTAAAAGCTTAATTCTTTCGGCGCTTAAATATAAAAACTCGACCTCTATCGAAGGCTGAAAGTACAATCCACTGAAAGTCAGATAGAATTTTTTCTTGTAGACTTGATTAAATAAGCGGACAGTATAGATCAAGGATTAGACTGCACTGTGCAGTCTGATCTTGATCTATGCTGTCCGCTAAAACTCCTGTGTTTGCCTATGGCGCCAAAAAGGTTTAAGTCTTGATTCGTCAAAAATGGTATGGGCGTCTTGGTGTCCATAACGTTATGGTTCTGTCTAGGTCGTGTAGTAGATTTTAGTTCATTAAATGTAACATAAACACGAATCTGCTATTCTGCGTCTTGATTAATTACGACAAACTACTCAAACATGATATTCAAACATGAATCAGTTACTTTGGTAAAACTCTTCATGGTTAGTCATTGCAGATCTTAATACTTCATTTAGATGGTACCACAACATTCTGTCCTGATCTTAACTTTCTCTCCACAGAGATCAGAGATCCACTCTCTGTCTTCACATCTCTCCCCCGATCGCGCATCTCACACCACATTTATAGGAAGTCAAAACAATCCCACTACCAATATCAATATTTATATGGCAATACAGGCTAATAGGGCATCAGCTGCCAAAATCTAAGAAAGCTACATTCTCAAAAAACACGCCTTCGTAGTTAGTCAAAAAGTTTTTGGTACCTTAGTTTTCACTCAAAACGTTACATTGGGTGAGGCTTTTAACTCTTTAGCCATAGTGCAAATTTTTGGAATAATTTCAACAAAACTGTGTCAGAATATATTCAAATTTGGCAAGAATGGTCCTTACATAGTAACCTCTGTGAAGGAACGATTACTTTATTCAGTCCTTGTCGGTCAGGAAAAAAAAAATAACTGTTAAAACTGCCTTGACATCTTATCCAACCTGCCTCAATTACCGCTCGCTTACAAATGCTTTAAGCCAGTGGAGCTAGACAGGACGATCATGGCATTTTTATTTTCTTCAACAATATGTTCTTTTTATACGCCCGAAGGGTCGTATTATGTTATGGCCCCGGTCGTCCGTCTGTCCGTCCGTCCGTCCGTCTGTCTGTCTGTCCATCCGTCTGTCTGTCCGTCCGTTTGTCTGTCCGTCCGTCCGTTAGCAATTTTTTGTGTCTGCAACTCCTCCTACAGTTTCCAATGGAATAAGTTCAAACTTGCCACTATGAATCTCTATGATGTGTAGTTGTGCATGTGACTCTTAAAATTTGGATCTCTTTAGGCGTTCTCGATTTTAACCCATTTCACTGACAAGCCCCTTCGGGCGTATATGCGCCGCTCTGCGAAGCTTTTGATTTTTTTTCGCGCATGAAAAGAATGTCTAAAAAGCAATTTCGTTGAAATGATATCCCCCGCCGAAAAAATTTACTTGACCACGTAACTTAAAATCGCTCCCAGTCGGCCATTTTTCATCGAATCAAAAAAAGAAAAAAAGTGTATCGGCGAAATGGGTTATTGTATACGTGTATAGTTTCACGAAATTCCGTCCAATGGTATTGGAGATATTCCCCCGGACGGCCACGCGATCGGACGGACGGACAGAAGGACGGACGGACGGACGGACGGACGGAAGGACGGACGGACGGACGGACAACGCCAAAACTATATCCCTCTGCCTTCGGCGGAGGATGATAAAGTTGTGCTCCCCCCCCGTATTCCGGACCTGTTTCACAGCAGCATCTGTAGGATAAATAATCTTTGCAAAGGCTTACATCTCTCTCTCTCTCTCGCTCCCTCTCTCTCTCTTGCTGACGATGTCGGGAAAATGTGTTTAAAATAAAATCCTATATAGGTCTAATCAATCTGTCATTGTAGTGGTAGATTTCATAACAGAAAGAAATTGCAAATAGGACTACTTACGCAATTTTACCCTTTACTATACAACTATGAATTAAGCCAAGCAGAGAGCAACTTTAGAAACGTTGTAGGAAAGGTTCCTGCCCTATTACGTTTTTCGTGATTGATTTTCGTTTTCCGAACTCGTCAAACATTTTTTCTTCTCTCTCTCTCTCACTCTTTCTCTCTCTCTCTTTATTTCAGCGGTGAATCCCAACGTTGACGAAATAGCCTGTATGACTAAGGGTTACAAATACAACAGACCAGAGAAAGAAATGACCCTAGAAGGACATACTAAGCGCTTTCTCTGGGTGTCAAATGAGATTATAACGCATATTACATGTATATTGTTATATATGACACATTTATATATCAACTCCACATAAGATTTTTCTCCGGATTAATCCCGATTAATCGTTTTAATCCTGACCTGAACCACTAACTGAATTAGATCAGTAGATCAACTTGTTTAACCATTTACCATGCAGTCCGATGTTTTACAGACCCTTACGAAGAAAACTTTTGAACACATTTTGGGAAAAGGAGAAAAATGCTAGTAATCAGCATTTTCTTTTTTTACCACGATGCTTTTTACCCTACCAAGATCAAATTTCAGCTTTTGTTTGGCATTTATTTTGTCGTCTGCTTATGCTTTCATGCTTTCAATTCGGACAAATCGAACATTTTGTCGTTTTGTAACTTGTTTGTAGGCAACTAAATGAATGCGACAGTAGTAAAGGTAGTGAGCCTGGGGACTGCGGTCCCCAGGCTCACTACCCTGAGTGAAAATTTGGCTGATTAGTTCCTAGATTGCTTACCCCCGGGTAGACAATCTAGGGACTAAATCGTGAAAAATCGTGAAATTGTTTGCTTTTGGCCAGTATTTCGTCTTTAAGTAGCTACTTTTTCAGATCAGTGTTCTATTTTTAGTAACATTTTCATTCGGACTATCAGATTTTATCGGTTACTCGGTTTTTATCCTTGGGCCGTCCCCAGGCTCCCTACCCTGAGTGGAAATTTGGCTGATTAAATCGTGAAAAATCGTGAAATTGTTTACTTTTGGCCACTATTTGTTCTTTAAATAGTCATGCATTGGTTATCTCCCTTTGATAAGACAGAACCTTTGGAAGCACTCAGGTAAACTAGGGACCAACTTGCTTCATTGTTTACTTTTAACCACTACTTGGGCTTTAAGTGGGCTTAGGGCAAAAGACCAGGGTTGGGTTGGACTTAGACTTTTTTCATTGCTTTGGTATGGAATAGTCTGATCTTGATCCACACCGCGTCAGGGACTGGTTGGACTTAGACTTTTTGAGTGCAACTCTTAGAGAAATTGACAATTTGAAGAAAGATTGCTCTTTCTTGGTAGTGGGTTAGCCCTGAAAAGGACTGTTTTTCTGTTCTGCCTTCTCGTCTTCATATACTTTTCCCCATCTAGTGGCAGCATCTAAAATTTGCCCGACAGATTTGACATGCACCGACTCTTCTTGTGATTGTCAATGTACCACCGTTGAAACTACTCTTCCTCCCGAATTCAACATCGACCAAAATAACATCAGGCATTGACTGTAAATACAGTTCAAGTAATCGCTCACCGAAATCTTTGTACGGTTGAGATACTCGATCTAGCTGTCTTTTAATCTCCTGTATGTTATTTCCTTCTACGATCCTGTTGTTTAGTACCAATAGCTGCTCGCCGGCATTCAGATAGTCTTGGAGAGCCTCAGCTATTTGATTATTTATCTGCTCCATATTGAAACTGCTTCCGATCTGTTCGAGAGCTGAGAGTCGAATGATTAATGTATCTGTAGGAAAATATTACTGGCTTTTATACGTTTACAGGAGGATTGACCTACTTTTAGTCAGAATTAAGAGCGCTAATATATCTACAGTTATGACCCGCTGCATGGAAAAATGTATCCAAAACATGTAACTTGGGAAAAAAGAATGAAAAGAACTCCATTGTTTTTACTGTAGAACTTTTATTTGAACTGAACTGAACAATGAACATGAAACATATTTACAACAAACACATAAATGAAGAACTGTTAATAATTAGATCATTTTGAAATGTTTTTATGTCTTTTTTCACTGTTTGTGGGAAGTCTTTGAGATTTTGTTGTATAGATTTCCGTAGTGTTGATTAAACCATGATGATACATCTCGATCGTTTCGATGATGTTCCGTTGAGAGGAATTTCTGTTGAAGATATTTCTGTAAATTGTATCCTCTAGCAGCAGCATCTAATGCAAAGATACAGTAAAATCCGCAAACTTTGCCCCGTAGACTCTGAAGAGTTTGTCAATTGTATCTCCACGATGAAGAATGATTGTCTAAAAAGTTAATGATTTCAGGCTCAAGTGGTGGCAGTCCGTAGGAATCAAAGTATAGCACATTGCCGCTATTGTTGAATATCACTGCCACCCAGTGTTATCCTGCCTTATATGATCTCTCTTTATTCACAATGTAGGCTTTCACATGTTTGGGGTTTTGTCGAGGTAACTGGTCTTTTGCATACACTTTTGCCTGTAGATTCTTTATCCATGTTCCGTAATCCAATATGTATTGATTTTCATAAGTATACATCACGTTTTTCTAGTCACTTTCTTCCCAGGATTGTTTTACTTTGTTACACCAGTATTGTAACCACGAATCCGTGAATTCAGATAAAATGTTTTGTTTTATATTTTGTCACAATCTGTAGGCTTCCATATAGTCACTTTCATCGAGTTTCATCTCCATTAATTCAGGATACCATTTTTCCATGATCTTGTATGGATTTAAATCCGTCATGGCTTTTTCTAAGAACATATCTGTATGTTCTTGTCTATCCTTGAATAAACAGAGTTCGTGCTGTATTTGACTGGAATGATCCACTTGACATCCGAAACACTGGTTGTGAACTTCACTAGCAATAAGATTTTGTAATTCTTCAATCATATGTTTTTCGAAGCTATTGTGAATGTCATTTTTCCGAGTTGAGATGCACTTTGAAGTGGAATATTTCACCTTTTCTGCTTCTTCTCTCAGTGATATAGCAAATCTGAGTCCCCGCATTGTTTTTGATATATACTCCTTAGTCCTGAAAAGGACTGTTTATGTGAAAACTGTCTTTATCTGGGTAATGAATAGATCTGTCCGGAGTCCTGAAAAGGACTGTTTTTCGAGATTAGTAATCTGTGATGATCTCTCTCAAGCTGTTGATTTCAATCTGGCTGTCAAATTCAGCAAAGACAATAACGTTGATAACTGCTGGTAGAGCTTGGGCAAACTGAAGCTCAATTCTAAGACTTCCAGTTTTTATAGGATGAATTTGTCCTTCTTCACTGCCTTGATCAGCTGTCAAATCGAATCCCCACAAACAGTATCCACCAATATAGTCTTCTTTGGCAATATCAAATGATTTATTGAGTCCAAAGGCTGAGACAGCCTGATACAATGACAAATATGATTTCAAATACAGTCTTCATTCAAAGTTAGGCTCAAAGGGTCTGTTACGAATACTGTGACCATTACATGATACATCTAATTTTGACAGATTAAACTGTTGAAAGAAAAATAGATTGGTGTTATAACCCCCATTATAAGCAGCATTTGTTACCATTGCAATGAAAATACGTTTTGGAAGCTGTCCTTGAAACAAATGATCTTCAACTTTAGACCGAAGTCCGTTGCCGATGGTAAAAGTTTTTACTTCTACTCTACGGATAGGAATTTTCATGTTTCGCAGAGCAATAACATGATTTAGATCATTTGCCACAACAGGCAAGAATTCAACATTTCGCACATGAAGACTGACTGTTTCCAGTACAATTTTTGCACGTGGTGCACCATCACCTACTGTGAGACAATAGTTTGGCGAAGCCCTGCTTAATCTAAGTCTGATTTCAATTCCATTAGCTAAATATTTTTCTTGTTGCAATAGATCAAGATACAATCGTCCGAAAAGTTCTGTGGTTTTACTTTGTGCGATTTCATTCATTCTTTTTTTTTAAACCCCCATTATCCCCACCATGGTTGAGTGAATTGAAATGAGTACTGGTGTCTTCAACCCAAATCACACTAGCTTTCAAATGCGTAGATTTGCTGTCAGCATTATATGACAGAAGATTTTCGATATACGCTCTGTATGGATAGGTGTCTGAATTACTGCTGATTAGTTTATTATTCAGATACAAATCAACGCTGCTAAACATACTGTGCAGAAAGTTGTTTACAGGTGCCACATTTGAACCGGCGTCTACGTTATTACCGTCGGCTTTAATGATTTTGAATTTGATATACAAATACGATTGTGACAAATCTGTCCAATGTTCGGTTTGAGGCGGTACGATGAATTCTATCGGTGCATTGTTTGCCAAAGATGCTATTGGAAAATGTTCAATCCATTGACTTTCTTGCATAGTTGTCATTGTAGGTGGTACAGAAAGAACATTGAGTTCTGATTTACTACATTCACAAGATCCGTTTTGCATCATTTTTCAAAAAATGTTTGTTTTTTAATCAACTATATCAATCAAATATATTAATCAAATATATCAAGAGGTCTTGGCCTACCGTAATTATTTCTTTGTCTCTTATTAATGATCTTACCACTGTGAGATCGAGAAGATAACTGACGACTTTTTCGTGATTTTCTTTTATTTATCCCTGTTATTACCTTTAACTTTTGTGCTAAATCATGAATAGACTGTTTTCCCCGTGAAATTGCAACTTTTTTTTGGATTTTCGCCTCGTAAGAGGATATCTTCTGCTGCACCTAATCCTTGTTTGATTCCTTCTTTTTTTACAGCATTAAGCCCAGATTTGACTAGAGGTTTTATCAATGGAGTTACTTTTTTAAGTGCTGGTTTAAATAAGGAACCTAATCCATAGCCATACTGATGTTTTACACTGCGATAAACTGGTGACATTTTTTCAATTTTTAATTATTTTTCAATTTTAATTACTTTTCAATTTTATTTATTTTTCAGTTGATCGTTTGTCTGAAATGCAACTTAACGATTGTCCTACCAGTAACGAAATGAACTGGTATACCAGAATCCCCTTTTATTTGAATGTGAATAATATCGAAATCAGATTTCGAAACGGGGATGTAATTTCATGGTTGATATGTTGACATCCATAACTATTTTCAAGTGAATCGCTTGTTTTGAACGGCAGAACACAAAGTATGGGAGCAAGTGTATCACCCACTATAGTGTGTTCAGCAACATCTGAATAAATGTACAGATGGTTGTAGCCAGCATCAATGTTTGGACTGTATTTAAACAATTCGAAAATATTTTTACCCTGAAAAATTGTCTCATTTTTTAATTCTAGTGATCCACCCAGTTTTAAAAACAGTGATGAATGTAATTTGATTCCCGTTTTTATAATATTTTTTAATTCAAATTTCGGACGTCTGGCTGAATTTGAATAACTAATGTATAGAATCGCCGAATTTTTATGAAGAGCAGCGCCTATAGTATTTTGAATCACTTCATTGATTACCTCTATAAGATGCTGTGGCGAAGTGTAACTTCCAGCTGGAAAAGTAAATCGAATTGCCCATTTTTCTGGTTTACCTTGACTATTTCGTCTGAATGGGGATATTCGCATATTATCTCCTTTTCTGTCTATGTCTGATACTGATTTGATTAAAGAAACATCTATTGTTACATATATAATTTCAAACTGGGCTTCTTCTTGTGTTTAAAAACTGAGAAGTTATAAATTGAACTAATGCAACTTTCCAATTTTCTTTGTCAATATGAACTGTCTTTGGTAAATGAACCTTAAAACAACACTGTGTTGTTTGGATAAAACAACACTGTGTTTTGTTTGGATAAAGGTTCATGGAACTGTCACTAGGTACAGTGAGATGAAACGAATTCATTTTTTACTGTCAATGAAATCAATTCCCGGTTGTTTTTGTCCTGACTTGGTGAATTTTAACCCCGGAAATGGGAGAATATAGCCAAGTGAACTACTTAACAGTATCAACCACAATTCACCATCTTGACTTTGAATACTTAAATGTACTATTGAGGTTGCAATAATTGCGTAAATGACTATAATCTGTAAAATATATGTGAATTGATTCTTAGGAACACGATTTCCACAGCAATTGTAACTTTTAGTACTACTACTATCGACACTATCTGTTCCAGACTCAATGTTTGACTGTGAATTCATAATGATTGTACTGACTTTTTATAAGTTTTTATCTAAAAGTTTTTTATCTACAAGATTTTTGATCTACAACTGTTTTTGATTTACAAGTTTTTTGATCTACAAATTTTGTTATCTTAAAGTTTTCTGGTCAAGACACCAAATAGGTTTCTGGTATCCAACTTTGAAATTTCTTTGGATAACCTTTCCAATTGACTTTTATTTCTTTTATTAATTTTTTACCCTCACGTCTTGTGCGTCTATCAAGAACTGAATCAATTTCATAAATTTCATCATCTTTTATTAAATGAAGTTCATGTTCATAATAACTTCCCAAAATTTGTTCACTCTGTAAATCTTTTATTTTTATAGGTGATAGGTGAAAATGTTTTGTTGACATGAGTGATTTCAAATATTTCTAGCGTCCAATTTGGTAAATAACCCTTATCAAAAGTACGTTTTGTTTTATTGATTCGAACGCGATCTCCAATTTTGAATTTTGGCTTTTTTGTCATTGCAATTGACGATAATTGCGGATACAGATTTTTTGAAATCTCTGCCTCATGTGATTTTGTTACCACTGCAGGAGTTGTTTTTATACTTCTGTGAAAAGCACGTTTGTAATTTTTAACTAAAGAATTCAAAACGTCAATGTAACGCATTGTTTTCTTGTAAGTAAAGTATTTCCACATTCTCGTTTTTAAAGTTCGTTGAAATCTTTCAACGATACTTGCTTTTGTCTCTGGATTTTCAGTGGTGAAAAAATCTAACTGATTCTTTTTCAAGTACTGTTGAAACACTTTGTTTTTGAATTCCGAACCTTTACTTGTTTGAAGTGACAAAGGTTTTCTTTTTGATTTCTGAACAATAGATTGAAATGCTTTAATTAAAGTTTTCCCCGTTTTATTTGGAATAGGGACAACCCATGAAAATCTTGAAAACACATCAATTACACAAAGTAAATATTTCTTCTTATCATTTTGTTTTGCTAAATTTTGCATGTCAACCAAATCAGCTTGCCATTGATAAACTATACCACCTACAATAGTTTTTCGTCTTTTGAAACGACGACGGATCGGTTTGTGCAAGGTATAGGTGGATTCACCCTGCAACTACTCTTGAACATCTTTATATCTTATTCCTATTAAAACAGATTTTGCAGCGTGATACAATTGATTTATACCAGTAAATGCGACAGTACTGTTAGGATCATAAAACAACTTTAACACGTAATCAAGTTTAGGCTTTACCATGGTTCCCATGACTGAAGTGTTTGACGAGACGGGGTCTTTTTTATAGACTTTGATGGATTTAACAACTCTTTAACATAGAATTGCTTCAATCGTTCTCTTTCTTCAGGCTTCATGTATGGAGATTTTTCTTTTATTCTTTCCATACTTTTTTAAACACTTTTTGTAGGGGATTTCCTTGCACTTTTTCTTACGCTTTTTGGCGTGTGAAATAAGTGATCGGATTCTCCATAGAATTCTTCATCTTCGCTCAGTGATTTATCATGAGCTTTTTGCATCCATCTCCATCTGCTCGAGTTACCAATAACTTCTTGGGATATATTGCTTTCAAGTAATGCTTTCGAAAAAGTTTTCCATCCTCTGGGTCCAACACCTTTTCTTTGACGTATTGCACCATTGACAAGATCGATAATATTGGAACCATGAATGCGTGTACCTTTGTATGACACGACTCCTTGTTCGTCCCAAGTTAAATTATTGTTATCTTTTATCATACTCAAAAGTAACTCAGCTTTTCTTTTCATGGTTTTTGGCACACTTTGCAAAATTTGATCATGCAAGGCAACAGATGCTGATTTCTGTACACTGTTATCAGTTTTTGTCATTGGAAGAGAATTGATCAAAGTTGGTTTTGCTTTTAGAAGCGAATTTTGTAACTTAAACAAAGTTTCACCATACCTTTGATCCTTTTCTGTGTCTGACAAATCGCTACTTTGTAAAATTTGACTCATGTCTTTTTGAAGATGTGATACATCTACAAATTGTGGGTTGGGTGGTAAACGAGGTTTTTGAGATTGTTTGGCTTTCCATCGTTTCATATACTGAACCAAAAAAGAAACTTCCCCTGTGTTTAAGTGCAGATATACACAAATATGAAAATCAGGATTAAACTAGATTTATATGCATTGAAAGAGTATTTTATTGCGACTTTGTGTGAAAAAAATTATTGCTGAGGGTTTATCCAAAAGTAGTGAAATGGTAGTTAAAATGCGGAAGGGGTCGCTCACCAAAATCACAAATTAATACCGGGTATGACCACCTTCAGCATGAAGGACTGCCTGGCATCGTTGGCGCATAGAACGGATAAGTGTATTGATTTTGGCTTGTGGAATCTTGTTCCATTCCTGAAGTAAGGCTTGTCTTAGCTGAATGACGTTTGACGGTGGAATAGGGCGACGTCTAACACGCTGGTCCAAATTATCCCAAAGGTGTTCAATGGGATTCAGATCAGGGCTTTTGGCAGGCCAGTCATTAATAAATGCAATGTTATTCGCCCTGAGGAAATTCACATTGTCCTTAGCTGTATGCCTTGTGGCATTATCATGCTGAAAAAGAGTGATATTGGCATTATTTTGAAACAGTGGGATAACGTGCCTCGCAAGAATTTCATTTCGGTAGCGTTGGGCATTCAAATTCCCTTCGATAACGATGAGATTAGTGCGAAAGCCATGTGCAATGCCCGCCCAGACCAAGACAGAACCCCACCCCCAAAACGATCTCGTTCAAGTACGCAACAGTTGGCATAACGTTCATTTCTCCTACGGTATACTCGAACCCTGCCATCACCTCGATGAATGGAAAACCTGGACTCGTCAGAGAAAAGAACGCCATTCCATTGTTGTCTAAGCCAGCGTTGGTGTGTACGTGCCCAATTAACACGATTTACGCGGTGACGTCGCGTCAAAACACAACCAACGTATGGACGACGTGCACGTAGCCCACCCTCGCGCAAGCGATTGCGCACAGTTTGGGCAGATATACGGTTGTTATGTGTACCAGGGGTGTTAGCAGCAGTGGTTGTGGCAGTTTGGAAGCGATTGTGCAGGTGGGTGTTCCGAATATAGCGGTCTTGGCCGCGCGTCGTGACGCGAGGACGTCCACTACGTGGTCGATCTTCCGTACGCCCTGTTGCTTGAAAACGTTGCCTAAGGTGTCGAATAGCACGAGTAGAACATCCAATATTCATAGCAACAGCATTCATCGTCATACCAGCATTAAACATGCCAATGGCACGTTCGCGTAAATTTTGCGGAATTCTAGGCATATCAAAAATAAAGAAAACTAAAAAGAATTTAATTTTTTTCAACGTCTTTTTCTTATTGACATGAAAGTCTATAAAATTAGACTGAAAGGTTTCAAAAAATATACACGAATTATACTGGTCCGTGCATGCACGTGAAAATCGCTTTCAGCGGGTTTCTTCTGCAAAATGCTTTCAATCGAGTTAAAATTTGTTTTATCGGATACATAATCGTTCGCCTGAATATATGTAGGTCATCTGATATTTTGATTTTTTTTAATAACACTGCATTTGCACTTAAACACAGGGGAAGTTTCTTTTTTGGTTCAGTATATTTTCTAAGACTTGGTAAGGCACAACAACAATTTTTCTAACAGACATGGTGTGATTCTTTTTTTTTACAAAATTTCAAAAATAAATATTCAAAGTAAATAATTACAAGGCTTTTAGAGCGCCTCCTATTCCCTTGATAACAGCTTTTCCTAACAAAGGTAATAATGCAGGTGCAAGCAATTGAAGAAATCCACCTTTTTTTATTTAAAATTTGTTTTTTATTTTTTACAGATACCGATTTCGAAGGTAAACGTCTGAGATGTTGCCGGCTTGAATACAACTTCTTCTTCTGAGCTGATGATAAATGTACATTGCCTTTTAAAACATTGACAGCATTCCGATATACATGTAACTAAAAATAGAAACATGATTTACCCCCCCCTCATGCCGGGATTAGTCCCTTTATTGCCTACCCCCTCGGGTAGGCAATATAGGGACTAATCCCGGCGTGGGGGAGGAATCATGTTTCTATTTTTAGTAACATGTTACTAAAAATAGAATTTGTCCACAAAATCCCACTCAGGGTAGCGAGCCTAGGGACCAAATCCCACTCAGGGTAGTAAGCATAGCGACCGCAGTTTTTACTACTTGCGACTTTTTTCGGGGTCGAAAAGAAGATTACCAAAGCGGTTAAGTGTGATTTTGGTCTTGCTCTAGTATCAAATAGCGGACGGTGCAGATCCAAGATCAGACTGCACAAAACGTGCAGTGTGATCTTGATCTATACCGTCCGCAAACGCTGACAGAGCTAATTGTACTCAAGTTGTGAGGGTGAGTGCAAGTTTGATTACCGGTACATGTACATGTACTTCATTTCCCCTATATCTAGACCAAATTTTATGACAATCGATCTTGCAGAGATACATATACATGTATATTTCTGAGATTTACCAAATAATATCATTTTTTAATGATCCTGACAAAGAAATATTTTGAAAACATTGCGAGAAATGGTTATCAGTATTGTCTCCTTTTCCTTCCATTTTCTACCCTTTTGAAAATAAATTCGGTAACTTCAGCCACATTTGATTTGGCCATTTGCAAATGCCTTGAACATTGACGAGTCTATATAAGATATAGGCCTATCTGTAGGAAAGAAAAAATTAATTTTTGAATGAGTCTGAAAACATTGTTGGATAGAGTGCTGGTCACAAGCAATTTCTTGTTACAAGCCTTTTCCCACATTTTTCTTTCATGGTGTTCATTGTTAGGTAGTAAAAAGCCGTATTTGAAAGGAATTGCTGTTGAAAATTGTATGAATAAAGTTTATTTTCGCAGATCTATAATTGGCTTGCAACATGCGAAAAGGGGCATTCGGACATTTGCGTAAAGTGTCGTCTCGGATCAGCCTGCGCAGTCCGCAAAGGCTAATCCGAGACGGCACTATACGACTACATTAGATTTTGTGCTACAGTAGACTTGCGCAAAACAGAAAATTACATAAAAGCGGAAAGTGTCGTTTCGGATTAGCCTGCGCGGACTGCACTTTACCCAAATGTCCGAATGCCTCTTTTCGCGTGTTGCAAGCCATATATATACGATTATATAGTATCAAACGTGATTTTCGTTACAATAAAGATGTACACTAGTACTTAGATGTGACAAGGCATTAGCAGACGACTTGCTAAAATAATGGAAATTTTCTTGGGAATAGTAGAAAACATTGTGAACAAGAGCGGCAAATTGTCGCAAGATACGCCCGTCCCACCGCCAGTTGTCAAGGGGGTATAATAATCGTAAAGGGCAGGTAATGCAACAAACATGTTTACAAAGTCTCAAGTCAATTTGACTTGAGGTGACAAAGTTCCGTTCCAGACAAGCAAGAAATACTGTAAAAATGAAGATCAAAGTGGAATTACTCCAAATCCGCACTAGGTAGAGTTATTGTTCTTGCGCACTGTACTCCGTAATATTGCAACAAACATGCATACCAAGTTTCAAGTCACTCTGACTTGAGATGACAAAGTTATATTCTGGACAAGCAGAAAATGCTATAAAAATGACGATCAAAGGGAAATAACTCAGACAGCATGAGATAGAGTTATGGTTCTTTCGCACTGCACTCCGTATTATTGCAACAAACACGCATGCCAAGTTTCAAGTCAATCGGACTGGAGATTACAAAGTTATGCTCCGGACAAGCAGAAAATGCTGTAAAAAATGACTATCAATGGAAATAACTCAAGACAGCACGAGATAGAGTTATGGTTCTTTGGCACTGCACTCCATATTATTGCAACAAACACAATTACCAAGTTTCAAGTCAATCGGACTGGAGATGACAAAGTTATATTCCAGACAAGCAGAAAATGCTGAAAAAATGACGATCAGAGGGAAATAACTCAAAGACAGCACGAGGTAGAGTTATGGTTCTTTCGCAATGCACTCCGTATTATTGCAACTAACACACATGCCAAGTTTCAAGTCAATCGGACTGGAGATTACAAAGTTATGCTCCGGACAAGCAGAAAATGCTGTAAAAATGACAAAGGGAAATACCTCAAAGACAGCACAAGGTAGAGTTATGGTTCTTTCGCACTGCACTCTGTATTATTGCAACAAACACATATACCAAGTTTCAAGTCAATCGGACTGGAGATGACAAAGTTATATTCCGGACAAGCAGAAAATGCTGTAAAAATGACGATCAAAGGGAAATAACTCAAAGATAGCACAAGGTAGAGTTATGGTTCTTTCGCATTGCACTCCGTATTATTGCAACAAACACACATGCCAAGTTTCAAGTCAATCGGACTGGAGATGACAAAGTTATGCTCCGGACAAGCAGAAAATGCTGTAAAAAATGACTATCAAAGGGAAATACCTCAAAGACAGCATGAGGTAGAGTTATGGTTCTTTCGCACTGCACTCCGTATTATTGCAACTAATACACATGCCAAGTTTCAAGTCAATCGGACTGGAGATGACAAAATTATGCTCCAGACAAGCAGAAAATGCTGTAAAAATGACGATCAAAGGGAAATAACTCAGAGACAGCACGAGGTAGAGTTATGGTTCTTTTGCACTGCAATCCGTATTATTGCAACTAACACACATGCCAAGTTTCAAATCAATCGGACTGGAGATGACAAAGTTATGCTCCGGACAAGCAGAAAATGCTGTAAAAATGACGATCAAAGGGAAATAACTCTAAGACAGCACGAGATAGAGTTATGGTTCTTTTGCACTGCACTCCGTATTATTGCAACAAACACACATGCAAAGTTTCAAGTCAATCGGACTGGAGATGACAAAGTTATGCTCCGGACAAGCAGAAAATGCTGTAAAAATGACGATCAAAGGGAAATAACTCAAAGACAGCACGAGGTAGAGTTATGGTTCTTTCGCACTGCACTCCGTATTATTGCAACAAACACACATGCCAAGTTTCAAGTCAATCGGACTGGAGATGACAAAGTTATGCTCCGGACAAAAACTGGACGCCGCCTGCCAACCCACCCGCCCGCCCGCCTTCCATGGGTGATCCCATAATACGTCCCGTCTTCGACGGGCGTATAATAACTCAAAAATTAACCAAGCAAGAGTTATGATTCATTTGCACTGCACTCCCCCTTAATGAGATCTATCCACCTATGAAGTTTCATAACCGTAGCTAGCATAGTTTTGGAGATATGCTTTGGACAAAATTCAAGTATGAATATAAACAAAGGGAAATAACTCAAAAATTAAGTAAGCAAGAGTTATGATTCCTGTGCACTGCACTCCCCCTTGATAAGATCTATCCACCCATGAAGTTTCATAACCTTAGCTAGTATAGTCTTGGAGATATGCTCCGGACAAAATTCAAGTATGAAAAACAACAAAGGGCAATAACTCAAAAATTAAGCAAGCAAGAGTTATGATTCCTGTGCACTGCACTCCCCCTTGATGAGATCTATCCACCCATGAAGTTTCATAACCGTAGCTAGTATAGTTTTGGAGATATGCTCCGGACAAAATTCAAGTATGAAAAACAACAAAGGGCAATAACTCAAAAATTAAGCAAGCGAGAGTTATGATTCCTGTGCACTGCACTCCGCCTTGATGAGATCTATCCACCCATGAAATTTCATAACCGTAGCTAGCATAGTTTTGGAGATATGCTCCGGACAAAGAATGGGGACGCCGCCCGCCCGTCCGCCCGCCGGCCACGGGTGATCACATAATACGTCCCGTTTTCGACGGGCGTATAAAAAGGAGGATATGCTGACCAGCATTTTTCCTTTTCCCGCAAATTTTTCAAAATCCTTCTCTCTCAGTGTCGTTGAAAACACTGTGATAAAAAAAGGAGAAAATGTTAGTTACCAGCATTTTCTCCTTTTCCCACGACGTTTTCAAAAGCTGTCTTTCTCAGAGTCGTTAAAACAGCCGCTTATCTGCTGAATCACAATTCGAAGGTAGATTCCGAATAATACAGCAGAAATACATTTTTATCTCGAAGCAAGCGATATCGAAAGTATGTCATTTTCATGGCATGCGAACAACTTGGATTAACGTTCGTGGGGTCGCAGAGTGCAAATGATTCCATCTTTCAGCGCATATTCAAATCTCTCTCGGGTTATTGTAATATACGCCTAAAACTATCAGATAGTGAAACTTGTGATTGAGAAGACCGGGGGTGATTAAAGGGATCTGGAATGCAAGTGATAACATATATGCAACAACGACAACCCCAAAGCCCTAGGCGGCTCTGTATGTCAGTCACTCAAGTAACTGATCTCAATCAAACCTTTCTTGAAAAAAGACTTTAGCGGTTAACTTCCGTTACCAAAGGTAATCAGTTAATTCAGCAATATATAGCTTGTTTGAAGGGAAATCGCTGGAGAATTTAGTGACAAACCTAATTTAGGGTTGTGCTTTAATCTTTGATTATTACAGAATCCTGTTTTCCCAGTCGACTTTTCTGCTTAACTGAAGTTACTTTTTATTGGAATGATTTTATTCGAAAGATACTTAGGGAGCGTAAATTCTAGTTCTGATGTTCAGTTAAGTAGGAAAGTTGATTGCATACACAAGTAATGTATGATCAAGATATGATTCATATTAATTTTTCGCTTGAAATGAAGACATTTACAAGTATCTTATTGTTACACTCTCATTGGAACAAACCGAGTTTCTAAAAAGTCTTCTTCAGCGGTACCCAGACTGCGTATTTGCTTTTGTCGATGTAAAAAGACCTTTGGTTAATTATTCAATAAGGTTGTTGAAGTTACAGAGAAGTCATTAGCAATGCTGTCGTTGATAACACCGGAAGTTTTTTCGTATTCCTGCATGAAATTACAAATAAAAGCGAAAAAATAAAACCCAACTGAAATTATACTGTATGACTTCACGAAAGATTTTCATTGGCCCACACTATACGAAGTGTTGAACACAACTGAACATGGCGATAGACTGATTGGCTCATTCAGACCTCTACTTGTGGCACATTCCACAGTAAGTCGTATTGATGTCATTGATGGTCTGGAAAATAGTGTTCATGGCTTTATTTCATTACAAAATAACACATATTAACTTCCGTTCTTTCGTGTAGGCTTATGTGATCATGATACGATGCAAATTCATTTATTTACGTTTGACGTACGTTGATAGGATCGATGGTAAGCCTTTGGCTTCTACAGATCCATCTGGTTTTTCTTGTAGATTGGCTACATTAACTATGCGCATAGCATTGCACGGTGAATTTACTAGGATGAAATTGCCAATGTTTGTTTAGATTACTTTTGAAGTAGTTAGTGGTGGGTGAGAGGATGACACTAATTTGGCAGGGAATTCCAAGAGTCAACCACTCGAATATTAAAGGTGTTCTTTCGTAGTTCTATTTTGACTTGTATTTTGAATAATTTTAGATTGTTCCCTCTAGTCTTACTATAGACTGCTAATTGTAGCAGCTCTCCGTTTGATATGTTGTCAATATTATGGAGTATCTTGAAGACTTGAATCATATCAGCACGTTTTCTTCTGTATTCTAGAGTGGAAAGTCCTAGTTCGTTTAATCATTCGGTGTAAGGTAAATGTCTGATATGTGGGAAAATTTTTGTTGCTCTTCTTTGGATGTTCTCAATGCCAATCTGATGTTTTTTTTTTTTTTTTGTATGGAGACTTAACTGAACTTGCATATTCTAAATGGGGCCTAACTAGGTACTTATATAAGTGAAGGAATATAGTTTTATCTATTTATTTGAAGGTTCTTAGGATTATGCCCAGGTTCCTATTTGCTGTCTTGATCTTAGAGGCAATAAGAGAGTTGAAATTTAGACCGTTGTGAATCAGTACCCGTTGGTCTTTTTCTCGTTGACACTTGATATTTGATCTCTCTCAAGATCTCTTGATTTTATGAAGTAATTGTAGGTGGAAGTTTCCATGGTGTAACCTTTTACATTTAGAGTTGAAATCTAGGTCCCATTTATGCGACCATTCACAAAAGTTGTCTGTAGTTCTTTGCAACTTACCACAGTCGTCATCAGAGTCTACAATAGTGTAGGTTTAAGTGTCGTCTGCAAATAGTTTAACCCATGTCTCCGCTATGTACATTGGGTAAATCATTGATAACAAGAAATATCTTTTAAAAAAGACAGACGGCGTAAGAGGCACTGGGATATGAATATTTAAATTAGTTTGTAGTATAATATGAAGAGAAATGATGAAAACAGTTCTGAAAGTAGCCTCTTTTAAATTGTTTTGCATATGGTTGAAAGCAGAATTTTCAATAAGACTTAAGAATGAGGAAGCTCTCGTAATGAGCGTAATTGAGCAATACATTAGTTCTCATGTTTAACGTAAAATGAGAGTCGACATTCTGCCATGTTTCGGAATATATCGTTTGTTCTGTTTTTTTATTAATGAATCATGTTTAAATAAAGGTCTGTTTAGACTATACGATGAAATCTTTAAAAAGAATACAAAGTAGATTTGCATGTTTTTGTACAAAAATGAAGCACCTTTCAAACATCGACTATCTGTCGTTATCAGAAGGCGGGGTTTTATCACCCCTCTAAATGCTTGACCACACCCACCTACTTTTATTAAGAGTAATTTAGTAGAAACTGAGTTTCTTCGCTAACAACGCAATAAAATCGATTCTTCCCCCAGGTAGGCATAGTTATTCATGTTTCGAATTAAATAATCAAATTCAAGACATAACATCTTTTTTCATTGTGACAAGAAACGAAATCAGTTGTTTCACAACCCGTTTTCGTGTAAGACAATAGAGCGGTAGCATGCCGTCGCAATTCGTATTTGGTTTTACGCGAGGAAAAACGGGTACCAAATCTCTTACACTAACCAAAATAGAAAACTCGCCAATACTGATTGCTATTAGTTTATCCATATGATTTAGATTATGGATGTTTAGCTAGAGTTTAATATCTGCATGGCCGAAAAGTAAATCTTTACACAGTTAAATGTGATCATTACGTGATTTTCTAGTCATGAACACTTTTATCCAATGTCGGTAAATTTCTACTGTGACCTTTATTTTTTTGCGTAGTTTACCTATATTTGGCCAATCACAAAATGTGTAACCATTCACTTCCTCCTAATACTGAAAGTAGGTCAAAAGTGAGATCATACAGCTACGCCGAAAAATGAGAAAGAGAGTAGGCCTAAGAATACTACCTTACGGTACACGACGTAGTACACTATGGAGCCCCTGTCACACTATAGGCGTTTCCACTGCGTTTGCTCGGTGTTGTTTAATTTCCCAGAGCGCCATGGGATCGCAGAAAAACTCGGACATTTTTCGCGAAGACGTAGATGTCACAGCGTTCTCACCACGACCAAGGCGTTGCTACGGAGCTACTATGGCGCGTTATCGCGTTCCTACGGAGTTCTTCTTGGCGATTCTCTGCGTTCTCATGGCGCTTCCACTGCGTGTTCTGCGCTTTCACGGTGCTCATACTGCGTACACTGGGCGTTCACGGCGTTCTCAAGGCGCTCACACTACGCTGACGGCGTGTTCTTGACAATCGTTCGAACTATCTCTGAAAACGAATGGTATGTATACATATTTATTCATCAATTGTTTTTTGCTGTGGTCTCGAAAAGTCAATGGAGAATAAAACTATGCGCATTCAAAGAAAGGGGAAAAAAGCAAGACATAAACCCCAATCCTCTGAAATAGAAGCAAGTCAACCATTGTCACCTCCTCAACCATTACTAGCCCGGCTTGCTAGCGTACATCAGCCATGGTGAATTGAATATTTATTTGCATGCTTCGTCTACTAAATGTATATGTTCGTTTTTGTCAGACAAAGACTGATGGACGCTGTAGAAGCTCTTTACAAGTGCAATGATCGCCGTTGCAGCTCAGAGGAATCGTTTTAAGAGCGCAGTGAAATAAATAACACTCCGTGTCAGCGCCGTTGACGCACCGTATAAGCGCCGCTGACGCGCCATATAAGCACAGTAGAGACGGAGTGACATCTCAGAGCACGCGGTACATACTCCGTGCAAACGCCACCGACAACCATAGCGTTCGCACTGCGACCTCTGTGCGCGCCGGCGGAGCTCCCGTGGCGTTCTGGGAGATCTTAAGTATTGCCCTGCAAAGACGACCTTCCGGTGATCCCACTGCCCTCTTATCAGAACGCCGAGCGACGGCGTTTGTTTTGTGCATGCTCAAAATGCGCACCGTCCCTCGGCGTCCTAGACGATCCCAACGCGTCTACTCGCGATGCCACTACGTTGCTGTGGCGATGCTTGCGATCGTACTGCGCGCACGTTCTGCATTTTTTCTTGGACGCCATGGGATCGCCGCGCTTGTGTGACAGGGGTTTTAGTGTTGTTTATCACTTTCTTCTTGAGTTCTATTCGATAAGAAATTTTTGATCCATGCTAAAGTTGATCCACTATACCACTGAATTCTAGTTTCTGAAGTGAGAAATTGTGTCGAGAGCCTGTTGTCTTTAATAAGAAACGCAGTCTTGCATTATATTATAGACTACTTGATGACGAAGAAATGTAATTTTAATTAGTACCCGCCTTTACTGGCGTTTGCTGTTTTCATTTGTTTTTTCTAAGAAATTTGGCAAAATGTAGGCCTATACACATCTCGACAACATGCCAAGAGTGCCAGGAACTTCTATGGAGTCAGCTGTAGATAAGTTATCAAAATGATGATTTTGTACATTTAACCTACTTCACTTTGAAATAAGATTCCTCAATTTAATAGTAAGTATCTCAATTACGGGACAAAGTCGGTAGGGAAATAAAATGAGGTCAGACTCCTATTTACTGTAGACAACAGCATTTTTGCATTCGGATGACAAAGTCATTTTTTGTGCATTGTTAAATGTAAATGGCATCTTAAATTTGAGAACGACTGTTAAATTACAATGTCATAATATTATCTAAAGTTTTTACTCCGTATATTTTTATACGGATAAATAAACAAGGTGTGTGAAGTTTTCTGAAAAAAGTTACATCTTTTGTGGTATTGTAAAACCGAAAAGCACTATCAGTATTTAATTTGATTGTCATTTGAATTTTCCTATTGGTTGATTTCGTCAGCTGCTCAGATCCAAAACTGCAACAAGGCAAAGCTTTACTGTTGTTCTAAATGCATTAGAAACATCTTTAGGATCTAAGATCTATCTAACTCGGTTTTCGAAGATATCGCCGTGCATATAGCAGATGGAGTGAATTACTTAACAAAGCACTTCACGGCATATCAACATAGAAGTTTACTGAAAGAACAAGCGGAAATGAACGAAATTTAGGTTCATACAAGTCTATCCATATGTCTAAATCTAAATCTATTTCTTTCAGATAAGAACTAGATATATCAAACATAAAAATGACATTCACATATCAGAAGATTCGTGCAAGAGAATGATGGACACATCTGTGGTAAATTGGGACCTACACACGTGACTTCGACGCTACTGTTGTGGCGCCGCATGAGCGGCGGCAATATATTTTTATTCGCTTTTGAAAAGTGCCTGTGGAGGTAGCCATATTGTTTACTATATGGACTGGTTCAGTGTTTTTTTTTTTTTTAAGATACATGTAAAAATATGGCACTTTCATTACCAGATCGAGCCCGTGCCAACTTTGTTTTTCAATTTGGACTGATTTTTTGTTTTTTAACATGTAAAATAATTGCCAGATCGATAAAAACCAGATCGTATCCCAGATGGCCCAGAGTTTAAATATTTGTTATGAAGTATCACCACGTGGACCGCTACGAAGTTTGTTCAAGTGATGCCCTTGGCGTAAAAAATTAACCCGCTGTAATTGTAATGTGCCCTATTTCAGAAACAACTGATTTGCGGCGCCATTAATGTTATGCATCAATATTTTCTTGTTTTCCGGTGTAAACAAAACCAAATATCTCGAGACTTGCTTATGTTTTTGAGAAAAGGTCTCCATCGTTGGTCAATTGCTCTGCATTCTTTTCGGTAAAAAGTGCCAAACATGCAGTGGTTTTGTTAGCACTTGTAACAACCTGTTTTAACCACTCACAGTTGGGTGACAGCATTATGGGTTAAGCATTGGACTCGCATAAAAAGTTCCTAGATCTAGTTCGAATTCATAATGAGCGGGGAAAAGCCTTGCAACTTGGTGCGAGTAGTGTCTAAATTTTCTAGGAAGCAATGATTAGAGTGATATGTAAAAGTTGTGAGAACTTGTTTCACATTTGATGTAATATATACATGTACATGTATATGTATAAACTAAATTTAAACAATATGTAGTATAGGCCTACTGGTCTATCTCACAGATAGATCTATATAAATGTATGGCTTGTGTTTGTATAAAGGGACACTTATGCTGCCTGGGTTAAATCCTCGTCTTGGGAGGTTATTTGTCAGAACTGTTACATTGGCGCCCAACGGAGGACACCCACTTAGTTGAGATATAGAGTAACAGTTATTGAAGGATTCGTGGGCGAATTTTCACATGATGGGGGAGTACTAGTATGTCGTATAGGCCTTTACGGAAACTCGGTTACTTCTCTTCGAAGATTATCTCCCTTGTGGAAATCCCCATTTCCGGGGACTACGATCATAACAATCATAGTGGCTCGGCATATGATGATTGTGCTACTTTGTGCTTAAAGAGAACATTTCGATAAAAAATCCGAATATCTGTATATAAATATGTAGGATATGCAGATATTCGGATCTTATTTTTTTTATCGAAATGTCTTTAAACACAAATTATCATGTGCCGAGTGTCTTTGATAACAATGGCCGAACAAAAAAAAAAAAAAGAAATCATTCGTGATTTTCGTCATCCAGTTAACTTTCCAAAATCGCAATACCTCACTCCTAAAAATTATTACTCGGAGATAAGTAACACGTCTGACCTACTGCTCTGTATCGCACACTGTTGGCAAACGTAACGGCATGATTAATTTTGTTCAATTAATTTCTTTTGAATTTCTCGGACATTGGTGAAAAAGACGCCTAAACTTGTTGCAGTTAAGATAACGTCATTTATATGCCAAAAAATCTGCACTGCCGGTAGTTGCATCAACTATCACTTTCGAAAGACAAAAAATGTTATTACTGACCAAAACGAAGCCCCACGATAGAAATAACAGATTTTTCCCAGACTGCCTTGGTTTTACCATGGACCATGAAATATACTATCCCTGGTTTTACAGGACAAGGAATTAAAAAAAAAAACCAATTAATTCCGACATCAGTTAAAACAGTGACCTATAACATTCCATATGAGAACAGAATGTGCTCAGACAGGAAACGTACATCATTAGGCGTCGAATTTAGTATAGACTTACCCTCTGTAACATTTTTTTTAATAATTCCAAATCCTATATTTACAAATGATCAACATAAGGTTGAATACGAACGAGACTTTAATATGACACGTTTGTGTCAATCTGCGCCTAACATGTGTGCCGAAACGCTTCTGTAGGTCACCCACTTTGTCCGTGAAATATCGAGATCAAAAAACACCCAGCTAACCCTTTACCAGCTTCTCAACGAAAGCAATTACAGCACATACTTCGCCACTCATAATGAAGCTGGAATTGCCTTTTTTTGGAGGGGGGGTGGAAGGTTTGAAATTTGAATTGACCTTGTTATAAAAGTCATCTATTTGGTAGTTCAAGCAGGAGGATGACAAAAAAGCATTTTTTTTTGGGGGGGGGGGGAAGGGGGATTTTATGGATTTTTTTAATAAATTCAAACTATATGGGGTTTCAGATTTAAATCAACGGACTATCCATTTCTCTTGTTTAGACTACAAAATATTATCACTTTCAACATTTTATAAATAAATTTGAACCAATGATCCTAGTGTTTCAAACCACGTACGTTACCGACTTAGCTACCGGGTTCGGCAAACGGCAGAACTTTTGACTAGTCCAAATCCAAAGCATTTGAAGCCGACAGGTTAAACGTGGGTCAAATGGTTAAAATTGCCTTTGAAAAGGTGGAAAATATTGCGGGGAAGGAGAAAATGCTGCCTACAAGCATTTCCTCCTTTTCAGATATTTTTCAAGACGCCTTCTTTCCCAGAGTCGTTAAAACTCCGGATTGTTTGGTTGGTAGAAGGGTAATAAGTGTCTCTAAAGAGGCAGGAACAGTCCATTTACCGAAATTACAGCACTACATGCATACCTGGAATTGTCAAGAAAATCCTGATCTCAAAAAATTTTCATGTTCCTTCAGACAAATATCATAACTATTAGCGTAGATCATGAACATAACAAATGTAGCTTTAGTTCAAATTTTAAATCTTCCAGTCTCCCTTCACAAAATACTTGTATTCATTCCATCATCTTTTTGAGTTAAAAAGACATACGTCAAAATTATTCTTCATTTAAATGTGTAAAGGTTAATTTGGTGTGTTCCTTTGATCCTGGTATCGCACTGCCGGGTGGGCGATCGAAGAGCTGTAATGTACAAATTAACGCGCACGTGTCACATTAACCCTTTACAAAACGACAAAATTTTAAGCTAGTGTATACGGAATGCATTTACCAACATTGTGGTAATGTTACTCGAATTATGGATTTTTTTTCTTTGAAAAGGTAGAACATTGTGGGAAAGGGAGAACAGTTTGTTCATCAGCATTTTTTTTTTTCACCCTTATAATTCCGAAAGCCATCTTCCTCGGGGTCGTTAAAACTCGGGGATTGTTTGGTAAAGGATTAAACAGACTCTTCTAAACTGTTTTTGATCTCAATGCACCGTTTTGTTGTTCATTTGTGGATAGATTTGGAATTTAACACAAGTTACAGAGGGTAAGTTCATTCTTAGTCTCTACTTCCATATATTGCTTCCGTGCTTGTGTAGTCCTCAGAAGTAGATGTTGCGCTTGTGCGCATGCGTAATCGGAGAGTACTCAAGGGGAGGCTACCTAGTTTCCGGAAAGGCCTATACTGGTCTATCCCACAGGTAGGTATAAATATATATAGCTTGTGTTTGTATAAGGGAACACTAATTCTGCCTTGCTATAGCGCCAGCTTTTGTAACGACATGGTGGAGCATTCGCCTTGAGATCTGGAGGTTCTGGGTTCAGTCCCCGCCTTGAGAGGTTATTTGTCAGAATTTTTACAGATATTTTCTTCAAATTTACGCAACTCTTGCAAACACGCGATATTTGCCAACTAAACACCCTGAAATCAGCGTCAGGTTCTTTCAGCGCATAAAGATTTTTTAGAACTCCCATTTTCTTTTAATTAGAAGAAAAAGAAATAAAAGTGAAGGAAATGCTTTTTTTTTAAAGATAGATCTACATTATTTAAAAACTCATTTTGCACACTAAATCTTAAGACAAAAATTACTTTTGGTCATTTTTGGATATTGGGCTAACGAGAAATTCTAAGTCTTCAAATGTTGGAATCATTCCTTTCTCAGAGCTGAATATTATTTCGACGTTGTTTAGTTGAGAGTGCAGCCAGTGACTTGGAAAAAATGTTGAGCAAAGTCCTGGCAAAAGAAATTTCAGGAAGCACTGGTCGCCTAGATCCTGTCCAAATGCTGTTCAAAACGGCCTGAGACAAAACACATAAACAGAACAAAAAATCTTACAAAATTTTCTCTTTATACGGGCGAAAGACGGCGCGGTCTGAAAACCGTCTATAGGTTACACGTATTTAGTCATATCTCAACCCTGAAGAACAATTTTTCGGCCATTTTGAATTTCTCCATATGGACAAAAAGTTGG
Source organism: Hippopus hippopus (assembly GCA_946811185.2). NCBI lineage: Eukaryota > Metazoa > Mollusca > Bivalvia > Cardiida > Cardiidae > Hippopus > Hippopus hippopus. The sequence goes on from OX328110.1 coordinate 10,348,526, forward strand.
ACTGTATCCGTACTTCAACTTCCTTGAGAACCAGAAGGTTGGTTTATTACAAGAAGAATCCAACACAGTCAGACTAAATCCATAAGATTAAATTTAATTAATTTTTGCTAAAATTTCTTAAAATGTAATCTATCTACAACAATTCCTTTTGTTCGCGTATCATGACAAAAATATTGGAAAAAAAAATATCAATATTGTTAGTTTCAATGACGTATGAACTACGCAGTGCGACATTCTTGCTTTGACGTCATTTTCTGATGTCGGCCTTGATCCCGTTCGTCCTCTTGCAGTTCGCCTCAGTTATTTCGTGTTCGCTTCGGTTTCTTCAACACCCTTACCTACATCATGTGTTTTTTAACACTTTGTTCGTAAGGCTAATGAAAAAAATTACTTCTCCAATTGTTATTTAATGAAGAAAAAGAGTATTGTAAATATTGTTGATTTTGAGAAAGCTGACAAGAGGACTACTGTAGGGATAGATAGTTTGGTAATACATACATGTAGAGGATTGGATAAAGATACTTTCGGAGATTTGGAACAAGGAGAAAGGAAGAGTGCTTGTCGTATTGTTTTGGGTTGGCTGGGTCGTTTGTTTTAATATGTCTGAGAAAACAGTCTCTTTCGCCCGTTTCTAGGCTTTGCCTAGTTTCATATTAGGGTAAAGTGATAGTGAGTGGGACACCCTCACGCTATTTTTAGTGATTCTAAACTGGTTTTCGCTGGTACCTTGCTTGATATTCCCGAAAGCAAATGAAAGCTTTCACAGCCGGAAATAAGCCTATTTGTAGGGGAAATACGTCTTTAAAATAGGTAACCCCATAACGATAATGACTCGGACAAAATCGATAATGAGTCGGACATGCGTGATTTTGAGTCGGACGATAGATGTTACTACTTTATTATACATGTACCTAATAAGTGGTTAAAACTTAATCAAACAATCCCGAGTTTTATCTATCCTGATATAGAATGCTGATAACTAACATTTTCTTCTTTTCTTTCAACGATTTCTACCCTTTCTGAGACAAACTTCACCATTTTTGCACATTCATCTTGTCGTCTGAAATTGCTTTGAATTAGGTCAAGTCCTAATCTTTGACGTCTGTTAAAGCGTTAAAACGGAGACAATGACCAATTTAAAACTTGAACAGGTGAAAAAGCGTAGGTGAGACTGTCGTTAAAAATTTATATTTGTATTGAGTAGCCAACATCACGCGACTTTTTTGCTTCATCATATCAGTCTGCTTTTGGTTGCCAAAATAGAAGGTGGTCAGTCAAAAGTTATTAGTTTTCGCTATTCGGGGTTGCGTTGGGAGAATTTATACTTGACGTACTGACCAACGACAACTCAAGGTTTCCTGCTGTGTATCTCAGCTCCTCCAGGTACATTTAGCGGGAAAAGAAATTCGGGACCGATCAATCCACCAATAATTTAGAGCAAACGTTAATGTATCTTATAGTTAATCCTATGCAACTATAAAAATACGTTAGAGTCGATCTTTATTTTCGTGAAGTCCTGCATTGCTGTCCAGAACGTAGGTCACTAAAATGCGGACATTGGAGGCAATTATAAGACTGCGTAATGAATGCCTCTGATCTTTATATACATAGTCCGTGTATTACTTGAACTACTTTTGGAAAAAAAAACTCGGAGAATTCCCTGAACCAAGTTTAAACATAGCGGATGGTACGGCGCAAATTCACATTCCAAGTTCAGTGCAAGATCAGTCCAATTGCTCCAAGCCGTCTGTAAAATGGCTTAAATTAGCCTAATAAGAAGTTGAGCGTACAGGCATCTTTCAAACTTTATGACAAGGGGGAAAAAATGGTTTAAGCTACTATAATTGAATTCTCACATTACAAAAACGTTTTCACAATCATGTTATGATCACACTGACCTTATCACCGATTTAGTTTATTTCTTTTTAACTTTGTAATCTAGAAATTATGGTGGCATATTTGTGCCGCGAGATACGAGATAGCTATCATGATAATTTTAGAAAACTATCATGGTAAAAAAAAGTTTCCTGGAAATATTATCTAGATAATAAGAATTTTCAAGTTAAAAATGTCGTGATAATTCTACCTGTTATCATGATTTTTTTTTTGCTTTCGTGCCCATAACTGACATTCACGGTATCTATAATTAGATACGGTTTCGGAACATCTTCGTCTACAACCTTATGAATTCTCGTTTTCCCTGAATGGTTTTAAAGTGTTAGTAGGAGGCATTTCGAGTCGTCTTTGTGATTTTACAGACTTCTGTTCATTTCGAGTCTTGTCAAAATTTACCAATTAAGCTACAATAATTAATTATTCGAACTTATACTTACTGCAATCTTGTGGAGTCAAACTTTGTGACAAGGAAAAAAATGGTTTAAGCTACTATAATTGAATTCTCACATTACAAAAACGTTTTCACAATCATGTTATGATCACACTGACCTTATCACCGAATTTCGTTTATTTCTTTTTAACTTTGTAATCTAGAAATTATGGTGGCATATTTCTGCCGCGAGATACGAGATAGCTATCATGATAATTTTAGAAAACTATCGTGGTAAGAAAAAGTTTCCTGGAAATATTATCTAGATAATAAAAATTTTCACGTTAAAAATATCGCGATAATTCTACCTTTTATCGTGATTTTTTTTTCGTGCCCATAACTGACATTCACGGTATCTATAATTAGATACGGTTTCGGAACATCTTCGTCTACAACCTTATGAATTCTCCTTTTCCCTGAATAGTTTTAAAGTGTTCGTAGGAGGCATTTCGAGTCGTCTTTGTGATTTTACAGACTTCTGTTCATTTCGAGTCTTGTCAAAATTTACCAATTAAGCTACAATTATTAATTATTCGAACTTTTACTTACTGCAATCTTGTGAAGTCAAAAACTACCGAGTTCATCCAAATGATAAATTTTCTATTTATAGATATCGAGAAACAGGTAGAACTATCACGATTATTTTATCTTGCATGACAGCTTCGTGCACGATTGTATGGTGGCATATTTCTGCCGCGAGATACGAGATAGCTATCATGATAATTTTAGAAAACTATCGTGATAAAGCAAAGTTTCCTGGAAATATTATCTAGATGGTAAAAATTTTCACGATAAAAATATCGCGATAATTCTACCTTTTATCGTGATTTTTTTTGCTTTCGTGCCCATAACTGACATTCACGGTATCTATAATTAGATACGGTTTCGGAACATCTTCGTCTACAACCTTATGAATTCTCGTTTTCCCTGAATGGTTTTAAAGTGTTAGTAGGAGGCATTTCGAGTCGTCTTTGTGATTTTACAGACTTCTGTTCATTTCGAGTCTTGTCAAAATTTGCCAATTAAGCTACAATAATTAATTATTCGAACTTTTACTTACTACAATCTTGTGAAGTCAAAAACTACCGAGTTCATCCAAATAATAAATTTTCTATTTATAGATATCGAGAAACAGGTAGAACTATCACGATAATTTTATCTTGCATGTCAGCTTCGTGCACGATTGAGAAATTTTGCGTTAAAGTATTAAGTTTATCGTGATATTTTTTTCAGGAAACTTTTCACAATCTCGATAAAATTTCCAGGAAACTTTAATTTATGGCGATAGTTTTGTAAAATTATCATGATAGCTATCTCGTATCTCGTGGCAGAAATATGCCACCATACGATTGAGAAATTTTGCGTTAAAATATTAAGTTTATCGTGATATTTTTTTCAGGAAACTTTTCACTATCTTGATAAAATTTCCAGGAAACTTTAATTTATCGCGATAGTTTTGTAAAATTATCATGATAGCTATCTCGTATCTCGTGGCAGAAACATGCCATCATAAGAAATAGTAGAAAGTTTGAAAATGGTGCACGAGTTTAAATCATCTATAGAGCTAAATTATTTTTAAAGTTTTAAAGTTTCAACTGTTTTAATCAAAACCATTAGCAGGGAATTTTGAAAAATTCAATCAGCCAAAAACGTAAGATTGATCATTTTGTTAATGGATCCTTACATTGTCATCCCGGATCATATTCTTATACAACATTATTACAAGAGATTTTTCAGTTTTGTCGATAATGAACCATGCTCTTTAAGTGGAGGCTGCATGATTCTTCGATAGGCCTACCTATCGACCCTAGCAGTCTGAGCAGACAGACTTCCAGTTGCATAACACCCGAACTGTGCATACCGACAGCGTAAGCTTGCATTATATAATGTTCTTGAACGACCTTTTTTGAGGAATGACATGTGCAAAGCAGACACCAGTAGAACGAAGTAATAAGTGTACAGTTCAACTCATTGTACTGAAACTTATATAGCAACTGAGCTTGATCGGGACAACGTTAAGGTGCCATTTGAAATGATGAATCAAGGGCGTAGCGCCCTCTACGCACAATACGCACGTGCGTAGGAAAAAAATCCACGACCAAAGTTGTAAGTCTCAATATCACATACATGTACTGATTTTTCTCCAGATATGCATGCATTGTCAAACTAAAAAGATGCGCAAAAATGATGCAATAAAGGAATTCCTCTAGGCTTTTCAATAAATGGTGATGCTTCAGCTCCATCCCCATTGGCATTTTGTGCCTCATTGTGCGTATAAATATTTTAATCCTGGCTACGCCTATGTGAATCTTTTTTTGTGAAAAGGGTTAATGCATCTGCATGTAATGATTGTCCATGCCCTTGGGGTGTGTTTGGGCCAATAATTTCAATAAAAAATCAAGATAGAATTTCCATCGTAAATATGTAGAATACTTATGAAAGTAAAAAGTTTTCTCCAACATTAGCATGAGCAGACTGCTAGGACTGACACTTGTCACAGAATTAGGAAGCCCACCTTTAAAGAGCGTGGTTCATATCCAATCACTTTCTATCAAAAAGTTGAAGATTACGTATTGGGCTTTATAAAACACATCAAAGCGAATTACTGATGGTATTTCATTTCATGATGTTTTCACCTGAAAAATTTTGAAACAGAAAAAGGTGTACAGGAAACATGAATGAGCGGATTTGAATACGAGCACAAGTAGTGCTCCATTTTAATTTTCATTATTGCGGGTAGTGCTTTGTCTATTGTATACATGAAGGAAAATGTTAAGGGATGATCTGGCAAGTTGGACTGTCCGTTTCAATATCAAATCAACACTTTTCGGTGTCCGACTCAATATCAAATCAATGGGTAAAGTAAGTTGGAAAGTTTAGCGTTTTCACAATGAAAAACCTTTCTCAAATGCTACTAAATATCAAGTATACAGGAAATTCCCTTGTAATGATGTAATATGGGTGTTGTCTGGGATGATTATCAATGTAAATGTCCAAAAACAAAATTAACAGTCTTACTTTTTTGGCTCATTGAGGCTTACAAAATTGAACGAAAACGGTGTTTATAAAAACGGCTTCCACTAAGAGCGGAAATACATCACAAAATTACAAACGACTTCTTCGCAGAGAATGAATAAAGACCTGTATTACAGAGTTGCGTTTCTTATGTTTCGAGGCCTATACCAGGTGCGAATTTACGTTCAAAAATGCCCCAGTCTAGATCGTGTCCGACTCTCTATCACTTTACCCTGTAAGCAATTTACGGTGGAATATGTTATCTTCATTATATCAGATTTAAATTCATATCACTTAGATCTGAATGTATATGAAATTTCTAAACCCGGCGGCATCGATGACTGAGCACTATAGAGTTACTGAATGAGAGTCTACAACTAAAACCGATGTTACGAAAACATAAAGATCGATTATTTTCTGGGCGAAATACCGAAGATAGGCGGCTTTATTATCTTACATGATAAAAATCAAGGGGCAACAGACGTTTGATACATAAAATCTGTTTACCATTACGTTATTAAAGAAGCGTCTGATGAGTACGAGTAACTGGCAAAAAGAGAAAGAGAACAGGCCACGAACACCGTAACAACGATCTGCCTAGCAACTGCTATTCATGAAAGTGATCAGTCGCATTTACAAAAGCTCTATAATAGTTTTACTTTAATTGTATTTTAAACACATTTTCTTCACACAGAATAACTGAAAAAGGTGTGTAAATGTTTTTTCTCGGTAATAAGAAGTTCTTAATCGATATCTCCAAATACTGCAGTCATTTTTTGCTTTTTTGTTCTTAAGTTCTAAGAGCGTGTTTTATTTCAAATTTCGATTTAGGCATTGCTCATTTGCTGACAGATTTTTAGCCAAGACTAGGTAGATTTAGCTCGATCTATCATTGAGCGAATTAAGTTGGATGGATTTTCACAGATCCCACATGTTTGACACTTTACCAGTTAACCCGGAGGTTAGTTGAGGGAGTTCCAGCGTGGCGCAATGGTAAAGCGCGTGACTTGTAACTTTGAGGTCCCAGGTTCGAGCCTCGCTCAAAGCATTGGATGCTTCGTGGGAATGTCCTCAGACAAGACACTTTAGAGCCCAAGCCTAGTTCTGGCGAAACTCAGGATATACATCAGGGCTTTCCTTGGATTTTCTTGTTGGGGGTCATTGGACTCCCTTCAAGTGAATAAAAGAAGTCAAACATTTATTTATTTATTTGAGCCATGCTCTGTGAAAAGAGGCTTAATGCATCTGCAAAAAGATGCAGTCCGGGCAGGTTGACCTTTGAAGAAACTTTTTACTAGTCTATTGGTATGTAATTTCTGTATGTTAAAGGACCAGTCTACCTTATGATTCAATCAGTTGTTAGACAATGAATTTTATGGGTCCCTAATTATGCGATGTCTTGCTTGGTATGATGCATCACGGAGATGCATTAAGCCCCCTTTTCACAGAGCATGGCTCATTTATTTATTCATTTTTTGGAGGGGATCATTTAGACAACTGGGGTACCAAATTTAAAGAAACGGGGGTGTCAGGGAAAACCCGGTTACATGAACACGCAAGCTGTCGCTAAGATATGACTGAAATGATGTTGAAAGCGGTGTAAAACAGTATTCAGTGATTCATAACAACTGTAAGGAAAGTGGCTTTTGAAAACATTGTTGGGAAAGGAGAAAATGGTGATAAACAGCATTAAAATTTTCTTCTTTTCGAACAATGTTTTCCACCAACTGATCAATAAAAATCAGCTTTTGATCTACATGTACATGTATACATTTGATTTATCGTCTACAAATGCTTCTAATCTGTACAAGTGTGCTATTTTGACGTCTGGTAAAGGATTACATATAAGCTCTTCTGTCATTTAATGTAAACATAACTTCTGTCAAAAAGTGGTGCCTAGCATGCTCTAGTACAGACCAGGGATGCTGTGAACCGACAATCCGTCCCGTTTGTGCAAGACGATATGGTTATTTCGAAAATTTATGTTTCTTGTATTGTCCTAATGTAGACAGGTTTTCAAAGAAATGGAAGAGTGGAGAGAGAGAGAGAGAGAGAGAGAGAGAGAGAGATGTGAAAGCACTTTGGTTAATTGAAGAAAAAAGATGCTTGATCCAGAATTTTCTTCTTTTCCCAAAAATGTTATAGATTAGGATAATAAATTATCTAAACGATACTTTCTGATACGTATATTTCGGTCAGGGTAAATACACAGGCTATGTGAAGTTTCATTTCGTATATATTGTGGTATTGTGGAGCCCAAAAGCACTCTAAAGAGTTTAAAATTTGATGATCGATTTGAACTTTTACAAAGCGGGAATTTCCGAGGCTGCAGTTTTCATCTTGGTTTATCTTGCCAAGTTCTCAAATCGAAAAAAAAAAGCAACTTTGCAAAGTTTAAAGATAAATTTGTGTTCGGATTTACACTGTTGTTCTAAATGCAAGGGTACCGCATCGCTCCGTGGTAAAGTGTGGGACTCGTACGTTGGAGGCCTCGGGTTCGAGCTGCACTGGATTCACTGGGCCCTCCGCGGGAGTGTTCTCGGGCAAGACACTCCAGAGCCCCAGTCTAGCACTGGTGGAACCCGGGAAATACATTAATATGTGAGGTGCCGCCGTGATATGACTGAAATAATGTTGAAAGTGGCGTAAAACACCATTCAACTAATCAATCATGTTCTAAATGCGTCCGAATCAAAATTGAGATATAAGATCAAACTTGGTTTACGGAATTGAAGATATCGTAGTGCATTAAGCAGATAGAGAGAATTGAGTTTAAGATAATTAGATCTACTTTAAGCGATACGCTAGGCCTAAGATTCAGATTCTTGGAGAAAAAAATATTCGAATCAAATATTACATTTCGTTGACTTACAATTCGGCAGGGATCGTATATATCTATACGATCCCTGTGTATATATGATCCCTGAAGTCGGTAAGGATAGATAAACAAAATGTCATAGACTTATTCTACATGTAAGTCACATGAATGGGTCTGTTGGCGAATATCGAGAGATTTTCGGGCTCTCGAGCAAAAGTATATAATTTCAATTCAAAGCCATGTGCCTGGCTATTAGCTCTATGCAATTCTTTTGTCAACGCTTAAAGAAGAAGTGGGCAACAACAAGACATTTTAACAAGATATAATTACATTGTTCTTGTACCTTGTACCGTGTTGTTGAGGGATCTTCAATAAGACATAAGCCTCTCTGATCCATCTGTACATGTAAAAATTGTTTCCTCTTCCGGTGCAAAATACAACGGTGAAAATGTAAAAGGAATATTCTTTCAGTACTTATGTAAAAGTGCTTTAAAACTATTTACATTTCTGGCTTAGACAATTTCAACTGTCAAACTATTCCATGTGTCCACAACTCTGTGAGAGTGGTTTCAGTCTAATGTTAGTTCTACGTTGCTTTTTGAAAATTTTATACCAGGTAATTATGTCCTCTACCGGTAGTTTTATTTTCGTTCATGAAAAAAAGCCTTGGTCTGTCAACTTTGTCGTTTTTATGCATAATTATGAATGTTAGGCTATCATATCAGCCTTCTTTCTTCTATACTCCAATGTTGGTAATCCTACTTTCCGTAATTTTTCTGAATAGGTAAGGTCTTTAAGGTCAAAATTAAGACTACGAATAAGCAGATCTTCCTTTCATTTACTTACTTTAGGCAATTAAATGAAAGAGTGAGAAAGTGTGTATTGGAATATGAACACTTCATTGTTCCGTAGAGCACTGAAGTATCCTTAAATACGACAGGTCCACTTGTCTCCTCTCCTGGTCATCCCAATCCCATGGATAAGCTTGCATCAACAAATAAAATGAGACCCGTAGTCCCCAGACAAAAAAATCCAACCAGTACCTACAGTACCAGAGGCCATACCTTAAAGATTTTCGAAAAACACTGCAAAATCAACCAAAGAAAATATACCGTTAATCAAAGAATATTTAATAGAAAACTGGAATGGACTGCCTAAGGACGTCGTTATAGTAAAATCTGTAAATAGTTTGAAAAAAAAATATTTTAAATAGTACGTGGAGAATTTATTAAACTAGTTATTTCATATAGGTTTCATATATAGAGGCCAGATGTACATGTCCATGTACGTAAGCTTTAAGCTTCTAGTGGCCATTTTTAATCCTGATTTCGTCTGTTGTTATTGGGGATTTACCCTATTGAAACACTATTATTCACAATCACTATGATGAGGTAAATTGTCCCTCCACAATTTCATTCAGTATACACACTATCTTACATTTATTCATACAGTTAGGTTTGAAGCAGACTTTTATGGACAGGAAACAAACATCGACAAGGATCACAGAGGCAATAGTTTAACGATGATCTCGAGGTTAAGGTCACATGGTAACACTTAGATAACAAGACATGACTTCTGTATGTTCAATGAAAATATACCTTTGTACATTGTTTTAATCCAATGTCTAGCTCTCGATAAATGACATGCGCTAAGCGTTTTATTATTGTTTTCTTTTGTCGGCCAAGCCCATTCCAGTCGGTCACGAAAAGCGCTTTAGACCCTTTGGTCACTGGTTCTATTTACGGCTTCCATTCGTTCCAAGAATCGGGAAAGGATTTATTCCACCCTCACATCTGAAAATTGCTTCAACGATGGTTATGGGAAAAAAGAAGGTAGTGGCTTGGAAAAAAAAGCTGTGAAAAATATCGATGTAAGATATCCCAGGAAGCGCTGGTCGCCTAGATCTTGCACAAAAGATGTTGATAACGGCTCAAAACAAACTTACGAAATATTCTTTCTATAAAGCATCGTATGATGGAATCTTCAAGTCTAAAAAGAAAAGTTAATAGTCACATTCTTTAGATCTAAAAAAAAAAAAATTTAACCTGGCCCCATCGTTTTACTTCGATTTATTTGTATGTATTTTCATTTGACTTTTTATTTGAATATGTTGTGTGCTACTGTTTCAATCATATTATGTACATTCAGTGCTATGTCAAATTTAAAAAAAAATCCAGTCAACAACTAAACCCCATGTTACGAAAGCGTAAAGATCGTTTTTTTTTTTCTCTGGACGAAATACCTAAGATAGGCGGCTTTAATATTTAACATTATACAAATCAAGGTGTAACAGGCGTTCGTTACATGAAATTTATACACCGTTAAACTATTAATGAAGCGTCTGACGAAAATGACGAACTGACAAAAAAAAAACAGAGAACAGGCCGCGAACACCGTAACAACGATCTGCCTAGCAACCGCTTTTCATGAAATTTGTCAGTCGCAATTACGAAAGCTCTGCTATAATTTTATTTTAATTGCATTTCAAACGCATTTTCTTCATCCAGAATAAATAAACGAGGTTTGTGAATATTTTCTCTTGCTGTCGAGAAAGTTTCAAGCGATATCTCTAAATTTTATTGGCGCTTTTTGCTTATTTGATTTGAAGTTCAAAGGGCGGGTTTAGTTTCAAATTTTGAGTTTGAGAACTGGCTACCAACCTTTTGTTTAAAACTAGTTAGTTATCTTTAAAGGAATTAATTTGAAAGGATTTTATCGGAAACTAGATCTATATAGCTATTTGTAAGCTGTACTCTCCTGTTATACGTATATTCTTTAGGATTCCTTCCTGCATGCTGCACGGACTAGGGCCTTACTGCAGTACTGCCCTTGGCCTAAGGCATACTGTAGGCTTTATTCACCAACATTATATTCTTAGTGTCAAATTTTGTCCAAATGTCAAAGTAACTCAATTCCAGATTGGTTTAATTCTGATTCTGACTGCATAGCTTTCTGAATCTAGAATGAGACAAAGAATGCAATTTCTAAGAATGGTTTGGTGAATCTGGCCCCTGGAATAGTGTGCTGTGAACCATAAATACAGTAGAGTTGTTATCAATTTGTTAGCTGATGTAGTCATTACAAAAATATAATCACTGTTGTTCTAATGTGGACAGGTTGCCAATGAAATTGAGGATGGACAAATGATGCAAAAAATTATGGGAAAAAAAAAAATTAAAGCATGATATAAAACTATTGGAGGTGTCATTTTTTAATGGTCATGAAGAAAGTGCTTATAATTTGTAAACCTTTATTTCAACATTGTCACAAGTATTTTTTTGTTATTTTGAATACATTAAATTGATGATGTTTAACCTTTGTTTTGTAAGAAAATGATCAAATTAATCAAACACTTGTATCTACACTGATGATGACATTACAGGAATGACTTCGGATAAAGTTTTGGTCTGCTGCATATCTCGAGGGGGTAACCATATAGCAAGAGGAGTTTTGACCAAAGTTTTTTTTATGATTTTGTGTCTTTGAGCAATATTTTTGAGTAAAAAAACTAATTATATTCCATAACCCTGTCATTTTTGACAAAGAAAATGTAAAAGGGAAAAGTCATCAGACTGGAACCCAGGCTAATATCACTGTTTTGTATTAACTTTTTACCAAACAATCCCAAGTTTCAACAATCCATAAAAATGAATCCAACTGAAAAAATTTGAGGCAAAGGAGTAAATGCTGGTAACCAGCACTTTCTCCTTTTCCCAAAAAGATTTTTACCCTTGAAATACATATCCCATAATTTAAGCCTCATTTAATTTATGGTATACGTAAATGCTTACAGTATGGACAAATCAAAAACTTTGTCATTTGGTAAAGGCTTAAAGGCCATGTTTTCTGACAACTAGGCATGATCAGAATAAAAGTAAACCACACAGTATGTTATTTTACTAGTTACACCTTATGATTTTATTTCAACCTCCCTTATCATTTCAGAATTATGTCTTCTACAGCAGAAGTGAAAGATGCCATAAGGATGGCCCAACAATACAACATCCATATCTACAAATGTCTAATCAATGGACTTGTGGACAGCTCCCTTAAAGCTTCTAAGTTTAGGGCTGAGCTTGAGGTGAGCTGCACTGTTCACATTTTATTTGAACAACTGGGATTAATACCAAATATTCCACATCTCTATTATGTACTGTTACAGTGATATTTACCAGTTAGATAAATTTTGTCAATGTGTCAGTGAATAATTTCACTGGTGTAAAGATAAAAACTTTATAGAAAATCTGAAATTACTGACTGGTATTTTTTAAAGTTTTTTATCCCCAGCAGGATACCCTTTTGCTAGTTATACATTATTACTTTTTTTTACTCACCTCTATTACCAATTACTGTAACTTTACACCTATGTTAAAGTTTACGAAATATATGTAAACTTTATGCCTATATATTCAAATTTATGTAATACATGTAAACTGTATGCCTGTATTCAAGTTTTACAAAATACATGTAAACTTACTGCCTACATTTAGATTTAGAAAAAATTTGACTTAACTTTCGTATCTGTGAATTTGCGTAAATGAATGTAAGGAGAGAAGAAATGCCCCATAAACCTGAAGAAATATGGGATATTCTCAAAAGAAGTGAGACAAGTGCAATCAAGATTAATTCTCAATAAATCTTAACCCTTTACCACACAAGAAAATATTAGGCTCGTCCAAATTCAAAGCAATTGAAGATGACAAATTACCTATAGCTCAAAAGGTGATTGCTGTCTTTGAACTGAGGGGAAACATTCTGGAAAAGAGGAGAAAATGCTAGTTACCAGCATTTTCTCCTTTTTCCATAAAGTTTTTCACAGCCTTCTCCTTCAGGGTCTTTGAAACTCGGGATTGTATGGTAAAGGGTTAAAAGGAGGAAAAATTTCTACCCACAAGTGCTATGATGGGGCATTATACTTATTTAATGGGACAATGTCCCAGTATCCCTGACTGGCTATAACACTGTTTCAATATTTCAATTTTGTTTCAAAGTTACCTGTCCTTTAGTTTTTTGGATGCACAACAAATGAAATTGCCGAGCTGAAGTTAAAAAACAAAACCCAAGCATTGTATTATAATGATTTTCTTGATCATAGTATTTCTAAAACTGTTGGACAATGGAGACAAGTATTCTGTGCAATCTGATTTTGGTTTCTATTGCCAGTAAAAGCCCCTAATGATGCACATAAGATCCAAATAGTTCAATTGGTTTGTTATCATCTTTCAGGAATACACAAGATCCACCATGAAATTTTTTGACTGCCTCTACCAGATAAGGGACTCGAAGATCCCATTTGTCAGAGTTAGAGAGGAACAAATAAATGCCTTCAAAGATCATTTGAAGAAGAATGACTATCTCCGACAAGAGGTGCACAAAGTTCAGAGAAATCTTTGGAACCTGAGAGAGATGGGACAAAGGGTTCCAAAAGCTAACAAACACATGGTAAGGACATTTTTTAACTTTTATCATGCAGAAATTATACCGTTCACAGTCAGAAATTTACTAATGGATTGTGTTAAGTTCATCAGTACTTAATGGGAAGTAAATATGACTTTGACCATTGAGAGAGAAAACCATTATTAATCATTCCACACCTATGTATGTGCAGGCTGATCTACATTCTTGCAAAATACATCCTTAACTCTTTACCAGATGACAAAATTTAAGACCTGTTCAAATTGAAAGTCTTTGCAGACGACAGATTGAATGTGACTGAAATTATGAAACTCATGTGTGAAAGGATACAAAGCATTGTGGAAAAGGCAAAAATGCTGGTTACCAGCATTTTCTCATTTTCCCACCATGTTTTCAGGCTGTCTAATTTAGGGTCATTAAACTAGGGATTGTTTAATAAAAGGTAAAAGACTATTCTGCAAAGGTAGGGATTATCGTAAAAAAAGTCCCATTATAATTTATATACTGTACTTGTTGGTGGGACTTCATCTCTTTCAAATGGATTTGAAAATTAGTCTTAAGTCCATTGCTTGTTTTGTATATAAATTTCTGATTGTTTCTTGCTAAATTGTCGAAATACCAGATTCCTTTGCATTTTGATTTTGGGATGTGTTGCCCTGCATTTCTTAACTTATTTCTGTTTTCTGGAGATTGTGAAAAACCATACTGTAGTTAACTAAATATACAATCAGCTATCATTGGAACCTCATTCTTCATTGTTCTCTGTCTTCTGTAATTGTCAACTTTGTTGTCTAGCTCATGTAACATTTTTTGTCTGGTATTGGTGTCTCCAAACTCCCCTAGTACTTCTTACCTATTTCTCACTGTCTCTTTTGTTCTGTCTGTGTCTGTTCTGTATAGATCATTCATGGGTTTCCAGAACTATGTGTTTCTGCAAGACCTGACAATGTACCCCTCACTGTACTCTGTGATCAGATCATTCACAAGTACAACTTACGTAATGGTGAGTCTTGTTTAACCCAAAACATATGGTCAACATATTATGAACATTTTGGTTTTGTCCAGTATATAGTATAAAACTATCACAATGTTCATTTGAACAAACACCTTAGACCCAACTCAGGCTGATCGAAATATTGATATGTATGTGGGATGGTAAATTCCCTTTTGTTTTCACTAAAACCATCCATTTTCTTTGTAAAATGAAGTGTCCGTGATTTTCAGTCAACTATTGTCAGATGGAATTTATAGGAGTGCAGCCCACACAAACTTTTATTAGTATTCATATAACAAAATTTTGCCTTGCTTTGTTTGAGTGCATGATTCTTCTTGTATGTCAACAGCTTATTTCTCCTGCCATATCATTCTTTGTAAGCACTGCATCTATTGGGATAACCTTCAGTAAGCCATAGTTATAGATAAAACCATCTGGCATCAAAGCCATTAGGATCGAAGGCTGACAATACTAATGGTCATTATCCTGACCTTGTTGCTATGATTTTGTTCTGTACACCATGTGAGTTATTGTTAAATCTTTTTAATAAGTCCTAAATGCAGCTTACTTTCAGTCTCTATAATTCTTTACCAATGGACAAAATTTTAGACCAGTCCAAATTGAAAGAATTTGCAGAAAACAAATAAACTGTCACCAGAAATTATGATAAATGACTGCTAGGGTAGAAAATTGAGAAAGTGCTGGTCATCAGCATTTTCTCCTTTTCTCAGAATGCTTTCCAAAGCCTTCCCTGTTGGGGTCATTAAAGCTTGGTCTTTTTCACTGATTAGCCCTTTGTTTTAAAGGGGTATTCAGTGAAGAAGACCAGATATTGCAATTCATGGTTGTTAACAATTGTAAAAATGCAAATAATACGTACAGTGTGGTAGAATATGATATTTGGGGGGGGGGGGGGGGGGGGGGAATGCAGAAACCAAGAATACAAGAATAGGGTATTCTTATTCAATGCTGTATGTTCTAATCAGGAATGTCTCTTTCAGGTTATGAATAATAAGGAAATAATACCTGTTAACTCAGAACCAATATCTCTTCATATACTTTAACACTTTGTCTATTTTTTTTTTTACCAGAGAGACCCATTATGGACATGCTGAGATGGGCAAATGAGCAAGCACTTGCTAGAAGAACATCAAATCCAGATCCCATCAGCACAGCAGTCCCAACATCTAGAGTTAAAAGGAACCATCCATCAGCAGTGAGGACTGAAGAGCATGATACAACACCTGTGATATCTCATGAAGATGTTGGTGAAATAAACAAGGTCCAGCCGCCTGCAGTACAGGCTGAAGTACATGATGTCACACCTGTCATGTCATGGGAGGATGTGGATGCAACAGACAGTGATCAACCTCCCACAGAAGAAGCTGATGCACAAGATCCTTTTAAGTCCTGGGTGTTTGTCAGCCTCAATTCTGTACCGTCTACCTGTATGTTGCTTGCTGAGATAGATGGAAATACTACCAAAGCTGCTACAAATATCTGTCAACCAACAACTGATGATAATGTTACTTCTCAATCAGCAAACTGCACAAATGAGATTGTTGATAGACCACAGCAGGCAGGCATGCAAGGAGAAGAAAAGATGGAAAATGCAGAAAGTAATGTGGAAGTTGTTGTCCTAAACAACATTGATTCAACAAAAATGGTAAATGAGAATGTTGAAGATACACAGCCTGCCATATTGTCATTTGAAGATATTATGGGTGATTTCTCTCTACAAGAAACAAGTTACAATCTCAGGCCAGAATATTCTAACCACCAGAAAAAATTGGAAGAAATAACAGTAAACAAGTCGGCTGTTATCAATGAGAATATTGGTACGCAAGAGACACTAAATTCAACATTTGTGAAGGAATCAAAGTCAGAAGACTCATTAAATGATGTTATGTCAGTACTTGAGGACATCCCAGAACTTGATTCTGAATATATTCAGCCTGAAGCAGCAAACTTCAAGTATGCCCATGCTGAAAATATGTTTGCACCAAATACTATGACAAGACTGAAAGCTGAAATACCGGATATGCCAAAAGCACTACAACAAAAGGAGGATGTTGGCAAGAATAGAGATGAGCAGTATCAGAATAGATATAATCCAAGATCGAGAAATGTTCTGTCATGGGAAGAGCTAATGAGAAGGTTCACCAAGTCATCAGAACCAGCAACCACCAGAGCTGACACACATGTGAATACAGTTCATAATGCTGTCAAACCCTCACTACCAGATAACCCATCATTACAGACGGATACAAGTGGAGACCAAACACATGTACCATCTCTATGTCTCAGTGATGTTGCCACACTGTCTGACTTGCACCCTGCTGGAACAACAAACCCAGCTTTCAGCACAGAAGGGGATCTTAGTCACAAAGTTGATAACAGTATTGGAGGAGATTTAGGTGGAACATCCCCTGCTCCTATCACTGGTATGTTTGTTAACTATAACTCTTCATGTTTACAGTAGACAATAATTTCTATACCACAAAATCCCCAGTTTTATGACCTGGAGGGGATGGGTTTTGTTGGAAAAGAAGAAATGCTTGTAACCAGCATTCTTTGGTTAAAGATAAAAAAGAACTCTGAATACAAGAACAAGTTGGTGATAATTTCAGATGCCATATAAAATTTTCCGTAATTTTGTTGCATTTGTAAAGGTGTCTTAATTTCAAATCCTGTAGTCAATTTTTTGGGGAGATATGGAGAATAGTTGCTTGGAAAACAAGTCAGTGACAAAATGCATACTGGTACATCACAGAACACTATCAGACTTTTTTTTGCATTTGTAAAGATATCTTAATTTCAAATCATGTGGTCTATGTTTCAGAAAGAGATAGAGAATAATTGCTTAAAAAACTTGCATTGCAATGTTGGTTTTATGGTTTTGCTGACTTAACTTTAGGGGTGGGTATCGCCTCTGGAAACTGTATCGTGATATATCGCGATACATGGGTTTGTATCGGGATATGCATCACGATATATCGCGAAACATTTTTACAGAGTTTTATGTATGACAGTACACTTCACTGACTTCACTATGCCATTGTACTGATACTATTGACATGTAAATAAGTGACAAAAAGTCAGTAAAAAATACAAAAAGGACAAATTCTCACATGATTTTGGTGTTGATTGACTGCTGACAGAACTGGATTTTAGTGATGCCTTGAGCATGTTTGGAGCTGGCTGACTGACGATCTTACTTGGGTGGTGACGACGAAGGTGTGTGACTAAGTTCGTCGTTCCACCCCCGATGTTTTTGGCTGCATTTTGCAAATTAAGCAAACCACTACGGTACACCGTCCACGATGGTGGAGTCCGATTTCCTTTTCTTTAATCCGAAATGCTTCCATACATCGGCCCTAGCCTTTGTGTTTTTGACGATGTCGAAGTTGTCTTCCATTTTGTTTGATTACAGTACAGGCATCTTCACAAGCCAAGGGTGACGATCCACTATGCTACTCTAAACACTCTAAGATCCACGTAGTGATCGTAACCTTGGCTCGCGAAGATGAGTACAGGTGAAGGTCGGAAATCACCTCGTGTGCTTAAATTAACTGGCCAATGGATAGCGGAATATCCACAGGAAGTGCGTCATAAAAATAAACTTATTCTTTTCTACAATTTTATTCTTTCTAATAATTTTAATAATCAAGCGAGATTAAATGAAAATTGATATGCAAATAAAATACAGCTGGAAACGAAAGCAGCTGAAAAATCTCGGAAGAAAGTTTCGGAAATTGCCGGACATGCCCGAGTGTACCGGTACAGTCAAAAGCATATCGCAATACGTATCGCTGGACTCCTAAATCGCGGTTTACCGGTATACTGGTAATATCGCGCACCCCTACTTAACTTCATCACTGGATCAAAATTGGCATTCAAATGATTAGCTGAAAAGATAGTAGTCTAATTTGAGTATCTGTCCTCGCCTGGGACTGTATTCAAAGACCATTTTAACCCTTAAGCATACATTGCCAGATTGAAATGACCCTGAAGGAGACAGATATAGAAAACACTATGGAAAAAGGAGAAAATGCTGGTAGCCAGTCTATTCTCCATTTTGCACAAAGTTTTCTGCCATTTTAATTACAAATTCTTTTACATGTGTCGCATTTATTTTGTCGATAAATACTTAAGGTTTTGGTAAGTCAAATATTTGTTGTTTTGTAAATAGCTAAAGTGCCTTTCACAACTTTAGTTGCCTTTGCGGGCAGTGTAAACCAAGATCAGATGTAAATGAACATACAAATCTTTGATCTACACTGTCTGCTTTGCTGAGATAACCTTAACAATAAATAATATTCACATGCTTCCAATTTAGACAAGGCTAAAGAGTTGCAATCTGTAATTTGTAATTTAATAATATTTCAGAAGTACATAGACCACTGACAAAGATAAAGGAAATTCAGCAACTTGTTGGTTGTGATCGTCCCCATGTCTATGAAAATAGAATTAAGAGAAGGCAGCACACACCTAAAAACAACACAGAAACCATGACAGCAGCAGAGGTATTGGACTACCAAAAGAGGAGAGAGGAACAACTTCAGGAACTGGAACTGAAAAAGCTGAGAACAAAGAGCATTCTTAACCAACAGGTAAATATTTTAACTCTTTACCACACAACAAAATTTTAGACTTGCTGGATTGGAATCATTTGCAGACAATAAATTTGATATATGATTCTGTTAATGAGACCTGTCTTGAAAATGGTAGAAAATGTTGTGGGAAATGGAGGAAGTGCTGGTTGCATGATGTTATCTGATTCACAGAGAGTCTCCAGGAATATTCTTTACATTCAGTTGTCGCACATGATTGGTTGTGGGTTCATGAAGTATGCAGTTTAAGCGGTTGGTGAACGTTCAATATTTGTTACGGTCGTTACTCAAATGGCAGGATTTGGCAGAGGTTTCAGAACAAAATTAACCATAATTCAGAGAAATGAGGTTGACTATTCATTCTTTTCTCTACAAGATCCTTATCTTTTCGGTACATTTTCGATGCAAACTAGAGTTTAACGAATAAAAATGCTACAAATACTGAAAATTGCTTTCTGAATTTTCGGTATTATTTCGCTGCGAATTTCACTTAGGTGAGCCAGGGCGGTAAGTACAGATGCTTTGAAATACGACATTTGTAAGATTTATTGTTGACTGCTTGAGAATTAAATGAATTGAAACAATTTCTATCTTTCTATTGCCTACTTCATTTAACCTGACCCTCTTCAACATCATTTACATGAATCAAAATTCTATATTTTTACCCTCAGCATCGCACGGGGTAGCCTTCGGCATATGTTCCGAATGGTCAAGGAAATAGTTTGTACGGTATGCAAGAATTAACCTGCTTACCTGTACATTCCTGTGTAAATATAACATCCTGAATAATAGTCTGAGTTCTATCTATATGCCTACTCTATATTCAGGATGAAGGTCAGGATCAGGTTAAAGGAAGTAAGCAATATCACAGATAAAGGATTCCAAATATCTTAAAGTTTAAGGTTGTTGTTAGCAAGAATATCCCTCAAAATTGATGGCAAGGGGGTGTGTAAATCAAAGATCAGACAGTGTTGATAAGGATTCGACTGTATGCTCTGTACACCCTGCTAAGTCTCATTTTGTGGCATAACATTTTCATGTATTAAACCTTCATTGACATACAGTACATGTATATCTAGCATTGAATTAACTCTTAACCACACAATCCTGAGTTTACAAACCTTGTGCAAAAAGAAGAAAATGGTGGTAATTAAGCATTTTGTTCTTTTTTCACAATGTTTTCTTCCCTGTTAAAAACAAATTATATCATTTGAGTTACATTTAATTTGTTGTTAGCAAGAGTTTTCAATTTGGACTAGTCTAGAATTTTGTCCTGTGGTACAGAGTTAATGATACATACATGTACATGTATATACCTTTTCAGTTAGAAAAAACAGCTGATAGTGTGCTAGTTTTAGGTGTTCTGACCAGAATATGTACATGTAAGAAAGTACCAGATAGTCACATTGTAGATCTAGATCATACTGCACATTCAGTACTAGCTTGCTGGTTTGAGTTGTTCTTATCCCATGTAATAAATGGCTCTGGGGAAGAAGGCTTCTAAATATATTGTGGGAAAAGGAGAAAATGCTTGTTAGAGTTGAAAGTCTTAAATTGTGGGAGAAGTAGAAAATGCTAGTTAGAGTTGAAAGTCTTAAATTTTGTCATTTAATCTAGATTAAGGTCATGTTTGTCACATGTACATGCATATGCATATATTTCTTTAGAATACTTTTCCATCAATTATTCAATATTTAGCCTCACTCTGTGAAAGAGGTTTTTATGCACCTGTAAAAGTATTGACCCATAACAGCCTGCTCACTTTGTGCAGACAGACCTTGGTCAAAATTTTTGCTATGGTTAAAATTTTTGCATGTCCAAGGACCAATCTACCTCCAGATTTAGTTAGTTGTTGGACAAAATGAATTTTTAAGATGCATAATATTATAACATGCTCGGTATAATGCATCACAGAGATGCATTAAACCCCCTTTTGCCAGAGTACAGTTCATTTACATATCTTATTTTTATCATTGCAGTTTGTAAAAAACAACAACTGCATGACTGCAGTGCACTATTACAAGGTGCAAAATAAGCCAAAAGTTGCCCAGGCTTGCAAGACTACTCCAGCTGCAGTTCCCTCTCAATACAGACCACCTTTATCAAAGCCTCCTTCAAACACTGTACCTCGTTTGAACAACCAGACCTCAAGAAAGAGACCAGCAATCTCATCTGGGGTGTCATCACTACCAGCTCCTAAGAGACCAAGAAAACCTCGCATCATTCTCAGAATTTTTAAGGAGGAATCAGACTGGAATGTAGAACAAGGTATGCTTCAGTAAATGAATATGTTGATAAAGAGGAGGTAGTCTTTATTTTCCAGTTTTAAACATATAAGCAGCACTCTTCGGAAAGGGGTAAAGCATTTACCACACAATACTGAGTTTTAACAACCCTGGAGAATTAAACCTTTGAAAATATTGTAGAAAAAGTAGAAAAATTCTGGTAACCAGCTCTTTCTCCTTTTTCCACAATGTTTCCTTCTCTTTCAGACACAAATTCCACCATTTGAGCCACATTTAATCTGTCATTTGTAAATGCTTTTAAATTTTGTATAGAGTTAAATTAATGCATCCCTGTAATGCATTTTATCAAGCAAGTCATTGCATGATGTGAATCTATTTTGTCATAGTGTCGGTTTTCACCAACTATCCTTAAGAACTTTTCTCAGTCTAATTCCCCAGAATTTTCTGAATTTAAAGGTTGACACAACTTTGATTGGCTAAACCATATGGTTTAGCCAATCAGAAGTTTTGTTACATTCAAATTTAGAAAATCTTGATGAATAAGACTGAGAATGTTCTTATGTATAGTTGGTGAGTATAGACCCAGGCTATATCATAGGGTACAATGGTACTTCAACTAGCAGAAAATTTACCAATGGCAAAAAGCTTTCACCAAGCTCAGCCAGCATCGACTGTGTAGGCTGACATCGATTGATACTTTTTCCTGATGCATTAAACCACCTTTTCACAGAGTATGAGTCAATTTTTATTTATAGTAATGTTTACAACATGGTGATATTGTAAAAAATAAAAATCTAACTACATATACTTGCATGTTAAAAGGATTGGAATGAAAACCGTCAGCTTACAAAGTTCTTTCTCCTGTTTCAAAAGCTTTCTTTCTCAGGCCTGTTGCACGGGATTGTGTATTAAAGGGTTATTTCTGTTTAATCATAGCATATACAAGATTTTCAACATCGTTGCTACATGAGTTGTACCAATATATCAGCATTACTGATTTGAATTGGTGTTAGTGTCTATCACTGTTTTCAAAGTATTTGAATTATATTTCAGCAATAGTATACTTATCAATGTTTTTACAGTCATTGACATGTATGTCAGCACTAAAAGTGGCACAAAGTACCTTGCCCTAGGACTCTTTCATTAGCTGCAGATTCTAGTATTTGAAAAATATTCCTTAGAGTTCAAAATATAAGAAGCAACATTTTCCGTCAGGAAAATGATCCAACTATTGCAATCAGCCATAAGTATGATGAAGTAAATTCAAGTCAGGCTTAACCTTTTGTGAGGTCTGATCCTGACCTATGCTGTCCTAAAAAACAACTACTGATGAGATAGGCACTATAAGCGTAAAGGGTTTACCAAATGACAAAATTTAAGATTTGTCCGAAATGAAGGCATTTTCAGGTGGCAATGTAAAGAGGCACCTTGATTGATAGGACTTGTCTGTGAAAGAGTTAAGGTGTGGAAGAGGTTGTAGGAAAAAAAGAAATGGCTGATTACAAACATTTTCTTCTTTTCCCACATTGTTTTCATCAGCCTCCTACCTGAGGTCACTAAAACATTGGAATGATTGATAACGAATGAAAACATTTGGTCACAGACATTTCTTGATCAGACCATGACATAAATGTTTCAAGACTAAAGAGTATACTCTTTAATGCTTGGTTGGTTGTATTGGGGTTTAACGCCACTTTAACAGCTAAGGTCATATCATGGCGGTCGGTGACGCACATGTGTTTCCTGGCTTTCTCACACCAATACTAACACAACTTTCTTTCCAAAGCCACCGACTACTTTTCTCATATGCTTCAGCAGAGGTGAGAGGCGAAAATACGCCGGAAAGAAAGTTTGCCTCAACCGGGTATCGAACTCACAACCACCAGGTCATGAGTGCGACACGCTCACCACTGAGCCACCCGGGCGGGGCACTCTTTAATGCTACGTGGGTGGATTGACATTGTATTTATTGTTCTTGTTTTAATTTTTCATTTCAGTGATTGACAGAGATTAAAGACAATGCCACAGTTATATAAACAGCGAATACTCTTACCTCTTTTTTTTAATCTTTAAAAACATTTCTCAGATTTATATATTGATTAACTGCCAAAAAAATCCACTGAAAACTAATGATAGTTATATGATGAAATGTATTAAATTGTTATGTTTACAAAAAAGAAATCTTATACTCTCTTTTGTTTCTGAAGTAATAGATTTGGAATAATTTTGGTTTCCTTTAAGTTTTTCCATGCAATAGTGGATACTACTACAATCTTATTTCCAAACAGATGAAACTTTCCTGATGATTCAAATTCATTTTCATAAAATTACATTTTTACATATGCTTAAAAATGTTTTGACTTTGAGACGTATGTTACTGTCAACATCGATTCTCTATTTTCTTTTGCAAAGGTTATTGATACTCTGTCTGATTTCTATGTTCTGAGTTCCACACTTTCCCGATATTGACATCTTTTTTCACGGTATTGACATTTTCTTAATTCCAAACTTGACACATTTTTACCAAATTTTGACAATTTTTAGCCTGATTTTGGCAAACACTTTTTAGTATATATTTCCAGTATTGACATGCTCGTATATCTGGATTTTTGTCCGGTGCTCAATCTTGCCTGTGATATTGAGAGGCTCAGTCTTTTCATCTTTAGTATAATATCAGTATTAAATCATTGTGCTACATATTTTTGTTTTACTGAATAAATTTTATGGTTGATAGTATTTGAGAGTTGTCCTTTTTTCCCCCCCCCTCTAATCTGCTTTCAAATTTACTTCTCTTGTGTGTGTGGTTCCGAGTTACATAATTATCTCGGCATCCAGTGCACCTATCTATGCCTTCTACGTGTTCCCTTTAATGTAAACCAGTACTATAGCACAGCACTTGTATTCCACTGCCGCTTTCCAGTACGAAGTCGAAACGACCATAAGCGGTGATAGAAGGATGAGTCCTGTGTCTATGATTCATCAATCCCTGCAAAAGTTTGATCAAGCTGGTTTTCAAACTCGCAACTTCCGGTCCTCCTAACAATACTAAGGACCTCGAGAAAGAAGTCTTTTGAAAGCATGGTTGGAAAAGGAAAAAAGTGCTGGTAACCAAGATTTTCTCCTTTCCTCACTATGTTTTCTATCCCTAAATAGCTAAATCCTAGGTATCATTAGAATTGTATGTAAGTTGTCGTCTGTAAAATGCTTTCAACCTGGACAAGTCTAAAATTTTATCGGTTGGTAAAGTTAACCAGTACTATAGCACAACATTCCTAAGCCACTGGCTGCTGCCCGGCTGAAAAAAAGTCAAAGCGGTGTGGCAGAGCCTGACGAGAATGAGTCCTGTGCGGACTACGACTACGATCATCAATCCATGCAGAATTTTGGTATAGCTGGGTTTCAAACTCGCAACTTATGGACTTCTGGCCCTACTAACGACCCTGACAAAGACGGCTTTTGAAACATTGTGGAAAAAGGAGAAAATGCTGGTGACTCACCATGTTTTCTATCAAAAAAAAAAAAAAAAAATCTATCATTAAAATCGTATGTAATTGGTCGTCTGTAAAATGCTTTCAACTTGGACAAGTCTAAAATTTTATTGCCTGGTTCACCAGTACTACCCCCATTCCACTGAGCGGCGATTCCACAGCGTTCATGGCGATCATGGCGCTTCTCCAAAATCTTCCGAATCGAAGCAGAAGTGCCGACATGTGCAACATTTTGTGACTTTAGCGTTTCCAGTACGCTTCAATCACGCTGCGCTGGTCACGATCCTGTCACGCTGTTGTTGCGCTTCTACGACGCTTGAGGTGTCTCCAAGACATGACGCATCTGCTGTGCTACCACTACGGCACGGGATTTCAGGCTTACTGATGTACGTTGCTCCTGCGACCTTGGTACGACCTATGCGCAGGAGAAGCGGCGATTTAACTGGTTTGGCAGTAGACCATCGGCCTTCGAAGAAAATGGATCGAATTGCTGCAGAAGCTGTACTCCAGCCTTACGATTATTACATAGGGTGTTCGTTTTTTTTACGAAGCGCTGCACTAAGTCTTGCGCCAGCTGTTCAAGCTGGATCTCAAACTTGCAACTAATGGACTTCATGCCAAATGTTTTTCTTAGTATGACCTTTGTATGTTTGTGACTCCCCGGTCCCTATCAGCAACCAGTCTTATTCTCAGGAATTTTCTCTAATTTTGAAAGTACATGTAACACAACTTTTACAATTTTTTAACCACGAAACATAATTTTAACTTAATTGCTATTATTTGCAGACGACAAACACTTCTTGTAGCCGAGATTGAATATATTAAATAGAGAATCTTACATGAGTGTTTATGTATTATCATCTTTATCAAACGAGTTGACTAAAATTGTATCACGAGAGCCTTGGCGAGCGTCAAATACATTTTAGTCAACGAGTTGGATAAAAATGATCATACATAAACACGAATGTGAGATTCTATTTATCACATAAGATGAATGACAGACAGAAAAATATCCTGCATCATCACCATTAGCCTCTATACCACTCACGGGTCCATGTTTACAGTTGTAGTTTGGTTTCAATTGTGTATATACATGTACATAAGTTAATAGTTCTATGACATTTACACCGAAAGAAGAATGAAACAGGTTATAGAGGGGTTACGTCCACCTATTTCCGTAATAATACTGATTTTAAGAGAGTTTCGCTGCATTTCTTGGTTTTTATCAAACATGAAATTCAAAAACTTTACACGCGGATACGTCTTGGCAACAATGACGTCATTTTTCCATGAAACGGCGTAGCAGTACAAATTCTTGCGCATGCTGTGGTTGGTTTCTCGGGCTTCACGCGCTCATGACTGAAAATTCATCAGAATCTGGACCCAAAAAACGATAATACACTAGTGTATCATCAAAAATAAGTCATGGGTTTAATACAGTGCCGAAAGAGGTTTTATGTGATAAACAGTCTTTTGCACTATTCTCCAGAGATGTACATCTATTCCTAAGCACGTCTTACTGCCTCCAGAAGTTGATTCAATACAGAGTTCAAAAGCTGACAGCATAGATTAAGATCAGATTCATGTACAGTCTGAGCTTACATCCAGGCAGTCCGGTATGCTAAGGCTTTTCTTTTTCTTTCTAAAGAGGAACTTTGAAATCGCAATGCATGTATTTGGGTTTGCCATGATTAGCTGGACATTTGTTCAATAGCCGTAGCAATTATGTTCATTATAAAAAAGGATGCCAATAGACCTTCTTTCAAATTCAAGTTTCAAGTTTATTCCACAATGTGCGTAGATGCCAACGGTCCAACACACAAAAGACATGATAATATATCAAATTGTTAATTCTATCACAGGCCCTTATCGTTGTAATAATCGGTTTTGTACTGTCCAAAATAAAATTGTTACACGTGATCGAGATTCATTTACGCCACAGATTTTTTAGCCCCGCCCTTTTATGAATATTCAGTTTACGCTCAGCGGTTGTGTGCGCTCGACTACTGTAATCAAGTGTAGACCTTTTGGGTTTCAACTGAACCTATTTTGAACGTATCTGAAATTAGAATATTCGATTACTTCAACAAATAAGGTTAGTATTATACGTATATGGCACACCCTTTTAAGCCTTTACATACACGGGTATTTTTCGTGAAAAGAAATACATTAGTAGAAGAACAAAAGTATCCGAAACGTTTAATGTATTGATAGCGGTAGCCGGACGGAGCGTTTTTCGGATGCTATAAATAAGTTTTATTTTTCTGCTCTCTTACGAGTTTGTACTTGTCTATACATTTTGTTTGTTTGTTTTCATTTAAATGAGTTACCTGTTTCTCTACTTATGAATTTTTACATTTTCTTTCATAATTTCTGTTGCACGATTTATTCACATCTTGTCTCTAGTCCAAATATTTAGACGTACACATGCTTGTTTGCCGTTCAACATTTATCTATAGGACATTTCACATTTTACTTTTCTTTTGCATGTTACGTCTAAACGGGCCCCACTTAGTTCTATGTAGCAAATTCGATTTCCAAAAATCCGAGATAATGTTGAAAAAGCACTGAACTTAACATGAAAGATGACTCAACTGGATACAAATTTACTTTTTTCTCTCTGAAAAAGGGCCACATTCATGATATATTCATCTAGAATTCAATCGTGTAACTGTTTCAACACAAATGGAAAAAGGGTCACATTCATGATATATTCATCTAGAATTCAATCGTGTAACTGTTTCAACACAAATGCCGCCATATTTACAAGCATATTTCGGATTAAATAAAGAACCAACATTCTGAACGGTTTTTGAACGAAATCGGGTTACACCCCCCCCCCCCGACCGGATTGTAACAATGGTTTTGGCAACCAATTTTTTTTAACCTTTTAGATATTTTGCACTGCATTCAGTAACGATTATGAATTCGCTGGCTCTGTCAATTTCATAAAGATCGGTGTTTTTGCACAATTTCCTGTGGCCAACATGCATTTCAGAATACGAATAAGTGAAAGGGTGGACCAACGATTCGAAGGGCTTAATTGATGGTTTTATTTCACGAATATTTAAATGAAGTTCTGTTTACCAAAATTATTTTCATAACTCCCACATAAATTAATGTGAAATGCCTGTATAACCATAGTCCCTACTTGAATCATGTATATTCAACGATAACAACATATTCAGCCTTCAGTCTTGTGCCAGAAGCTGAATTTAGACATGGGAAACCCCGAGCTCATTGCGTGGCTTTACATATCCATTGAACAGTTCATGAAAAAACATAATGTATACCAAAACTCAACTAAAATGCTTCCTATCACTAGAAGTAACTGTTTTGGTTAATATAAATGAACAGTTCTAAGTTAATTAGTTTCAGTTTTTGCAGCGCGATGAACGGGACGGACGAGTGTAAAATTTAGCGTCCCTTGGCCTCTTGACAGCAGCACTAGAATTCCAGAAAATAAAAAATAATGCATTTTGCAGTATCTCTGCTCAAGCAAATTAATGCGAAAATCAAGTTGTGGAATTGAAATTCACGTAATAAATATTGGCTACACGCGAAACCTCACGCAAGAAAAAAAAAAAGAAAAAAAAGAATAAAAAAGAGCCATTTTTCCGTTACCTTGTGTAAAATGACAGTTTTGCAGTAAATTGACACCCTTATTGACATTTTCTTTGTCAGATCATGCGGAAATACCTATCCATAAATTAACAGACACGAAAAATTGATCGGTGCAAAAAAATGCAGAAACCCATGACACAACAGAATGTTCCGTTAGACTTAGCCCGATCAGAGACTTCAGACCGTCTTTTCAGCTTTTTAATTACTTTAAACAGAAAATTTTCACAATTGTCTTGATCTAACAGACTTTTTTTGCTGCAAATTATAAATATGGGTTGCTTAAGCTGTAGTTGAGAACCATTATTGTCCAACCCTCTAATATGAAATCTTAACCACAGATTTACAGCTCAGGGGGTAAGTGTACCCTAAGCGGAAATACCGGTTTTGGTTCCTTCTATCAAATTTATTAGCAACTGTGAAAAAGGACTAGGAATTTTCTTCAAAACTACTTTATCATAAAACACATGAAAATATTCAGTGTCGTAATAAAAGGGTTGGAAATATTCACTCTCAGTAATAACAGTGAGTGGTCTGGAAATTTTTTTTCCGTCGTAGGAGACCAAACAAAAAAAAAAAAAAAAACTGATCCAAAAAAGGTCATAAAAATGCCACTAAAACCGATCTTTCCTTTAGAAACATGCATACGGTCTTGTTTTGGTTGCAGTTCCCAAATTAACAGCAGTGAAACTATTGTTTGCATTCAAATAAGGGGTTCATACAAAAAGGTGACGTCTTTCACTTCAAAGTATGCAAAAAAACTGGGATGCATTTCGGGTTCATGCATCCCTCTAAAACACGTCGATCGACGATAGATCTAATTCCTCTTTCATGAAATGAAGCTTTTCAATATTTGCCAAAGTTATAGTTTACATAAATACTTGGAGCCTTACTGCCATGCGTTCATTTATGTCCATGTCTTTATCTACGTAAAATAAAGCCATGCACATAAAACATCTTAAAATCCGATATGTAACACTTAACCACTCATTCAAGAAAGTTATCACTCTATTTAACACACCAACTCCAGAAAGTATCAAAAACTCATGTTGGACGAGGAATCCGGGGCAATCGATTCAGAATACGTGGGAACGAACTAGATTTGGGACAAATTACTAGGACATTCTCTCGGCGTTTTTTTTTTTTATAAATAGTCTTAAAACTCTATAACTGTCTGTTATCGACCATTAGACGATTCAGTCCTTCTTTCTAGGCAAAGTTATGTTTGTGAATGAGGGTTGCCCCTTTCTGCAATACTTTAATGGAGGTATAGGAATTTCGTTTAAAAAAATTCTTTTAGTTGCGTTAACTACACTCTTACACACCGGTTTCACTTCAAAAATAGGGTAGTGTGAAAAAGAAGCGGATTTAACTCATAAAACGTAAGTTTTTTACAACCAAGTCTTTTAAATCGGTTCAATATTGATTTATCTTGTTACCGATATAAGTTTTATTGGGCATTTTGTATTTTAAGTGTCCGAATTTGTTGCTCAAACAGTGACAAAATTCAATGTCGGAGTTTGCTAAAGAAACCCAAGAAGGAACCGATAAGACCCTACGTACACGATGAATGTCAAAATGTGAAATAACGTACGTAGGGTCTTATAAATAGGACTAATCTTGTCTCGATTGAATGTTCCTAACTTGAAAAAGCCTTAGCCTGTTGGTGTTTTAGATAGCCTAAACTCTATTCATCACGGGTGTGCAGGAATGCCACGCAAAGAAGGGAGACCTTTACAGCTTCTTCATTAAACATTCCTCTAAACAATGATTTTCAAAATAACATGTTAGGAAAAGTGCAACTAAGTGTATTTACATTTTCATATGGTCATGTACAGTAAAATCTCAATAGTTCGTGGCGCAAGGGACCGGTGTTTTTTATTCGAACTAAACGTGGTACGAACCAAAAAGTGTGACTGTGTTCAGGTATTTTCAGTGTCGTTTACGGAAATAGACCATCGGATTTACATAGCGTCTTGCAGTACCCTAGCTCCGATGTTATTTATGTGATTCTTTCTCTGCTAGCCCCCGCAGCAGCCGCTCTTATGACCCATCTGGAGTGAAAAATTAAAATACCGGCATCGTTTCAAATGGCCGTATCGTCGATCTTTTCTTTGTCAGTGAACAATAAGGTCCTGAATCGATAAACTAATGATTAATCTCTACGAAAACACCGAAATAATTAAAAAATGACATCGTTGTCTCCTTGTAATTCCATTCTTTCGGAATGTAAATATCCATTGACCTACTTCCTACGAAGTCAAAACTAGGCTTGATATTTACTGTGGAAGTTTCGGAAGTGACTTCCGGTACAGTAAAGTTCTTTTTTTTCCCAATTTATCGGCTTCTGTGTTATCAGCTTAGGCATTTAAAGGAAAACTAAATGTACTGGATGTATTTCATTTACGAGGAGTTCTATTTATCACTTAAATTGCCGATCACACAATATCATTTTTTTCAAATTAAATTGACCACGCATGCACAGTTAACTGAATTTATAATGAGTTTTTGTTTACAAATTAGCCAGATGTGTTTATGTCAAATAAATGTTAAATTACGAAAGGATGAATGAAAACCTTGCACTAAACTTGGTGTCAACTTGAAGCTAAATCATTTATCTATCGATTCATGTCCATTTTCATAGCTAACAAGCAGATAAAAGACACATTAAGTCTACTGAAAAATGACCGGTAAGATTTTGAGATTTCCAGATGGTATTAAAGAAGGGCTGCTCTGAAGGGTTGTGGAGACCCAATCACAAAAATAACATCGGAGCAAGCCTTCAGACTGAAGGTAGCAGTACCCTAAACTGGTACCTGTTACAATGGTAGCCTTGTGGTCACGGAGTTACGGTCCGATCAAGAAAAAATGCCAAAATTGTATTATCTAGAGGGTTGATCTGTATAGAATCGATTACAAAATCATTTTTAAATTTCATCATTTAGTTAACGTCATAAAATAACAGCATTCAATTCCATCCAAACGTTTGAAAGAAAACAGACCTTGAGCTATCTGGTAGCCATTTTAAAATTGAATCATGTAACTTTGCTGGGTTCGTCATAAATCGATTGTAACATGATACGGTTGGCGCCAATTTGCAGTCACAATGGTTTGAAAATATTACCACGTGATCTAACAAATGACCTAAATACGTCACCTTCAATTTGTTAGTAAAACTGTGAGTTAAAAAGGATTCTGGGGGTGGTGTAAATGGTGTAAAGTAAGAAGGTGCCGATTACATCGTTTTCGCTACCAGAATATTTCCTTCCGTTCAAAACTTGTATTTTGGAGATAAAAGGTGACTTAGGAGAGATATCTGAGTCAAGGTATTTACTTTGAAAATTGAGGCCAAACAAGCCGCTAGACAGTGCCGATGTTTATCATGATAATATTGGTTACACATGAGACCTCACATAAGAAAAACATGGACAAAAAAGACCATTTCCGGATTTTCCCCCATCACCACTTGACTTTCCGTTCTTTATTCTGAATTCCATTTGCTCATCTTTTTAAACTACACAGGCATAGGCCTTTACCTTTATATCATCTATTGTATGCACACAGCGACATTAACAAGTAGATCGATGCAAAAAAACTTAATCCATTTTATTCTACATCCGAGCATCTAGCAATGACCCATCTAAAAGACTTCTCACGAATTTTTATTTCTTACTATTTATCAGTTACCTTTTCATGTATTTGTTTGTCTGTTTATTAGTATTTTTACTGTTGATTTCTCTTTTGTGTATTTTTGTTTGTTTGGTTGATTGGTTTTTTTTTTTTGTCTGTTCCGCATATAATTGTACATGTAATTAACAAGGAACCCAGTGGTTCAAGTAAAAGAATAGAGCTATTAAATTGAATTGAACTGAACTAATAAGGGGTGTATATTGCAACTAAATACAGATACACATGGAACAAAATCCTAAATATACTATTGGTATAGGCTTAGAATGAGCAAGCAATGACTGAGTTTTTGCAAGGTGATATTGTGGAGATTTGGTAACTGTGAAATTTTACTTTTTCGCCACTACCCAGACAATTTAGAGTTTTAATGATGTTGAGAAAAAAGACTTTTAAAACATTTTGGGAAAAAAGTGAAAATGCTGGTAACAAGTGTTTTCTCCTTTTCCCATAATGTTTCTGCCCCATGAAAGAGAACTTCCACAATTTAATTGTAAGCGATATTTAGTTTGTTGTCTGCAGATGCTGTGGGTTTGGAAAAGTCTAAATTTTTGTCATATAGTAAAGGGTTAAATATTTTCAGTGTTAAAGACTTATCTCTTTTCAGACAAACAACAGTATGACAACTGCAGCCAGGCCCACATTTGAGCCCGCCCGTGGGGGAAAGGGTAAAGGAGAGGGTGGGGACCTCAGTGCCATGTCCAAACAATATTCTAGCAGAGACTTACCCGCACACACTCGACTTAAATACAGGTATGGAAAGGGATGGGGGTCAGAATGGCATGGTAGCAAAACAACTTAGTGCTGAAATGGTTCATTAGTAAAACGGCCCATTTTTTTGTAAAGTTTAGACATAAAAGTTGTATATTAAGTGTTATTTTGGCCACACAGTTTAAATACAGTTAAATACAGTAAAACCTCTGTATTAAGACTACCTGGAGTACTTCTGAAATTTGCTGTTATTGGCAAGGTAGTCTGATTTCCATGTTTTACCCACCTAGATTTTGAATGGAGAAACCCAGACTCTGAGTAGACATTGTGTAGATTTAAATAATATCCAAAGTAAATGTATTTTATTTAGGGGAGCCTATGCCAACACATGAAAATCTTCATTGAAAAGTTATCACCTTTTTTTTAGTTTTATAGATAAATCCACATGTAAGAGCGTGTCAATTAATGATTGCCTATTTAAACACTTACAGCAAGAAATGTACATACATAAATTTTTTTCTTTTTTCATTTTGGTCTGTTTGAACAGTCCAGCTAATTGTTGATGTCAAAGTTGTGATGTTTTATTGTTTACAAATCACTTATTCTTCATTTCACGATAAAAGTATGGCTTTGATAAATAATAATCCCATCTTGATCACTGCTTAGCACAGCTTCCCAGCATCATTAATTACAACAGCTGGCTATAAACAATAAATCATGATCATCTGGATGTCTAGATGTTTTTCATCCAGGTCAGTGATGTGTGATAAATGCTTGATTACCATGTAAGAGCAGGATCAATGCTTTGAAATATCAATTCACAGCGGTCCGACGAATCACCGAAATACCGAAATATCACCGAAACACCGAAATACCCCTAATTTTTTATTACCGTGTTCTGATAACTATTGAAGTAAAACAGATTTGTCTTTTTTGTGTTATTTGACCCAAATTATGTTTATAGAGATGAAGGGCTGTTAGTTTAAATCATAATGACAAAATAATAACATATCATTGAGGTCCGCCGTAAACAATGTGCACCGGGATAGCCGTATATAAGTCCACTGAAATACCTGCTCGACGTTGTAAATATTTGTGAATTTAGGGATTCTACCTCAGCAGGATTTGTCTCTTTTTCACAGAAAACACGATTAATTAAAGTAATGATCACTACTGAGATGATTAATGTTGAAGAAAAATGTTGTTAATATACATTGATCATTGATTCACGTGGAGAACAATCACCGAAATACTCGCATGTCTAGCCCAGACCACAGGAAAAATGCCCTACCCACCCAAAAGCACCAACGAAACGAAGAGTGATCACAATTTCCTTTACCCTAGTAACAGATAACACCAAAATGAACCTATGACATCCAGCGATCCTTAAGTAGACACCTTTTCACCGGAGATATTCGTCATTTTTTACAGCTTTTTTGACAATTACAAGCCATCGAGGAAGCCATTCACTGACGTCACTATTTTTTAAGGCCCGCAGATAATATTACTTTCGTTTTCATATTTATTTTCGTTTTAAAATATATTTATGTGCATCGCATGATACTACGTATTTTTCTTGAGGTAACTAGCAAAAATGTTTGTAGGTATTCTTTTTTTAAAGAAGGATATTTCACTTGTATGAATAGGGAAAAACCCATCAGGGGAAGTAACTCTTTTGATATTAGCCTTATTAGACTGATCATTTTTCGTGAAGCACGGAAATGAAAATATCAACAAATTAAACAATCCGTGGTTTTCACGACCATGAGGAAGAAGCCTTTAGAAAACATAGTGGGAAAAGAAAAACTGATGGTTACCAGCATTTTATGCTTTTCCTCAAAGTCTTTTCTACACATACCCCTCAGCCACAACATTTACTGCGGGCATAATGTAGTGACGTCAGCGAATGGCTTCCTTGATGGCTTGTAATTGTTAAAAAAGCAGTAAAAAATGACGGATATCTCCGGTGAAAAGGTGTCTACTTCAGGATCGCTGGATGTCATAGGTACATTTTGGTGTTATCTGTTACTAGGGTAAAGGAAATTGTGATCACTCTTCGTTTCGTTGGTGCTTTTGGGTGGGTTGGGCATTTTTGTGTTGTCGCCGGTAATCGCGGCATTGCATTCCTTGTGTTTCTTTATATACAGGGGAATATTTTTTTCTTATTTAATCATATTTTTTCATTATAGAATGTCAAATTCCTGTGCCCAGACAAACCGAAACACCCGATCTTTATCCACAAAATAAAGACTTAGGAGTTATCAGTATGGCATTGTCACCTATGTAGACTATTATTTCTTTAAATTATAAACACAAATATATTCCACAGAGAATGCAAGTGCATTCCATTTGCAAACAAAGTACCTAAATTAAGCATTGCATGATGTATCCATCGTAACGTGTGTGTCGCTTTTGACCAATATTTTCTGCTTTTCCCACTATGTTTACTGACCTATAGAGTGAACTGCAGTTATATTTATATCAATACTATGTAGATCTATATCGATATTTGATTTATCGTCAGCAGATGTGGAATTTAGACAAGTCTACAAATTTAAGGCCGGGTAAAATATTTACCCGATTCAAAATGGTGGCCAGTTTTCTAGATACGTTAATTTTTAATTTCATTATTCAAATATTACAAAAGAAAACGATTTTTTCCGAGCATATTTATAGATATAGAACAGACACATCAAACTTGTAAAACAGCTACTGTAGTAAGAACGTAAACTCCCTGAATCGACATATTTTACTACGTCGTGCGGGTATTTCGGTGGACCACGGGTATTTTAGTGAACATCTATTACGGCGGACGTCAATGGTATGTTGTTATTTTGTCATTTTGTTTTAACCTAACCACCTTTCATCAATATAAACTTGTGTTAAAAACACAAAAAAGACAAATCTTTCGTACTTATATTAGTAATTTTAACTAATTATAGAAAAAAAATGGGGTGTTTCGGTGGTATTTCGGTATTTCGGTGATTCGTCGGACCCATTCACAGGTCATTTGATTATGGTATGTAACATCCTGATCAATAAACACAACCATGTTACGATCAATAGTTGATAGACAAACAAAAGACCGATAGTTGATTGTCAGTTGCATAGGAACCCAAGTATATTTGTAAATCGAGGGCTGAACGCAACACATGCCTAACTTGATATTTTTCCAAAAATGACTTTTTTGCATTTTCTAATTTAAATCTACTAAATACATATGCAATAAAAAAATTAGGGTCCAAAGAGTTGGTTAAAGGGGCCAAAAGGGTCAGTTGGCATTTTGGCCTATCGCAGTTCAGATATTTACTGACAGCAACATAGGCCTATCTAGAGATAGATCTATGTTGCAGTAAGGCAACTCAGTACTTTGTAAAACTACATAGTCCTAACTTGAGTTAGATCTATGTTGCATTTTTATCAATGAAGAAATAATCAATATTGTTTATAATATTGTAGCTATTTGATATAAATGTTGATGATGTCAGATTATGACATCATTTTACATAAAGTTCTACACCTGTTAACCTATTATTATTCACCTTTATTTCCTCCATTTTCTGAAGATTTATAATGATGAAAAGAAAAAAACAACAACATAGTTTTACATTCAAAAGAGAGAGAGAAAGAAATAATAAACAGAAATAAATACAAGAGGTACTTTAACCGGTTGTGATTTGTTAATGTGCGTGCGTGCATCTGACGTTGTGCATACTGAATGTGCCTTTATTTGGTATACGTTCCTTGCTATTTATTTGGGAAACAATATATCTCTGCATGCATGCATGCGATCAGAGAGAGAGAGCGCGAGAGAGAGAGTAAAAAAGAAAAAAAAAAAGAATACAGAGAGATGTAATCATGAACATGTAATTCCGGATATAAACTTAGCATTTAGCTTAATAAAATCAAAGTACTTGTCCCGATCAATGAAACGAAACAATGTTTTGTTCATGTATCCAAACAAGTACTTGATCGTAAGCTCTTGGTCAATATTTGTGATAAATCTGCGTAGATCTGGAGAGAACCTTGTTTTGACTGACATGAGATATGTGCGTCTTGCTAAAGAGACATTTACATTGTTGCAATGAAACACCACATGACAGAGTAGATTGCTCACTACATTGTTGCACTTAAGGCAGGTACTGGTCTCTGTCTTTGTTTTACAACATAGTCTGGCGATTTTTTTCATGTTTTGTAGCACAGGCGAATCCTCAAGGGCGATATACCAGTAGTTCACTGGTACCAGTCACTGGTGAATGGCAGTGAAACGTTCAAAATTGTTATCGTTACAAATTCTTTGGTACCATTTTGCTTCCTCATATCTAAGAACGGTCGATTTACATATTTTTTTCCATACTAGTTTAGGCGGAAAATATCCTGAGTTACTGAAGTCAGAAAAGAACGTAGAAAGATCGTACTTTTCTAAGATGTTCATTATATCCTGAACAAAACCAGTATTTAGAGTTGTTATTCTATTTTTGAACTGATATAATCTTGTTATAAGTAGTTTGTAGGCTATATCTCTGGGATTCGAGCGGCAGATTGACCCGAGAAAGTACAATTTCTGTAGGTCGATATATCCCTCAATTGATGTGAATCCAAGGAGCCCTTTAGCCATGTCTGATCTTGTGCATATCGGAATGTCCTGAATGTATTTTAAACAAAAGTGATGTGTACTTTCAAGATGTTTTAAATCGGTTCGGTTTATATTGTTCCACAATTCGCAGCCAAAAAACGCACGCGGTATCACAACCGACGTGTATAGTTTGGCTAATGTGATTGGGTTTGCATTATAAGGGCTTGTTCCTCTTTTCACAAAACTGAATAATGTTCCTCTTGCTAGCTGTCTGATAGTATCGACATTTTCTGGTTTTCTGCGGGATGAAGACTGAATAATACCAAGATGTTTGTACTCTTTCACCTCGTTAAGTTCAGTGTTTTTATACAGAATCTTAGTACCTCCAGAATAGCCTTTTGTATTAAGAGACATAACTGCGCATTTGCTGGCATTATATGAAAATCGCCACTTATTCGCATAGCCGCTGCAGATTTTCAATAGTTCGTTGAGACCGTTTTTGCTTAAGGACAGAAGTACCATGTCATCGGCTTGGGTTGGTGCACATAACGGTAAGTCATTGAGTTTGAATCCTTGCCGCGAGTTCGACAGTTCTTTTAACAGATCATCGATAAAGATTGTGTAGTACAGAGGCGATAATATACTTCCTTGTCTGGTGCCCTGTAATATCCTGTAGGGTTCGGATAAGTGTCCGTACGCTAGAACACGACCAGTACAACCAGTCATCATTTTGTTGAGTATTCTCAAGCCTTTACCTCTGATGCCAAGATGAAATAGCTTATACATTACACCATTTATCCACGTACGGTTGAATGCTTTCATAGTGTCGAGAAAACAAGAGTATAGGACACTATGTCTTTCTTGGCAATAGTTTGCCGACTCCTGAAGAATGAATGAGGTCATTTTACATGATTTACCGCCTT
The DNA here is from genome assembly GCA_946811185.2 of Hippopus hippopus. Lineage (NCBI taxonomy): Eukaryota > Metazoa > Mollusca > Bivalvia > Cardiida > Cardiidae > Hippopus > Hippopus hippopus. Next base: position 10,386,956 of record OX328110.1, read on the forward strand.
GGAATCCGTATTGTAGAGGGTAAAGTTTTTGTCTTAGATCGGTTTTGTCTATTCTCTGAAGCAGTAACTTTTCAAAAAGTTTCGATATTGCGGGTAAGAGCGAAATAGCTCTATAGTTGTTTGGGTCGGATTTTGATTTGCCGTTCCTTTGTGAATAGTAACAGTTAAACTATCCTTGAAATTGGCAGGGATGTAATCATGATGAAGGATTGAGTTAAACATCTTCACTAAACAATGAATGAACGTCTTCCCGCCATATTTTAAGTGTTTGTATGTGATATTGTCATGTGACATGGCCTTCCCGTTAGGCAACAAGTCAATAATTTTCTTAAATTTGGAGAAGGTCACATTATAAGTGATGTTAAAGGCATCATTCTCACATTGATATTTTGCCAAGTAGTCACTTAATTTTGAATCTATCTCAGCACGAAACTTTTCGTCAAAGCAACCGTCTGTCGGGAATGCATGTAATGTTAAAAAATACTTTCTCCATCCATTAAGGATTTTTTCTGGCTCTCTAAGAGTTTCATGTTCGAATTTCATTTCTGATACATGTGGGCTGTTAGCCTTTTTACTGTTCACTGCTTTCCAGAATGCATTTTGGTCAATTCCTCTAGTTTATCTAATTTTTGGCTTTCAGCATTTTCATACTCGTGAACTGCTTTTCTAAGATTACAGCGGAATACTGTTTTGGCTCTTTTGTAATTGTTGTAACTTTCGCCCTGCCTCGGTCGATTATTTAGGATCCATATTTGCCTCATTTTTTTTCATTTTGTTATGGCACTGCTTTACTGGATCAGACCAGTAGGGTTTAAGATATTTTTTAAAAGAATGTTTTTTCACTGTCTCAATAGATGCGGCATTTAAGAACGATACGACTTTATCGTATGTTTCATCTATGTTACCAAAATTGAATGTGTGCTGGTCAAGATATAGTGATAGTTTTTGCTCATAACATTGAATGTTAAATGTTGATGTCCATTTGAAGTTTATTCACTTAGACTTAGGCGCATTCATGGTCGAATAATCATAGAACTGGTTACATTGAACGTAGAGATATATGGGAAGATGCCTCGATATGTTTAAGGGTGCGTCATCAGCGATGTGACAGTGCACCACATGATGTTTCATGTGTTCGCTGACTACAAGGTGGTCTATTAGACTTGGATCAGCATTAATTCCAGGTACGAAGGAGCATTTATTTCCTGTACACATATCACTTCCGGTTAATATATTTAGATAATGGGATCGAACTAGATTTGAGACATAGTGTTCCCTTCCTCGATTCGAATGTCTATTCCTATTGTGAAGTCTGGAGTTAAAATCTCCCATTATGATCACTTGTGAATCTTTTTCAAAGCTGGACAACAAATCATGCAGAGTATCAATTTCAGCTTTAAAAGGTTTCGAACAACTCACTCGAACAAGGTAAGTACACTTGAATAACGTAAAGAGTCAATTTTCTCATGACGATCTTAATTGAGGCTATACGATCACTATTTGTCTCAATGGTTTGTACAGCACTACCAACCTCTTTTCGCCAAAGTATAGCGATGCCGCCGCGGCCATATTGCCTGCCATTATGGGTCAATATTTTTTTGCATGTAACAACATGTGCGTCATATTTTTCATTAATTGTATTCATCATATGTTTGTTGTGAGTCATTAACCAATGTTCTGAGATACCGCATATAGTTATATTTCGCTTGTCCAGTTCTTTATTTAAACAGCTGACCAAATACCTGTGGCGTTCCATGTCATTAGTCTTATTTCACTTTCACCCATTGATTAGTATGAATTATTGTTCCGGGATGAATATTGTTGTTTGTACTCCGTTCGATGGAGCCACAGTCGACAGTATATGCCATCGGGCCACGTGTTTGGGTCTTCCACTATATAAGACTGATCTTTGTTGATAACAATCTGTGCAGATAGACAGTTAGTCCTTCGTGTCGTAACGAATTTGGCTGTTTTGTACACCACACCCAATTCTGTGAGGAAGTCTTCCAGACCCCCCTCGTTACTATCTAAACTGATCCCGGTTACTAGGTATGCTTTTGCTTTTTTGCGTAATGCACCAATAAATCTGTTACCTGTGTGGTTTGGGTTCATGCCCTGAGAATTCCAGTCAAAAGACTCATTCATTGCATTTGCAGGCGTAAATCTATTGTTGCATGGATTGTCGGCATATCGGTTATTGATGACTGGTATATTTGACACTGACCCGCCATTACCTCTCTTTAGTGCCATTTCAGTATCATTTGCGCAATGTTGGAACTTTTCATTTTCAAAATTTCGAGAGTTCCTTTGGTGTTGGTTTACGGTAACACTATCTATATTTTGCGTTGTACACGGCCCTTTTTGTGACACTGGTTCAGCCAGAGGTCGTTGTAGGCCCAGTTCGGTGATGCTTTTTGTGATATTTTGGAAGCAAGACTGTATATTATTGCTTATAGTGTCGAATTTTGAGGCCATTTCTTTCGAAAGCAACTTGAAGCTTGTTTCTAGTTGTTCATTGCATGGATTTTGTTTTAATCTTGATTCAAGATTTTTTATTTTACTTTCGACAGCTTTGGTTAGGTTTTCTCGCGACTTCCTTTCATTGAAAGTTGTATTTTCAACACTTTCAATCCTCGCATTGATTTCTTTGGTGTTAATTTGTTCAAGTTTTTTGTTTGGGTTTCAACATCCATAACTTCTCTAATGTTTCTCGAATTATCTCTGATGCTTTCCATCATTTCTTTAATGTCGAGTTGTATTTGATTTCTGCTAGATTCTAGTTTTTGTAGTTTGTTAATGACTTCCTCAATCCCAGTTGAAAGCTTTATCGGTGAGTTCCTATTTTTGGTTAAAAGTTTGCTGAGGATATTTGTACAAGAGTCAAGTTCTTTTTTCATGTTCTGTATTTCATTGCCTAAATCACCCGTTATTCTGGCCAGATCATCTTTCATTTGTTTCATTTCTGCTTTAAGTAAGTGTATTTTGGTTTGCATTTCCGAGACCGAAGTCTTGATAAATGTGATTTAGTTGGCATACATTTCACTGTTTTGAGAGCACATGGCCGTTTCTGCGTTTTGACTTTGCTGAGTTTTGAATAGATGTTTAATATCAATATATACAAATCATTATCTTAAAACAATAATGACTTAAAGAAAGATGCCAAATGATACATTTCATCATAATACACTATACAATGTACTTAGTTAATGTCATTCATTATGCTTTTGATGAGAATTGTTAAATAAAATTCATTTCTATCATAATGGTGTTAACACTTTGATCTCTTTCCAAGTTTAAAAATTAAGTTTGCTTATTGAATTGAAACCAGAAATTAATTAATTGGATCAATTGGAATTTGGACCCAGGACCTCTTCTTCCTTAAACACTCTACCACATGGCTATAAAAGCTAGCTTACATACCAAGGTAGTGTAAGTATCCCTGGCCCTGCAACCCCTAAAAACGTTTACAGATTCTGCAATGAATCTTCTATTTTCAACGTCAGCAGCTACTTTTTCCTAGCAATATTGTATACACTTTTTGAGACATTTTTTTTTTTTTAATGTTTTTCTGAAGTTTGGAGAATTCCAATTCTTTTATTATACTACTGAGTTAATAAAACTTTTTTTCCCTTCAAATTTGGCGAGAGAGAGAGAAAATCAAAAGTGATTTTATCCAATATTATTATTATTTTAAAAAGGGAACCAAAAAAAAAATAGACCTATTTTGCAATAAACATTAATTGCCTAAAAGATCATATTTCAATGCAACAGAGGTCTAACTGAAGTTAGACCTCTGTTGCATTAATTTTTTTCCTAAAAAATGAAGGTTTATGACTGACAAATAGATCTAACTAAAAAAAAATGGTAAAATCTCTTTTCAAATAAACTTTCTTTACAAACAATTGTAACAGTGATTTAAATCATGATATTTTAATACAATATCTATCGAAACAGTAACAATAATATTCAATTTTATAATATGACACTGTTTTTTGTGTCTCCTGTAAAATTTTGAAAAATGTAGTTAGGCCTATGTTGCGTTCAGCCCTCAAAATGTAGCACGGCCTACAGGTCATGATTATGGATGCGTGAAAATTGTTGTAAAGAAGTTGTGAAAATTGTCATTTTTTACTGTTTCATTGGTTAAAAAACCATCTGTAATTTTACATTGGTACTGGAAATAGTGGTCCCAACTTTGTAATAGCAGGATGCTTGTATTTCATGTTCATTGAATGATTGATCATGAAGACTGAAAAATTCTGTTCTGACAAAAATAGGTTGCTCGTATTTTCCGGGTGGTCTTGAGGAGAGGTTTTACTGCACATACCTGAAGTTTGATCCTGTGAATCAGGAGAGATGATCTTTCTTTAAGAATATGTCAAGATATTCCTGTTCTACTTTCCCCACTGTTGTATTCTACATTTGAAGTTTGTACGTAATAGAAATTGATCAACATTTGAAAAACAAGCTCAAACAGGATCAGAAGAACAGCTGGTTTAAATTTGTTGCTATATACACGTATATTCAAAGAATGCCATATTTGTCTTAAAAAGAAAAAAACAAAACATAGGTGAAGGGAACAACTGAACACAATCATGAAAAGAAGGTAACGTTAAACAGAAATGCAAAGCACCAGCCACACTAGAATGGGGAAATGAGGCACAAAGCTAGGTAGATAGAATTTATTTTTAAATAGGTAAGGAAAAGAAAGTTTTTAACTTCATTCTGATGAAATGGATGAAATAAGAGTAAATCATGTATTTGAAAAGTAGGCCTTTTTTGTACCTATATCAGTGGGCCGTTTTTGTATAGTGGGCTGCTGTGGACAGGGCTGTTTTGGAAGTGTGCCATTTGACCTACCCCCTATGGAAATTATCTGTGCCCTTGTTTCTTAACTCTTTACTAAACGAAAAAATCTTGGACGTGACCAGATTGAAAGCATGATGCAGATGACAACTAAATGATTCTGTCAGTGATGGGGTGGGTAAGAGCATTTTTTCAAAAGCTTTTTTCCCAGTGGTCAGTAAAACTTAGGATTGTGTGGTAAAAGTTTCACCCTTTGCTAAACAGTGCCATGGTTTTCATTGTCCTGAAAAAGAAAACTTTTAGAAGCATTGGTGAAAAAGGAAAGAATACATTTTCTCCTTTCAACACACTGATTTCAACCATCTCAAAATAAAATTCTATGGTTTAAATCAAATTTGATTTTGTCATCTGCAAAAGACTGTAAAATGAACAAGTGTAAATTACCGAATGACATAAACCTTTTGAGTTTGAAAGCATTTGAAAACAACATTTTCAGTTTTGCTCAAATCAATCTGGGAAAAGGAGAAAATGCTGATGACCAGCATTTTCTCCTTTTCCAAATATATTTTCAAAACCCTTCCTTCGCAGGGTTGTTAAAAGTCATGATTGCATAGTGAAGGGCAAAATACATCATCTAGCAAAGCTGAGGTGAATAACTCCATCCAAACATAAAGCTCTTGTTGTCCAGAGGTGAGGTAGGTTGGGATAAGTTCCTTCCAAGGATTGATGATAGTCAACAAGGGTCATTCCTCTCTCTGCTCTGAATATTTTTTTTTTTCATGACATTTACCTAGGAATGCAGCCTGTGCTTGAAATCATGAATTTCTTCAAAAATGGTCAGCCACAACACAAAGTTCTTTCAGGGAGGGTATATGTTAAGTTAAACCAATAAGAATTTATTATGCTTTGTATAAATTGCAAAACAAATAATTTTCTAATCTGGACTTCATTGAAAAATTTATAACTCATTCTAACTCATAATTTTCTTTTTAGTAGTTTGTTATAAGAATATGAGCCATGTGTTATAAGAATATGAGCCATGTGTTATAAGAATATGATCCATGTGTTATAAGAATATTAGCCATGTGTTATGAGAATATGAGCCATGCTGTGGTAAAAGTGGGCTCAATGCATCTTTAAAGCATTTTACCACGCTAGTCATGGTGTAACTGGATCCATAGAATACACTTTTTCTAAAAAACTGTTGAATCACAAAGTAGAATGGTCCTTGGCCATGCAGAAAATATAAAAGAGAGCAAAAAGTTTTTACCTATTTCAGCCTGCGTGGGCTGTGCAATACTTTTTGTAGATGTATTAACCCATAACCTCACAATCCCGAGTTTTAACGACCCTGTAGGAGAAGGCTTTTGAAAACATTGTGGGAAAAGGAGAAAATGCTGGTAACCAGCATTTTCTCCTTTTCCCATAATGTTTTCTACCCCATCCAAAACAAAAATCATCATTTCAGTTACATTTAATTTGTCGTCTGCAAATCCTTTCAATTTGGACGAGTCTAAATTTTTGTCGTTTGGTAAAGAGTTAAACCCTCTTTCATCAGAGTATGGCTCGTATTTTTTTCCTCCATATTTGCACAAGAACATTTTCTTTTTATTCTTAATATCAGACAAGAGGGTCAAGGAACTTCTGATGAGTTGAGGGGCAGAGACTTCAGACGAGATCTTGAGGAAAGGGAAAGAACTGTGCGAGAAAAAAGAGACAGAAATAGAGGTTAGAAATTACTTTTTTTTCTCTCTACCTTGTTTCCTCCTTTAAGCCTTTAACCCTTTACCACACAAAGACGCCTTTTGACGCCCCTGAAGAAGAGGCCGTTTGAAAACATTGTGGGAAAAGGAGAAAATGCTGGTAACCAGCATTTTCTCCTTTTCCCACAAAGTTTTCTACCCTATCAAAGAAAAGTTGCGTCATTTGAGCCACTATGAAATTGTCTTCTGCAAATGCTTTCTATTTGGATAGGTCTTAAATTTTGCCGTGTGGTAAAGGGTTAATGATGATAAGGATTCACACTGGGGATCCTGGGTCCAATCCTCATTTGAGGTATTGGATCTCTAATTGGAGTGTTTTTGGACAAGGTATCTTAGAGCCCCAGCCTTCAGAACCTAATTTTGGCAAAAGATACAGAACATATGAATGGTTAAGTAGTAACCATGTACCAGGTAGAACTGAAATATTGTTGAAAACGACGTAAAACATCAACTGAACATAACCTTACAGTAAATATAAATGAGCTATGCTCTGCCTAAGGGAGTCTAATGTATCTCTGTGGTCCATTATACCAAGCAAGTCATCACATAATTATGGATCCATAACACCTATTTTGTCCAAGAATCAGCTAAACACTGAGGTAGAATGGTCCTTAGAAATGCAGAAAATTTACAAATAGCAAAGAGTGTCAGCCCATGTCAGCCTACATCCGTGCTGACATGGGTTGTTACTTTTTGCAGATGCATTAAACCCCCTTTCCACAGAGCAAGACTTGAATCTTTATATGCTCCTATTGTAGATTACTCAATTGTTTTTGTTTCCAAAGAATGCTTTTCATTTCCTGTCAAAAAGTTTTTTTCCTTTCTTTTTTTTTTCAGATATTTTTTCCTTTGTGTTTCTCATATCAGACTGTGAAAGAGTCTGAATGCTATGTGTCATACCGAAATAGTCTTTCCAATAATTATTAATAAATTATTACGTCTAACTGTTAGGAGCATAAACATGTACCACATTTTAAAGACTAAGCTATTGGCAATGGTCATATACCATATTTCTTGTTATAAAAGCGCCCTCCCTAATAGTAGCTCCTTCCCCAGAAAAACCCTTAAATCATGATAAACTAATGTACATTAGTTGATAAAAATGACAATATTTGAAGAATTTGATGAATATTTCCTCTAATTTGATTAATATTTCCTCTTAACAATCACTAAAACACAAAAAATTACAAAATTGGACAGACTTTTTGCTATGCAAATTGGGTACAAAATAAAGGTTCCCTGTCTATGTTTTGCATAGCTCCTGGGAGCTTTTATAAGGAGAAATACGGTACATGTAGTAATTTTTTCCAAGTAGAAAATTTATACATGTAATTTATGAGCAGCCCTCTGGTAAATTAGGCTTTGATGCATCTCAGTGATGTATTATACAATGCAAATGATCATATAATATGGATCCATAAAGATCCATTTTGTCTTACAACAGACTGAATCCTGAGGTAGAATGGTCCTTGGACATGTAGAAAATTTATAAACTGCAAACAATGTTTTTTCTAAAGCCATCCTCCTCAGTTTTATGAAAATACAGACTAGTATTTTGTTAAAGGTTTAAGTTTGATGAGTTTAAACTTGTCCTGACATTTGAAATTTATATTGGTTAACAAAATGTATTTTTACCACATAAAATAAAGTGCTAACTTGATATTGTAGACTCTGGTAGCAGTAAAAGACCAAGACTTGAACAAATTCCTGCAGCTAACTTAGATGCAGATGATCCACTGGATGACGATGATGTAAGTGAAAGTTTTCGAGATAAGTTTGTTTCATTTGTTTGTTAATTTGGTGTAAAGTGCAGTGGCTAGTACATTTTATCATTACCTGTCACAACATTTTTCCCGAGCCACAGCTAACTTTTCTATAAAACATCAGTGAAATAGTCTTCAGTGGTGAGATAGGAATGAATCCTGTTACAAAGAATATCATCAAGTTAGCAAGCAGAGAATCAAAGCTGCTGGATCACAAACTCTGTATGCAACTGACTGAGTTTCCAAGCTCAGCCTCAGGATGAATTGACCAGTAGATAACTCTGCCAACTGCTATAAATCAATAGCCGATAAATTACGTATTATCCAATGAAAATCGATAATCCGCGCGCAGCTTTTTCTATGCGTACATCCAGGCATTTTTCTTAGACAAACATACCGCAATTCTTTAACTTTCCCTATAGAATATATTGGGGATCTTTTTTTTTTCTTGACAGATAAAGTACATCTTATGATGACAATGATGAGGTTTCTGCAACAGTGACATTTTATATTAACTACTACAAAAAATTTAAAAGCTGAAAGAAGAGTAAAATCAAAGTGAAAATGAGAGTAAATTAAGACTATTTCATAGATTCAAGAGATCACAAAGAATCATATCAAATCAAATTTTGAGCTTTTGATTGTATTTATTAAAATAAAATCATGTTAATGCAATACTTCTGTGACTGTTAGTGCATACAAATTATGCTTTTTCCCTGGTATGAATAATGTCATTGGCTGTGTCAGTTTCTTGCCATTTGCCACGTTGTACATTTCACACACCATATTTACACAACGTTGGCTGGTCTTAACCTGTGTATAGGTGGTTTAAAATGATGAAGTAAAAGGATCTGGTTCATACCACTGAAAGAAGTCAATATCAAATGAAAGTCACAGATGTTGCACTTGGGTTTGAATTTGACACGTTTATCTATTAAACAATATAACAAATTGACCTATATTTCACACCTTTATGTCAAAATTTAATGATTGTCATTAAGTATTTCTCGGCATGAAATATGGACTGTGATTAATCCTTTTGACAATTAATACACATTTGTCCAGGTATTTAGTTACTTGATCTTGCATTATACTTGAATTCTTATACTTTCACACTTTACACCCTATGTGTGCAGGTATTATGAAAATCGAAGGTCAAGAGTAAAGTAGACCATAGATCACAAAGACGATTTAAACAGAAACAGCAAAACAAATAAAACATTCGGGTAGAAGCAATTGGTTAATCAGCAGGTAACATTTGGACCTAAAAAGATTTTTGAACTTTTATAGCTTTCATACATTAAAGAGAAATGTACATAACATGTATTAACCCCAGAGGGCTAATTAAATGAAAAACATTTTCAGGCAGAGAAAAAATCCTAGAACTGGTAATTTAAGGCCATTTTATCATTAAATCTACAGTTACTAGTCTAAACATTATCTGCATTGTCTGCAATAGCACCTAAAAATGTGCTTCATGCACTATGGGTTTAATTTCTGATACTCATTACTTCTATTCATCTAAAATCACTTCTGGTTTTTAGAAAGTAATATAATACATTGGTGAAATATTTGTATTTGATTTTCCTTTTTTTTTACCTATTTTTTTGGTCAAAATCTGGTTTTATAAGGTAGAAAATGTATATGGTGATGTACATATAAATAGTGCGTCCACGATGTTGCCTACGAAATAATGTCTAAGGGGCGGGGTCACACGATAGGGGCGGAGCGTAGACTCGCTTGTCTACTGGTCAAGTGTGAGGTCCAGATAAGGTGAGGAATTCAGTGTTAAAAACATGATCAGTGTTTCTTCCAACTTCAAATTTTTGAGGGTCATTTGTGACCCCTATTTCTAATTTTTAGGGGTCATACAAAAAACTTGAGGGTCACTTTTTTTAAATGCCTTTTTAAAGCTACTTAAATTTATGTTTTCGGACCTTTCCCTGTGACTCTGGTGACTCGGAACCGAAGCTTAGTCTGACAAGACCTGGATATTTGTTGCATTTGTTGATTTTTCTTTTTTCACGTTTTCGAGGTTTTACTTGTGTAAGGGACAGCAAAACAGTCTGCAAGTCCTTTTTGTTTTTCTTTTTCGGTTCATCTGCTATTGTATTTCAGAAAGCGTTTAGAACACATGGACTGTACATGTTTAAAGCGTGGCGACAAATTGACCTTCCTATAGTTATTCCATACCTAGTTATTTATTACTAAACAGGGCTTCAAATGTGTAACTGTGTCAGACAGAAGCCATTTGGTAGCAATTAATGTTCTTTAATACTTTTTTTGTGCAGTACAGGCAGATATTTATTGGTAATTATTAATAAAATTGGTTTCAGACTCTGTGCGCCGTATCATAAACTCTCAGTATAAATAATCATGGCGTACGAAATCTTCTTTTTCTGCATATATGAACCTTATTTTTCCCCTTAGTATTTCGACTTGACGTGATGATGTGCATTATACACTATTGTTTTGATTGAACTAATATTTTTTGGTTGTGTCAGAAAAGACGCACCCGACGAATTTTAGTGCGTCAGCAAAGAAGTCATTGAGTCAAAAATGCAAGAAATGCGCTCTGGGCGAAACACTGCTTGATTATTAACCCTGCAAAACATGTTTATTGGGTTTATGGTTGAATCAACCACTCAGTCTATCCATTTCATGTCTGTTAGCATGCAAATAGGTTAATACATATTGGAAAATCTTCAGTCAGTTGTGTTACAATTGTACAAAAGACCAGCACAGTTTTTCTCCAGAAACTGTAGAAGAGTTTTTTAGCATTTAAGAATAATATATTGTGTATCTTTTTTTTGTGTGCATCATGTTAAGTTTGAACATTTGTCTTCTGTATCAAAGCACTTGACACAAGTTGGAAGCATTATTAAGTCACTATTAGTTGTAACATCTCTTAGGCATCTCTAGAATTTATTAAAGTTCACGACAAGAACAGCTTCAGACTTTTGGTGTACAGTACTTGGTGTAATATTTTGTATTTCAGGATGTAATAGCCCAGTGTAGACAAGTCTAAAATTTCTGTCGAATGGTAAAGGAGTTACCATAAGTCTTACTCGGTAACAAGTTGAAAACAGCCATGATGAAAACAGTCCCTTTAAGACATGTGTGGTATTTTCTTTTTTGGTAAAGATTTAAATGCTGATAAAAAATAATCAAACAATCCCAAGTTTTAACGACGTTATGGAGGATGACTTTTGAAAATATTGTGGGAAAAGGAGAAAATGCTGATTACCAACATTTTTTCCTTTTCCCACACTGTTTCTTTCCTTCAAACATCAAATTTTATTTGTTGAATCACATTTGTCATCTGCAATTGCTTTCAACTTGGACAAGTCTATTATTTTGTTTGATATAGATATAACTGCTGTTAAATGTCAACATGAAGTTTAGAACAGTCTAGAATTTTGTCGTGTGGTAAAGAGACAACTTTTATAGCAGAATGAGAAAAGTTCATTTCGCTGATTTCTAGATTTTTGCTGTGTGGCAGAAGATAAACTACTATTATGCTTTGTAGTAAGAATAGGTCTGTTTGAACAAGAATTTTGCTGTCCTATAAAAAGTTAAATGATATTACATTTCAGGATGAGAACAGCTCTGATGATGATGATGATGATGATGAGGATGACACTGCAGAACTACTCGCCGAACTACAGAAAATCAAGAAAGAGCGACTGAAGGAAAAAGACAGAATTGTAAGTGACAAGCTTTCTCAAATTATATGCATAGAATAACATTACACAATCAAACATTATGTGGGAGAGACAGGTCCAATTTATTTTTCTTAGGGATTGGGGTCTGTGCCTATTTCACCCACCTTGAATCAGGCTGTCTGTATGTTTATGCCCATCTGTAAGCAGATCTATGCAGTTTTGTGTCACTTTTTTGTTCTACAATGTTTAACTCTTTGTGTGGTGTCCGTGGTTGTGGAGTAGAGTGTCGGCCTTGTAACCATAAGGTCCCGAGTTTGATACCCGGGAGCGGGCATCAACTTTGTGATTTTTCATTGGCCCACACATTCAGCGCAAGTACTGGTGTAGTTCCCAGGAGGCAGAATCAAGAGAATTTAGTATAAGTTGTAAGAACTTGTTTCTCAATCGATGTAAAATAAATATGTTTAAACTAACCCTTTACCACATAATTTTGGGTTTTAACAACCCTGAAGGTGATAGCTCTAGAAGTTATTGTGGAAAAAGGAGAAAGTGCTGGTAACCATCATTTTCTCATTTTCTCACAATGTTTTTTACTCTTTTTAAAACACATTCTTTCATGCGAGCCTCGTTTTATTTGTCACTGATACATGCTTTCAATTTGGACAAGATATTGTTAGCTAATTTGGCTGAATGTTTACTGGAAGCCTGCCTATTGTATGAGCTTGTGCACCTGAGATTTTATTCAGGCCCACTTGTGGTGAGAGACATAGTTGTTACAATGCGGCTAAGTTGTATGTGCGTCCATCTGTGTGTGGATGCATATGTCTGTCCGTCCGTCCAAATTTGTATTTACCAGAAGTTCTACATTTATGGACGGATTTCAAAATAATTTGGCACAGTAACTGTTGCTCTCCTTTATGAGTAGAAGTACCTTTTGAAAAAATTTGTTCAGGTAGGTCCAAGGTCAAGGTCACACTTGAAGGTCTAATAATAAAATTATCATGAATAGAGCTTGTCTGAGCTACAACTTCTACATTTATGGATGGATTTCAAAATAATTTTTACAAATGGTCTCTTTTACCAGTAGAAGTGCCAGTTGAGTCATTTGTTTAGGTAGGTCCAAGGTCAAGGTCGCACTTAAAAGTCAAATGCTGGAAATGTCATATATAGAGCTTGTGTTCTTCTTTACTAGTAGAAGTGCCTTTTGAATAATTTGTTCAGGTAGGTCCAAGGTCAAGGTCACACTTAAAGGTCAAATGATAGAAATGTCTTCAATAGAGCTTGTCTGGGCTTCTACATTTATAGGTAGTCTTACGAACAAAGTCCGTAACAAAGAAACAAATGACAAATGCATGGCAGATATAGGGACCGGGCAGGATTCGAACCTAGAATGCCCGGACGAAAGGCCAATACCATAACCACTGAGCTAAAGAGAATTCTCCCTAAAGCAGTTGTTAGGTATTGTATTTAAATCGGGATGAAGCCATGGATGAAGGAGTGGTCTCCTATAACACATCCCCTCTTAAAAGTCATCATTTATTGATGACTCAAAGCCTAATTAGGCAGAAAGTGCGTTTTTGGACAACAAATGGCTCAATGGCCAATCCCGGACGAGCCCCCATCTTACGAACAAAGTCCGTAACAAAGAACAAATGAACAGATGCATAGCAGAAATACAGGGACCGGGCAGGATTCGAACCTAGAGCGCCCGGACGAAAGGCCAAAACCATAACCACTGAGCTAAAGAGATTTCTCCCTAACGCAGTTGTTAGGTATTGTATTTAAATCAGGATGAAGCCATGCATGAAGGAGTGGTCTCCCGTAACAAAAGATTTAAAAATAATTTTATATAGGCCCTGTCCTTTACCAGTAGAAGTGCCATTTAAATCATTTGTTCAGGTTGGTTCAAGCTCAAGGTCACACTGAAAGGTCAAATGATAAAGTTGTTATCAATAGAGCATGTTCTAGCATGTTAAAGCCATAAACTCTATGTTTTGGATAGATTTCATTGTAGTTTGGAACAATAAATCTCCATCATGAGTAATTGTGCCATTCAATATCCCCCATTGCAGGCTCAGTATGTTGCTCCTGGGCAATCGTCTAGTTAGTAATATTGGTTGAGTATAACATGACATGATAGTACAGTGAGTGTAGGAGTTTTTTTCTGAATAAGTGACAAGGCAACTAGTGGGAGTAAGTTGTTGGTGTTAGGCAGTACTAGTAGATCATGTGACATTCCTGTGGGGCCTTGGAAATTATAAGTGCTAGAATCAGAAATAATGAATTAACAAGCTAGACATCTAGTCAGATAGAGTTATCTCTTTTTGATCACTCTTGTGCATACTTTGTTATAAAATGAACAAGTTTTGTGAGATAGTGCGATGTTTTTAGGTTAGATAAGTTGCTTGTAACACATACAAAACATTAAATAACCCGAACTGAGAATAACAAAGGAATAAAAGCCTGAATATGCATGTACTTATTAGACACTACATTGCAATGATTAAAGCCTTCGTTAGGAAAGATAGTTGTTTTTGATTGTATTTCAAAAATGTTGCCATTCATTTTTGTTTATCCATGATCAGAGTTACAGGTCTAAACTTGCCTTTAATTTGGCGAGTTTCTGTAATGGAAATAAAGAGAAGTAACTCTTTACTAAACTACAAAATTTTGGACTCTACCAAATTGGAAGCATTTGCAGACAGCAGATTCACTGTAGTTCAAACAAAGGTAGAAAACATAGTGGGAAAATGAGAAAATGCTGTTTACCCCCCCCCCCCCCCCCCCCCCGTCCCCAATCTTTGATAAAACTCGGTGTTGTGTTGTAAGGGTGAAGTCAGTATCACTTATAGATTTATTTTCAAACTTTTATTTTTTATAATGTTATCTATATGGATAGTTGACAAATACTGACCCATATGACCAAAACCTAGATACTACCTCTCGTTTTAAGATTGTATATGATACCTTATGATGGTGATGTATTTTAGGAAACAGAGAAAAAGGCAGAAGAAGAACGTATAAGAACAGAGATCATTTTGAAAGGCAATCCTTTATTAAATCAAGACAAAGCAGCAACAGATTTCAAAGTAAAAAGAAGGTACACTAGTTTTATTTACCCGAGAGCGACTTTAATTGAGCTTTGCTCTGTGAAAAGGGGGCTTAATGCATCTGCAAAAAGTATTGACCTGGGCCAAAACTTTTCGCTATAGATCAATTTTCTGTATACCAGTCTACCTCATGATTAAGTCGGTTGTTTAAAAAAGCAGAAATTATGGATCCATAAGTATGTGATTACTTGCTTGGTACAATGGATTTCGGAGATGCACCAAGCCCCCTTTTGCCGGAGCGTGGCTCAATTGTTTTTCTTCACGCTTAAGATAAAAATCAGATTGCCCTGATCAGAAAGTGCAGTCTTATTTTAGATCTGCATTCTCTGCTATTTTGTCAAATATTCAGGGTTAACAACCCTTGAAATTGCTATGCTTTTGTCTGTTTTACTGACATTAGAAGGTCCTTTTCGTGTTGTAAGGGCCAAATCTGTACCAAATATTCTTTTTATATAACCAACCCTGTGGTACGGGGCTTTTAAAAATATTGTGAGTAAATAAATGTTTGAAATGGCCTATTAGCGTGTTTATATGGAGGGATATGCCAAAAAACTTTTACAGATAACAAAAATTGTAGACTTTCTGTTGACAGCATTTGCATAAAGTAATAAAACTTGGCTAAAATATGGGAATTGAAAGGGTAGAAAATAGTCTTTGGAAATAGATAAAATGCTACTTACCAGCATTTTCTACTTTTCACACATTATTTCAACAGCCTTCTTCCTTAGGGTCCTATAGAAACAGAAATGTTGGGTATCGAGCTAAAATACCCAAATTTCATCTTTACTCGTACATGTACACCTTGAATATAAAACAGATTGGTGCAAAGCTTCGTAGCTCAGTCAGTGACCTTAACTCTTTACCACACAGTAAAAATGTAGACATTGTCCAAATTGAAAGCGTTCACAGACAACAATTTAAATTTAGTTCAAATGATAAAATTTGGCTTTTATAGGTTAGAAAACATTGTGGGAAAAAGAGATAATGTTGGCTACCAACATTTTCTCCTTTTCCCACAATGTTTTTAAAAGGCTTCTTTCTCAGGGTAGTTAAAACTCGGATTTTGTGTGGTAAAGTGTTTAGTGATTGAAACACTGGGGTTGCATATTTGCTTCTTCACCTTGGCCTAGTTCCATCTGAGGATGGATGATGGTCATTGCAACGGCATTCATTTCTCTCTCATTGCTGAACATTGTTTCAGCAATGTTAGGTTGGATAGAAGCCAGAGGCTGGGAAAGGATGTTGTGCAAAGAATCATAAATAAGAAATTGAGGAAGGCATCGATAGATGTGCTGGACTCTGTTACATAACCGAAGTAATACTGAAAAATGTCTTACACACAAAGCAAACAAATAAAACTGATTTTTTTTTTCAGGTGGGATGATGATGTTGTGTTTAAGAACTGTGCCAAAGGAGATGAAAAGAAATATTTATTCATAAATGACACATTACGATCCGAGTTCCACAAAAAGTTTATGGAGAAATACATCAAGTAACAGCTATTATGACAGTTCAACCAGATTGAGAGAAATTTGTTTAGAACAGTGATAAATAATGATTTATTACTATTATGGAGAAATTGATCAAGGACCAGCTTATTGACAGTTCAACCAGACCAACAGAATTTTGTTGAGAAAGTATTTGATTCCTTAGAATAATGACTGCCTGATCTGTGATCTACATTGTCATTTCATTCTTTTTTTATATTCAAGATTGTGACTAACCTATCACTTCAACTTGCAGTGGAACTGTAATTGAAGCCATTGAAAAAGTGCAATTTATGTATTTGGTAGTGAAAGACTTAATTAAGATTACACTGTCTTCTGCAGACAATGTAAACCAAGGTCTGACTGCATGTGAACTACCCTGGAATTTAGTGAAATTTTCTGACAAAAACCTGAAATCTGTTTCCAAATGACAAATTTCCGGCTCTTCCAAGCTGATAGCATCTGCAGACAACAAATCTGAAACTGATACAAATAGTTCTTTGACAGGGTAGAAAACATTGTGGGAATAGTAGAAAATGCTGGGTACCAGCATTTTCTACTTTTCGTACAATGTTTTCTTGAAGGCTCCACCTCAAGGTTGTTAAAACACGGGATTGTGTGGTAAAGGGTTGAAATTGCTGTGTGTTTGTCTACTTTCATGATTGAGAAAGTCTTTCTGATTTACTTAGCACTCTTAGTGTTTATTTAGATCGCTGGAAAATAAGATGTAATGTGAATACTTCTGAATTTCAGTAGAAACTACATGTTAAAATATAGTAGCAAAGAACAACACCTGAAGATGGGGTCAACTTGCACCCATCAGTCTTACTTCTTTACCACACAATCCTGTGTTTTAATGACTTAGTGCAAGATTGGTTATGAAAACATTGTGGGAAAGAGAGGAAATGCTGCTAACCAGCATTATCACCTTTTCAAACGCTTTTTATAGTCTTCAAAAGATAAACTCCATAATTCGAGCCACATTGATTTTGTTGTTTGCAAATGCTTAGAATTTGGAGGAGTCTTAAATTCTGTCATTTGGTAAAGGGTTTAGTAACATCTAATCCTGAACTTCAAGACCCAATAATCTAATTGGCTGAGACAGAACATTACAGCCAGTCTTTCTATTTAAGTTTAAAGATATTTATTTAACATCAATTGAGAAACAAAATCTTACAAATTGTACTAATCTCTCTCGATTCTGCTTCCTGGAACTACACCAGTATTCGCGCCGAATGTGTGGGCCAATGAAAAATCCCAAAGCTGACACCCGCTCCCGGGAATGGATCTCGGGACCTTTTGGTTATGAGGCCGACGCTCTACCTCACGACCACGGACACCGCATTCTATGTAGAATTAAGGATGGTCATTAGCGAAGTTGGTGACTACAACCCCAGGTCTCAATATTGTAGCAGATGACTACAATTGCATGATAAAAACTAAGAGCACTACAAACAATTTTGGTTGTTTCTGTAGACAGTGTCAATGGAGATCAGTCTACTTTTGAGGACAGATCAAAAACACACTGCTCAGATTTACTCTCTGGGATCGACATAACACATTATTCTGTGAAATGTTCTTGCAAATACACACTTAAAATGGTATTTTTTCATGTCAATTTTCTGGATAGAGAGGGCCTGTTTAATTTCACTGATGTTGAACTTAGTAGATTATTCCTTCAAGAAGCTACCCTGTGTTTGAAGAATCCTTTGGTTTTGAAAACATTGTAGGAAAAAGGAGAAAATGCCTGGTACCAGCTGCTCACCTGCATTTTTCCCTTTTCCAACAATGTTTTCTATCTTCTCATAGACAAATCTTATAGTCTGCCCCATATTTTACTTGTTGACTACATTGTTTTTTTCATTTTGGGTGCCTCTAAAGATTTGTCATCTTGGAAAGAGCCAAGGATTGATAGTGTCAGTTGGTTCATCCAGCATAAGTATCTGCATGGAGTATCATTTAATATCAATTTGTAAAAAAAAAAAGACTCGTTGTAAATAAAAATCATGTTCTTCAAAATAAATTTGACTTATGAATGATATTTTGTTTAAGCTCTGAGCTCATAACTGTAAAAGTGCTGAACCCGGCTATGGGTGCTGTGTGGAACTGTCTAGAGAGATCAAGATCATACCACACAGAACATGAAATCTGATCTTTTATATACACCGTCTGCCACTCTCTTTTCATTTTCTGGCCAGAAAATGGTAAAATAGCTTAGGTTTTTTTTCCTTTTAATTGGAAAAGATCATTCCATCAATTCCAAATCAACCTGAGATTTGAAAAGTTCAACATCAAACAAAATATATAGCGGTCTAAAAAGATACTTTTGTGATGACTTGCTTGGTATAATGCATCACGGAGCTGCATTGAACCCCTATTTGCCAGAGCATAGCTCAAATTAATGTCATCTAATGAGTCTGAGGCCTTATTGTTTCTTAAGTTGGTTGAAATTTTAGTTGTAGCCTTCCTGTCATGGGTACTCTTGTGTCTGCAATTTTTTGTCAAATCTGCTTGCAAGAGTGAGACATAGTTGTCACAATGTCACTTCGGTGTATTTGCGCCCGTCTGTGTGTTCGTACATGCATGCGTTCGTGCGTCCGAATTCATTTGTTCAGGTAGGTCCAAGGTCAAGGTCATATTTGAAGGTCAAATGACTAAACTGTCACGAATGGAGCTTGTCCAAGCAACAAATTCTACACTTAAGGATGGATTTCAAAATAATTTTACAGATAACAGATTGGTCCTTTTACCTGTATTCCTTTGTTTTTATCCTTGATTCCCTTGGGGATGTTGCGATTGATATACATGTAATTTGATTTATGATCACATATAAGGTCCCCATGTAATTTTAAAGTAAATTATGTTCTCAATTATCAGAGAAATATGAACTTATCAATCTATTTAACAATCTAACCAGATTCAGTTGAGATATTATTTTAAAAACATCTGTGTAGTGCAAGAAAATCAAGGATAAAAACCAAGTAACCCCACATCAGGACATTATCATACTGCAAAGAAATTTCCCGTGATCTGATTGGATAATATGCCCCGAACATATATCATGTACACTGGCAAATCCCACGTAAAAGCAGTTTCCCTTTCGGAAGCCCCGTATACATGACTACACTTTCAACATAACATCCAAAATGGCGGCGTCGATCGATCGATACGAGCCGCCCACAAGACAAACATACTGAGTAGCCTGCACCATAATATGAAAATAGGCAAAGCCTAAATACGGGCGGAAAGGCAAAGCAAAATTACCTTTTTAGATTCTGCACTTTAACAGCAATTTTTAAAATTCAAATACTGTATCACAAAAATATATATGTAACAATGACTTGAAACTAGTAACACTAAAATGTTACAAATCATGATCATACTGCCAAAAAATTTCCATATTGCAAACTGAAAACAGCTTCCATTTTGCAAAATGAAATCAATTTGCATGGGATTTATATTTACATTATTCAAAAACAATTATTTTGTATAGATCACTATGATATCTTACGGTACTTCAAACCCCTGCTGCTTTACAATTCATTTACTAATGAAAAAAAAAAACAAACTCCGCACTAACCTTTTACACAATAACTAAATGTTAGACTGGTCAAAACCAAAAGCATTAACAGTTAAGTGGCTCCAATAACTTGATATTGATGCAGTAGAATACATTGTTGGAAAAGGAAAAGCACTGTTTAACCCTTCCCAAACAACAAAATTTTGGACTAAAACAAATTGAGAAAGTCTGGAGAACAGAAATTAAATGCACCACTCATGGTAATTTTCTGTTTTTGATACATGAGTAGCTGTGATCATGTAAAACTGTATTTGGGTTATGACAAATCCTTTTGGTTTTAGATTCACATGATGGCAATATTGTAAATGTCTTTTTGACCTTCCATGTCTATGTGCCTTCTAAAGTAATTTACTTTTGAACCAGGACACAATGTTTTCAGATACCTTCAGGGTCGTGCCAACATGGGACTTTGAGTCAAACAGGTAAGGGCAAGGTTGAAAAAGTAATAAGACATGTTTAAGATAAAAATTTATTACCCAACTTTCTTTTTTTTTCATAGATTGCAATTTTTGGTTCTTAAATAATACATAGAATTATGCAGACCAATTCGTTTCCAGTTATTACAGTTTAACTCATTAATGTACACACTGTACAGGTGAAATACAGAGCTACCACTCACAATGGGCTAAGATGCATCACAAACTAGATTTTTTAGCACATGTGAGAAATAATCTGCAATGATTCTATTTGCATAAACGTTGGAAAAGGAGCAGTTGCTTTTGACAAATACATTATACGTACCTCCTTTTGCAGCATTTTTACCATTTCTACGGCTGAAGTCTATTAACCCTTTAGCAAAATCCCTAAGGAAGATGGCTCTTGAAAACATTGTGGAAAAAGAAGAAACTGCTGGTAACCAGCATTTTCTCCTTTTCTTACAATGTTCTCTGCCCTTCCCAAAACAAATTCCAGTTGTTGAGTTTAATTCATTTTGATGTTTGCAATTGGGTTTCAATTTGAACAAGACTATAATTTTTCATATGGTAAAGAGTTAAGCTATAATTGTGAAATGAAGCATCTTGCAAGAGTGATTTGCAACACAGCTAACAAAAGTATTTGTGAGAAAAGGGACTACAGTGTGTTCTTTTTAATGTATATTCAAGCAAATGCAACTTTTATCATACAGTTTTGATTAGGGTTCTAAAAGAAGGTCCAATTCAAGCTGTCAATATCAGCACTAATGGTATGGTTAGTCCATATCACTTTCACTGAACAAACTCTCTGGTAGTTGACTGTTTCTTTATCTAGCTACCAATACTTCTCTAGCTCTTTTCTGGCCTCCTGAATGCTACAAACTTGTAATTTTATGCAAACACCTGAAAGAAATAAAAATACTGAAATATTTGAGAAGCAGCATGTAATTGTGTAAAGCTTGTGGTTGTCTGTGAGCTTTTCCTTGTTTACCTGCTTACAGAAAAAAAATTAAAGTTTTTCTAGTATACATATATCTCATTAGATATTTCACATAAGTGAACAATATTCTATTTCCAGAGATAAAGATTTCTTCACCTTTATTTTTCTTTTTACTTTTGTCAAAGAAAATTCCAGTAGACTGGATTTTCTAAATAAAAATGTCTGAGGAACATTTTTTCAAGGCATAGTTTGTAATAAATGTGTCGTTCCGGCAAAAGAAACACTGTCCCAAGTGAAAAGATTTGCACATATCCAAGATGAAAGCATCTTTAGATGACAAATTTAAAAATGATACCAATGAGCTAAAGTTCCTTGATAGTGTAAAAAATGTTGTGGTAATGGAGAAATTAATTGTAACAAGCGATTCTCCTTTACCTACAATGTCTTCAAAGACTTTCTTGCCCAGGGTCATTAAAACCAGGGATTGTTTGATGACGGATTAATGCTTCTCTGTGATCCTTTTTACCAAACAAGTCATATCATAATTATGGATCCATAAAACCAATTTTGTCGAACAACTGAATAAATCAGATGGCAGAATGGTCCGTTGATATCAGGGGTGTGGAAATCCTACGTCCGACTCGTCCGACTCGGGTAAATTTGACGTCGGACAAGTGGCTTTTTGCAATCTACTCGTCCGCGGACAAGTAGAAAACGAGGGAGAAATTGAAAGTAAAGATCTGTATTATATAACATTATCCTTGTGAAATGGAAATGTTCTCTCCGTCTCACTTCGAAGTTCGTAAACAAGAACATTTTTAAACTGAATTATGATAAACTATCCCCTGATACCGGGAATCAAAAACAAAATTTGGCCGACTCTCATTTTATTCCCTACGCAGGCTTTTTTTTAAATTTTGACTGCTCTGCAGTACGGCCGAAATGTTGTGGTTTCTTGGCGCCATTTGGTTTGTTTAATGGAGGCAACAAGAACCGAAACGAGTTATTTTTTTTGCATATTATAACACTGCATGTAGACTTGACGCGGTTGTCATTTCCCAGTCATTCAATATAAAATTCTTTTTTGTCGTTCGCAAAAAGTTACAGCTGACAAAAGAAGTTGTCTTAATTTAATACTGTGGAACACATTCTTACTCGGTTGCAGTAAATGTATTTGAAAGAAAACCAAACACGCTGTATCCAAGTAAAACATTCAAAAACCGCGAAACATTACAAAAAGTTTGTTAAAAGGACTGTAGACGATAAAGGCCAGCGAAGCCTTTTTACTTTCGGCGTAAAACGTTTAAATTCTTTGCAGATCGATCTACAGGTAATCAAATCTCCGCATACTGAATCTCAATCTGAAGTGCCGAGTCTGTCAGACATCGCCGATCTCCCGTTGTCTGAAAACTAAACAATTATTATCACTGCACATGACGCAAACTCTACATCTCCAGACACAATAACCAAGCCTAGCCTTTTAACTTTCACAGATAATGATTCCCTTGTATCATATGATGGCTGGTAAGCAGTTCTGCTTAAGTATTAACTCCGGCATGCATGGGTGTGCCTCAGTAGTGTTAAAAAGGGCTGTAAGGGCAAACACTGAGATATTTGGCCATGGTTTAAGCAGTTATAGTGTAACTGTTGAATCTTTTTCAATTATTAAATTGTTGCACCAGTCTATTTACTGTATGTATGTACAGTGCCATTAATTTGTTTTAGTGATGTACCTTGGAAGTCAGTCTGCTTTTCCTAATGTGGCCAAAATTGCACTTGAATATATAAAAAAAAAAAAAATGAAAGGCTAAGGCCCCTTCCCAATTTTTGGGAAAAATGCCCCATAAAGATTTGCTTGATTTATTTTCATCATTATTATTAAAAACCCAAACAAAGCAAATTTAAATAGTTAAAAGGACACCATTATCTACAAACTACATTCAGTTAGGTCTTTGTGTGCCATTTAAAATTGTTTTGTTTTGGACAAGTAAACTTCTCTGACGGACAAGTAGACTTTTTAGATTTACTTGTCCATGGACAAGTACAAAATTTCAAGATTTCCACACCCCTGGATATGCTGAAAATAGACTAATAGCAAAACGTTTCAACCCAGGTCAGCCTGCACGGACTGCACAGACTGTGTAGGCTGACCTCAGTCGATACTTTTTGCAGATGCATTAAGCCCCCTTTTCAGACAGCATGGTTAAAATACTATGGTAAAGTATAAGAAATACATGTACTGCCAAAACCTAGCAGCTCAGTGCATACTAGTATTTAAATTTTCTACTGCAAGTGGGAATTACTTGTGGAACACTGATAGTGCTAAACAAATGAAATGGATATTCTAAGTCTGAACTAAAGCTGCATATACTGTGATTTCAAAGCTGTTTTTCCATAATATTTGGCAAAGAAGCAAATTGTGGATTCAAGATAAAACTGCTCATTTTGAACTGTCTGCATTAGCAATTCAATCTGAGTGTTGCCCTTCAAAGGTTGAATAAGGGGACAGTCATTTTGCAGTCGTGAAATCTGTCTATCTTCATGAGATAGGAAATAACGTCACTGTAACTATTTGAATGTGATCCCACATAATCGACATATAAAATTGATCATGTGACATCCCCACAGGCCTTTGCAAATCATTTCTATGGTAAATTCTTTACTACAATTTATGATAAAATTTGAGATTTGTCAAAACTGAATTAATTTGCTGACAATAAATTTCTTTCTATCCTTTCAATGACAAAACCAATTGTTTGAGGCACATTTGTCACCTGCAAATGCTTTCAAATTGAACCAATCTGATTCTAGGAAAGGAGTAAACACGCATCTACACTCATTTTTCAGCCATTTTTTTTAAAACCCATTTCATATTTATTTTATGAAACTATACTTGTATTTTCATACTAAATGTTGTCCCAAACGGTTTGAAGGTTGCACAGATTACGTCGGATAGAAAATGCATGTCATTTTCTTGCGGTCTTCAAAGAAACGACTGCTGTCATCTCTGGTTTTAAATCAAAGACAAATCCCTCATCCCTTACAAC
The DNA here is from genome assembly GCA_946811185.2 of Hippopus hippopus. Lineage (NCBI taxonomy): Eukaryota > Metazoa > Mollusca > Bivalvia > Cardiida > Cardiidae > Hippopus > Hippopus hippopus. Next base: position 10,411,530 of record OX328110.1, read on the forward strand.
AATATAATAATATTGGTGTTTTATCTATGTTTACATGACTTACTTCTGAACCATTCTTACCTCTGTCAACTTTCAACAGCATTTTTGTCTCTTTGGCTGCAAGAATGTATCTTTATGGAAATACAATTCCATAAATTCTGTCATACTTCTCTTTCATACTAATCAATAGTTAAAATTACAAACTAATACCATGCTAAATTCCAATGTGTTAGCTGTTGCCATTATATGTCTGAAATAATGTTGAAAATGGCATAAAACACTGTTAAAAAAAGTCATACTAGATCTATATTCAGTCATGAGATATTGATGTTTGGGATGATATTGAAAATCTAAAAAGATCATTTTATCAACCTGGGCTAGTTATAAAATTATTTGGAGTTCAACAAAATTCAAGCTTTTTTTTTCCCTACCTCTGCTTCCCTATTGAAAACATTGTGACAAAGGAGAAAATAGTATCTGTACTTGTCACTATGTTTTTACTTGTCGACATTCAGATTGGTGTAGATGTCAACTCTTAACCCTTCACCACACAATCCTGACTTTAAATAACACTATGAGAGAAGGCTTATGAAAACATTATGGGTAAAGGAGAAAATGCTAGTGACCTGTGCAGTGTTTCATGGTGCACGAAAACCAATTTCAATATCGCCATCAACTCTAGGCTTTCTTCAGTACCTATGCAAACAGTGCAATAACTGCAATAATCGTGTTACACTTTTTCTGCTTACTGAAATTACACAAATCTAGCGTGTTATTGCAACAACATAAGAAAATACATACCGTGTAAGAAAATGGTGGTCGTTATAAGTTGCGTAGAGTCGCTTCGCTTCTGCAATCACCCCCCCCCCCCTCCTTTATATTTATTTGCAAGTTTGAAGGCGCGTATCGTTCTTGAAAGGGATGATGGCAAAAATTAACATTTAGAAAGTTAAAAGATAAAACACCGACATTCTTATCTTACCTATGTAAGGCCAAGGGCTACTGTAGTGCAATGCCGGTATGGGGTTTGTCCGCTTCGCAAATTTCGCTCGGTTGAAGTTCGTAATTTCAGCTTTCGGAAGATCTTTAAGGAATAAAACTTCTTTCCAGTGAAATAATGACGCCATCTGTTCAGCAGTAAAACGATTTCAATAATCCTAAATACGTTTGGGGAGCTCTGAAAGCACCTAAAAAATTAATGTATGGAAAGCTCTAGGAAATCCCTTATCCACCGGTATGTTTGTAAACACTCTCGTCACTCGGCCATTTCCGTAACCTGAACCGGTTAGATTTGATTTGCTCTCCGGAATCTCTCGAGTACCTATTCTGTTAATTGACTTTACAGAAAACTTCATTAAAATCGGCAAAATAAACTTCTCTATCCGTTGTTAATGACAAATGACTGTTGTGACGCAAATTTACATTGATTTGGGGACAGATATTCGAATATCCAAGAGATCCCAGACACCTCCAATATGTGTAAACCAAATCGCCGATATTTCCCGAGTGATGTTTACGGCCCCCCCACACCTTTTCGACATGAATTTGCACGTGGACTCTACCATTGTAACCGCACCTAAAAAGCCGAAGTATTCCCTGTACGTTTTTGCAACTTCTCGGAATTTGTTTTTTTTCCTAGCATAGTGCGATTTTGTAGACTGGTACACATACGTGTTACCTATAGACGGGCTCCAAGGCCGCTTCGCGGCCTTTCCGCCCGTATTATTACTAGTTTGCCTTGATGTTCGTCATTAAAACGGAAAGAATGGATTATTTTTGAAAATTAATGAATCTAGAACTTTACGTGTATTATCGCTTGATGTCATTCTAAAACAAATACACGAGGGGTTAAAACGAGCCATCCCATTGTCATGTAAGCAAATTGTGAAGAGTCAAAACTCGTACATTAAGCAGAATGTTGAGAGGATAACCTAATGGTCGTTTAAGGCAACTAAAGGTCGTTTACTTTTGCCAACAAATCATTAAAATTCATAGTTACTTCCCTTGAAGTTGTTTAAATCCATATTTAAATAAAAATACGACGAATGTCTATCGCAGTGACATCATCAAGATTATGCACCAAACTGCACGTTTTACCAAGGTTTCAGTGACGTCAGTTTTCATTGAATTGGGGCACTCAGAAGGGAAATTCTATTTCGTCAGCGTACTCAATGTTTGAAACCATAAAACGGAGAAATTCCGCTTAATACACGTTGGAATGGTAAAACTTTTCAGTATAATAAATTCTTTGTACGGTCAGGTGGCAGGGGACTTGGAAACTTGTTCACGGCTTCGGCGAGGCGGCGACATGATTTGCAACAGCCGTGAACAAGTTTCCAAGTCCCCGGCCACCTGACCGTACAACTAATAGTGTAGTATTACTCGAACAAATTGACATGAAATAAATGACCTCTATTACCATATATTACACGCTTGAATTATTGTCCGAAATTAGCTTCGGCTAATGTCTGCATGAGGAACTATGTGAACGTTTTCAACTCTTTAGGCGGCTAATAGATTTATCGTGTCTTTAAAGAATACTTAAAATACCTGAAATAAACATGATTTTGTTGGTTTAAATTGGTAATACGTGGCGGGTGACAAAGATCTAAGATGCAGTGCAGTCTGATCTTGATCTATGCCATCCGCAAAAGCGTCTTATTTTGACTATGGCACAGTAAATGTCAAACCCGACATTTACCATTAACAGAATTTCGTAAAACAGAAACCGTCCCATTATACCCAATGATATAAATATTCACTCTTTAATTATTCTTTGCATAAAGGTCAATTTCAGGTCAATTTATTCGACTAATACTGGAGGCGAATCAAGGGAACTATCTGAAGAAAGGCCCTCATTGAAAGCATTTGCAGACGGATATTTAAATATAACTAAAGTAATTGCATTTGTCTTTAAAATGGTTGAAGACGTTGTGGGGGAAAAGAGAAAGTGCTGGTTACTAGCATTTTCTGTCTTTCCCACGAGGTTTTTTTTGTCCAGGGGTTATTAAAACCCGGGATTTTTTGATAAAGGGCTAACTCGTTACCTCCTGAATTTATAGCAGAAGACCTTAAGAACATCTTTCCAAAAATAGATGATCAGAACAGAATAGAACTTCAATGCTGTAATTATAGAGTACATTTAACAGGTACAAAGATAGAGCAGTCGTGACAAGGTTAACTCTTAGGCTGCCAAGCGCGACTCAATGACCTTTTGCGGACTGTGTAGATCAAGATCAGACTGCATTAAAAGTGCAGTCTGATCTTGGATCTACACTGTCCGATAAGGAGATACTTTTGTCCAAAAATAAGTTTGAAATAGCACTGTGCTGGTTTTTACTAACAGCTTGAAAGTTATTTGGCAGGTTAAGGGTTAGCAATAAGACTGTTTCAAGGTAAATCATTTTACGAATTTACGTCTTGGAGGGTCAAATAAAAACAACAACAAATTTTCAGTCAAGAAATGATCATTGCGAACGACAATTTATGAAAATACGATCCGTGCTCTGTTAATAGGGGGCTTAATGCATCTGTAAAAACTATCTATCCAAGGCAGTCAGCGCAGGCTGACCTGGGCCGAAACTTTTTGATATTAGTCAATTTTCTGCAAGTCCAAGGACCAGCCTATCTCATGATCCAGTCGGTTGTTAAACAAAATGGACTTATGGATCCATGATCATGTAATGACTTGCTTGGTATAATGCATCTCCCTTTTGCCAGAGCATATCTCATATTTAAGTAATACTATACCGTATCACCTGTTTGTCTATGTCCAGCGGCGAAATGTATCTTGCAAAAGATAGAAATCTAGTTAACTCTTTACCAAACAATACCAAGTTTTCGCAACCCGAAGAAGCAGGCTTTTCAAAAAATCGTGAGAAAAGGATAAAATGCTGGTAACCGGCATTTTTCTCTTTTCCCACACAATTTTTTTGAACTTTCATAAACGAAGTCCGTCAGATAAGCAAAATTTGATTTGTCGCCTGTAAACGCTTTCGTTTTGGATGAGTGTGAAATTTTGTGCTCTGATAAAAGGTTAATGTAGAATGAATAGCTTGTGGGCTTGTTGATCTTTTCGGAGATGATATCTTCTGAACTCGAGTACAGTCGCTGTTCCGTCATCAAACGTTGTGGAGAATAACTTGCTTGTTCGTTTGATTTTTTTTACCAGACGTCATTTCAGATTTACCCATATTGAAAAAAAAAAATTGCAGATGACAAATTAAATGTGGCTTAAATTATCGGATTTTTATTCTAAAGGACAGAAAAAAAAATATGCGAAAAAGAGAATATGCTTGTTGCGGCCAGAACGTTTCGAGTCCTTCTGATGAACGATTTGAAAAACACAAATGTGTTTTTTAAAAGTTAAACGCCATTATAAGCAGTAATTTAAGTTGTCTCATTATAGCCTTTGTACCTATCAATGCTTTCCTTCAGTTCTCCGAAAACCTCCAACATTTACCCTCAAGAAACTAACAAACGAACGAACGATTGAACGACCAAACAAACAAACAAACAAACAAACAAACAAATGACTTTTAGTAATCCGAATCTAGCAGTAATTTCGATTATACCGTTGTAGCCATTGCACCTAACCATTAAGCCCTGTAACTCTCAGTAACTCTTTGGTTGCTAGCCACGATTCACAGTGCTTTTGAAGTGAATGCAGATGAAGATCAGACGAAACAGAAAGTGCATTATGATCTTGGGTCTATACACTTCGGTATGGTGATATTTTTCCGGAGGAGAGATATTTGAACTCGCAAAATTTGGGATTTTCATATTTAGTGGTTAATGGAAACCGACTTTTAATGATCCTAAGGATTTAAACTTATGAAAACAACGTGGGAAAAGAAAAAAATGCTGGTACCAGCATTTTCTCCTTATCCCGTTCCTTTTCTCACAATGTTTTTAGCCCTTTTAAAGGCAAGTTCCACCATTTTATGTAGATTCAGTTTCTCAGTTTGGACTGGTCCAAAATTTTGTACTACGGTAAAGAGTTGAAGGGTTAAGAAATCAGGACTATCTGGGCGTATCCAAAATACATTTATTATGCAAATCGATGAGTAATCCTAATAAAGATGCCTTCACTTGCTTTTCTCTAGGCTAGTATTCACCAAGCATCCTTAATTACACCGCAAGTGCAATCCTAATTTAAGAAAGCAACATAATTCTTGATTGCCTTAAACATTTCGTTTGGCCAATCAGAAATTGTGTCACCATGAAATCTAGACAATACTTGAGTATTTGGGTGATATCCCTTGTTTATTTTTTTCCTTGGATTCGTCTCAAGTACGCCATTGGTCTGGATTGGTTTCCTCCACTGAAACAGCAAAGTATATATATATCTGTAGTTTTATGTGAAACGAGGACCAGTTTATACCATTCGTCTTGATCGAGGTTAAACTTGGTTTTTTTTAGTTGGTATTCTTTGCACTAGGAAGAAAAGTATCTCTGACTGTCTAGGCAAATACCCAGAACGTGTAGTCTGACTTTGGATCTCCTTTTTTAGCTATTTTGATAAATAATCTGTTAAAAAGAAATAAAAAATAAAACATCTTGCAGTGTTTTGATTTTTTTTGTACCTTACAGAAAATGTTACTTTTGATCTATTTTGCACTCTCTAAGGCTTAAATCGATATACATTTAAAAGTTTTACAATTGTTTGGCTATCGGTGACAGGTGCACTTTTATTTTTATAACGTAATGTACATGTAAGACAACTTATTCAACTGTGTTACCTCCTGAACACGACCTGAGTGATTTGACAGTATTTTTCACATAATGTATTATTTCTAAACTTGATTAGAAAAAAAATAGTTTAATCTTCTTCAGAGGTAAATTAAGTCCTATCTAATTCATAGAACGGAACAAACGAATAAATATTCGGAAGGTTATAAAAGGATAAAACTTTGGAGGCGGACTTATTTCCTCATTCCAATCGTGAAATGGAAATCTTAATACGACTGTAAATACAGTATATTGAACGAGTTTGTCAAGGTAACTTGACGACTGGCTTTTGAAATTACTACCAGCTGTTTAAAGTAATACTGACCAACCAGTCAAACTGTATCACGGTTGGTGAAAAGCTTATTCGCCATATCATTGCCGCACAAATAAGCTTTTCAGGACTTTTAGTCCTTTGATTGCATGAACGTAAATCTTACAGTCTAGGGACAACGATCATGGCCAGCGGGTACACGAGCGGTCGACATTTACAAATATCAGATTTTATCAAAAAATGAACCAGGTAATTATGATAATCAGCTTTAGAACATATATAGATATATATTCGGTCAATCTCGTGTGTTGTAGCACCTTTTATTTAGCAACCAGCTTTAGCTTTACAACCACTTCTAGAGTTGTCAACCCTTCAGTTTGAAAAAAAAAATGTGTCAAAAAAAATATCTTAATCGTTTACCACACAATCGCGATTTTAACGACCCTGAGAAAGAAAGCTTTTGAAAACATTGTAGGAAAGGAGAAAATGCTTGTAACTAGCATTTTCTTTTTTCCCCACAATGTTTTGTACCCCATCCAAAACAGATTTCAGTATTTGAATCACGTATGTTTTGTTGTCTGCAAACGCTTTCTATTTGAAAAAGCCTGAAATTTTGTCGTTTGGTACAGAGTTTTAATTAGCCATCTTATCTTGGTCCTTTTGGTGCCTGTGGGGTTTGATTGTATTCGTAAGTAGTCGGGTCTGGCATACAAAAAAGTCTGTAGGAGGTACATGTATCATGAGTTAAATCAGTACAGGAAAATGGATCCCTAGAGCGAGTTGGACAGATGGACAAACTGAAAGATAGACAGAACCAGTATACTCCCGAAAAAAATTGATTAGCAAGGTGGCATTGAGTAATTGACAGTAAATACTAAGCAAAGGGCACATTCCGTACAATTTTAGGACAAAAAAGGGGTGTGTCAAATTGTCTTCAAGAGCATCTGTTTCTAATATGACAAGATGTTAAGTTATTCGAGCAATTTGTAAGGTGTTAGATGATATAGAAGATAAAATTCACCCGTTAGATAGTGATCAGCTGATAAAAAATTGTTCGGCCGAAACATTAATAATCAGAATATACATAGCTCAGACTCTATGTTTTCGTTCCACAGATGCCATTATAGGTCACGTTACGTCAGATAATAATAGTGAATATTACAACTACTGCTTATAATAATTAAAAGAAAATAACAACAATAACAATTCAAAGCACTGTGATAACGGGTCATTGTGAATATGATGAGAATTTTATACTTAAAAATGTTTTATAACTCAACTGGACGATTTTAATTCTCTAAAAAGACAACTTTTGTTGAAACCAGTTTTCGGGATCTATAGAGCACAGATATTTGTGAAATGGGACCATCCATTGTGAAACGATGTCTGCATGAATTACAAAATCCGGGTTTTATAGAGATCATAAAACTCATATTTGTGATTTGGATTATATCATTATCCTGGCTATGTACAGGTGAGACGATCTTTTTGTTATATAATTAAGTTATGCTTCTATCCCAATACAATGCCAAATAAAAATATATGTGCCCCTGATGTCTGTTTGGAAAAACATTGTGGAAAAAAAGAATAATTACTTGTACCAAACCTACAACTGCTACATTCTCCGCAATCTTTTTCATACTATTGAAGAACGATGATAAGACTGCAATGTTTGCGTCCTACCTGGGCTCTTACAAATGCTAGGTTTGAGGTCTACACAGTTCGTAGCCAGGGCCCAGGCGCTGATAAAGTCTCAATACAATACAATACAATACAATACAATACAATACAATACAATACAATACAATACAATACAATAAAAAGTATCTTAATCGCTCCAATGTAAACATTGTACATTTAGGAAAATAAGAATAAGTAAGTACAAAAATTTCACTGTGATTTATGATCTTATTGTCACAAAACTTTACAGTAATCTAGTTGTGATAATAAAAAAGATTAAATAAGCTTTTTTGTAAATGAAAACATTATGTGACTTTTTTTTTTTATTTAAAGATACGTCTTTACTCGTTTTCATCCAGTTTTTTTTTACCAATTTTATCTTTATTTTATGAAACTATGATCATTCATGTATGTTCGTGCCAAATATTGCCCCTGACGGTTGAAAGGGTGCACAGATTACGACGGATAGAAAATGCATCTCATTCTATGGAGGCTATCCCCAGACATTACAACCACAGCTTCCGGTTTAAATCAAAGACAAATCCCTAGCGTTTCTTTATCCATACACCTTATATCGATTTTTTATCTACGTTTACACGGCTAACTGGATTCTTCACGCTGTAAAGTTTTAACAGCGTTTGTTTACTCTCTGGCTGTAAAGATGTATCTTTAAAGGTTTTTAATCTTTTTTTGACAGTATTTTAGTATAGTCCAATTAGTGAAGGAATACTGTGTGGGTGGAAATTTTTGCGATTTCGAGAATCTGAAAAGTTCGCGAATTTGAAAAATTCGCAAACTTTTTTTGTTCGTGTATTTTATCACAAGTATACCTACAATAACGATTGTCTTGCATTCGCAAACATTTCCGAACGCAAAATGTCCGCAATCGGTCATTCGCAATTTTTTTGACTCGCGTATATGTCCACGTATACAATAGTTAAAAGCTTTTGATTTTGTTTCTGTGGTTTCTTATCGTGGTCTCCTTATCACAGTCTATGTAACGTTACCTTTGCAGCAATAAACTGTTAGTCCGTGTCGTAATCGTCATTTTTGACAAAGCAACGTCAGAATATAATTAGGAGTCATGCTCTATAAAAAGGGGGTTAATCACATCTGCAAAAAGTATCGATTCAGGACAGCGTGCACAATCTGCGCAGGCTTACCTGGGTCGAAACTCTTTGCTTTGGTAAATTTTCTACATATTCAAAAATCTGTGTACCTCATGATTCAGTCAGTTGTTGAACAAAATGGATAATAGGGATCAATAATTATATGATCACTTGCTTGGTATAATGCATCACTGAGATACATTACACCACCTTTTGCCAGAGCGTGGCTCATTTGAAATAAAAGGAAAAAGTGGTCAGAGTGGAACTAAGGCTTTACATTGCTTTTCCAACGAACGCTTCCAAGATACGACGCTGCGGATGGAAATCGAACCAGGATTTCTTGACCACAGCTCCAACGTCTTTACCTTTTTGCCAAGCAATCCCGTTTAAAAAATGGGAAAAGAGAAAAATTAACGCCTGTAACCAGCATTTTCTCTTTGTTTCCCATTTTTTTTCCCCACCTTTTAAAAATAATAATGGATACTCGAAATCATCGACGGTCACTAATGATACTTTGATTACGTTACACTTTTCTACGTCCCGTATTATTTTTTGCTTGAATTATTTTCGTTCTTATACATAATTATCGAGGATTTCCATGGTTCCAAAATAACATTTTGCGGAATTACTAATCAATGTGAATTGATAAGTTACAAATTACGTGTAGATCTACTTGAAAAGAGATTTTCTTGGTCTAATCTCAATGACGAAGTCCTCATAGTTGTAAAATCTCGAATTTTAGTTACGAAAATTCCAAAATAAATGTGGGGAATAAAGAGACACGATGTTGAAGACGATTTAATGAAAACCGTTTATGATAGTTAAAACAGTAGCTTCTCGACCCATAAATACAGACGGAACGAAATCTTGGACCATGAATACTGACGAAAACGATATTTTGGTCTATGATTACAGTTGAAAACGCTATTTGAACCAAACGTTATTTTTGGCAATGAATACTGATGAAAAACGATGATTTGGGCCATGAGTACTGATATAAACGATGATTTTGGCAATGAGTACACATGAATATTATATTTCGAGCCATGAACACTGATGAAACTATCTTTGGGGTCATGAATACTGAGGAAAACGACTTTTGGGCCATGAATATTGATGAAAACGATATTTTGGGTCATGCACATTGAAAACGATTATGGGCCGTGACTACTGATGAAAACATTATTTTAGACTTAGACCATGGATTCATTACTAATGAAAACATATTTTAGACAGAGTAATGATATAAACGATGATTTTCTCGCATTAAAGGCGAAATGATTTTTTTGGACCACGAAAACGTTATTTCGGACCTTGAAATACTGGTAAACAAGATATTTCAGACCATAAACACTGATGAGAAGAATATTTTTGTTCACCATATTACTATTGAAAAAGGTATCATAGGCTTGCCATATATACATGTACTAGTGTAAAACGATTGTCTAAGTCCGTGAAGCACTATACTTAGCAAGTTTTCGATATATTATGAATCCAAAAAATCCACTTTGTCTAACAACTGACTCAATTCTGAGGTAGACTTATCCTTTAACATGCAGAAAATTGACTGATAGCAAAAAGATTTGACCCAGGTCAGCCTGCGCCGATACTTTTTGCAATTGCATTAAACCCTGTTTCCACAGAGCATGGCTCATATGTATGTTGAGGATTATGTTGGAAACATGATGAAGCCAATTTTGTTGAAGCCATGGCCAGCAATTCCTCCTGTAATCTTTTACCACACCATCCCGAGTTTTACCGACCCTGAGGAAGAATACTTCAGAAAACATTTTGGGAAAAGCAGAAAATTCTGGTAACCAGCATTTTCTCATTTTCAATGAATGTTTTCTATCCTTTCTAAGACAAATTCCATCATTTAAGCCATACGGAAGCCGCCTTCTGCAAATGTATTCAATTTGGACAAGTCTTAACTTTTGTTCTCTGGTGAAGTGTTAACCCATATCTTACTAAATAAGAAAAATGAAACTTTTAAGCCGATGGTAAAAACCCAAATTTTGCTATTTCAAAGGTATTTTTGCTGGAAAATATCTCTTGATTGGACAATGTGGATCCAAGATCAGACTGCACCTTCTGTGTAGTCTGACCTTGATCTATACTGTCCGCAGACTGTCCTTGAGTCGCTCTTAGCAGCCTAAGGGCTAACATAAATGGACTAAAGCAAGACGCAAAAAGACGTCTGCAGGTTGTAATGAATTTTAGTGTGTTTACGATTATTTCATATGTCTAATCCATACAATCTATCTTTTTTACCTACAGATTGTACATCTTGCGGCCCCGGACATTGCTTAAATAACACCGTTTGTTGCCCTGGACAACAACAGTGTTGTATAGATGAACAACATTGTTGCGGAGAACATTGTTGTGTCATTGGCTACGAATGTTGTGTCGGAAGTTCTAGATGCTGTAAAAGTTCCGGCGCTTGTTGTGGAGATAAACTGTGTTGTATCGAGGGTACTGTATGCTGCCCTAACAAACAGCACTGCTGCCCCACTGGTTATACCTGTTGTGAGGAAAGCAATGGTTGTTGTCCCGCAGATTCCCATTGTTGCGGGGAATATTGTTGTAGAAATGACATGATGTGCTGCCCTAACGGCACCGGCTGCTACAGAGAGGGCTACTTCTGTTGTGGTAATGGGATCGCTTGTCCGCATGGTTCGAAATGTTGCGGTAAAACGTGTTGCGGTTTAGACAGTCTGTGTTGTGGTGATGTGTGTTGTCGGGAGGACACGATCTGTTGTGACGAAGGATGCTGTGCAAAGTAAGTGGAAAATTCACTAAAAAAAATGATGATACGAAAATTACCAGAGATATCAAAAGTTATGCAGTTATAGCTCTCGTCAGATTTGTTTTTCATTATCGTTAAATGTTAATCTATAAACTGAATTACAGGTTTAAAACCGCATACCGTCACGACCTTAAAATCCACATCGTGACGATATACAGACAAAATCAAATTGTGCGTTTTAATTCACGTTCAGTCTCTAATATTATCCTATATCCTACACCTGTGTAGAGAGAATGGGATTATCTAATAATGTAACATTATTGTGCACGATTTATGTTCTTAAACTGTACCACTTAAAGATCCACAGCAAAGGTGCCATAGTTTTCGGAATATCTGAATATGAAAATTTTGGTCATAATATATACTGTATAAGATTTATTTAAGCAGCATTTCTTACCTGAAATTTCTAGAGTCCAATTGGTTTAAACCTTGCTAGGCAACACATTATCGCCGTTTAAGTATAATTTAGTTTTTTAATTCGTGTTTTTTTTTTTGTGGCATTTGTCAAAAACAATGCTACTGTGAGTTCAATGGGGTAATTTGAAAATTGTTTATCGTAATTTGTGCAAAACCGAAGGAAGTAAACCCAATTAAACTAAATTTTTCACAGACACGCGTTTCGATAGCACTTAGATACATGTATATGATTAAAATGGTATATTAAAATAAAAATTTTCAGACACGTGTTTCGATAGCACTCAGATATATAATTAAAATGGTGTATTAAAATTAACTGGATTAGGCCAACGACCGTGGAAATACTTCTTTTTTTTTCAAATGAAAATAGCTTTACCCGCTCATATCCTTCTATTGGCGCAATGATACACACAAACTTTGTCTCCTGAACGCTCGGTACTGGCTTGTTAGTCCCCAAACCAGTTCGTTCCGGGGCTTGTTCGTCCCTGTGCTTGTTCTTCCAGGCTTGTTCGTACTACATGATTGCACACTGATGGATTGTGTATGAATATTCACAGATCGAAATAATTAATTGTAACTTACAGTAACCCGGCTTGCAATATTTGGAGTACTTTGTTTAAAGTTGTGGACTGCAGCATGCATGTCAAAAATGGTCTGTATGAGCGAAAGGTTTGTAGAAAAGCTTTTGTTTGCTTCAGGCTTGCCTCTATGAAAATGTATCTCCTGTAGCAGTCTACAAAGTAATGATCTCACACTACTAGCAGTATTATAAAACATCATTACTAAATGTTTTCCTAATACAAGTATGTCTTTTCACTCAATTAAGCCACAATTCATACTAACATTCTTGTGTGTTGATACAATACAATGCATTTTATTTCATATGAAGTATCATGGTACGAGAAGATTGATGAATTTGGGTTATATGCCATTCTCAACAGCATTTCAGTATTTTTACTTCACCTACGAATATGTTCTTTACAATTTCTCACCAGTACCAAAACTTTCTTCCAAAGCCATTGACTGCTTCCTCACATAATTTTACAAGTCCAGTGGTGAGAGCAGATTGAATTTGGTTGCATCGACTTTCATCAATTATAAAAAGAAAGTGGCGGAGTTCGAACCAGTGCAAGCTGGGGTCCCATAGATTACAAGCCTGAGTCGCTACTGACTGCGTTACACAGGCTAAGCTAGAAGAGGAAATGATAATATGCCTTTGACTTACTGAATGGCATTAATTGATGTTTAACCCATATTCTACCTAATAAATTCTGTAGTCCTTCTCATTCCTATTTTTTTTTTTTTTGTCTAGTTTATACATCTTTACATGGTCGTTAGCCTGATGTAATAAATTATAAGCGAACAAAGCAAATAACCATAAGACTCCAAGGATGTCTTATTTTGGTCTTCACTTGTCTCAAAGGACATCCTAGGTCATGATAATCAGGATTAGAGTTAACATTATCTATATATACTTTCTGACAAAGTTATTAATCTAATTAATAGGTTTACTTTCGAGCGAATATTTAGAAAATATTTCTTTTGTGTTTTTCAAGTTTTAAATTCCACACAATGGATCCATTGACAAATGCCACACTAGTGCTTTGAACGCTTTGATTTGTGTTGTATTTATTTGCTTATTTCGACTTGAATCGGAGTTATTGCCTTTTTGGCAGTTACTCACATTCGACCTATCCATCCATCTATACCGAGATAATTTACTTCATTGACGAAGGTTTATAAATGTCACATAGAAATAGCATGTACAGTTATTTCCAACAGATTCACGGCTAGTTGGTATACTGGTAAAATGACTGGGTTGAAGGTGAGTTAATTACTCTCGGTGGGCCATCTGAGACAAGCAAACCACAACCACCACTACCTCAACCACCATCACCAACAACAACAAAACGCAGTTTCTTGGAATCTGTTCAGACATCGCGCCAGAATTTCGCAGAGACTTGTGGGAATGTCACAGGATCAATAACGCTGGCCGATTATGTTGGATTTTATTGAAATAACGCCGGTATCTAGTCTCATGAAAATGGAGTTCCCTATTGAAAATACGACCATTTATCTAATTAACAGCAGCAATGCACGTTTCTAGTAATTGAAACCGTATAGGTTCTTACATCAGTTGTATATATCAGTGTTTTACAAGAAATTATGATTCAAGACAAGAAAAATTTCACGAAATGCCCTTTTAACTCTTTACCGGACGCCTAAATGCTGGACTTGTCCAGATTGAAAGCGTTGCTAGACAACAAATTAAATGATGATTTCAAGCTTTGAAAGGGTTGAAAACATTGTGGGAAGAGAGAAAATGCTGGTTACCAGCATTTTCTCTTTTGCCACATTGTTTTCAAAAGACTTATTCCTCCAGGGTCGTTAAAACTCTGGACTGTGTTATAAAGGGTAAATAGATACCGGTATTACACGCAATATATACTGACTACTATCGTTTGTATTAAGGTAGTAGACCCCTAATAGAAAACAGCTATTTCCACTATGATATTATCCTACAAACTTTGTTATGATTAAAAATGAGTATTATTGTACTACTTTAACCGAGTCCCTTTTTCCTTTTTTTTTTTTCCTTCTTAGAATTATGATTTATAAACCTAAAACCACTATATTTTTATTACAAAGGGAGATAATAATTACCTCCCTTTTAAGGAAACTAACAAAAGTATCAACAAATAATTTCAAGATAGACATCAAAAGAATTTCTGGTCGGTTAAAAATGTGCAAAAGTATTATATCAGTATAAATCCTTATTTATCAACTAACAAGAATTTCTATTCCATGTTGCACTAAAAGCGTTACGGGTCTACTACCTTAATGCTTAACATTATTCCAGTAAGACTGTTTTCGAAGTACGTCTGTCAAAGACTGCTTCAGGGATTAACACCGAGTTAATTGTCTTGATTTTCAGGCCAGTGACCACAGTACAGGGCAACACTTTAAATCCAGCTATTCCCCCATCGACATTTACAAACTTATTTACAACCAAAGGAAGATCAGTTCCAGACACCGAAGGAGCAGTTCCCGGTAGAACAAGCCTACAGAACGGAGATATTTCATCGACAAGTTCTACAAAATTCCCGAGCTGGGCAATAATCTTACTTATATTACTTGTACTCCTTGGAACAGCGGTGTTGTTACTAGCGTGTAAGTTTTTTTTTTCTTGTCCTTTTTACACAGTCAGAATCTGTATTAGTCCTTCTTTCATCGGGTGTTATAGGTTTACTCGCTTCCACGAGACTGTTCCTCGGTCCGCCTGTCAATTTGTGGGTGTTTTCGTCACCACTTCTCTTCTTTGAATAGTTATTTACGAACCTATTTACTCATTTTCTGTTTGTCTGTGTATCTGTTCGTCCGTCCTTCTGTCTGTCAGTGTCTGTGTGTCTGTCCGTTCGTCCTTCCATCAGTCTGTCTATCTGTCTGTCTGTATAATTACCCCTTGTCTCTATCTCTTCTCTCCATTTTTCTATCTACTCTCTGTCAGCCTATCTACTCCTTGTCCGTCTATCTACTTTCTGTCGGAATTTCTAGTCTCTGTTTTGTTGTCTACTCTCTATCTTACTATCTACTCTCTGTAGACTTATCTACTCCTTGTCCGTCTATCTACTTCCTGTCTGCGTATACACATTGTTCGTCTCTCTCTCTCTCTCTCTCTCTCTCTCTCTCTCTCCTCTCTGTCTAACTATCTACTATCTGTTTGACAAACTACTCTCTGACCGACTTTCTACTCTTTGTCTGACTATGAACTCTCTGTCTGTCTATCGACCCTTTGTGTGACTACCTACTTTTTTTCTGCCTATCTACCCTCTGTCAGCCCATCTACCCTCTGTCTGCCCATCTACCCTCTGTCTGCCTATCTACCCTCTGTCTGCCTATCTACCCTCTGTCAGCCAATCTACCCTCTGTCAGCCAATCTACCCTCTGTCTGCCCATCTACCCTCTGTCAGCCCATCTACCCTCTGTCTGCCCATCTACCCCCTGTCAGCCAATCTACCCTCTGTCTGCCCATCTACCCTCTGTCTGCCTATCTACCCTCTAACTGCCTATCTACCCTCTGTCAGCCAATCTACCCTCTGTCTGCCTATTTACTTTGTGTCTGCCTATCTACCCTCTGTCTGCCTATTTACTCTCTGTCTGCCTATCTACTCTCTGTCTGCCCATCTACCCTCTGTCTGCCTATCTACACTCTGTTTGCCTATCTACCCTCTGTCTGCCTATCTACTCTCTGTCTGCCTATCTACCCTCTGTCTGACTATCTACTTTCCGCCAATCTACTTTCTGTACGTCTATCGACTTTGTTTGATTAGCTGCCCTCTGTCTGTCCTTCTTACTCTCTGTCCAGCTGTCTGCTCCTTGTCTGACTGACTACTCTTTGTCTGTCTATCTTCTCTCCGTCTGTTTTTCTACTCTTTGTCTGTCTATCTTCCCTCTTCGTCTTTCTTCTCCTTCAATCTGTTTAACCGTTTATTACACAATCTTTAGTTTTAAAGGCCCAAATGAAAAGGACTCTATAAACCATTGCAGGAAATAAAAAAAAATGCTGGTTGCAAAGGAAAAATATCCTAATTTTTGCAACATTGATTTGTCGACTGCATCTGCTTTCATCTTGGAGCAGTCTAAATTTTTGTCGTTTGGTAAGGACTTAAAGATACATCTAAACTCGTTTTCAGACTGTTGTCAGCCAGTTTTTAACCCATTAAATCTTTACCATATGAAAGTATAATCATTCTTGTATCTTCACTCCATTGACACTGATGGCTGTAAAGTTGCACAGATTACGACGGACATACATTGCATTTCATGTTTTGGAAGCCTTCAAAGCAATCACTGTTGTCGTTTCCGGTTTTAAATGAGGACAAATCCCTTTTCTATCCCTTACACCACATATATTAGTAATTTATCTATGTTTACATAGCTGACCCATTCTACACACTTACAAGTTTTAACAGCGTTTTTCTTTTCTCTCTAGTAGTAAGGATGTATCTTTTAATGTGTTTCTGTCCCACATGAAGTTTTTGTTTATATACTTACAGGCTGTTTTTTCACCAAGAGAGATTCAACAGATTCCAACATCGAAAAGATCGCAGGATACTACAGAAAAATGAGGGAATTTGTGTCATCATTATATTGATATAAGTCATGCTCTCTGAAAACTGGGTTTTATACATCTGCAAAAGACCCATGTCGACCTGGGCCGAAACGTTTTGCTATTTCTTATCTTTCTGGTATGTTTTGGGGAAAATATCTCCGTATCGGACAGTGTAGATCCAAGATCAGACTGCACGTTCTGTGCAGTCTGATCTTGATCCACACTGTTCGCAAAAGGTCCGTGAGTTGCGCTTAGCAGCCTAAGAGTTAATGCAATGGAACGATTCGATTTGATAAAAAAAAAAAAGCCAAAGTATATTGCACGGTTGTGTTTCAAGTTTGTGTTGGTCCGAATGTATAAAGAAGGAGCGGACAGTGTAGATCCAAGATCAGACTGCACATTCTGTGGAATCTGATCTTGATCTACATTGTCCGCAGCATCAAAATAACTCATGCGTTGCACTCAAAGTGTTAATTTGTGGTTTAAACGCCAGTATCGACCAGTTCACAAACTTTTACAGCTGCCGGCTGAATACATAAAATATTTGAAAAGTTTCATGCCTTCGTAAAGACAGTTTCGTTTTGCAGCTGACTACTTTAGAAAACACTGTGGCAAAGGGACAAATTCTCCTTTCCCCTGATTGTTTTCACACGTAATAATTTAGTAATTCTTGAGTAGCAACTTTGTTTTGGGCGATAAGAACATCTTTATCTTCATTCATTCTTTGACGATAAAATCAATACTACTTTGTGTTTGTGGAATGTTAAGCAGCCTATGCCTAGTAAACATAAATCTTCAAAGAACTGAACAGCGCTCTGGCAAAAGAGGGTTTACACATCGCCATGATGCATTACAGGTATATCGAGCAAGCCATCACATAATTATGGAACTATAAAACTCATTTTGTCTATCAACCGGCTGAATTCTGGGGCAGAATGTTCCTTCGACCAATAGCAAAAAGTTTCGACCCAGGTCTTCCTGCACGAACAGCGCAGGCTGACCTGGGTCGATACGTTTTCCAGACGCATTAAACCACCTTCTCTCAGAGCATGGCTCAGACGAGCGGTTTCCCGCCATTTTCGGTGGTATATCCATTAGGACAGGGCGGCAGTTGACCCATTCGGGTGTTTTTCTAGATTTTACCACTATGGGTTTAGTCTCTGCCGTGCATTCTTATCGCTCAGTGAAAATATTTTAGCGAAAATTGAACTCTTGAATCCGATGAGTCGGTGTGGACTGATGATTCTATACGAATGGCTGTGGTTTTCATTTTGTAGGCCAAAGGGAGACAACTGTAATAACCGTAACGCGAACGTAATTATTGAACGTGCGGTCAGATCTTGCATCTGCTGAGTCCCGGTAGCTCAGTCGGTAGCGTACAGGACTTGAGAACAGGGGTCGCTGGTTCGATTCCTTGCACAGCCAATTTCTTTTCGAGGATTGATGATAGTCATTGGGACAGGATTCATTCCTCTCTCACCGCTGACCATTGTTTCGATAATAGTTATGTGGGAAAGCAGCCAGTGGCTTTGAAAGAATATTGTGCAGATTACTGGTAAAAGAAACTGCAGGAAAGCATGGATAGGTACAATGGCCTCCGCAATTTAAGTGAAATAATGTTGAAAACGGTGTTAAACATCATACAATCAATACAATCAGTCTGATCTTAAATCTACACTGTGCGATTCTTCAAGTAATTTCGCAGTGTAAAGAACTCTTGTTAGGCAGTATTTTGGTTTCGTTCAGGTGTCGAAATTATAATTGTGGCTCAAAGGATAGGATTTGTCACTGAAAAGATAGTAAATATTGTGCGAAAAAGAAGAGAAAAAATGCTTGTTACCGGCAAGTTCTCTTTTTTCCTCGATGTTTTCAAAAGCATTACCTCGAGGCGGGGAAAAACATAGGACTGTTTAGAAAAAGGTCATTGCTATAGACTGTTATCAGAAATCAGATTTAATTCCCAATGGCGACATAGATCACGTCGAGTTGATTGATTGAACAGTGTTTTACACCGTTTTTAACGTTATTTCAGTCCTATTGATACGGCGACAGCTCACATAGTCATGTATGTCCTGGGTTTCATCTTCACTAAGCTAGGGCTCTGATGTGTCTTGCCCAAGAACAATCCCACGAAAAACCCAGTGTTTTCAACGAGGCTCGCACCCGTTGAATCAAGGTGACGAGTCATACACTTTACCGCTAAGCCACGCAGGACAACTATCACCTAAGAGTGTCCTCCGGCAGGTCAGTTAAGAGTTTTCTCTAGCAAGGCACAACATAGTCTTAGCCTAGCGCGGGGAAATTCAGGAAAGCAATGAATGAGAGCACTCTCACCGTGATATGACTGAAATACTGTTTAAAGTGGCATAAGATCCATAAAACATTGAAAAAAAAACAGCCATTAATTTCCTTGATCGAGGCTGAACGAAGCTGTTTGACCATAATTATAACCTTGGCAACACTTCCAAATAGTTTCGAGTAAATCGGTAAACATAGTAACAATGTGCACATGTATGAGTAATGTCAGCGAACATGTAAATACCGCATCCATTGCGATTTCGATTGTATTACACTGGTGTTTAAAGTTGCTTTTAACAGAAATTGAGCCATAATCTGTGACAATGGGGTTTAAAGCATCTGAAAAAAAAAAGTGTTTTCTCAAACAACCTCGACTTTCACCGAACCCGAGTAAGGAAGCCTTTGAAAATGTTGTGCTGGTAACCAGCATTTTCTCCTTTTCCCACAATGTTTTGTACCTTACCAGAGACAAAATCAATCACTTGAGTCATATTTTAATTATCGTCTGCAAAGGTTTTTATATTGGATTAGTTTAAAGTTTTGTCGTTTTGAAGATCTTGTTTCGTTTTTCCCCATCTATGAGCATACAGTTACTTCCTTATGATTTTTCCCGACAAGACTTCAACTTTCTCCCCCTTCTCTCTTCCGCCAACACATGGGGTCAAAATCTAGTTTAATGCCCTTGTAATAGATGCACTAGCTCAGGCTGCTAAGCGCGACTAAAAGGACTTTTTGCGGACAATGTAGATCAAGATCAGACTGCACAGAACGTGCAGTCTGATCTTGGACCTACACAGTCCGATGAGGAGATATCTTTTCCTCCAAGATTCCTATTGGAAGGCAAAATTTGGATTTTTACTATCGGCTTGCAAGTTTATTTCATTTATTTAGTAAGATAACGGTTAACTTGTAAAGCGCCGATTAGACAATGGACATTTTTATAGATAAAAACTAAAATGTTGCAGTTTGGAGGCTTTTTTATTTTAAAACGAAAATATCTCTACATATATAGCGAAAAGATATATACATTATCAAACTGCACGTTTTGTGAAGTCTGACCTTGACTCTACACTACACGCAAGAGCAACTAAACTAACGAAAGGCGCTTGAAGTGTTAGTTTGTCAAATGTTAAAATCCTTGTCCAGATCTAGTTGCAAGTTCTACTCATAAACTCCGGAATCAAATATGAGGCTAAAGTTTTCCTTGTGATTCACGGACAAGGAAAGGTAACACGAAATAAATGTCAGTTTTAAGTGAATTATTTACTTACACACATATTATACACTTTACCTGATAAAAGCCCTTGGATTTACGACACTGAAGAAGAAGGCTTTTGAAAACATTTTGAGAAATGGAAAAAATCCTGGTTACCCGTATTTTTTCATTTTCCCATAATGTCTTTTAATTTTTCAGAAACAAACACAAAAACTTGGGCCAAATTTAATTCGTCAGTTGCAAATATTTTCCATTTGAACAATTCTGAAACTTTGTCGTCTGTTTAAGAGTTAACTATTAAGCTGATAAACAAACAGAATGAAGAATCCCAGCCAACAGAATACACCGAAACATGGCGATTACACAGTGCTTGTTGCTGGAAAAACTCTCCCTATCTGACAGTGTAGATCCAAGATCAGACTGCACGTTGTGTAGTCTGATCTTGATCTACACTGTCCACAAAGGGTCAGTGATTCGCCCTTAGCAGCCTAAGGGTTAATTTTAGAACTGAACCCTTGTTTTGTCATGCAAAATCATGGATGCATTGCCGACAGTGTAGACCAAGATCAGGCCAGCATCATCCTTGTCTTCGCATCTCAAGATTATCTATTAACCTTTAGAATGCTAAGCGCGACTCAAGAACCTTTTGCGGACAGTGTAGAACAAGATCAGACCGCACAGAACGTGCAGTCTGGTCATAGTTCTACACTGTCCAATACGGAGATATTTCTACTCAAAAGGTACCTTTGAAATAGCAACGTGTGGGTTTTTGCTACCGGCTTGAAAGTTTCATTTCATTTATTTAGAAGGTTATCGGATAATGATTTCGTAATGTAAAGTAGTAAAACTTGTAATTACTCTTTTAGGCTTTTTAAAAACATCATTTCGGTTATATCACGGCGACCAGTGCACGTGTCCATGCTTTTCTGTTTTTTTTTTTTTTACAAATCCTTTACAAAACATTCTTTATACTGGCTCCTTTTCCACATAAACATCGTCAAAATAAAGTTCAGTGGTAAGAGAGGAATGAATCTTTTAACAATGACGATCATCAAACCCTACGAAAGAGCCAGGAACTCGAACAAACGACTCCATAAATTCAAGCCCAGGGCTGATATATTTACGAACCATTCTTAGTAACATTCTCAGGCTATATCGTAAGATTTTTTATAAAAATTCAAATATAACCTAATTTCTGATTTGCTTCCAGAACATGCGGTACTTGCTAAATCTAAAATTAGACAAATAATGCAATCTAAAATGGATGAAAGAAACAAAACGGCTCTAAATCTTACCCGACTGGGTAACCGAGCTTGGCTATTAACTCTTAACCTGCTAAATAAGTGATATAAAACTTTCAACCCGAAAAATCCGAATAATGCTATTTCAAACTTACCTATTGAAGAAAAATATCTCCTTATCGGACAGTGTAAATCCAAGATCAGACTGCACGTTCTGTGCAGTCCGATCTTGATCTACACTGTCCGCAAAAGGTTCTTCAGCACTTAGCAGTCTAAGTTTTCAAGCGATGTAAACCCCATTCACCTTTAAAATATCAAATAAAACCTAACAAGACAAACACAATCTTGAGACACGATCCATATCATTGCAATATCAAGACTTGTTGCCCAGAATACGTTCGCAAAGTAGACAGTGTAGATCAAAGATCAGACTGCACGTTTTGTGCAGTCGTATTTTCATCTACACAGGCCGCAAAGGCACAGACAGTTGCAACAAGAACTCTGAAAAATACAGACTGCGTAAAAATGCCAGCAAATAGCCAAGGCCCTTAGAATAAACATGTCTACATATTTGACCAATCACAAATTTCTATTTATTCATTTGTTATTAGTACCATAAAGTAGGTCACATTCAGCTGCAGGGAAAAAGGGTTAAAAACCAATAAACTCACCAAATCCTATTTTGTGATAGTCAACCGAATAGAGCCTGCAGTATATTTATATCGTACACATAATATGTCGATCCTTTTAGTGGTAAATAAATGAAATAAACGTTCTTAGACATTACTCATGGTTCAGGTATTGCAATTTCAAAGCTGTTTTTGTCAGAATATCTGGTAAAGAGGCGGACAGTATAAACCCAAGATCAGAATGCACTTTCTGTGCAGTCTGATCTTATATCTAAATTGTCCACATAAACAATGAAATCCAGGTGCATCGCTACAAGGGTTATTTATATGCGTGTTGAAGAGATAGACAGTCAATTGATGACAGCGTGTTTAGCTTGTTCATTGTAATTAGTCGAGCGTCTACATATCTAGTAAAGCTGTGTTTATTTTCTTTAGAAAAATAAAAGTTTTAGTCGGAATGAAAATTTGTGTTATAGGGGCTACAGGCCCCTCGGGTCAAGAAGTGGTGAAAGAGGCTTTAGAAAGGGGCCACGAGGTCACAGCCCTTGTTCGAAACCCCGAGAAGATAGCGCAAAAAAGTGAAAAACTAAAGGTAAGTTTTCTTTGTTGGCATAAATATAATTGTGTTTGACAATTGTTTCGTTAACGTCTTCTGCATATCACACCCTCAAATGTCATTGACGTAGAGAGCCGATCAAAATCAGGATGCATGTCGTTGTAGTCTCATCTGGTATTCTCTTTTTGATGATCAACTAGCTATGAAAGGTTTGTAAAAAAAAAAGAGTTGAAAAGTCACTGTTGTCTCATCTTGTATTTTTTTTTTTGTATGCAACTAGTTAAAAAAGCTTTGCAAAAATAGGTAAGACGAAAATGTTAATTTTCAAACATACTGTCGCCAGAATAATCGAGCTCACCGTATCGGAAAGTTTAGATCAAAGATCGGATTGCACTTTCTTTGCAGTCTGATCTACACTGTTTTGTTAAGTATTCTGGTGAAAAAAAAGCTACCTAGAAACAACAATGGTTTGATTTGTTTTCCTGATTTTGCCAAAATTCAAATTCAAATTCAAATAGTTTTATTCAGAATACATAAGGCCACCGGCCCAAAATACAAAAAAATCAGAAATGTCATATATTTAGAGTGACTTTTAGGTAATAACATAATATGCACTATAACTTTAGAGTATCGATGGTTGTTAAATACTTTCTGATGTCAGGGGATAGTTTGTGTAAGTTGTCTAAATATTTATACATCCTATATAATATATTACAAAACTTACTTGATTATTGCATTGATTCGTACAAAAGGTATACTTGTAAAAAGGGGCTTTTGTGGAAGGCATAGATCAAGATCAGACCGCACAGAACCCGCATTCCGATCCTGAATCCATACCGTGCGCTTGCATATACATATACATGAGCTTTTGTGGAAGGCATAGATCAAGATCAGACTGCATAGAACGTGAATTCCGATCCTGAATCCATATCGTACGCCTGCATATACTTATACATGGTTTTAGGAGTGACCACGAAGATCGTGATGAATACAACATTCACCCGTTTTGCAGCGGAGAAATTTTGGGAACAGTTTGGAAAAGGGAAAATTCGCAGTACATAACTTCTTTAAAAAAAATGTTTGCGAAAGAAAAAAAAACACACTTTGATCAACACGAAAATTTTCAACGTTAATTAATGTATTAAGCCCCGAAATGACCAAACAGTCACGTGTTTGTACGACTTTGCAGTAACTGGTATTTGAAAACATTGGGGGAAAAGGAGAAAATGCTGTTAGCCAGCATTTCTTCCTTTTCCTGCAACGTTTTTTACCCTTTCAAAGCTTTCTTTGGCTACAAAGTGATTATAATTTACAATCCACAAGCTATGAAAATAAAGCTGTTTATAATAATAATAATAATAATAATGAGACCTTGATGTTTGTTTTCGACAAAAATAAATGCCTGCATTTACCTTGACTTTGCCCACCGGTATGTCAAACCTCCGCTCTGCACGTACACTAACGATGGACACGTATGTGAAATATTTTCGAAAACGTATTTATATAAAGGGTTCAGAAGATTTGGGGGGGACTGGAAAACGTGACAGACATACGAACGATCGGACAGACAGACTGACAGACAGGCAGACAGACAGACAGAAAGAAAAACTCTTCCGAAAACCAACGTGTTTAAGTTCAAGGGAGAGTAAATGATCATAATATTAATGATGATGATGATGAAATTACTTTCATAATGTCCTTGTAAAATACGAAATATCACCGTATTAACTCTTTCGTCTGGCTAGCCATTACGAATTCAAGAATACACGTAAAACATTGTGGTAGAAAGAGAAATTTTCGTCCTTTCCTTCGATGATTTTCTCTTGTGCGTCCTTGTAACAGTTCTCAGTAAGTCTCAAAATGGCCTCTATAATAATGGGTATTAAGTGTTAACCCTTAGGCTGTTAAGCGCGACTCAAGGACCTTTAGCGGGCAGTGCAGATTAAAATCAGACTGCAAGTTCTGTGCAGTCTGATCTTGGCTCTGCACTGTTCGATGAAGATGTTTCTGTCCCTCAAAAATAAGTGCAACATTTGGGTTTTTGTTATCGGCTTGAATGTTTCATTTATTTACTTATTTGGCTGTTCAAGGGATAAAGTCAAGTTAACAATTACCACATCATCCCTACTGTTTCTGACTAGGAGGAAGGAGGCTTTACAAACATTTTGAGAAAAGGAGAAATTGCTTGTTACCAGTACTTTCTCCTCTCCCCACTCTATTTTTTCTTCCTTTTTCATAGCCACTCGAATCTCATTATGTTTGTCGTCTGCAAATTATATGCTTGTAAGTCTGTTGAAAAGAAAGCCTTTGTAAACATTGTGGGAAAAGGCAGAAAATGCTTGTTTCTTGCTTTTTCTCCCTTTTTCCAAAATGTTTTCCACCTTTCCAAAGACCAATCCCGCTATTTGAGTCAAATTTAAATGTGTCGTCTGCAAATGCTTTCAACGTGGACGTGGCTAAACTTTTGTTGTCTGGTAAAGTTAAAATAAGCTGCTAGGCACGACTCAGTGACCTTTTGCGGATCGTTTGGATCAAGATCTTGAATCTATACTGTCTCCCTCTGCCCCCAAAAAACATTTGAAATAGTAAAAGTTTGGTTTTTAATGTCGCCCTGAAAGTTTCATTTCACTTATTTAGTAGGATATGGATTAATGAACTCTTTCACTACCAAGTAAATAATTTACACTTTTTCATTGGCTAAAAATATAGTCCCATTTCAAGATGAAGGGACAGTTTGGCTTTAATCTAAAGTGAAGTAGAGGACAGTGTAGATCAGAGATCAGACTGAACGTTCTGTGCAGTCTGATCTTGATCTACACTGCCCACAAAAGCTTCTGGTGTCGTCAACAGTAAAGAAAGAGTTAAATACCATACTGAGTAACTTTATAGGGCGCCATCTGTCAACAAACTTGTGCATACTTTCGTGTAGTTAACTCTTTACCAAACGACAAAAGTGTAGACCTGTCCAAATTGAAAGCATTTGCAGACGATAGAATAAATGTGACTGAAAAATTGAAATATATTTTTGAAAAGGTAGAAAAAATTGTGGGAGAAGGAGAAAACGCTGGTTACCAGCATTGTCTCCTTTTCCTACAATGTTACCAGAAGGCTTCTTTCTCGGGTTCGTTAAAATTCGGGATTGTATGCTAAAGGGTTAACCATTTTTGTCCTCTATATCACTGTTGGTAATTATTAACTCTCTAGGCGTCATTGGCGAAATCATGGGCTTTTGCGGACGGCAAAGATCAAAATATCAGATTATGAAGAAATAACATTTTCTCCTTGCCCTACAATGTTTTCTACCCGTTCTACGACAGATCCCCAAATTTGTGTAACATCTGAATTGCTGTAAATGCTTCCGCTTAATTGTAGTCTAAAATTTTGTCATTTGATGCTGTTTAAGCGTTTACCACACAATCCTAACTTTTCACGACCCTGAAGAAGAAGAAAACAATTTTGAATCAAAGGACTGAAAGTCCTGAAAAGCGGATTTGTTGAACAGTTTTAAGCTATGTTTTGATGTAATGAAAATTGAAATCTTTTATCACATGTAATACATGTAGATCTATAATATGTAAGTAATAAATAGAGTAAGCAAAGACAATGGGAGTCTAAGTTGTTTACCAAGTGTGCTGTGCAGCAACTGTTATTTTACTACTTTATTAGAGTAGTAATTTGATCTAACAATCTGACGTGATTTTATGCTAGTATTCAATTTAGGACTGTAAATATGCGTAGGACTGTATACACAGTGTTTAAAAAAGTGACATTGTGGTGTACTAGCTAAAACTTAAAGTAGGATGGTTAGTGCGCAAACATGACAGTATCTGATTCAGGTCAAACTGATAACATTGTACGGTCTTGAAAAAAGAATATTTTTCAAGGCTAATATCAGCATAAACTGAAGAAGTTTTAGAGATAGTTATGGATCTTTATAAAAGAGCTGTACAATTTACACTTGTTTATTTCGTCGGAATTCTAAGACCTTTCTAAAGCTTTCAAAATCATTCAAACATTTAACATTTTTTGTAGCAGAATGGTGTAGTGAAGCTACATGTAAACATACTAGAAAATACAAACATGTAGAAACAAACTAAGGTGGATTTGTATAAGTGAAAATTATTTGACAAAAATATAGAATACTTCAGTTGTTGATGAGTAAGATTTAAAAAAATACACAAAACAGGAAATTTTTTGCTTCAATGACAATGATATGTAATGATAATTCTGTAAAACCAAAGTTTTAAGGTCTACAACTGTCAATCAGTTTCAGCAATCATAAACAAATTTGATCAAAGAGTGCAATATATTGCTACTTACACATGTATGCAATATGAAATTTTTGCACCTTCTTGTTGAACACTTTACAAGAGGACAGAATTTTTGACTCTCCCAAACTAAAACCAACTATTCAGATTTTCATACTCTCACCAAACTCAAAAATGACTCATCACTGAATTATGGCTGGAAAATCATTACTACAGAAGAAAGCTAAGATTTAGAAAAAAATATATATATCTTAATTGGTATTTCCTTAATAGGCTACATAGCCTCTATGGTTATTATTAGATTTCATACCACAGTTTTGGAAAACCTTGTGAGAATGGTACATAATCAATAACATGCATCGTCGACAATGACTCATATTCAAATAAGTATCAAGACGTTATATCTGATGTGATAAAAAATAAACAGAGTTACCTATTGCTAAAGTACATTTTCACTATCAAACGCCCAAAATTGCATCGTTTACTGAATTTAACCGTACACTTTATATTAAAAGAAATATATATCTGGTAGTATTTATTGGCCTTTAAAAAAAAAGATTTGTGATATAAAAACTAAATAGCTCCATATTTAGAGCATTAACAAACAATTCAATAATTATGGCTCAGATTATGTGGTTTGTATTTGTATAGGGCACAAAAAATTATAGGATAAAAGAAAGAAAAGAAACACTGATGTCTTGTTTTCCAGCAATGTTTTAATAGGCCCTTTTACACAGGACTCATAAAACATGGGATTTATCGTGTGTTAAAGGGCTAAAAAAAGAAAAATCCTCAAAAAAATTCTCCCTATTTAACTTTGTATGACACAAAATTCAAAATTAACGGGTCAAATATAGGTCATGTTTGGACAAACCATAAGGTATTCCGAATACTGATTATATGTATTTGATTGCTGGGATTGAACCCAGAACCTTCAGGTCCCAAGGCGAACGCTCTACCACATTGCTACAAAAGCTAGTTCTATAGCAAGACAGTATAAGTGTCCCCTTATAAAAACACAAGAGGGCCATGATGGCCCTGTATCGCTCCACTGGCTAATACGTAAAATCCCTCCATGCCAAACATTACAATACTTGGCCAATTGGTTTTGAACATGAGACCCCTGAGACAGGACTAAAATTGGTAGCCCTAGTTCTTATGGTTAGTAACAAGAAGTTTTCTAAAGATTTCACTATATAAGCCCATGTAAAACTTCAGACCTCTGGGGATGAATCAAATTCCACCCTATGGCTATGATTTACGTACTCTTGGTAAAGCTACATGCGAAATTTGGTAGCCCTAGGCTTTATGACTAAAGTTTTCCCTATCTAAGCCCATGTAAAACTTGTGACCCCCGGGGTGGGGTCAAATTTGACCCAAGGGCTATAATTTGGGCACTCTTGGTAGAGGCCCACTAAGTAAAGCCACATGCAAAATTTGGTAACCATAGGCCTCATGGCTAGGTACAGGGAGATTCTCTATATAAGCCCATGTTAAACTTGTGACCCCCGGGGCGGGGCCAATTTTTACCCCAGGGCTATAATTTGTGCACTCTTGGTGAAGTCCCACTAGATAAAGCTACATGCGAAATTTGGTAGTCCTAAGCCTTCTGGCTAGGTACAGGGAGATTTCTAAAGTTTTCCCTATCTAAGCCCATGTAAAACTTGTGACCCCCGGGGTGGGGTCAAATTTGACCCAAGGGCTATAATTTGGGCACTCTTGGTAGAGGCCCACTAAGTAAAGCCACATGCAAAATTTGGTAACCATAGGCCTCATGGCTAGGTACAGGAAGATTTCTAAAGTTTTCTCTATATACATGTAAGCCCATGTAAAACTTGTGACCCCAGGGGCTATAATTTGAAGAAACTTGGTAGAGGCACACTAGATAAAGCTACATGCCAAATTTGGTAGCCCTAGGCCTTATGGTTTCAGACAAGAAGATTTTCAAAGATTTCCAATATTTTTAAGTTTTGTTGCCATGGCAACCAGTGTTGTTGACGGAATCAAATTCTTTCAAGAAATCTGAAGAGGACCATGGCAGGATCATTTCTGTGAAGTTTCATCAAAATTGGATGGGTAGTTTCATAGAAGATGTTTAAAGTTAATGCACGGACAGACGGACGGACGCACGATGGACACTGGGCCATGACATAAGCCCGCTTGCCTTCGGCCAGTGGAGCTAACAAGCTATACATTTACATCAATCTGTGGGATAGACCAGTATATAACATATCCATGTCAGGTCATGGCATCTGACAACTGGATCTAGAGAAAATTTTGATTTTTTGGTTTATTTTAACACTTTAAAGAGTAAACATCAAACACTCCGTGTTAATAATCCTGAAGGAAATAGGCAATTGAAAGCATTAAGGGACAAAAACAAAATTCTGGTAAGCAATATTTTCTCCTGTTCCAACAATGTTTTCAATCATATGAGTTCATTTGTATCAATTTCTGAACTGTTGTCTGCAGAAGCATTTAAAGTGCCTAAAACTTGTCATATGGGGAAGGAATGAATAATGAAATGGCATCCATTTGATTACCAGTTTTGATTTAAAAAACAAAAAGTAACTTATGCATAGATGGTGGACATAGACTAATCTGAACAATCTTACAAAAATTAACTCCCCTCTAAATATGGATATGGCGTCCTGCATGGCTCACCAGTAAAGTGTAGGACTTGTTACCTGATGGCCTAGGTTTTAGCCTCACTGGAAGCACCATGGTTTTCTGTGAGAGTGTCCTTAGGCAAGACACTTCAAAGCCCTAGCCAAGTACTGCTAAAACCCCTTTAAAACATACATAAACAAGCTAGCTGTAGCAGTTACATGACTGAAATAATGTTCAAAGTAACATTAAACACCATTCAATTAATCAAATGATCTAAAATTGACCTGCAAGGTTAACGTAATCTAACTTTTCTGTCAGCCACACAAAATGTGGCTCTTAAGTTTTTGAAAACATTGGTAGACCAACAGGTTTTTCAGTTTTCATTCTTACTAAAGTAGTTTTTCCCCATCCCATAACACCATAAAGGATACAATGTGTTTTAACTTAAGTAAGTGTGGCTATATTATCCCATTTTGAAGGATGTTCAGAAAAAAAATTGAAATAGCTTATCCAGTTGGCTGAGCTTTATTTAACAATTTTAGCTAAACTAAAAATCAAGGGTTTTCAGAAGAACTAGTGAAGGTGGTTTTTGTCTGAGACTTTGCTTTAAACAAGATTGAAAATATTAACAGCTCACCCTAGGGTTTGTAAACATGTGAGCTTACATAGCTACAATAAACATGATGACTCTATTTTTCTTTTTTTATAGCCTTTTAAGCATTTCTAAAATCATCATTATTCATCATTATGCAAGACTCTTTTGAAATATTGAAACTTCTGTACTCAGACATCAAGGTTTTTTTTTATTTTTACAACAGCATTTTACAAATCTAGTCAGGCTATAAACACAACACTTTCTAAATTTTTATATAGTTGGTATAATCATACAGACTGTAAACAATTCAAATCTAAAATAGTGTGCCTATGAGAATGGAATTTTACTATGTTAGGCAGTCTGATCTTAATCTACTCTTGTTACATAGCATACAAACTGTCCTCATTCTGAGGTATAAAGCATGCATTGTTTTGAAACGGTTTAGTTTAGAAAAAACAACACAGGAGTCCTCTCAGGGAAACAGTAACAGTGGTATTTTGTGTGTCAGTTCTTACTGAAAGCACATTGTCCTTTCCATAACTCTAACACCTAGGAATCCCTTCAGGGGTTCTTCCTAATTACTACGCAACTTCAAACTATTGATTTCAAAATGAAATACAAAATCAAACAAGAAACAATAATTTGATTGTTCGGGTACAATGATTTCTTCTCTCCTTTCAAAGAATGTTCTTGGTTTCATTCCTGCACTCAAAATTGTTATGTAATTGTCTGAAAGGTGAAAACTAAGTGGTGTGTTTAGTATTTTCTAAGATTTAGACCATGTGTAATTCATGAATATTGAATGTACCTTCCTTCTGTTACATAAATGAAAATTTACCAGTATCTTCATAAAGAAACAAGTCAAGAAAATAATTATTTTACAAAATAAAACTCGGGTCAACTCATACAGTGCCACAAAACATGAAATTGATTGTAACTACCTTCAAAAATAATTTGATGGATGACTGATTTCTGGTGGTTACATTAGTTTCAACACTGTTTCAGTCTTACAGTGACAACAACTTATTTATTTGTGTACCTCTCTAGTTTTACTTGGGCTTGGCTGGTTCTCTGCAATGTCTATATAGATCAAGTTTTCTTTGAAGTTTTGAGCCTTGTCTTTGTGAATTTTAGTCATACTACCAAGGTTAAGCAGTCGAAACCAGGGGCAGTTTTAAGCGGCAGTTTTAACCGGTTCAAACCGCCCCGGTCAATACTCCAAAAGTGGTCAATAGTGGTCGATTGAATATTTGTAGTGGTCATTTTGAAACTTTAATGGTCAGATGAGGTTTAACAGGACAGTTGTGCTATTTAGTGGATGATTTGTGTTGAATTCATCAATATGCATGAGTTGACTTGAGTGGAAAAACTGTTTTGTCCCTGCAAAGGGCACTCATCAGCTGGCCTTTGCAACTTTTCCAAAACTGTGTAGAAGTTCCAAATAAGGTCCCCAGGTTTCATGTTTGACACCTTACGTAATTTCTTGATGACAAGATAATATCATGATCGCACACTTTAGGAATAAAGCTTGGTGTCAAGTATAATACCCCAAATAGGGACACATGATTTGTCCCTTTGGTAATTGATTTAGGCCACACCCACTGGGTTAGAAAGAGGCAACTTCTACACCATTCAATGTGTTTTGACAGCAATTTAAAGGTGTAAGTAGACACTTAAATATACTTCAAATAGATTAATGTATCCTTAACCATTGTTTATTTAATCAGTTAGAGCCTTCTTCATGTGTACCTCAATATGTCTACAGATTAATGACAGGTATATTTCACATGTTTGCCTATGTGTGACAGTTTTTTTCTGCAATTTTACTTGAAAATCATATATTGGCTGCTTTATGATGCTACCTTTGAACTTTTATGACCATAGACTATGTTAAATTATCTATATTTTTAAAATCTAAGTGTGTTTGTGGTGAGAGAGAGAGTAGAACTATAAACATTATCTACATTCTCTGTAAGGAATGATGATCGATAAAAATTATTTGGTTGAAAAGAACCGACATCTATGTAAGTTCAATAAGGAAAGTCAATCCAACAACCTCTTCAGTTGACCAGCAATAGTGTCTTTTGAATTATGATCAAATAAAAAGGTCCTTATTGATAAAAACTATGATACTGATGATAATAAACCTTCATGTACAGGATGTAAGAGGAGAGCTTTTAATATTAATTTAGAAACCAGACGGGTATGTAAACCAGTGATTAAATCATCCCAATCAACCGCTTCAATCGAACACCAATCGACCACTTGTGACCAGTATTGACCGCTTGTAAGACAGCCGGCCTGGTCAATACTCATATTAACCAGCTTTTTGCCAACCTTGCATACTACATAACTGAACAATTGCAGGGATATGTGAGTGCAAAAAATACCCGATGTAGCATTATGAGATACTTGAAATTCAATATTTACACTGGTAAAAGGTTATTCATTACATCCAATGCAGCTTTGAGTGAATCCATTGTCATGGTCTAAAGAAAAGAAGTGAAATCATCACTCATCATCTGGCAGAACATAGTCCCTTTTTTCATATGTGTAAATCCTTGCCTTTGGTACAGCTGAAGGTACTTTAGTAGCCAAAATGGATCAAGATCACACTCAGTGTGACAAGTTGTCATGCAAAGTAAAAAATAACCTTTACATAAACAAAATGAAACTTTCAAGTCGAATGTACATTTCCAATTATTGCTATTTTAAAGTTATTTTTGGGGAAAAATACCGGGCAGTGTAGATTGAAGATCAGACTGCATTCTCTGTGCAATCTGATCTTAATAATCACTGTCTGCAAAAGGTCCTTGAGTAGCACTTAGTAGCCCTATGTTTAAAAGAATTGGGTCCCTCTATAAAACTTTAAAAAACTATAGGCATACTTTCATTCTAAGGTTTGAATTACTTGCTGTTTTCATAAAACACAGTCACCGTCTTAAATATGGGTTGAGCAGCAGCAGCAGTTCATCATAAAAATTTACTCTATAGGTAAAGTACAAATATGTTCAACATGCTCTGTACATGCACTTCCATTTCAAAGCATCAAAAATATATCAAAGAATTTAAATGTACATGTCTAAATAGAAAGACGTATATGTAGATGCATTTCTGTGGATCCTTTATCATAAATCTGTCTGCAAATTCTGCATTCTTTTTTGTTGCATGAAACGTAACAAAATAAAATTCAATGTATCAGAAGGAGTATAAATGGACTTCTACACCTTGAAGACAAATAGTGAGCTTGTTTGAGTCTCTGAGGCTTCAAGTTAGTGGATATCTAGTTCACTGAGAAGGACACGATTTCCAATCAAAAATCCTCAGTATAAATTCATGTCCCGGGTTCGTACTTGATCGGGGCCGTTTGTAAACGAAGGATTTTTCTTATGACCCTTCGATAACTAGAGAGAAATCTTGGAAGCTTTACCAACGCAGTCTTGCATAAATCAAACATCAAATACTTTTTTTGGATAGACTGCACGATCTCCATTCCTTCAAACGTTTCGCAGGAATGTTTCAAACAATTCGGAAATTCATCGATAGCGTTATACGAAGGGCAGTAACAAGGTGCCGAGTCGATTTTATGGGTACTGTGTATTCGTTCTCGAAAGGGCTTTAAATTATTTACGGCCAAATTCTAGCTAGCTGCCTGAACATTTAAAGATATCTGATATGATACTATAGTTGAAAATGTAATTTTATTGAGAAAATACTGCTTAATCTCATTGTTTATATTGGCAGCGAACGATACAAGTTACGAATGAACGTTTCTTGAATGAAAACGAGGGCAGTCTGTGTAAACAATGTTCATACGCATATGGCCATATTAAAAAAAAGAACAAACTTTGTTTAGGTCTTTATAGTAGTTCAATCTGACAAATGTTTTAGTTTTGTCGAAATTTCGATAAAGAAAGGAAACTTTATTTGTATTATTTGTTCAGGTCAGAGCTGAATATCATTTGTAGATCTGCGTTGTTCGTCCCATGCCAGCCATGCAAAACTGAAAGTGAGCGCGCATGCGTCGTTACGCATGATGTATTTGGTTCCGGTCAAAACGATCACAGTAAGCGGATTTGCTATATAGCAAATCCGCTAAAAAGGAAACAAATGCTGACTACCAGCATTTTCTCCTTACCGCACAATGCTTCCTACCCTTTCAAAGAGAAAATCCACCATATGCACGTCCTATTTATTGTCGTCTGCCAATGCTTCACTTTAGTCGAGTCTGTGACTTTGTCATTTGGTACAGCGTTTAAGCGTTTACCACACGTGGTGGCTACCAGCATTTTCTTCCATTCCCACAATGTTTTTTACCCTTACAAAGAGAAATTCATCATTTGCACATTATATTTTTGTCGTCTGCAAATGCTTTGAATTTGGTAGAGTCTAAAACTTTGTCTTTTGGTAGTGTTTAACGGTCATCCAAAGATTTTTTACCAATAAGGTTGTTTGCTCGGCAAATTTGTTTCTGATTGCTCTGCGAATGTCGATAAATCTGACGGATCGTTATAAACGTGCTTCTTGTTAACTCTTAGCACGTAGAGGACACCACCAGGTGCGTGTGCCATACTGCAGATCAAGACCAGACTTCACAGAACGTGCAGTCTGATAATTGATTAACACTGTTCGATACTATTAGAGATATGCAGGTTAAAACAGCCTGGTACTGCTAACAATCGACTTTTTTCAATCAAATGACGTAAAACTATTATCTGACTGTTGCCTTTAGATGGCGGTAAAAGGATTAGATGGCGGTAAAAGGATTGAATAAGTTGCTAGGCAACGGCTCGAAACATTATCATTAGCGTTCGTTTAGATAATAGCACCTGTGGAGCCATAATTGCAGACAACTGTTCTAATTCTAGATTCTAAGATAAACTATCTAATTGGTATGGATCTTCTGTGTCAGCCAGAGTTGAGTTTGAACCAGAGTTGAGTTTGAAGTTTGATGGCAAGCACGGCCCCAGTTAACCCTCTAGCAGATGATAAAATTTTAGATTCTTCCTACTGAAAGCATTTGCTGACGATTATTCAAACTTTCTTGAAATAATGAGAATTGTCTTTGAAAGGGAAGAAAGCATATTGGGAAAAAGAGAAAATGCGAGTTGAAAGTATCGTTTTCCTTTTCCCACAATGTTTTTAAAGCCCTTTTCCTTAAGTTCATGAAAACAAGGAAAAGTTTAATAGAAAGTTAAACGAAGTAGAGTATTTTTAAATTGGCAAGACATAAGGTTTTTTTTTTTTGCGCCGGTAAAATTTGTATTTTTATTGCACAGTTTAGATCCAAGATCAGAGTGCACGTCCTGTAAAATTCTAGACCAGTCCAAATTGAAAACTTTTTCGGACGACAAAATAATTTTGACTCAAAAATTAAAATTTGTTTTAGGAAGAGTACCAGCATATTCCCCCTTTTCCTCAATGTTGTCACAAGGCCTCTTCCTGATGGTCGTTAAAATTAAGGATATAGGGGAATATTTTTCTTCGGTGAAAGATCGAAAATTTTTTGATCGAGTGAACATCATCGGTAATATTTTCACGAGTGGCGCAGCCAAGTGAAAGTATTACCGATGATGTTCACTCGATGAAATGAATATCGATCTTTTACAAAAAAAACAACTAAATATTCTATTTATTTCATGCTTTTAACCCTTTTTTGTTTGGACTTTCATCATACAGTTGTTTTCGGTAATTCCCAGGGGCGAACCACCGCCCACGTAAGAACGCATTACGTTATCACGTAAAGCGCGAGAAATGTAGGCTAAATGCGCGTACGAGTAAATTACGTTATATTTTAGTCTGGTTGGATGGCACGTAGTGTTTACCTACATGTTGGTAAGAAGTGCGCGGGAACCACTGTTCCAGCCTTCAATTGAAGAGTTACGGAAACGTTTACGGTAAATTGCGCTGGTCGTTACCATGAGTTATCAAACCTTAAAATCCACCATTATTTCCCGATAAACTACCGAAAAGCATGAAATAATGTTTAGTAAAAGGTTAAAGTTACGGTTGTGATCTGGCTCTGAACTAACCGCCTATCTATCTTTGAATCATAATCTTCGATGTTTTTATTTACTACAGGTTAAAAAATGCGACATTTACAATGAAGACAGCATGTCAGATCACATGAAAGGAACGGACGCCGTTTTATCATGTCTCGGGTGTAGCCCGAGTTGGTTCAGTCTCTGGACGATCACATTTTATACAGACACGGCTAAACCTATTGTGGGCGCCATGAGGAAGGCGGGCGTTTCTCGGTTTATATATATGACGTCATGGTATACGAAATGTAAGTACATGTAACATAATATGAAAAAGGCAAAGCCTCAATATGAGCGACGTGAATCATTTGTGGGATAAACAGATCTCTCTAATAATTCAAAGGACAAGCTTGAAATCTTGAAATTATGTGGTTTTGAGCTCGAGTCATGGCTTTGCCAAAACTATTTTTTAGGTTTTATTAAAGTCATTGCAATAGAATATAAATTATTATTCTCTCGTAGATCTAGATGTATAGGCGTACACGTGACCCTGCGAACCAGAGCAGCCGTCATGGCAGCCAGTGCACCTGTCCATACTTTCCCTGAAGTTAATGATCGTGCATAGATTGCCCTAATTAGATCATTTGTTGCTCTTTCTTTCTTTTTTTCTTATCTGCTTTCCTACATGTCCATCGTCGAAACAATGGTCAGTGGTGTTGCAATGACTAGTTAGAATATCAGTCTTGGAAATATATTCGCTTTAAAAATATCGGGAAGATCTAGATCCATGTATCTGGTTTATGACTAAAAAATTGTACAGCTCTATTAACAGGCTTTGATAACATATGAATAAATATAGATCTAGATTCTATACAGATCTATTAGAAAAGGAATAACAAACTTAAAATTCCGCTTTCTCTATAAATGGCACTTTGGAACATTTAAAACACCACAGTACATTACAGACTAACACATGACGTTGCTTACTACATACAGACATGAAATACTGCTTGGAAATATTTTGCTTTTGGTTGTACAGATCAAAATCTAGCTGAAATATTGAAAGAAAAAAAATATATATATTTGATACCAACCTGTCTGTAACCGTTTACCACAAACCTAAGCTAAAACTTCCCAGAGAAAGAAGGTTTATGAAAACATTGTTGGAAAAAAGAAATTGCCGGTCAGCATTTTCTGCTTTTACTACAATGTTTTCAACCCTTTACAAGACAACTCTCATCATATGAACTACATTTAATTCATCGTCTGTAAATGCTTTCAAATTGGACCCGTCTCTTTTTTTTTTTGTCATTTGGTAGAGTTGAAGAGTTTATGCTTTAAATGAGTTGTGATCGAGAACTAGATTAACTGTAAAAAAAGGTGTGAAAATTACTTACACCATGTAATGAATACTAAAGGGACAGTATACATTCTGGGTTGGTTTATTACTTCGTTTTATAAATAACAAATCAGATTATGATCAAAGAACACTGTCGTCTAGGATTTAAAATTAAATAGACAAATTGAAATAATAACAAGAACAAAATCAAAGTAAAATATTCATCTTTTTATATTCTTCTGGAAACCGTTTCCATGAAAAATAGAGATCATATAAAAACACACAGTAAAGCCAACATTCACACCGACCAGCCTGCATAGCTCAGTTGGTAGAACGTAAGACTCGTGAACATGAGGGTGTGGGTTCGATTCCCACGGCTGGCCATCTAAAATTACTAATAGTCTTTCGGATGAGACGTTAAACCGAGGTCCCGTGTGACGGTGCTATACACCGAGCACGTTAAAGAACCAGGTGAAACTTAGGATGGGTTTCGTCCTGTATCTGCACTATCCCCCGTAACAATACTAACAGCCTTCAGGGGGCGTCGCCCATATGGAAAACCGGTGGCGACGATAAATGAACGCAAATTCAAATTCAAACATTCACACTTAAATACAACTCAGATGCGAGATCTCTCTCAGGATCACCATCTCATTCTTTTATACAGGCCCGTCAAGTTTAGTCCTTTAGTCCCTGCAATCACGACCGTGGCTACGTTAGCTGGCCAAAACATTGACACTGACGACCAACACCTACCTTGACTGTTTTAGGGCGAAGACGGACATCTCGGAATGGCTGACTTTGGATTACACTAAATCCTTAGTAACGGCCAACTCAAGGTTATGCTTTGCCTTACTGACAAGAACTAGATTAACACTGCGACGTTAACTTGCTGTTTTAGGGCAGACAGATAGACATCTCGGAACGGCTGACTTTGGATTACACTAAATCCTTAGTAACGGCCAACTCGAGGTTATGTTTTGCCTTACTGACAAG
Organism: Hippopus hippopus; assembly: GCA_946811185.2. Classification (NCBI taxonomy): domain Eukaryota; kingdom Metazoa; phylum Mollusca; class Bivalvia; order Cardiida; family Cardiidae; genus Hippopus; species Hippopus hippopus. The sequence goes on from OX328110.1 coordinate 10,450,364, forward strand.
AACTAGATGAACACTGCGACGTTAACTTGACTGCTTTAGGGCAGACAGACAGACATCTCGGAATGGCTGACTTTGGATTACACTAAATCCTTAGTAACGGCCAACTCAAGGTTATGCTTTGCCTGACAGACCTGAACCACACCAACACTGTGTCGTTCACATGACTGTTGTAGGACGAAGTCAGACATCACGGAACGACTGACTTTGGATTTCATTAAATCCTTAGTAACGGCCAACTCGAGGTTATATATCGACAGGAAGTAGACGTGTACTGCGACGAAATTCCGGTTACTGTGACTGACAACTGCTACGGACTTATATTGCAGGAAGGTTTTATGTTTCTCCTTCCTTAACAGTTATTTTTTTGCTGACATTCTTCTTCTGACTGACGGCAATGAGAGAGATGAATTGAAAATGGGTGAAAGAGAGAAAGCTAAGAGAGCGATCGGGTGAAAGAAGGAGGGTAGTTAGAGGAGGGTGGTTGAGAGAGAAATGGAAGAGAGAGACTGGATGAAAGTAAGAGAGAGGGGAGGGAACTACTCGAGAATGTTGAGTGAAGAAGTGGAAGAGCGAGGCGGGGAAAAGTAAGAGAGGGTTTGGTGGGGGAGAGTGTTGAAAGAGAGAAGAGGAAGAAAGTGACCGCGTGAATGTAAAAGAGAGGGGAGAGTGAGAAGAGAAGGATGTGATAGAGGGATAAAAATAGAGAAAAAGAAGAGAGACGTGAGGAATAAGACAATTAGTTGACCTTTGTTTTCGACCCCTTTAGCATTGATTATCCCGCATGCGCATAAATGATATTAGCTGACTTTTCATTATTCAAACTGTGAACTGAATTATCATCTTCCAAAACCATGAAAAAAAAAAAGATGTAAAACACATAGAAAGTGAAAATATTGGTACCTAAACAAATCGGGTCACTGCTCTGGATCACTCATGCGCTTGTCTTGTACATTCGACCCTTCTGAATGGTCTGATGAAAAAAAAATGCATGGTGGCCGTATCGCGTTAAACTACAGTGCAGTTCAAATCATTATACATGTATAGTCTACGTAATAAAATGGGAACCCTTTCTATTTGATTTTCGATGTTTTTTTTTTTTAACTTTCTTTTTTAGCTCACGTGAGCACGAAGTACTTATGGTGAGCTATTGTGATCGTGCTGTGTCCGGCGTCCGTCGTGCGTCGTCCGTCGTCCGTCGTCAACTTTTTACCTTATGTACGCTCTAGAGGCCACATTTTCAGTCCGTTACTCATGAAACTTGGTCAGAATGTTTGCCTTGATAATATCGCGGACGAATTCGAAAATGGGCCATGTCGGGACAAAAACTAGGTCACTAGGTCAAATCTTAGAAAAACCTTGTGTACGCTCTAGAGGCCACATTTTCTGTCCAATACTCCTGAAAGTTGGTCAGAATGTTTGTCTTAATGATATCTCGAACGAGTTCGAAAATAGGCCATGTCGGGTCAAAAGCTAGGTCACCAGGTCAAATCTTAGAAAAACCTTGTGTACGCTCTAGAGGCCATATTTTCAGTCCAATACTCCTGAAAGATGGTCAGAATGTTTGTCTTGATGATATCTCAGACAAGTTTGAAAATGGGCCATGTCGGGTCAAAAACTAGGTCACCAGGTCAAATCTTAGAAAAACCTTGTGTACGCTCTAGAGGCCACATTTTCAGTCCAAAACTCTTGAAAGTTGGTCAGAATGTTTGTCTTGATGATATCTCGAACAAGTTTGAAAGTGGGCCATGTCGGGTCAAAAACTAGGTCACCAGGTCAAAGCTTAGAAAAACCTTGTGTACGCTCTAGAGGCCACATTTTCAGTCCAATATTCTTGAAAGTTGGTCAGAGTGTTTGTCTTGATGATATCTCTGATAAATTTGAAAACAAGCCATGTTTGGTCAAAAACTAGGTCACTAGGTCAAATCTTAAAAAAAACCTTGTGTTTGCTCTAGAAGCCACATTTTCTGTCCAATACTCTTGAAATTTGGTCAGAATGTTTGTCTTGATAATATTGCAGATGAGTTCGAAAGTGGGCCATGTTGGGTCAAAAACTAGGTCACTAGGTCAAATCTTTGAAAAACCTTGTGTACTCTCCAGAAGCTACATTTTCAGTCCAATGCTCTTTAAAGCTAATCAGAATGTTTGTCATGATGATAGCTTGGATGAGATTGAAAATGGGTCATGTCAGGTCAAAAACTAGGTCACCAGGTCAAATCTTAGAAAAACCTTATGTAAGCTCTAAAGGCCACATTTTCAGTCCAATAATCTTGAAATTCGGTCAGAATGTTTGTCTTGATAAGTTCTTAGACTGGTATGAAAATGGGTCATGTTGGATAAAAAACTAAGTCATAAGGTCAAATCTCGGAAAAACCTTTTGTACTATAATTACAGTCCAATATTCTTTAAACTTTTGTTAGAATGTTTGTCCTGGTGATATCTTGCATGAGTTTGAAAATGGGTCACGTAATATAAAAACTAGGTCACCAAGTTTCATCCTTGAAAAACCGTGTGTACGCTATAGAGGCCACATTTTCAGTCCAATAATCTTGAAATTTGCTTTGAATGTTTGTCTTGATAATATCTTAGACTAGTATGAATATGGGTCATGTTGGATGAAAAACTAGGTCACTACGTCAAATCTTGGAAAAAATTTTTGTACACCCTACAGGCCACATTTTCTCTCAAATACTCATGAAAGTTTGTCGGAATGTATGTCTTGATAATTTCTACATGTCAAGTAGGCCGCTGAGACAAATTCTAGAAAAAGCTTGTGTGCACTCTAGAGGCCATATTTGTAAGCCCAATACTAATGAGTGTTTGTCAGAATGTTTGTCTTAATATCTCTGAAGAGATTGGAAATGGGTCATGTTTGATCAAAAGGCTCAAGTGAGCGACTTCAGGGCCATCATGGCCCTTTTGTTTCAAATAAACATAAACCAAACTAGATTAAAATAAGTAAAAAGGATAGAGCTGACATACCCCATCCGTATATTCATTCGAAAGTTTATCTGGCTACAATGGAGACAGTGAAATTTCCTCTGTCTCCTATTTGTTTTTTCTGCTGTACAGAAGGTCACATGTACCCAGTGTTCGCAATAATCACATGCTGCCCATTTTACAAGTTTGAAATAAGGCAGGCGTTTCAATCCTTCTGGTTCAAAACGTTAAGGTACAGACACAGCATTTTTCAGTATCAAGATATTCCACTTTTATATCACTTTCATCACTCACAGCAAATTAAAATCTCGACACTGCGTAAATTTAGATTAACACGCAATGATCGCGATCTTGCTGTATATAAGGATTCGCTAAAATCCTTTAAACTCTTGTGTAAAACGAAAAAGTTAGGTTATAAAGGCATGAGAAGGAAGGAGATCATTGAGAGTAGAAACGACGCGAACAAGTTTTGGTCTATTTCAAAGTCGTGTAGTAATACTAAACGCAGTTCGATCCCTATATCTCATATTCAGTTATCTCATCATTTTCATTCATTATTGTCTATAAACCAATCAGTATCTTCACCAGATTCAGGTTTTCTAAAGAAATATAGGAACTATCAAGGTTGTGATGATCTCAATTTGCTTATAACTGAAATCGAGATTAATAGAAGTGTTCAGTCATTAAAAGCAAAAAAATCTCCCGGACCTGACGGACTACCTGCAGAATTCCGTATATACACTTTGCCTCAGATTTTACCGTATCTTGTTGAACTTTTTAACGAAATATTCGAACGTTTTTCATTTCCACAAGAATGGTCTCACAGTATTATCACTCCTCTTTACAAAAAGGGTAGTCTACATGATCCCGGTAATTACCGTGGTGTATCATTGATTGATTCTATCAGCAAAGCTTTTGTTTCTATATTAAACACGAGATTTTCGAAATGGTGCGATAAATGTGATATCATAGATGAAGCTCAAGCAGGTTTTCGGGAAAATTATTCAACTTATGATAACATATTTACACTTATGTCGTTAGCACAAAAATATCTCTCAAAAAAACGTGGAAGATTTTATTGTATTTCTATCGATTTCGCAAAGGCATTCGATTCTATACGCCATGATAAACTATGGGACTGTAATGGTATAAACGGAAATTTTCTAAATGTTTTAAGGTCTATGTATAGGAATCTGAAGTCTTGTGTTAAAATTGGTGATCGGCTGACCCCATTGTTCGACTGTACAGTTAGCTTCAGACAAGGCTGTGTTGGATCTCCAAAATTGTTCAATTTATTCATAATTCATCAATTTTATACAGACACAGCTGAATTCTACGAATTTTACATTAAGTCTGTCCCTCATATATGTCAGAAATGTTTTGAAAACTCTCTTTTAATATATGACCAACATGAAGTTTGGTTTGAATATGAGTCATGTTCTTTGAAAAGGGGGTTTAATGCATCTGCAAAAAGTATCGACCCATGTCAGCCTGTGCAGGGTCGAAACCATCAGACTACGTAGCTCACCCCCTTTTGCTACAGCACGGCTTATTCATGAAAACATTTGATCTTTACAGTTATTCTTTCCATATTTGAAAAAAAAAAGTCATCTGAAACACGGAAGAAGTCGTCCGAGATATTTTCCTTTATTTTCTTCTAGACGACCCGGATCATGGTACATTCGTAAATTGGGTTTTGAAGCCTATGTTCCTGGGTCAAAGCACGAAAAACATGGGGGAAATGGAGACCTTCATGGCTGAGCAATGTTCGGACCTGGACCACACGGCCGTCAGACCGCCACAGTTAACTTTTGAACCAAGTGCAGGTACGGCCATTGTTCTCTTTATTGTCTACTTTTGCCCATCTTAGCACAAAGTGCTATCGGGAATTGTCAGTTGTCCGTTGTCCGTCGTTGTACGGTGTGCGTCACCCCCTCCTTAAAAAAAGGCGATTGCACAGGAATATTCCTTGATCAAACTCTTTAAACTTATCCAATGAACCTGATTCAGTTCAGGACACTGATTGCTAGGTCAACGAAAACGGAGGAAAATCGGCATTTTTTTTAAAAATAATAATTGGGCTACCAAAATTTGGCAGGTTACAGCTTTCTAACAACCATGCTTAAATTGTAGCCTTTGGGTTGAAATTGGTCTTGTCTCGGAGACCACATGATTTGCATGATTTGCACACGCTTGAAAATCTTCTTGTTCCGAGCCGAAAAGCTTAAAGCTATTATATGATATGGCCTGCAACACGCGAAATGGGGCATTCGGACATCTGCGTGGTGTCGTCTCGGATCAGCCTGCGCAGTCCGCGCAGGCTAATCCGAAACGACACTTTCCGTTTTTATGTAATTTATGTAATTTTCTGTTTCATGCAAGTCTACTGTAGGACAAAATCTAATGTAGTCGTAAAGTGCCGTCTCGGATTAGCCTGCGCGGACTGCGCAGGCTGACCCGAGACGACACTTTACGCAAATGTCCGAATGTCCCTTTTCACGTGTTGCAGGCCAATTATGTGGCAACTGGTACATCTTCGGTGAGTGGTAACCCTTATTCTACAAAATAAAAGAAATGAAACTTTCAAGCCGATAGTAAAAGCCCAAATTTTCCTATTTCAAAAGTATTCTTTGAGGACAGATATCTCGTTATCGGACAGTGTTGATCCAAGATCAGACTGCACGTTCTGTGCAGTCTGATCTTGATCTACGCTGTTCGCAAAAGGTCAGTGAGTCGGGCTTAACAGCCTAAGGGTTAATAGTAAGCCCCTGGAGTTCAACAATTCCCCGCCATTAGAGACAAAATTATACATCGCCATATATTATATAAAGAAGAACTTGAAACAGCTTTTGTTTTATTGGGCAAGGCTCAGAACTGTACTATGTGCTATGTGGCATCACCAAGTGTAGCTCTACCAAGATTCTACAAACACTTTTTGTCCTCAGTCGAGCGATTTAGAGCCATTCTTGTCCTCTTGTTTTTTTTGTACCGTTCCATTGTTATAATCAAGATACAAGATTTTTTGTACATTTTATATAACTCTGAGGGCTTTTTTCTTTAGCCCTATACTAAACAATACCGTATCTGACGATCCGGAGTAAAACATTATGGGAAAAGGAGAAAATGCTGGTAATCAGCATTTTCTCCTTTTCCCATGATGTTTTCTTCTCTTTCACAGTCGCATCCACACTTTATTTGTCGTCTGCAAATGCTTTCAATTTGGAAAAGTCAGAGCTTTCGTTTGGGAAAGAGTTAAGCGCGACAAAATGCTCTTTTTGCGGACAGTGTAGATCAAGATCAGACTGTTGTATTTATTCCCTTGTATTGAACATTGATATGGCAATACTTTTGTGATGACTATTTACTGGTAGTGTTCATTCACTTATAAAGCTATACCTTGTTGTATATCTAAATTAACCGGTTACAGACTTAAGTTTTTTTCGTGAAAACGGGCCAGGGAGGGTCGTGGGCTGGATTTCCAGTCCAGTCAAATTCTGTCCGTGGACAGAATGGTCCGATGACAGTCATTGTGACAGGATGCGTTCCTCTCACACAGCTCAAAACTCGATGTTTATGTGGGAATGCAGCCAGTAGCTTTGAAAGCGTGTTGTACGAAGCTCTTCAGAAAAAAAAAATGGTTACTCTGTACGAAAAGGACATAGGACCTGTCCAAGTTGGAAGCAGTTTTGTAGACGACTAATTATTCGTGGCACAAATTTTGGGATATGTGCCAAAAAGGTTAGAAAACATTTTGGGAAAAAGAGAAAATGCTGCTTCCAGCATTTTCTCTTATTCTCAAAATGTTTTCAAAAGCACTCCTCGTTGAGGTCATTAAAACAGGGTATTGTACAGTGAAGGGTAAGTGGTAATACAGCCAGTGGCTTGGAAAAAGGGTGTAAAACAAAATATTGGTAACTCAAGAAAAACACGTATAAAGTACACTGGCCGCCGCGACAAAAAACAGAAATAATGTCACAAACGGCTTTATACATCAAAGAAAGAAACAAATGTCTGGGAAAAGTGGTGTGAAAGCATCTCCAGATAATTATGGATTCTTAATATCCGTTTTGTCTGACAAACGATTGAATCATGAAGTAAAATGGTCCTTGGACACGCAGAAAATTTACAAGTAGCATCAGGTTTCAACCCAATCCAGCCTGGACGGACGGCGTGGGCTGACATAAGTCGATACATTTTGTAGGTGTGTTAAACCTCTCTTCACAGAACATGACTCAAATAATAAATTCCTTTCAGGCAAACCAATCATATCAGTGGAGGATTATCGGGTTCCGGGTAAAAACAAAAAGATCTGTAGACGAGACGTCGCCAAGTTTATGCTGAACATCGCGGAAAGTGGAGAATGGAAGAAAAAGTGTGTAGCTGTGACGTCGGCGGAGAGCTGAATCCTGATTTTTTTTTAGATGACTTTTAGCCAACGACAAAATTCTAGTCTAGTCTATATTGACGTGTTTGCTCTCTGTGAATTGACCTATATGCTGCTAAGCGCGACTAAACGACCTTTTGCGGACAGTGTAGATCAAGATCAGACTGCACAAAACGTGCAGTCTGATCTTGGATCTACACTGTCCGATATTAGGAGATTATTTAGCTGGATAAGGGTTAAATATGATTCAACTGACGGAGCTGCTCTTTAAGTTGGTAGAAAACGTTGTTGGAAAAGGAGGGAAAAAAATTGGTTACCATTATCTTCTCGTTTTCCTACATTTTTTTTTTTCAAACGTTTTATCTCAATCAGCTTAGCTAAAACACGGGATTGATAATGGTCAAGGATTAGGAAAATATTCTTGTCCTTTGACCCCCCCCCCCCTTCCCATTTTTGTCCATACCCAACTTTTGTAGGATGGGAGATTTAAGCCCTCTTGCAGATTGTGTAGATCAAGATCAGACTGTACAAAAAAATGATATCTGAGCCTTTACTTAAACAATGTTACAGTTTTGTTAGATAGTTTGATCAAGGCGAGCTTTTCAATTTTGTTGTTCGTGGTCACACGACGCCCAAGATGGCCTAGTAAAACTCACAAATGAGCCATACTCTGTGAAAAGGTGGCTTAATGATCTGCAAAAAATATCGACTTTCGCAGTCCGCGTACGCTAACCTGGATCAATACTTTCTGCTGTTGGTAAATTTCCTGCATGCCAAGGGACCAGTTTACCACATGATAACAGTCGGTTGCTAGACAAAATGGATGCTATTGATCCATGATTACGTAATGGCTGGCTCGGTATCATACATCAGGGAGATACATTTAACCCCCTGTTGTCAGAGCATGGCTCAAATAAAAATGTTAATTGGATAATTTCGATACTCGGTGTTTATCTCCTTTACTGTAAGCTGTCCGAAAATAATCTATTGAAAATTTGATAAAAAGTTAACTCTTTTTTGTACTTATGTGACCTTTAATGTAAAGCTTTTGTGGGCAAAGCGGATAGAGATATATGTATAATCACAAATTCAGAGTGCAATATACAGTTTGTACTTGTTAACTGGTATAGTCCATTTGGTTTGTATAAAAACTAACGTTTTGATCTAATGCAGTTAAATGGAACAACTTCTTCAATATTTCTTTGTAACAACGCTAATTATTTACAAAAACCATGTAGAAATAGAATTTTGTCACAACTTTTCATTTTCAATTCCATGCCTTTTACTGTTAAACTCTATAATAAAATTTCGGTTTTTTTTTTTTAATCTTAGCCACAGAGGTGTGACGGACAGTTGGAGATCAGCAATAAACAATAACAAAACTTAGTAAAATCATGTGCCCTTGAAGTAATTTCATTCATAATAAGATTCAATAGTAATCTTTTGTACACAAATAGCATAACAATGCAAACAAACAGGTGAATTTCATGTTTTACAATGCCCACCTTTAAGGCCATAGAAATAGAATTATATGAGTATGGATTGACCATTGTAAATTTATTCACCCTTTAAAGAGGCTCTTATACTCATTTTCAGCCAGTTTTAACTCATTTTGTCTTTATTTTATCAAACTATAGTCATTCTTATACCTTCATGCTAAATATTGCGCCTGAAGGTTGCAAGGTTGCTTAGATAACGTCGATAGAAAATGCATTTCGCTGAGTTGCGGCCTTCCATGTAAACAGACTCGTCGTTTCCGGTTTTTGAATCGAAGATTTTGATATATCCGTTATACACTCGGGTAGATTCGTATGAAGATCATGCATTCTGTCACGTGACTATATTTGACCTTCGCCCTGCATCTAATGAGGTAAACAAAGGAAAATGGAGGCTCTTCTGCTGCAGCCTCGATTTTCAGACGGAGGTCACGACCTATATGCAAGTTACACCGTATCCGACTCTAGGCGGAAACCAACGATAAATTTCCGTGTCGCACCGCCATTGTTTACAGCTTCGATCGTCAGCCAGTTTTCTTCTGACCAATGTTCGGTTTCTGATACAAATCTCCGTGTTTCTTTTTTTCAATTACACCATATATGTCAGTAATTTATCCATGTTTACACAAAGGACTGATTTCTGTACCATTCTAAATTGTTTGAAATTTAACAGAGTTTTTGCTTACCGGCTGTAGCCGGGCATCTTTAAACTGTAGCAAGTTTAACAATCCTCCTAGCCCAAAAGATGTGGTACATCACTATCGATAATTTAGGGAATTGATAATATTATTCCCAAAGAAAACCAAAGAAGCTATACCTGTTGAGGTCAGTTTCTTTTTTTCAGGAATCGTTTCTTGAAAGTGGCTGTATTCAAACAACTAAAAAAAGTGTCTGTGTAAGGATATCTTATCACGAACCTATTTTTCAATATGATTGACCTCATTTGTAAAAGTTTTCAAACTGACTGTGGGATAGTAATGCTGTTCTAATTGTTGCACTCTCTCCACCATTTTCAGATGTCAAAATTAACAGTGAGTTTAACAGATAAAATCATTAAAATAAAATTGTAAATTTTTAAAGTATTTTTTTCTCTCGTGGGTTTTGTAAGATAACCGGGCATGTACAAAGACATTTCTAAAAACAGTTTCAGATGGATGATTTTGAGCCAAATTTTAGTTTTTATACCAACCAAACGAACAAAACGGTATCACAAATTCAAGGTAACCTTTATGTTCAGTATGAACTCAGAAAGAGGTTCTCACGAATTAAGAGTACATTTCACGCCATGTGCACGAACCACACTCTCACGTAATATTCGATGTAGTGTGTACGGTACCTGACGGGGGCGTAACATCAAATCTTTGGTGAACACAACAGCGTGTGCCCGGGGCTCAGTCCCATAAGTACAGGGTACACTTTTACAGATTGTACCTGAAGCGAGGTACTGTCAGATCAAAGGTACACATCACAGTATTTCCTAAAAGCCTCAGTCGCATAACACTTCACAGTTTGTACTCTCAGGGACGTACTAACAAATCAAGAGTACAAGTTACACTTTGTAACCCAACGGCGCAGTCGCGAAGAAAATAGAGGATATTTGTCTTTTGTTTTTTTTATCCGGTGAAAGACCGAAATTTATTACATTTCATGAACATCATTGATGATGTTCAAGAGATGAAAAAAAAAAATCCATTTATTTCATAATTCTAATCCCTATTTCGTTGAGACTTTCATCAAAATCCAGTACAGTTGGTTTCGGTAATTCCCCGTAGCCTATCTTTCCCCCCCCCCCCCCCACACACACACTTTGATGAGAACGCATTACAATATCTGCAGGTAAAGCGCGAGAAATGTTGTAAATGTGCGTAAATTACGTCATATTTCCGTCTGGTTAAGTGGAACGCACTTTTCACCTAGGTAAGTTGTGCGCGGGAACTACTTTTTCCACCTTCAATTAAAGAGTTAAGGAAACATTAAAGGTAAATGTCACTATCCGTAATCATGAATTTTTTAAACCTTATAATCCACCATTATTTTCCTATAAAATTACCCAAAAGCATGAAAAAAATTACAGTTTTTCTTTTAAGTCTCAGTCGCAAAACACTTTAAAGTTAATACTTTGAGGGACGTACTAACAAATCAATTACACTTTGTAAATCAACGGCGTGGTTGCGTAGGAAAAAGGGTTAACGTTATAGTTTGTACTCGAAGGTATTTAAAGGCAAATTAAGAGTAAAATATACAGTTTTTACTCTATTGTATAATAAAATTAGGGTACACACAACTGTGTGTAAGCACTTATTCGGGATCACTGGTAGCGCAGTCGGTAGTGTATACAACTTCAGAACAAGGGGTCGCTGGTTCGATCCTCGGCTTGGCTAATTTCTTTCCGAGGATTGATCACAGCAATTGCGATAGGATTCATTTCTCTCTCACCGTTGACCATTGTTACCACGATGTTTAAGTGGGAAAGCAGCCAGTGGCTTGGAAAGAACGTTGTACAGAGTACTGGTAAAAGAAACTACAGGAAAGCATTGGTAGGGCCGATATAACTGAAATAATGTTGAAAATGGCGTTAAACATCATACAATCAATCAGACAGTCGGGGAAAACTAAACGTAATGTACTCGAAGATACGTAATAACAAACTCAGGGTACACTAAACTGTCGTCATATAGAACGAACTCCCGAAATAGTCCCCGGTCCTTTTCCAACACAACGGAATCAAGTTTATCCTCTTGTAGGTGTATGGAACATTTCACTTTGAAACACTTTGAACATGGTAGTGTTTGTGAGGCAAGCATAGAGTCTGGGCTGGTAGTTAACATCATATTTCCGAGAAGGACCCGGGCTAAAATCATGGTTCGTCGGTCTGTCCTTCGAGGTCCTGGAAAAAAAGAAAGCTTTTTAACTCTACCAGGTATGTTCATTACTTTAGATATGTCCAAACTGAAAAAAAAAGCTCGTAAAAAAACCAAAGTGTTTGTGTCCCATAACATTTTGGGAACCAGAGTGTTTGTCTTTTCTCCATGATTTTTTTTTTTATGCCTATTTCTCCAGGTTTGATAAATCAAGGGATTGTTTAGTAAAGGGATAAGCGCTTCTTGAGGCAGCCATGTACAAGAAAAACCAGTTACTAGTATTCTATGATACTAAATCCTTCCAAAACAATGTTTTGAAGTTGACATTTTTATTCTGGTGCATATACTTACGCATGTTTCTGTCAACTCAACCTATTACAATGCCTCATGAACAATATAAAAAGATATATAGAAGTTATTACACGGCTGATGAGGGCCGGAGAGTGATATCGGCCCTCCACCTCGAAATCTACCCTCGGGCTAAAGCCCTCGGGGCAGATATCAAGGTGGCGGGCCGATATCACTCTCCGGTCCTCATCAGCCGTGCAATAACCTGTTTATTACATTCATTAATCATTTGCTCGATGTTTTCGTTTTCTAATATGTTTAAACACTTAAAACAGAGAAATTCTTGTCTTCGTTCGACACAACTTTTTTCCGCGGGTAAACCATAGGGGTCCGTAGTTTGACTCCTGTTACCCATAGACTAAAACAAGGGATTTAACTGTATGCAGCCCGTTACTCGCCCCCGGTTACAAAAAAACAACGTATCTTTTCTACCCCATCAGTTATTCTCCTAATTTTTTCTACAGCTGAGAGCTAAAACATTTTTCTACCAGAAAAACACAACTGTTTGTCAGTGGCAAATGCAGTCTGGCTGATACATTCGCTCGTACGTGTAAACTCGCTCAAAAATCTTCGCCATTGACACGGGTTCGTACATTCGACACTGACGTTCGCGCATATAAACCAATGAAATTTCTCGTTCCAAACAGTGTCACCGTACTGTCACGTGACAAAAAGGTGTGAGTAGCTGTACGTAATTTCATTGGTTGAATTCACGACTCTTAGTACATATCAACCGATGAAATTTCTCGTTCCAAACAATGTCACATGACAGAAGATGGCTGCAGCTGTTCGAAATAAGAACGTGGATCACAAATTCAACGAATTCTGCGGCGTTTCGTCGTTATTGAAGATAAAGACTATAGGTCAGTAGCATTTTTAAACATGTTTAAAGGGTGGGTGCCGCTAATGCTGCGTTTCATTGGATCTAAAGGGCATTTTATATCTTGAAATCGGATGTACGAACCCGTGTCAATGGCGCAGATTTTTGAGCGAGTTCGAGCCAGACTGCATTTTTTGTAACCGGGGGCGAGTAACGGGCTGCATACAGTTAAATCCCTTGTTTTAGTCTATGGGTGACAGGAGTCAAACTACGGACCCCTATGGGGTAAACGTCACGTTCATGACGTAATCATGCATCTTTCATCTTCACTATCGCAGTTGCATATACAGTTCTTCATCTTTATTCATAGTAAAAAATATGTCGATATATTGCTTTTTTTTTTCGAGCCAAATATTCAATTTGGTATATAACGGATTATAAATGAGAAACAGGATAAACAGAAAAGATGGTTGGTGCTTTGGATTGGGAAACTTAATCAGGCTCGGTTCCCCCGGCTCAACGGATAAAATTCGTAGAACTACTAGCCTATAGACACTACGCCTTGCCTGATAAACTTTCCCAGTCTGAGACAACAACAATTTATTCTCTACTTATCATGCCGTTGCTGATTTTACGATTCAATCATTGTCTGTAGTTCTGAAGATTTGTGCGCTAGCGAATGACGGACTGATTCAACCATTTTTTTTTTTTTCTTTTTCAAACTGGATGTTTTGAGAACGTTAGTTTACGAGCGAGAGTTCTGTTGCTATAGATTTAGAACAAATATCTTGTCAACGGGCAGGATATCAGATATCAGCCCGTTGCCCTGCCATATATGCCCTCGCAGATATTACACCATTTTCAGTGGAAAATGTTACTATTATTGGTAACAGAATGTAATAATTCTACAGTATTTTTTTTATCTCCGAGATATAGGCTACTTCAGGCATCTTAATGGTTGATAACATCACCTATGGCATTGACCAGTTATACTTTGGCATTTACACCTGATAATTTGCCCTTGGCATTTTTATCTTCGTTCACTACACCCACCTGTATATTGATCCGCTTTTACTGGACTCTCAGCAAAGTATAAACCTTTCCCACACGTCGAACTGCGACTCTTTTTGACATCAAAACCATGTGTTGTTATTGAAGAAATATTTTCAGGCATAGTTCCATGAAACAAGAATGTTTCATTGATTCTGGAATCAAGTCTTTCCTTTAAAGTACTGTACTCGCTGCGGCTTCCAATCAAACTTGTCGTCGCAATCGGTTTGGACTTTGGTCTGTAGGATTCAATAGGACCGATTGTCCCAATTTTACGCAACAGCGCTTCTTTTCTCTTTTTAAACCTTTCCATGGCAACCGGGCACTCGATCATTTGAACATCAACCACTTGAATTGAGGAATGGGTCAGACCCCTGGCATCCCTACCAACACCAACAATATTTCCATTCCACAAGTTTTGTATCAAGGCTTTTATTGCAGGCGTAGGATCTTTATTTTCTAAGGGTGGGCATGAGTTTTGACTCTGGCTTTGATGTAACAACTTGGATCTATCCCATTTTACGAAATCAACCAGACGTTTGCAACAGGAGGTCCTTACATTCTCATTTGGATAAATGTAGATTCCTCTTCTAGACAGACTTTTAACTGAAATATAAGAAGTCTGGTGAACCTACGTCATGTGCAATCTATAGGCCCCTCTTTACAGGATTTGCTTGAGTTGGCTTACGAAAGGTATTGCGAAAAAGGTAAAACAATTTCAGCATTTGACTGGGTAATAAATTTTGAGCCATGCTTTTAGTGAAGAAAAAAAAATCGTCAGGGCATTTTTATTAAAGTCGAATGCGCTTTTGACAAAGTTCGTCCCACATTTTAACTCTTTCTATATCATTGACGATATCATCAGCTTTTGTGGACAGTGTAGATCAAGATCAGACTGCACAGAACGTGCAGTCTAAGCTCTGATCCACACTGTGCTGTATTACAAACTATTACCGAACTGTCTCTTGATCTTGCAGCGGAATTGTATTTGTAGCCTTTGAGAAAACCCAATTTGTTTATACAGTAATGAAAGAGTTAAAGCCCATAAAGGTAAAGCCAACTGTCATTTCTTCAAAAGGAGCCGAGCCCCGGTAGCTCAATCGATAGGGTGAAGGTCTTGGGGGGGGGGGGGGGGGGGGGAAGGGAGGGGGTCGCTGGTTCGATTTCCACCTCGTACAATTTCTTTCAGAGGATTGATGATTGTCTTTGCGACAGGATTCATTCCTCTCTCACCGTTGAACATTGTTTCGACGATGCTTATGTGGCTTGGAAGAAACATTGTACGGAGTACTAGTAAAAGAAACTCGAGGAAAGCATGGATAGGTGCACTGGCCGCCGCGATAAAACTGAAAAAATGTTGAAACGGCTATTAAGAAAAAGAAGAAAATGCTGGTAGCAAGCACTCTTTCCTTTTTTCCAAATGTTTCTACGCTAGGATAAATCTCTTCGTTTGGACTACAGGAAACGTTTTCGTCTGGAAATGCTTTCAGTTTTGACATGCATAGAATTTTGTCGCCTGGTACAGATTTAAAATGTGCTAACTCTAGTTTAGATAACATTTACAAAACAGCTTTAGACCACGGCTTATTCTGCTGATGAATCCAATAAAACCCACAGAGTTTATCCCCCATTGTAAATCAAATAGAGTTTAACCTACTTTGTAAACTTCGCACAACTAGTTAAACAATAGTATTTACCATTTTTTATTTTACTTTTAACTGTTTACTCTTTTTTGATAATATAATTGAAATTTCAGAATTTATATAACAAGGAGCGAAACATAGAATAAAAATAAAAAGAATGAACGAAAGAGCGAACGAACGAAAGAACAAACGACCGAAAGAAAGAAAGAAAGAAAAGAAAAAAAGAAAGGAAAGAAAGGTTCGAGACATGCTATTTACTCAAACGAGAAAGTAAAGAGGGAAAGCACGAGAAGTGAAATTAAGCCTCGATAAAGATGAAAAGACAAAAATTTTCCTTTCTAACAAACCTATTTCGCTTCTATTATCCTTTGATCTATAGGTACATGTATACTCGGGGTAGATCAATTTAGCCCATATTAGAGACCAGGAGAGAAGCACTCCAAGTATAGACATACTGAATAGTATATAGAAGTACGGATGCAGATCGCTGAAGCTGATCTCAATCTTAGCCCGAATCGCCGTCATATAGCCTATACATCCAGCGAGGCGTAAAATTTCTGAAATTAATGAAACGCAGAAACGACATGTAAGAAAAGAAGTATTATCTCGTTATTACGAGATACACGTAAATTGTCCTCTTCTATAGACATTGTATCGGGTTCCTAGTTATCCATTGAAAAGAAAGTTCATGGCCTGTCTCATTTACATTAGATAATTATCTCGTGTGCTTACCGATCTGTGATCTACACCCTCCCAATAACGTAGAGATTCCTAAGCTTGAATTGGTAATATTCTGTTCTCATGACTGGCTGGTCTCCATTTAATCTATGCAGCGGTGTAAGAGGTCGACGTCATGAACGCGATATAGCTGAGAAATTTTAACTCTTTACCAGACCACGGAATTTTACGCTGATCCATTATGAAAGCAGTTGGAGACGACAGAAACTAACCAATTCCAAGGACTTGTCAATGAAAAGGGAGAAAACATTGTGGGAAAAGGAGAAAATGCTGGTGACCAGCATTTTCTCTTTTTCCCACAATGTTTTCAAAACTCTTATTCACAAGGGTCGTCAGAACATGAGAGTGTTTGATGAAAGGTCAATGAACAGCGAAAATAATGCGGTCTGACTTTGGATCTATGTCGCTTCATTTTCAAGTCTGAACCACAGAATTTTTTGTTGGCTGAGTCTAGCTCACACATGTATGTCACTGCGAGTTTTTAACACCTAGGCTGCTTAGCGCGACTCGCTGACCTTTTTCGGATAGTGTAGATCAAGATCAGACTCCACCAATCGCAGCAGTCTGATATTGGATCTATATTGTCAGATACGGAGATATTTCTCCAAAATATACCTTTTGAAATAGCAATATTTTGGTTTTTACAATCTGCTTGAAAGTTTCATTTCATTTATTCAGCATGATAGGAGTTAAATGAGATGACAGAGCACAAAGTTTCAACTGTATTTATATACACGGGTTTAGACCAGTATCTCCGGCGATGGAGGGAAAATGTTTCAGCATTAATTAATTATACATTAATTATGTAAATCCAAAACAGTGTTTAATTTTGGAATAAATATATATTGATATATTATCGATCTCAGTTCAGAAGAATTACGGCGGTTTACCAATTTCATTACACCGGTTATTACATCGTGTAACGGTAGAGCAAGGGAGACAACTACATCGAATCAACATGAGAGGTAATGTCCCGTACTAAGGCTAATATCCGTGTTCTTGAGAGAATTTCATTTATTAAGCGAATGTGCAGGTTATGCTAAACTGAAAACAGGTTACCTAAGTGCCATTTTAAAATGTTGAACAAACAGACACTGTCATTTCAAAGCATACATTAAACTGGACTCCGATGCAATTATACAGTTATAGCCTGCACAACTGATACAGGCTATTGTGACAATTGCTTTCATTAGAGAAGCCAGACTGTCTTTTATATATCACATCTGGCCGAGGTAGACTGGCTATCGCTATTGATGCAAGGAGCCCCACGATGTAAAGTAAACGACAGTGATTTCGAATAATTCAAATAATAGACGGGCAGAAATCTGCCCGTTTTCAGTAGACTGCACCAATCCCTATAGGACCAATACACTGTGCTCTATCGGAGGAGGTAACTTTTTCAAAATATAAAAGGTTAAAGTCATTCGTCATTCTCTGTCTGTCTGTCTGTCGTCCGTCCGTCCGCCCGTCTCTCTCTCTCTCTCTCTCTCTCTCTCTCTCTTCTCTCTCTCTCTCTCTCTCTCTCTGTCTCTCTCTCTCTGTAATCTACATATGAGTGGTTTGGTAAAAGTATACAAGTACTCTACATCCAGGGGATCCCTGGAGTATGGTAAAAGTGAGTCTTATGCATCTTAGTGGTGCATCATACCAAGAAAGTAATCACATAATTATGGTTCCATAAAATCTATTTGGACAAACAACCAACCAGTCTGAGGTATCTAGATAGGTCATTCGACATGCAGAAAATTGACCAAAAGCAGATAGTATCGATACAGGTCTTCCTACGCGGACTGAGCAGGCTGACCTCGGTCGATCTTTTTTGCAGATGCCATAAACACCCTTTTCACAGAGCATGGCTCACTGTAAGCAAAACATTCATACCAGCGAGAAAAATAAGTATATACGCTGGTTTCGTCGTTTTGCTGCCGAGCACCAAACCTACGATCATACACACATCTCCGAGTGCCCAGGCCGTTTGAATCATGTGAATAAACCATGGGTACGCTGAAAAAGAAATAAATTTATTATATTTTTGTCAATGAATTACTGATTTCACAGTGAATAACACTACTAGTTATGATAATTATGGTATCGTTACTAGTGACGATATAGTTTAAGAAGGTTTTCCGGAACTACTTTTTTCCTATATTTTGCTCACGTTTTACCATTCTTGATGATTATTAGAATAAAAAAGGGTGAGTTTAGAATAGAATACATGGCAAATAGGATAATCAACTGGTTGTGTGCGATATTAAAAATCTGTCACTCGAATAATAATAATAATAATATCTTTATTTAGCGAAGGTTAAAACTTTAAGACATATTACAAAGTCTTTTTTACAATGTTGAATGGTGTGTGATGCGGTCAAAAATCTCGAATGAGTCGTTAGTTGTTAAAATGAAAAGATGAAAATTTCCAGGAAACTTTGATTTATCGCAAGAGTATTATAGAATAATCATGATAGTTATCTCGTATCTCGTAGCAGATTAATGCCACCATACTATAGTTACGTAAAACTTACGCAAATTTTGTCCAGAACTACATGTAACTTAGTAAAACGCGGCCCTGGCACTTGGTTATCCTCTATTCATTGTCCACTTTTTACAGATTAAATGTTTTCTACGTCTCTTTCTTTTTTAACTGGGTAGACGCATATTATATCTTCCATGTTCATACTATATGGCTTGCAACACACGAAAAGGGGCATTCGGACATTTGCGTAAAGTGTCGTCTCGGATCAGCCTGCGCAGTCCGCGCAGGCTAATCCGAAACGACACTTTCCGTTTTTATGTAATTTTCTGTTTTGAACAAGTTTACTGTAGCACAAAATCTAATGTAGTCGTAAAGTACCGTCTCGGATTAGCCTCCGCGGACTGCACAGGCTGATCCGATACGACACTTTACGCAAATGTCCGAATGCCCCTTTTCGCGTGTTACAAGCCATATAGTACATGTTTCCTTTACTCCACTTTAAAATTAGATCGTCGTTTTGGCAAAAGGAGGGTTGATGCATCTCTGTGATACATTATACAGAGCAAGTCGTCATGTAAGTATGGATTCACTGTGTAAAATGAACGGACCAATCAAAAAAAAAAAGCCGATTCACTAAACTTTTTAGGCCCTATAGTCTATTTCATATTCTGACTAAGGTTACGGCTTCCAACTATTCTTACCCCTTTCTCTCCGTCACTATTTGTAATTATATTTGTATGTTAGTTGTGCTTCCTTGTTCGTATATCATGTATGTGTGACTTGAACAATACACTTGATTGATTGATTGACATAAAATAAATTCTTGGTAATAACCGGCTGATCCATGAGGTAAAATGGCTTGGGTATGCAGAAAATTTTCCAATAGCAAAAATTTTCGTCCCAGGTCAGCCTGCGCCGATTGCCCAGGCTGATAAGGACCGATACTTTCTGCTGATGCATTAAATCTTTCTTGGCATGAATCACATTATATATACGGTGTACGTAACCATAGGGGTCCGTAGTTTGACTCCTGTCGCCCATAGACTAAAACAAGGATTTTAACTGTATGCAGCCCGTTACTCGCCCCCCGGTTACAAAAAAACAACGTATCTTTTCTACCCCATCAGTTATTCTCCTAATTTTTTCCTATAGCTGAGAGTTAAAACATTTTTCTACCAGAAAAACACAACTGTTTGTCAGTGGCTAATGCAGTCTGGCTGATACATTCGCTCGAACTTGTAAACTCGCTCAAAAATCTTCGCCACTGCGACGGGAATGAATCCGCCATCATACAGTGTTTGACTTTGTCTGCCTTGGAAAGCAGCCAGTCGCTTGGAAGGTGTGTTTGTTCCGTTTTTGGTTAAAGAAATTCCAAGAACGCATATATTGTTGCACTGGCCGCCGTATCTAAATAACTAAAAAGACGTCGTTGACCCTTAACTTTTTCACAATTGACTGAATAATTGCACTTTCTCAATGGCTAAAAGTACATTTCCTCTGCAAGATCAAGAGACAGTTCGGTCATAAACTAGAATATAGTAGTGGACGGGGTAGATTGGAGATCAGACTGCACGTTCTGCACAGTCTGATTTTGATCTACACTGTCCACAGAGTCTTCTGGTGTTGTCTACCGTATGGAAAGAGTTAAAGCAATGAATTAATGGAAAGGATATTCTCAACTAGATAAAACAGAAACAAATATTCCAATTTCAGCCGAGCCCCGGTAGTGCAGTCGGTAGCGTATAGGACTCAAGAACACGGGTCGCTGGTTCGATACACGGTTCGGCCATTTTCTTTCCCAGGATTGATGATAGCTATTGCGACAAGATTCATTCCTGTCTCACTGCTAGTCGATGATTATGTGGGAAAGCAGCCACGGTCGTTTGGGAAGAATATTGTGCATAGTACTGGTTAGGTAGACTCCGGGAAAGCATCCATGATATAACTGGCGGCCGTGATATAACTGAAATAATGTTGCAACACCATACAGTCAATCAATTCCAAGGTTGTCTTGGTTAGTTAGTTAGGAACGTTGCACAGTGACGGACGACGTAGACCGAAGATCACACTACGGCACGTTCTGTGCAGAGTATTTTGACCTTCATTGTACACAACAGCATAATAAGTCACATGCAAACACATGCAAACACATGCTGCAAATACATGCAAACACATGCTGCAAACACATGCAAACAACAACATGACATTTCGCAACATATTGTAATGCGACACTTACCGTGAAATACTATATCTACATCACTTCCGTGTTTTACAAAGACTGTATAAACAACTCCGGTTCGCACACCGCTTGCTGTATTGGTTTCAAACAATGGATGTGCACACCAGAGGAAGAACGACATTATAAACTGTGCCGTCAGAAGCAGGGACAGATATAGTACGTAGCCAGAGGACAAAACATCACATCCAGTATGCACATCGCCTGAATTCGTTGTGAAGACCATTATTCGGGTATTCGTAATATTATTGTGAACAGGTGTTGTGTATTTTTAAATCAATGAAGACTTTAAACAAAAGCTCGTTTTCACAAAATATTAATTTTAAAGTCTCTCACATAATGTTTATTTAACATTAAGTTATCCTTGGTCGATAAACTATTCGCACAACGTATATATACACATTCTTACTTTACAAGTTTTACACGGAAGGTTTATTGATCAGGTTACGCGTTCATGGTTCGTTGGGTTTATATAATTACAAACAAGAGATCCGGTTTTAATTAAATGATATGCATCCCTAAAATCGTTACTGCAGCCAGGGATCGTATATACGATCCCTGCTGCAGCACAGACGAGACTAGCAAAGGAAAAATTTTATCTCGTTACCATCACGTGATATCTCGTCCCCACAAGGTAAATATTGTTCCCACGACTTAAGGTCTACGGCCCCTAACTCATCGGTAAACATCGACATTTGCGTAAAGGCTATTCGGCCAACTCGGCAGTTTCCATCTTTTAATATGAGGTTTAGGGCCCCGGACTCACTAACTCATCGGTAAATATCGTTTAACATCGTGTAACATCGACGTTTCCGTAAAGACTATTCGGGAATCTCGGCGGCTTCTGTCTTTTATTATGAGAGTTAAGGACCGTAGACCGTAGTCCGTTTACCAAACAAAACAATGGAACGGATAGAAAACGTTGCGAAAAAAGGAGAGGCTTTTGAAAATATTGTGAGAAAGAGAAAATGCTAATTACCAGCATTTCTCCTTATCTCACAATGCTAGAAAAAGCTTTCTCCTCAGGAACGTTAAAACCAGGATTAGTTTAGTTCAATGTTTATTCTTAAAGTGCTAAACAAATAGATTATTTAAAGATTTTCAGCCAACACTATATACCGAAATATTACGATTACAAAATGCTCGTTGCTGGGGGAAAAATCTCACCAAATCAGACAGTGTAGATCCAACATCAGACTGCACGTTCTCTGCAGTCTGATCTTGATCTACACAGTCCGAAAAAGACCATTGAGTCGCGTTAACATCGTTTTCTAACAAGATAAACATCTTGTTACCACGACAAAGTTGGCTTGTTATCATGTCTTTACGTCCCATTCCCTTGAGATAAAATTCAACGGACACAAAATTAATTGTCATGGCTTGTCTCATTTTGTCCATTTCTTGGAAATAAGACTATTATTCCATTGTGATGAGATAAAATTTATGCTGTGTGAACGAGAAGCGCAATGTTATGCCGTAGACAGGCTTTATTTTTCCCCGGGAACGCTATTTAGTATGCGATTCAAACGCTATTATAGCAGTAATACCGTGGAAACGCCACAGTACGCTAAATCGTGTCGTTATTTACGCTACGTTTAGCCCTGTTAATGCTTAATCATTCTGAAGAAACACTACATTTTGCCGGTGAAAGCAATATTTTACTGTGGAAATGCTACAATACAACATGAATGCGCTATGCTGAGTAATAGTTATTTTGTGCAAGATATTATCTCGAGGGAATTAGGCATTTTTCTCTTTCTTGCGTTTCCACTCAATGCTTCATTATACTTGGGTTTTACATTTAGTGATAATTGATGTTTTACCACCTTTCAACATTGTCCATTCATATACCAGCGACAACTTATTGTGGCTAGGTTTCTTTTTTTAAATACCCGTAAACGCTATTTTCTACTCGAATGGTTTTTGCTGTAAATTATTGATTTTTTTCTTCTTCTATTGGTTAACCATAATTTTCTTCACTTCCCTTAAAGGTGGGTATTTAGATTTTTCACATCTCACCAAATTAAAAAATATATATATCACTGAAATTTATATGAAAAAACAATACAAATCATCAATAATTAAGAATCATAAAATTACAAAAAAAAATTTTTTTGATGGCGTTGCCTTAAAAGGCTACGTAGCCTCTTAAGGTATTTTTAGATTTCGCGCCAGAAATCAAAAAAGCATTGTGGGAATGTAAATTGACTGGCACGTGACTAATGACGCTTAAATTCCATAACATAACAAACATGTAATTATTTTCCATAATGTCTTCTTCGGCCGCTATGTCTGAAGCTTTGTCTGTGTATTTCCAGTATGTAAATGAGCGAGTTGCTCATGTAAAAATAGAACGTGTTTCCCGTCGGTGTCGACCTGGGCCGTAGTAAATCTCTAAATTCTCTTGTTGTCGGATGGTTTTCGACTACTGGGGTTTTATGAATGAAAATTAAAAGGCTTTGGGAGTATAAGGATGATTTTTTTGTATTTTTGTAAAATTTTCGTCCCAAAATCTGAAGGGCCACCTTTAATATTTTCTATTGTACCATGTAAGTCACATATCCCTGACGTCTGCAAACGCTTAATCGTGGTATATTTCCGACGGGACCCGACACTTGTAGAGAAGACCCAGCAGCTTGATATCTAGCAAGTATAAAGGGATAAGGTATATGCCATCTGTGATGAAATATTTTGTTTGCAAGTCGTCTTATTTTAATATCATAAGCCTTGCCTCAATAATTTCCGAACAGCGCTCGTATTCAGATCCAGAAAAATAGACCCTTGGAGTTCCCGAATGCATGAGGACTATCACGTGGTTAAATGTCAAATGTCGGCTCGCAATTTAAGTTTTTTTTTTCTAAAATATGTCATAAAACGCAGGTCAGTGTAAGTGTTGGATCAAACTGCATGCACTTTACAGTCTGATCTTGATCTACAACTGTTTACGCTCAGTTCACTAAGGGTTGAAAAATCTACCGATCACATGTGCAAATGCACATTTCGAAATTGTGTTTCCCTAAAATATGTCACAAAACGAAGGACAGAGTAAGTCTTAGATCAGACTGCATGTACTTTACGGTCTGATCTTGGTCTACAATGTCTGCGAAAAAGCAGTCTGATCTTAATCAACATTACCTGCAAAAAACAATTTAGTTAATGTTCAGTCCTGTAAGGGTTGTAATGAATTTACCGATCACGAGTGCAAATGCACATTTCGAAATGTTTATTAACTGAAAACTTCCCGATGTTTTTTTTATCTTATGATATTTCGAAATTTCATTTACCTTTACCAAACGACAAAATTCTGGACATGTTCAAAATGAAAGCCCTTGAAGATGACAAATCATAATTATATTGTGAGAAAAGGAGAACAAGCTGCTACCTAAACCCTAACATTTTACCACAATGCTTTCAACAGCTTTCTGATTAGGGTCGTTAAACTCGGGACTGTGTGGTAACACCTTTTCGAGCAACAGGCGAAAACAGGAGAACGTGTATTTGCGAACGGCGTTTATCGAGACATTTCGAAACGTCTTATGACTGCTCACTTCTGATCAATGTGGTTTTTTTTTTGTATTTGATATTTCGCAATGTTGCCATTAACGCTTTCAGTGGCATAGAGGGAAACAGGAAAATTTGCGGACGATCTAGATCAAGATCAGTCTGCACAGAACGTGCAGTCTGATCTTAGATCTAGACCGTCCGCTTGTTTGGTCAAACCTAATGTATGAAAAATCTTAGAGTAATTAGTGGATTGTATTATCCGCCGCCGAAAGAGGGCAAGCTTATGTTTTTGGCGCTGAAAGACATAGCCAACTTTCGCGGACATGGAAAAATCGATATCGGCCAGTCTTACCTGTATTTTTTTATATAGAATTATGAAGGGCCTTGGTAAATAAAAGTTTAGAACTTCATCAATTTTCAGAATTGAAAATTATCTCAAGTGAGGTAAGAAAATTCAATTTATTCTCTTTCAAATGAACTTAGTTTTAAAAATTTCGTAAAAGAAACTTTTGGTCATTTTTAAACTTAAAAATTGTAGGTATGGTTTATATAGAATAAAGAGGAAAAATGCATTTTCCGAAGTCAAAAACTGAAATATTTGTTTAATTTACTTTCTTTGTGTTGAAAAGTCAGAATTATCTCAAGTGGAGACATTAAGTTTATTCATTTCTCTTTCAAATGGTATAAGTTTGAGTCATTTAAAAAATTAAACTTTTGGTCCTTTTTACAGTTTTTTAATGCCACTATCCTATTTTTTTCTTTTTCCGTGAATGTTCGGATTATGCCGGAATTTGCCGATATCGGCCTGGTCTTACTGTTAGATATGCCGCCCGGGTATCTTTACTGTGTTACGTAATGTTATATTGACAAACGGACCCCCTGCTATGTTTATGATATACATGTATCCACATGATTATAAACTGGAATTTATACCCGGGTTGTTTGATCATGACAGTATCCCTAAGATATTTTATTATGTATCTTATTTATCTAATGAAAGACCAGAATTTGATACTTATGAGATTATTTTCATTTGCAATCATTAAGATTAAGATCTGAAATAAGAAAATGAACGTTTGCTAATTTTTTTCCACTCTTCAACTTTTTGAAATTAATGCCGTATCAGGAGTTTTTTCTGGCGACAGCTCACAATTTCATGTTTCCTTGCTATTTTCAAACCGGTATTTGATCTGTTACATCATATAGAAAGCCTTGAAAACATTGAAGGAAAAGATTTAAACGCTGGTTACTAAGATTTTCTCCTTTTCTTGCAATATTTTTAACTCTTTAAAAGATAAATTCCATCCTTTCAGTCATGTTTTATTTGTCTTTAGAAAATTACTTCATTTTGAACAAGTCTGAAATTTTGTCTGTTTGTAAAGATTCATATAACAAACTTAACCTGTGACTATATAAATACGGCATCTAACGACCCTGCTGTTGATTGTTTAGGATAAAATATGGAAACAGGCGCATTAACTTTTTCCAAGTTATCTTCTACTTTTCAAACAATATTTTCTACATCACTCAATCAGTTTCTCCTGCAAAGAGTACTTACCGTTAAAAGAATGACAATACTAGATTAAATAGATCATGAATATAGCAGAAAAAGGGTAAAAAAAAAAAAGGCGAATTCTTCTTTATCGGTGACTTAAAGATTTAGCTGCTGCATAATTATCATTTACCGGTAAGCCCCTGTACAGACTCATGAAATATCTTGAAGAAATGGCATCGTTTTGAAATTGCTCTGTGGGGAAAGGTAATATTAAACCTTATACCACAAAGTCCCAAGATTTAACGATCCTGAGGTAGAGGGCTTTTGAAAACATTGTGAGAAAAAGGTGAAAATGCTGGTAACCTGCGTTTAAACCTTTTCTCGCAAATGATCCTTTTAGAGACAAATTTCGTCGCTTTAGTCATGAAAATAATCTAAATTTGGACAAGTCTAAAAGTGTGTCGTTTGGTAAGGGGTTAAGTAGAACAAATTTAACCTATTATTGTACAAATACAACTTCTGACGACCATACAGTTGATCTCCAACTTTTCCAAACAACTCTTTTTTTTTTTACATCAATCAAACAGTTTCTCCCTTATTTTAAATGTTCCCCCTTTTAACGTCTTTAATATTTTAATTGTTCATTGGAAGAATTAGCCTAAACAGTGAGGGACTAATTGTTGATTCTTCCATCTTTAAAAAGACGCAACCTGCAAAAAGCATAACCGCTAAAAGAGTGAATAAAAGATAAAAATTGACATACACTATGCACGTAGAGGGAAAAGGGAATAATACAAGCTACTACCAATGACTTAAAAAGTTAGCCGCTGCATAGTCATTATTTTTTAATTTCAAGAGATAGTGTTTAATCAACCTGGTATCACGAATGATCTTTATTTATCTTGGTTTGAAACCGAGTTTTACACTGTTTGCTGGTGAAATCTACGGATGATTAGTTGAAATGACACTGTCTGCGTCATACATAATTTTTTTAGAGGAAGAAATACCTTTTTATCTTTATCATGCCTGTAAGCGGCGCTAGAGTGTCGCATCGGATCAGTTCACAAGTGCTGATCTGTTATGATACTTTCAACATGAACTTTTTTATAACTTTCTGTTGAGTCTCGAGCACATTTTTTTTTTTTTAATTTCGGATGCAATGAAAAGAATATTAAGCATAATAAATAATGCATCGGCAGTGTTTTTAAACTTGTGTGATAATAATAGCTTGGACCCACTTTTATGTATGAAGATATAGTTCAGTTACATAGATAGACCTAAGTTGTCCCGAAAAACGAACTATGCAGCTTTTAGACTTGCTCAAAATGGAAACATTTTAATAGAACTATTAATAGTAGTAGACACTGTAAGATAAGGCGACATCACTCATTAAGCAAAAGCATTACCAAATAAAAATCAGCGCCACACAGTCCACGGAGTATTCGGAACGGACCATTTTCTCCTATTTGTTCGATGAAAACCAATTTTGAATGGATGCTTTTTCATATACCGAATCTGTAACTTTTTGTATTCATAAAACCATGTACATTTACTGTAATGGTTCTGAGCAGTCGTTGAAATTATTTTATGTACTATATAACAGTTTTATTTCTCCGCCTTCCCAACTTTTTTCTTTTAAAATCGTAGGAAGTGGAAATTATACAAATCAAAACCATCAAACCACACACACAAAAGACAATTACCCAATCAAGATATAACCATTAGTAGTATAGGAGGATAGAATAGACCACTGACAGGCCCGGTCAGTGGTCTATTCTATCCTCCCTGAGTGCCCTACATCACCACCCCTGAAAGAAATTTGTCCCTATTCTACCACTCTGAAAGAATTTATCCCTTGCAAAAGTTCACAAAAGGTCCGAGTAAGCGATAAAGTCCGAGATTCCGCATGAAAATGTTACTATAAATAGAATCATAGCATTCAAAATGGCGGCCGTGTGGGTGGTACTCTGGGGAAAAATCCACCCCAAAGAGACTACCCTGAGTGGAATTTTTCTGCAAAAAAGGGAAAGTTAAGGGAAAGTAAAGGGTAACCCTGATCACTGAGTTGGACTTAGTTTTTTCACCCTATGAATGATTTTCTCTCTTTCTAAAAGCCTGACCATTGAGTTGGACTTAGTTTTTTTCTAAATACCTGAACCCTGAGTTGGACTTAGACTTTTTTCTGCATCTATGAATGAATTTTCTTTCTAAATGTCTGGACATTGAGTTGGACTTAGTCTTTTTCTGCAATTATGGATGATTTCTCTTTCTAAATGTCTGAACATTGAGTTTGACTTAGACTTTTTTCTGCATCTATGAATGATTCTTACTCTTTGGAGTGTAACTCTTTGGAGTGTAACTCTTCTAAAAGAAAGTTTGACAATTTGAAGAAATGACAATTTTGAAGAAAGATAGAACTTTCGTGGTAATGGTTAGTCCTGAAAAGGACTGTTGGGATAGCTCTGAAAAAGAGCTGTGACAATTTAAAGAAATGACAACTTGAAGATAGAACTTTCGTCTGACAGCTTGAAGATAGATCTTTCGTCTGACATCTTGAAGATAGATCTTTCGTGGTAGATGGTTAGTCCTGAAAAGGACTGTTGGGTTAGCTCTGAAAAGAGCTGTGACAATTTGAAGAAATGACAACTTGAAGATAGAACTTTCGTCTGACAGCTTGAAGATAGATCTTTCGTCTGACATCTTGAAGATAGATCTTTCGTGGTAGATGGTTAGTCTTGAAAAGGACTGTTGGGTTAGCTCTGAAAAGAGCTGTGACAATTTGAAGAAATGACAACTTGAAGATAGAACTTTCGTCTGACAGCTTGAAGGTAGAACTTTCGTCTGACAATTTGAAGAAATGACAATTTGAAGAAAAGATAGAACTTACGTCTGACAATTTGAAGAAAGGTAGATCTTCCGTGGTAGATGGTTAGCCCTGAAAAGGGCTGTTGCGGTGGTCCTAAAAAAGGACCTGGTTTGGAGGTTGTGTTTTTAAGCACAACCTCCAACCTTTCTGCAGGCTGGGCAACTACTTGCTGCCCGCCTCTTTAGCCTCTTCAGTTGCTGCTCGTCCAGCCCAAAGTCCAACGAGAACGAAGGCTCAGCGTCATCGTTCCAATCTTCAGTAACTGGTACTGAGAACTCCTTCTTCTTTCCATCCATCTTTTTTTCTTTGGATGCCAGCTGGGCTAGTTCAGAAAAACTCATGTCTCTCAACGCACACTCCATGTTGCAGCAACTTGAAGAGAATGAATGATGTGCGGGAAATGCCACTGGGTTTTATAGCTTTTCAGACGGATTGAACTAGTTGACCCATGACGTCATTTTCTCCTATGTTTTTCCCGCGCCGGCGTTTCATGCTGTTTTGGCTCCAAATTAATGTTATCCAATCAGATTCACCGTTGTTTTTCTAATACTAAATGTTTTATTTTTGACCAATCCGTGGTTTTGTTACATTTTCTTGTTCGGGTTAGAAAAACTAGAGTTTAACTAACCTATGACTTTTTGATTATGAGTCTTCTGACAAAATGAAAAGAAAGATGTTTATTTAAGATAGTTAGCCCTGAAAAGGGTTGCTTTTTTTTTGTGCAGAATGCACTTTTTTATCCCCCTCTCTTTCTTTTGATTGATTCCATTTTATCTAGCATTTGCATCAGATGGTCAATTTCATGTCTGATATATCTGAAACGTTCTCTTTCTTCTAACCAGAAGAGCAATGAGAGAAAAAATGTTAATCCAAACATTGTGCGATACTGGTTCAGGTTTTACGAAAAGTTAATGGTAAATGAGAAAAATAATCAAGAGCTTAGTGTTTTATATGTGTAATGGATCACTTTTTAGTTTTTTTCATCCTATGAATGATTTTTTCTCTCTAAATGGAATTTGTCCCTATATCACTGAGTTGAACATAGATTTTTTTTTGCACTATAAATGATTTTTTCTAAATGTCTGGCTGTTGAGTTGGACTTAGTTTTTTCTGCATCTATGAATGAATTCTCTTTCTAAATGTCTGAACGCTGAGTTGGACTTAGTTTTTTCTGTATCTATGAATGAATTCTCTTTCTAAATGTCTGAACACTGAGTTGGACTTAGTTTTTTTTACCCATATGCTATTAGGAATGCTTTATTGTTTACTTCTATCACTACTTAGACTTTAAGGGTTTTCTCTTTCTAAATATCTGATCATTGAGTTGGACTTAGTCTTTTTTGCATCTATGAATGATTTTTTCTTTTCTATTTGGCTAATCATTGAGTCGGGGATTAGTCTTTTTTCTGAGTTTTTTTTTACTCTCTGAAGTGTGGACCTTTGAAGTGTGAGTCTTTGGAGTACAACTCTTCTAAAAGAAAGAAGTTTGACAATTTGAAGAAATGACAATTTGAAGAAAGATAGATCTTTCATGGTAGATGGTTAGCCCTGAAAAGGGCTGTTTTTTGAGAAGGGCTGATTTTTTTGAAA
Organism: Hippopus hippopus; assembly: GCA_946811185.2. NCBI lineage: Eukaryota > Metazoa > Mollusca > Bivalvia > Cardiida > Cardiidae > Hippopus > Hippopus hippopus. Next base: position 10,480,805 of record OX328110.1, read on the forward strand.
ATATTTATTCAGTATCGGCATCAGGCGATTCGCTGTCTGACTCACTCCTTTCAGCGGCGATTTGCGCGCGGAAAAGGCGGTCTACCTCCTCTGTTTTTGAAATAACATACTGAAAATACATTTCAAGCATGCCCTCAATAATGAGTTCCTTCATCCGAAGGTTATAACAGAACACTCTGTTATTAGCAAGCTCAGCCCTCTCGTATCGTCTTCTCACTCCAGCTAAGCGTTGTTTAAGTAAGACGATTTGCCTCCTTGCTCTTATTAACTTTCGCTCAGCATCCATCCAAGTACCAAGAAGTGGGGCTATCGTAGCCATTGTGAAAATGAAATGTATGGAAAATAAATCGCCGAGTTTTATAGTTTTTCAGACGGATTGAACCAGTTGACCCATGACGTCATTTTCTCCTATGTTTTTCCCGCGTCGGCGTTTCATGCTGTTTTGGCTCCAAATTAATGTTATCCAATCAGAATTATCGTTGTTTTTTTCTAATACTAAATGTTTTATTGTTGACCAATCCGTGGGTTTGTTACATTTTCTTGTTCGGGATAGAAAAACTAGAGTTTGACTAATCTATGACTTTTTTTGATTGTAAATCTTTTGAGTTTTGACAATTTTGAAGAAAGATAGAACTTTCGTGGTAGATGGGTAGCCCTGAAAAGGGCTGTTTTGTTTTTGGAGGCTGTGTTTTTTCCACTTCTAATGGCAGCACCCGAAATTCGCTTGGCAAATGGGGCATGCTGTAATCTTCCTCCCAAATTCGATATCATCCAAAATGATATCCGGTGTTGTCTTTAATAAGAGTTGAACTAATCTTTCGCCGAGATCTTTGTATGGCTGTGTTATACGTTGTAGTTGGTTTTGTTCCTCCTCTCCTACGAGATGTGTGGTTAGTTGCAATAACTGCTGCCCGGCATTTAGATACTCTTGGAGAGCCTCACGTAGTTGATGATTTACCTCCTCCATATTGATATTGCTTCCGAATATTGACACTGCTTTCGAAGTAATCGTTAGCTGAGAATCAAGAAATGGTGATTGTATGAAAATAACGCTGGACTTTATACGTTTACAGAGGATTGAAATTTTTTAAAGAGCTCGGACCGGGTAGAAAGCACATACATTTTTCCATGCTACGTTTCATGCTAATATAGCAAAAAAAGTTATGAGACGCTGTATGGAAAAAATGTAGACAGAACAAGTCTTTGGGGAAAAACAGAATGAAGAGCTCTATTGTTTTTGAACTTTTATTTATTGAACTTTTATTTATTGAACTTTTATTTATTGAACAGAACTAAACAATGAAACATTTTTTTTTGCAATGCATTATAAAAAATTTCTTGACAATGAAAAAATTCACAATGAAACATTTTTTTGCAAAGCATCATAAAAAATTTCTTGACAATGAAAAAAATCACAAGGAAACGTTTTTACAATACAGCATAAAAACAATTTCTTAGCAATGAAAAAATCACACTGAAACATTTTTTACAATACAGCATAAAAAACAATTTCTTGACAATGAAAAAAATCACACTGAAATATTTTTTCACAATGAATTATTCACAATGAATTAATCACAATGAAAAAATCACACTGAATTATTTTTTCGCAACGAATTATTTACAATGAATTATTCTCAAAACAGTATATAACAAATTTTTTACAATGCAAATTCGCAAACACCACGAGTTTCACATTTGTTTTCATATTCCGTAATGTCTTTATGCAATTGGTCATACCCCAAAAACATTGTATACTCACTGTCCATATCGTCGAAATCTCGTAGTCCTATGAATGGAGCAACATGTCTATAAGCGTCTTTTGTTGAAAGAGTTGAATTCACTACTTCTTCTGTAACATCTCTATCAAATAGAATATACTCTGACATGGTTTCCATTGTTTCTCCGTAGGAATCATGAACAGATCCTTTTTTGTACCGTAAGTAAAAGTCAAATAGAACTGATTTCATTTTCAAAACGTTAAGAAAACTTTCTTCTGTTCTTCCTATGATAAAAAATGTCCATCGACTTGTGGATCTAAACAGTTTACTAATAACATTGTCTTTCATACAGCTATCTGCTAAATAAGTCTTGAGAACGAGATCCAGCCCCGAATCGTCCACCATCATCGCAATAAAGTTGAATATAGCATACACTTTGTATGACTTTTCTCCTTTTGCAACCCATTTAAACATTTTTTTGATCCAAATTTTCACACAGAAAAATTTAATGTTAAGCTGTGTTTGTTTATCAAGCGTATGCTGTCGAACAAATTCTCCATAAATTTTTTCACGTAGTTCTATTGGTAGCGGCAACATGATTGTTATTTTTTGACCAGCGGGTAATATTTTTTTCTCGACTTACTTTGACTGATTGGTACACAACAATGTGATATGAAATTATTTTCTCAAACTTTTATAACCATAGGGTACAGTATCACTACCATTTACAATAACTCTCTTGGTGTATACAGAGCGAAACGTTTTTGTTTGTGGTTCACTGGTAACCGTTCTATCTCTATGTCTTTTAATTCTACAATCATACTGAATTTTGATTTCTATTGTGCGATCCAAAGCACATTTCGAATATGTATCGAAATTTAGCACCTGTTTTGTATTGTAATCCAGAGTAATCCCCTTTACTTTACATTTGCTTATCTCTTTTCCATCTTTTGTTTTCATTTTGTAAGCATAATTCTTAGGTCCAAGTCCTCTGAATTGAGTAATTTTACAAGCAGGCTCTTCATCAGTCCATTTTCCTAACCGGCTGTTAATAATGGTAGGATTCCATAATTCAGGGTCGTGAATGTACATACAACTATCTGTATCGAAATACAGAACTCTATCTTTTAACTTTTCAAGAACGCTGTACAATTCCAACCTTGCATAAGCTGTTACGTAAGAATCTACTACCACATTGGCTGTGGCGTGGGTGTCAATATGTTCCAACTTTGATTCATAGTTAACCAAGATGAATGAACAGTTCTCGTCAAAGATTTCTACATGCTTTACAATGAAATTGGGATTGGTGACTAATTCAAAATATTTAGACGGATCACTGATGTATTCCGTCTGGGTCATTTTTTCACGTTGAGCTAATTTTCCCCAAAGACAGTTCAACATAATCTTAGCAAATGATCTTCTCCCAGAATTTCTTTGAATACAACTTGGATCAAGACGAACACCTTCTGCCTTCTCATATTCACAAACGAACTGATCTTTTTCTGAGTCTGATTGACACCAATCTGGATAACCACTGGCTTCTTGCTTAATTTTCAAGAAATTGTCCACATAATGTTTAAAGAACTGATCTGACACAGAATTGAAATGCCAAATTTCATACACTTGCAATAATTGATAACCGCAGTCAAGAGCCTTGAATAATTCAAAAGTAACCCAAGTTCCGACCAAAGCCCTCTCTTCTTTACCATGTCTACAAATGTTTGAGCTTTCTTCTGCACATTTCATACAGAGTGGAAACATCATTTTGTTGTTACAGTGAACTGGGAGAACGGGGTGAAACAAATCAGTTGGAGGTAAAACTTTACACTTGATTAATCCCTCATATTGGCGAATATTGTTCATATCAATATTCTCAGCAGACAAAATTTTTGGCTGACCTACAGGGTAGGATTTGTGTTTACAAACATAAGGGTATAGAGAACAGATATCGATGTACTTGATTTCCTTTTTGGTTTTTTCATCAACATCATATCCAATTTTTATTGCATTACATCTTCCCCCGGACAAACCATCCCTCGGATTGATAGGGTCCAAATGTGGATATAACTTTTCAATGAATTTTTTGTACTCTTTATCCTTCATCTTAGCATCAAATTCGTGTTCCCAAATGTACACTACATTATATCCCATTTCTTCGATATCTGCTATACGTTCAAAAGCACGTTCGTACAATTCAGACATGGGTTTTCCATTAATAGGATTGATCTGTTTTCGATCTGTATAGCATACAGGACAACCATGATACAAATCCCCAAGAAATTCATAAACAGTGTTTGATTGACGGTGAAAACCATCTACACTATATTTCCCGATTTGAGCTTCACCACCATTTTTTGCATGCTGAATATTAATACCTTTTTCCTGAGCAACGCTTTGAACCCATCGTATCGCTTTCATAGAAAAGCGACGTCTGGATGAGTCTTTACTTGAAATGATAGCTATTTGATTTTCTGGTAAATATTTGCTTCGCCACACCTTGTTACAGGCATCTGCGATGGTAATCGCCTCTAAAAATGGACAAATACCACCCTGTTCGATAAACAGCTTTCTGAATTCAGCACACCCTCGTCTGAGGATATCAACATCTGACCTACAGTACAATTCCATCTCCTTCTGAAAATTGAATTCCTCACCATTTCGAACTTTGTCATTATACCAAACTATGAATTTTGACCTAGCCTCTTCAGACATTGAGTCGGGTTTGTAATAAGACATATCCAAGTAGGGTCCAATGTAACTCCAAAATTCATCTGTATTTGCCCAGTGAGGAAAGTAACCTTTTTTCATTTCTTGAAGACCAAAGGTGGATGGAAATTTTGCCAAACCAAAACTCATGAAATTGAAAGAATCGATCAGCCGTACACCATCCAGTTCTAACTTCATAATATTGTTTCCATTCATGATCAATTTTGGAAGTTTTAACCCAACTTTGACAATATAGTCAAGAATGAACTGACCGTCATAGCCTTTGAAATTATGGGCAATAGCCGTAACCCCTTTATGATGTTTTGAAAAGAGCCAGTTGCAAAATTGACTCAAAGTTTCTTTACCTTGAAAAATAACTTCCCGACCCTCTTCAAATTCACTGCATGTAGAACAATGAAAATCAAGTGATTTATCGATACATACATCACACGCTCTGTGTGCGATACAATAATTCGGGATGTGTACGCCTGTGTCTTGTTTGCATTCAAAATCAAAGAAAATAAACTGTGGTTTTTTGACTACAGAAGAACTCGTCTCGTCATCGCTGTCATGGTTCAACTTACTTTGGTAAGGTTGAATATAGCATTGATGAGAAAAGTTAACAATTCTCTTACAGATATGACATCTTTTCTTTCCATTGCAAACATGATTTTTCTTTCTGACATGATATTGTGCACCGCATTTCGAGCAGAGTTTTACTAATACACAAATGGATTTCTTTTCTTTACCTTGAACATTTCTGTGATTTTCAAAGCATTCAGCACTAAAAAATCGTCTATTGCAATAACTGCAAACATATTCTTTTGATTCTGATGGACATTTTCCTTCGCGATAACAACCTTTGCAGATATTTGAACAAGCATGACTTTCCCGGTTAGAGTAACCCACATCACAGAACTCACAATAATATCCACAACTAAGAAAACCTTTGATAGATTTGATGTAGTCATAATGGTTTTGATGAAAGTACAAATGTATGATCTTACTATTGGCTTTCACTTCTGGATGTTTAAATATTTTTTCCACTTTTGAATGCTGTTGGTGAACTTTAATGATATAGCCTTTTTCATACAAGATTGTTTGAATTTTTTTGTATTCATCAATTCCTACAGACTGTGTTGGTGAAACTCCAGCTTCATGTAACAATTTCTCAGCTTCAGTCTTTTGAAGAAGGCGTTTTGAACGACAAATACGACGCCATTTTCTATTCCATACTTCGGTGTTTTCACGTTCACTGTAGCAAATTCCCACAACAACAGCTCTTGCAAAACATAGTTGGTCATGATTGTCAATTTGAATAATAGATTTCTTCTTCTGGGCAAAAAACTTTGAATCTAATTCTGACGATCTTTTTTTTTTTGTTTTCCGCTACCACTTGGTGGTATTGTATGTGTAATGTCAAATGTCATGAATCCATCGTTCAAGACGAAATCTGTATTCGATTGTAAAACTCGTTCAATTTCATTCAGCATAGTTTCACCTTGTAACTGGTCTGCAGCTAAAAAAGGAATATGGATTCCCATTTCCAACGAAGGATGATTGATGGTAAGTCTAATCATGTCCGTCGGGTTAGCATTTAACTTTCGAATGATTTCATGGGTAACATCGTCAAATAATCCAAGTAGTCTCTGAGGTGTTAATTCTTCAAATTTCTTAAAACTCAGCATCAGCACATGTGATTCTGTTTTAAATTTTCTTGACTTCTTATTACCCTTTTCTGTTAAATAATATAGACTTTTCATGTCTAAGTTAGAGTTGATACTTTCATCGTCGCTGTCATTTTCTTCTTTCAACGGTTTAGTTTTTTTCTTTTTTATTGCTGGAAATATCTCATCGTCACTTTCTTCTTTCAAAGGTCTAGTTTTTTTTTCTTTTTTGTTGGTGGAAACACCTCATCGTCACTTTCGCTGTCTGAATAGGTTATTATTCTTTTTCTTTTACCCATCGTTTTAGCTCTGAGTGAAAAGACAATAATGCAGAAGTGAGAAAAAACTAACAATTTATATAGCCTCTCCGTTGTAACAGTGTATAAATAGAGACGATAGTTGTGAAAATCTAATCATTTACCTACTCGATCTCAGACAGTACAGCTGATAAAAAAATATGAGCGAGTTAAAGCTGCAAAATACATCACCACTTAGAAAGAGGGTGTATCTGTATGTTAATCCATACACCCACGATTATGAGATCAGCAATATACCATCAAAGTATGATGTTAAACATATCGGAAACTATGTGGGATCATTTTTATCCCAGCAACATTTAGAAGAAAAAGATGTTTACCGTACTACCAGCTACAGAGTTTTGGATCAAGCGACGATTGACAAACGATATGGTGCGAATGGCGTGAGAACAAATATTTGTTTCACATGCAACGAAGCAGGACATTGGGCCAAAGAATGTCCAGAAAAAGAAAATCAGCTAGGAACAATTGTTTTTGTCTACGTGAATCCACACAGTCACGACATTGAGATTTTACCATCGTTTTACAACGTTTATGGTCTCAAAGATATAAAATTCGTCGGGACACTAAATTCATTCTGCAGTGAAAATACATGGAAAAAAAGTTCACCACAAGCTACATCCTCATCGGTTGAAACTCAGACCGTAGACATGCAGAGCGACACGATGGATATCAACGATTCAGAAATCTGCAAAATAGCAGATGATTTAGAGACATTACGAAAAAATCTAAGAAAACAACAAACTTTGGATCTAAAAAACAACGAATTTTCTGCAGAACCAGGTTGCTCGTACGGAGAGGAAAAACAGCAAAACAACGAAAAGAAGAAAAAACGAGTAACAAAGAACTGTTTCTTTTGCAAATCAACAAAACACGAGGATACAATCTGTCCAGATGTGGTATTAAAAACCAACGAAAGAAAAAGAAAACGTAAAACCAAATGTGAATCTGACAATCCAAAGAAAAAAAGAAAAACATACTGAGTGAAAAAAAGATTTCAACACAATATAGAATTTAAAAAAGACTGACTTGATTTTTTCATTCATTTTTTGTCTTTACAGTTCATTTATTTTTGTCTTAACAGTTCGTGATTTGATTTTTTCATTGTACATAAGTTCTTTTTGAAATAAAAAATATAAAATAATTACTTCTTACTTTTGACTTTTTTCTAGTTGTGACTTTTTTCTAGTTGTGACTTTTTTCTAGTTGTGAGTGTAAGTCTTTTTACTTTTTGACAATTTTGAAGAAAGAAAGATCTTTCGTATAGATGGTTAGCCCTGAAAAGGGCTTTTTTGAAGGATCTCACATTGACATCCAGCTCTACGACTCCGCCGTCCGATCCACCGGGATGATTTCACACCCACAGTGTTCGCAACAAGTCGATGAACCTTCATCATCATCGTAAAATCCTTCATCTGTATCTGGACAGTTATGCTTCTGGCCAAGATACTCAAGTATGGTAAAACATTTTCCACACTCTATCAGACATCTGCTTGCACAGTGAGGGCACACAAGAATTCGAACCATTCTGGAACAAATATGATTTTATGTAAAATATCACTGGGCTTTATAGCTTTACAGGAGGATTGAACTAGATGACCCATGACGTCATTTTCTCCTATGTTTTTCCCGCGTCGGCGTTTCATTAACATTGTGCATTCAAATCGACGGTTATATCGGTGTTTTTTCACCACTCCCATTTCGATGTCACACAGTACAATCCCGGTGTTTTCAGCCAGGTCCGCACTCTTTTAAAAATTTCAGTCCTCTGTAAACGTATAAAACTCAGCGTTATTTTCATACATTCACCATTTCTTTGATTCTCAGCTAACGATCACTTCGGAAGCAGTATCAACATTCAGAAGCAGTTTCAATATGAAGCACAACTTAGATGAAATCAACTTGGACGATTTTCCACCAGTGGAAAACAATGGAGACGTTCTTTCATCAGTTATAAATTCGACAATCATCAATCCGCCACCAGAGTTAAATTCAACAACCATCATTCCAGCGACGGTGCTGGACAACATTTATGAAGAGGTAAAGCAGCTAAATTTGAAACAAGATAGCATGATGACCCGGATCATAGATCAGCTGGAGATTTTAAACAGACATTTGGAGGAAATTAAAACTTTAAGCGCAAGTACTGATCAGCTCAGTAGAAATATCGAGGTACTACGCCAACAGGATCAGTGCATTTCAACAACTCCTGTGAAGATTCCTGTGGAGTTCGACTTTGATAAATCCAATCTTCACAAGTTAGTGGACTCTATCGTAAGTGTTGTGAAGAAAAATCAACCAAAGAAAAAACAACCAGAGGAGAAACAACCAACAATAAACAAAGCGGAAATCTGAGGAAGATGCTAACCATCTCCACAAGAAACAGCGAATTGATCAAAAACCAACTACACCAATATTGGCAAGCCAGGGTAAATACGGGAAAAACATTGATAATCACGTTGATTTCAAGATCCCGAAAAAACCAAAGACAGAGCGAAAACAACCAAGAAAAAACAACAAAACGGTAGGAATATGAAAACAAATATGAAACTCGTGGTATTTGCGAATTTGCATTGTAAAAAATTTGTTATATATACTGTTTTGCGAATAATTCATTGTAAATAATTCGTTGCGAAAAATATATTTCATTGTGATTTTTTCATTGCGATTAATTCATTGTGAATAATTCATTGTGAAAAAATATTTCAGTGTGAATTTTTTCATTGTCAAGAAATTGTTTTTTATGCTGTATTGTAAAAATGTTTCCTTGTGATTTTTTCATTGTTAAGAAATTGTTTTTTATGCTGTATTGTAAAAATGTTTACTTGTGATTTTTTCATTGTCAAAAAATTTTTTCATTGTCAAGAAATTTTTTATAATGCATTGCAAAAAAATGTTTCATTGTTTAGTTCTGTTCAATAAATAAAAGTTCAATAAATAAAAGTTCAAAAACAATAGAGCTCTTCATTCTGTTTTTCCCCAAAGACTTGTTCTGTCTACATTTTTTCCATACAGCGTCTCATAACTTTTTTTGCTATATTAGCATGAAACGTAGCATGGAAAAAATGTATGTGATTTCTGCCAGGTCCGAGCTCTTTAAAAAAATTTCAATCCTCAGTAAACGTATAAAGCTCGGCGTTATTTTCATACATTCACCATTTTTGGCTCTCAGCTAACGATCACTTCGGAAGCAGTATCAATATTCGGAAGCAGTATCAATATGGAGGAGATAAATCATCAACTACGTGAGACTCTCCAAGAATATCTAAATGCCGGGCAGCAGTTATTACAACTAAACACTCATCTCGTAGGAGAGGAGGAACAAAACCAACTACAACGTATAACACAACCCTACAAAGATGATCATTGCAGGCACACTTGAAATGTATTTTCAGTATGCTAATACAAAAAGTGAGCAGTTAGACCGCCTTTTCCGCGAGCAAATCGCCGCTGAAAGGGCTGAGTCAGACAGTGAATGGTCTGATACTGAATAAACATTTTCAAAAAAAATCAGCTCTTCTCAAAACAGCCCTTTTCAGGGCTAACCATCTACCACGAAAGTTCTATCTTTCTTCAAATTGTCATTTCTCTTAGAAGAGTTACACTCCAAAGACTCACACTCCAGAGAGTTACACTCCAAAGAGTAAAAACTCAGAAAAAAAGACTAAGTCCAACTCAATGGTTAGTCAAATAGAAAAGAGAATTCATTCATAGAATGAAAAAAAGCTAAGTCCAACCCAGTGCTCAGTCTTTTAGAGAAAAAATCATTCATAATTGCAGAAAAAGACTAAGTTCAACTCAATGATTAGGTAAATAGAAAAGAGAATTAATTCATAGAATGAAAAAAGCTAAGTCAAATTCAGTGATATAGGGACAAATCATTCATAGAGATGCAGAAAAACTAAGTTTAACTCAGTGCTCAGACATTTAGAAAGAAAAAATCATACATAGCTAACTAAGTTCAACTCAACGATCAGACTTTTAGAAAAGAGAAATCGTCAATAGATGTAGAAAAAAGTCTAAGTTCAACTCAGTGATATAGGGACAAATTCCATTTAGAGAGAAAAAATCATTCATAGGATGAAAAAAACTAAAAAGTGATCCATTACACATATAAAACACTAAGCTCTTGATTATTTTTCTCATTTACCATTAACTTTTCGTAAAACCTGAACCAGTATCGCACAATGTTTGGATTAACATTTTTTCTCTCATTGCTCTTCTGGTTAGAAGAAAGAGAACGTTTCAGATATATCAGACATGAAATTGACCATCTGATGCAAATGCTAGATAAAATGGAATCAATCAAAAGAAAGAGAGGGGGATAAAAAAGTGCATTCTGCACAAAAAAAAGCAACCCTTTTCAGGGCTAACTATCTTTATTAAACATCTTTCTTTTCATTTTGTCAGAAGACTCATAATCAAAAAGTCATAGGTTAGTTAAACTCTAGTTTTTCTAACCCGAACAAGAAAATGTAACAAAACCACGGATTGGTCAAAAATAAAACATTTAGTATTAGAAAAACAACGGTGAATCTGATTGGATAACATTAATTTGGAGCCAAAACAGCTTGAAACGCCGGCGCGGGAAAAACATAGGAGAAAATGACGTCATGGGTCAACTAGTTCAATCCGTCTGAAAAGCTATAAAACCCAGTGGCATTTCCCGCACATCATTCATTCTCTTCAAGTTGCTGCAACATGGAGTGTGCGTTGAGAGACATGAGTTTTTCTGAACTAGCCCAGCTGGCATCCAAAGAAAAAAAGATGGACGGAAAGAAGAAGGAGTTCTCAGTACCAGTTATTGAAGATTGGAACGATGACGCTGAGCCTTCGTTCTCGTTGGACTTTGGGCTGGACGAGCAGCAACTGAAGAGGCTAAAGAGGCGGGCAGCAAGTAGTTGCCCAGCCTGCAGAAAGGTTGGAGGCTGTGCTTAAAAACACAACCTCCAAACCAGGTCCTTTTTTAGGACCACCCCAACAGCCCTTTTCAGGGCTAACCATCTACCACGGAAGATCTACCTTTCTTCAAATTGTCAGACGTAAGTTCTATCTTTTCTTCAAATTGTCATTTCTTCAAATTGTCAGACGAAAGTTCTACCTTCAAGCTGTCAGACGAAAGTTCTATCTTCAAGTTGTCATTTCTTCAAATTGTCACAGCTCTTTTCAGAGCTAACCCAACAGTCCTTTTCAGGACTAACCATCTACCACGAAAGATCTATCTTCAAGATGTCAGACGAAAGATCTATCTTCAAGCTGTCAGACGAAAGTTCTATCTTCAATTTGTCATTTCTTCAAATTGTCACAGCTCTTTTCAGAGCTAACCCAACAGTCCTTTTCAGGACTAACCATCTACCACGAAAGATCTATCTTCAAGATGTCAGACGAAAGATCTATCTTCAAGCTGTCAGACGAAAGTTCTATCTTCAAGTTGTCATTTCTTTAAATTGTCACAGCTCTTTTTCAGAGCTAACCCAACAGTCCTTTTCAGGACTAACCATTACCACGAAAGTTCTATCTTTCTTCAAAATTGTCATTTCTTCAAATTGTCAAACTTTCTTTTAGAAGAGTTACACTCCAAAGAGTTACACTCCAAAGAGTAAGAATCATTCATAGATGCAGAAAAAAGTCTAAGTCAAACTCAATGTTCAGACATTTAGAAAGAGAAATCATCCATAATTGCAGAAAAAGACTAAGTCCAACTCAATGTCCAGACATTTAGAAAGAAAATTCATTCATAGATGCAGAAAAAAGTCTAAGTCCAACTCAGGGTTCAGGTATTTAGAAAAAAACTAAGTCCAACTCAATGGTCAGGCTTTTAGAAAGAGAGAAAATCATTCATAGGGTGAAAAAACTAAGTCCAACTCAGTGATCAGGGTTACCCTTTACTTTCCCTTAACTTTCCCTTTTTTTGCAGAAAAATTCCACTCAGGGTAGTCTCTTTGGGGTGGATTTTTCCCCAGAGTACCACCCACACGGCCGCCATTTTGAATGCTATGATTCTATTTATAGTAACATTTTCATGCGGAATCTCGGACTTTATCGCTTACTCGGACCTTTTGTGAACTTTTGCAAGGGATAAATTCTTTCAGAGTGGTAGAATAGGGACAAATTTCTTTCAGGGGTGGTGATGTAGGGCACTCAGGGAGGATAGAATAGACCACTGACCGGGCCTGTCAGTGGTCTATTCTATCCTCCTATACTACTACCATTAGCTATTTACTAAACGACAAAATATATTGGGATTTTTTTTTCAAGTTGAAAGCACTTGCAGACGACAAATGCGGTACATAATGAAACTTGCTTCTGAAAGAGTAGAAAACACTGTGGGAAAACAGGAATCGTAGATAACATGTTACATGTATATACGATCCCTTGGGAAAATGAGAAATTGCCCATCACAAGTATTTTCACCTTTCCGTGTGTTTTCGAAAGCTTTCTTTCTCAGGGTCGTAAAACCATAGGTTCCCCAGGACTGGTAATGTAACTGCCACATAAAGCAAATTTTCTCGTCAATACTTAAACCCATTACCAAATGACGAAATTTTGGAAACCACCAAATTAAAAACATTTGCAGACAACAAATTAAATGCAACTCAAATGATAATGTCTGTCTTTGAAAAGGTAGAAAACATTGTAGGAACAGGAAAAAATTTTCTCCCTTTCCAACAAAGTATTCAAAAGCCTTTTCTCTCAGGTCCGTTAGACTCGGGAGAGTATGATTGCTTTAGTGTTAAACTGGTACTCTCAAAACGCCAAATTTTCTGCTGAATTCAACTTGTTGATTAAGCCATGAATATCAAAGATTCTTTTAACCAAAATAATTTTCGACGTATAGAATCGATTAGGTCCAAGATCGGACAGCTTGATTTATGCAGCCTGTTATAAATCTACAATGTCAGCAAAAGTGCATTTGGACGGATTAGATTTCAAGATCGGATCACAAAAAGTGCAATTGTCGAGAGCAGTTTTAGGACCGAACAGCAGGGATCAGTTAATGTCTCAGAGAATCAAAACTTAACCCTTAATCCGAGGATAAATGAATTACAAACCGACAAATAAAGCTGAAATATAACAATTTCAATGTTCTTTTCTCAAGAAAAATCTCGCTTTATCTGGCGGTGTAAATCCGATATAGCTGTCGAGTCTAATAAGGGTACGCATTATGGGCAGTCCGATACTGATCTTAAAGGCCACACTGTGCTGTAGCAGACAAAGGGTTTAGGTTAAAATCCGAAAAAAATAAACGCCAGGAAAGATATATACAGTCTAGGCAAGGATTGTAAATTTGAAGCAGGCTACTGTTACGTAAAGTTACGTTTCTCTTATCTTTTATCACTGCAGGCTATCGAATATCGATTACAAGTATACACGGTTGAAGTTCGCCAAAATCCGGAAACTCCCGAACCTTTACGTATGATATCGATTTTTTTCATCGATTTGTTGATATGCGAGACTAATGATAAGGCATGTCCGTGAAAGTTGGCTATGGTTAGCCCGTTACCAAACAGTCTCGAGTTTGAACAACCCTGATGAATAAAGCTTTTGAAAACATCATGGTCAAAGGACAAAATGCTGTTAACCAGCGTTTTCTCCTTTTTCCACAATATATTCTGCCATTTCGAAGACAATTTCCGTCATTTGAGCAACACTTAATATGTTGTCTGCAATTGCTTTCAAACTGCAGAAGTCCAAAATATTGGCGTCTGGTAAAAAGTTTATAACGCGTAAATTACATTTATCGGCGCAGCTGACTGCTTGCTTTTGACCTACTTTTTGGTACTGATAACAAATGAATAAATAAAAATTTTGTGATTGTTAAAAAATTTAGACATGTTTTTTCGGTGTCTTCCCATTTGTTCCACATTTCAAAAAACCAATAAGGCTTATACCCCTCCCCCCCCCCCCCCCTCCGCTGGACGGCGATTCCATTGCGCTCATGGCGATCTTGGCGTTTTGCTTGGCGAATTGATACTACGCTTCCTCTACGGCATGGGATTTCAGGCTTACTACATTGCTGCTGTGACCTTGCTACGAACTATGCACAGGAGATGCGCTTCTGTTGCGCTTTTGGAACTTTTCTACATACACTCAGCAAAACTTCTAACTGGCCACTTTTGTTTCTCCTGTAAATTTGACTAAGTAATAGACAGGTAAATAATAACAACTTATAACATATGTCTGGACAATAGATATGGTATTGTAATGAAAAGATTCTCGATTTTGCCGATCAAAGACATCTGTTTTTCAAAACGTGGAAAACACAAGGTTTGCGCATGGGTGGTGTCTATCAGCCAAACCAAGTTAAAAAGAGAAACATACATTAGTGATAATTGTCAGCAGTAAGGAAAAACATGAAAACTATTTTTTGCACAAAAGTATAACCCGAGAGAAGGAGCGTGAGGTTTTCAAAAAAATGATTTTTCAGTTTTCAATGTTAAGTGAATGAATGTTCAATAACTCTATTTCAATAGAACAAGTTAACAAATTCTTTCCAAAATTAGGCTGGAGTATGCTTTTACACTGGTCAATTAGTCTCCAAAATATCAAACTAAATGAACTGCCTCTTTTCTGGGCAGCGGATGCCACTTGCGCTACGTTACTGACGCTGCTGCTACGATACTGCAGCTTTCACGAATTTCTTGCTACGCTTTTACTACGCTTTTGTGGCGCTTCAAGACCACGACGATTCCTCGGCGTACATTTTAAGCAAGGTCAAAACAAGCGCCGTGAAGTGGCGATCACGAAGCTTTCGATACGCTTCTACTGCGATCAAGGCGTTTCTACTGCACTGTTGACGTTCAGCAGGAGTGCTACGTTTCGCGGCGTTTTACCAGGGATCGTATATAAGATCCCTGGTTTTACCAAAATTTCGAAGCGTAGCGAAGTCGCCGCCAAGTTGAACGGGGCTATTAATATACAAATCGGCGCTCAATATTTTCTCTGTATATATCGTATATACAACGCTTCATCATTCCACGTGGTCTAAGTCGGATAGAAAAAGTTTGGGAGATTACCTATGTGACATACCCCACCCGTTGTCCAACCTAGTCTTATTTCCGACAGGATCATAATATAAGAGGCCCATGAAAACTTTGAAAGAGAGAAATTATGGCATGGCCCTCAACAGATATGTCAGCTTGCTGTAGTTTAACAATATTAATAGAAATTATCACTTCCTGACCACTTGAAGAGAATTCCTGTAGTCTTTCAGGTCACTTATTGAAATAAATGATAAAAATAGAAATTGTTCGGATATAAAAATCTTATTTTGTCAGATATTCTCACA
Organism: Hippopus hippopus; assembly: GCA_946811185.2. Classification (NCBI taxonomy): domain Eukaryota; kingdom Metazoa; phylum Mollusca; class Bivalvia; order Cardiida; family Cardiidae; genus Hippopus; species Hippopus hippopus. The sequence goes on from OX328110.1 coordinate 10,496,505, forward strand.
TGTTAATATGCATGATACTTTCGCTACATATGCATTTTTTTCACACATGTATGATCAAAAACGCTTTGACCTGTTTATTTACCTGCAGAATAAATTGCATGAAACTTTCACGCTGATATTAAAAACCAAAGTATTGTTTTTTTTTCAAAGCTGTTCTTTGGGAGAGAAACATCTCCTTATCGGACTGTATAGATATAAGATCAGACTGCACGTTCCGTGCAGTCTGATCTTGATCTACACCGTTCGCAAAATGTCCTTGGGTCGCGCCTAGCAGCCTACGGGTTAACAGTTAAAGTCATCGTATGAAAATTATTATACTTGGTAACAGTAAATGGCCTGCAACTCGCGAAAATCGACATTCGGACATTTGCGTAAAGTGTAGTTTCGGATCAGCCTGCGCACTCCGCGCAGGCTAATCCGAAACGACACTTTCCGTTTTTAGGTAATTTTCTGTTCTGCGCAAGTCTACTGTAACACAAAATCTATTGGTAGCCGTAAAGTGCCGTCTTGGATTAGCCTGCGCGGATTGCGCATGCTGATCCGAGACGACACTTTACGCAAATGTCCGAATGCCCCTTTTCGCGTGTTGCAAGCCAAATACCACAGGACCATAGGTATTGAATAATGTGTGTTACATGATAAGTTTGGGCCATGCTTTAGCAAACAGGAGTTAAATACATCTCCGTGATAAGTTATACCAAACAAGCCTAATTATTGACCCATAAAATCCATCTTGTCTAACAACTGGCTACACCTCGAGGTAGAATCGTGCTTGGACATGTAGAAAATTTACCAAAGCAAAAAAATTTCGACACAGTTTAACCTACACGGACTGCACAGGCTGGTCTGGATCGATACTTTTACAGGTGCATCAAACCTTTTTTTTTTTAACAGGGCATAGCTCATGTACATGTTTATATCTGTACGTAATAAATATGTGTCCATGTTTGTGGAAATGAACCCATTGTGTTCCTCTAAATTTCATCAGTCCCGTTTAGAAGTTATTGCCACACATGTTCTTTTCCAGTCTCCATTTTCTGCAATGTCTAACATAAATCTGGCCACATCTCTACGACATATACTTGTACTTTTACCAGGAACTAAATAATCTTCTACCGCAACTATTGGTTTACCTTGAAAAAAAAAAAACATATATAGAGAGATATATGAACTATGCTCTGGCAAATGGGGGCTTAATGCCCCTCCGTGATACATAATACCAAGCAAGTCATCACATCCATGGATCCATGATTTTGTCTAACTGAATCATGAGTTAAACGCGTCCTTGGACATGCAGAAAATTAAAGAATAGCAAACCGTTTCGGCCCTGGCTAGCCTGCGCAGACTGCGAAGGCTGGTCTAGGTCGATACTTTTCTGTAAATGCATTAAGCCCCCTTTTCATAGAGCATGGCTGATGTAATAATAATTTCTCAACACCTAACAATCTTTTTCGTCTTGCAACAGGTAAACTTCAAAATATTACTCATTTGCTGAAATACCTTCACATGCATCAATGTAAACTATAGTTCTTGCCAATGACAAATGTTGAGCAAATATGTATTTAAAGTATTTTGTTTCGGATAAAAAAAAAATCTGTTATTCACGGGAAAATGCACTAATGAAATCTAAGATATATATTTTTTTTCAGTTGTCTTACGTACGAGTTGTCCTGGGTACGATTTCTTCTGGTGAGAGTTACCCTAGTACCATGTTTTACCAAGACTGATCCCTTTACCACACAATCAAGGGGTTTAACGGCCCTAATTAAAAGAACTTTCTAAAACATTGGTGGGAAATGAGATACTGGTAACCAGTAATTTTTTTTCTTTTTCCACAATGTTTTCTATCATATGAAAAGAAGGTATCATTATGTGGAAGTAGATTAATAAATGGGCATCCCGGCACAATTTATAAAATGTGCCAGAATGCCCATATGATTTTTGTATAAATCTATTTTCTTCATAATTCTAAAGAAAATAAATTTCATCACCCACTAACCAACGCATCGATTAACAATTGTGTCCACTAACCAACGCATCAATTAATAGATAAGTCAACGCACCAACTAATGTGTGGGGCTCCACCATGTGTCGACACACCATCTAATTACTACATCCATTTTACCATAAATTCAAAAATAAAGAAAAAATTTTTTTGAATTTTTTAAATTTTAAGTCATAAAATAATTCAAAATATGGAGCCATTAAAGGAGTTCTTAAAGGAGTTAAACTTAGATAAAGATGAGGGTTTAATGAAGACTATAGATAACATGGAAGAAAATTTAATAAATATGGAAATAGCTAAAGATAAATTTAAAAACTTAATTTCAGATAAAGAACTATTAGCAAAATTTGCTATGCTTTTATCTAATTATGTAAATAGTATTTTAGATTCTATAGACCCTATGTTTAGACTAAATAGTAATTATAAGATGCATTTTTGGAATGATATTTATAATTTAAAAAACAATTCAAAGAAAGACATATTACATATATGTAAAACAAATTTAGGAATTAAATTAGATAAAAAATTAACTCGAAACCAATTAATATACGAAATTGTAATGCATATTTTTAGTGGTATTAGTGATGATAAGAGATATTCATCAGATTTTTTCCAAGAAATAAGAAAAAAACCTATACGTTTAACAAATAATGCAAGAAAGCAAGTATTAAATAAATGTTAAAAAATTTTTTAAATATAATTTAATCTATAAAAATTAAATTATATTTTATGATGCCCCCAAGCTAAAGTATCAATCTTGTCTTCCAAAACAAACCTTTTATCATCACTTGACCCTAACGCTTTTTTGTTTAACTCTTCAGTATACATATTATGCTCCCTACTTCTTAAAACAGTCATCTTTCTATACTGGTCCTTTTCTGTAAGCAAACACTCTTTGTAATTATTAAAGTTTATTTCTTTTTTAACAACTGATTGTTTAACACCTTTACATCTTTTATCTTCCTCACCATCTAAAGTTTTATAAGCATACATTTTTGCTCCTAAACCAACAAACTCAGTCATAATTTTACCACCTAACTCATCTTTAAACATTCCAACTACTCTAGCATTACAATCATTTTTTAAGAAATGGTTTTTAGGATAATTGCTTGTATCAAACATTTCAACCACATCTTTCTCCATATCCTTATATAAATCCTCAGTTTCTATTTCGAGAATAAAACTATCTGTATCAGTATAACACATTCTAACCTTTTCACCATATTTAGGTTTAAAGTAATTATAAAAAGTTTTTTGCATATGTGTTTTACTAATGTCTAAAATGCTTAATCCTGAGTAAATAGGTTTATTATATTTCAACTTAGTGTTTTTCATGTGTACCGCTGTTAGGTTTTCATCGAATATTGTTGAGTGGTCATAGTTTGGTTTTGATACTAATTTTTTACAACGCTCTTCACTAGAAACCAGTTCTATCGTTACTCTGTTTCTCAGGTTTTCCATAGTTTTACCAAAAACTGAATTATTCATTAATTTAAAAAAATCTTTTTCGAAATTATTTTTAGCCGCTTTTCTTAATTTAATATTTGTATCAATATATGATTTAAGCCATGAGCTTTCCTCAAACTTAATTCCTCGATGTATTTTAGTAATTTTTAAACCTAAATCAACACATGTTTTTAAAGTTTCATGATGAATAATGTAATTTTTTTTATTATTTAAGTTTGGAATAAGTTTTTCTACCTTTTCTATTTTTAAACGTTCAGGTGTTAAAGGAAGGTCATTATGTAAATCGTGTAATTCTTTAGGATATTCTAAATCTACTTCTAATATACATGGGATTTTTTGCCAAATTTCTAATTCTTTATTTGTCATCCATTTAAAACCATGTGTAGGAAGAGGACGACTCATTGCCCAAGGATAAAGACTGTTTGCATCTATATATAATAAATATTTTGATGGTTTACTAGAGTCATATAATTCACCCATATACTTATTATTTGCTTTTGCATATCTTTTACTACACATACTAACACCTCCTCTGATACCCTTTTCACACATTAAAAGCATATCAGGATTAGATAAAAGCTCTAGGTTTACTTTCGTTATTTTTAATGCTGCATCCCAAGCTAAACCAGGAGCTGTATAATACCAACTAGGGTCTAAATTATAGTTTTCACGACAAACATCTCTAAAGTTCTCAAAAACATCCGCTAAAAGCAATACATCTATTTTATTGTAAAGTTCTAAGTAATCCTTCAACGTTTTCATGTTAAAAGTTTTCCAAACCTTTTGCGCATGAGCATAATCTTCATCACTAATTCCTTCTTTGTTTAAACTTGAGTAAAATGCTTCTTTAGGTGGTAATTTCTCTTCTTTAAGTTTATCAAATGAATCTAGGTACTCATAAGGAAAAACTCCTTTTCTCCTAACCAATGGTAGGAGATTCTTAGTGAAATATCTCGATAAAATTTTTAATTGATTTTCTTCTAAGTTACTCGAAAGCTTATCTAAACTAGAACTCATAAACTTAAAGCTATCAAGAAATCTAATTTTATGTTTTATATATTTTCCAACCCAAATATCTTTACTAAAACTAATATATTTCTCTTCATTGTTTGGAATACAATCAATCTTCCCTTCAGATTTGCCAAGACATTTAATAAAAAGATGAGCGTCATATCCACTAAGATTATGAAGGTATACAGGTGTGAAGTTAGGATTTTTACCCTTTAGATTGCATTCATTGTGTGCGGCGCCTCTATATTTACCCGTAAAATGGCAATGGTCTCTTACTCTATAATTATCATGATTAAACTCCCCACCACAAATCCAACAATGTGTTTCTTTCTGGTACTTTGCTTTCTCTGATTCTGTTATTTCAATAGGTTTTGGTTTTTGGTAATATTCTTGATGAATTTCTCGTATATCATCTTCTAACCAGTTTATAAAAACTTCCTCAGCATTTTCTCCAACATAACTTCTTTTTATAGGCGACCTAACATTATTATCAAAGCATTTTATAATATAGTAAAAACTACAAGGTACATGCTTTTGACGTTGTATAGTATAACTTTTTTCTGGGTTTGGTTGACATGTGTGTATTGGTTCCAAAACACTTTCAAAATCAGCGTATACAACAAAGGGAACCTCAAGTTTTCTAGAATGGTTTTCAAAAGCTAACCAGGTATCTGGTTTTGGCATTTCTAAAGTAATAGGCTCGTGTTCGTTACAGTATTTTTCATGTTTTTCCAAAAGTTCTTTACTACCGAAATGATTCAAACAACGTTCACAAATTTCTATATTTTTAGAGTTATGACTATTAGTTATTTGGCTTCTTACTAATTTAATTAAGTTTTTTATGAGAGCGTAGTGCATGTTTTCCTCATTTTTAATTAAAAGAAGGTTAACATGTTTACTTTTTTTACATTTTGTAAGCCTAAGCGGATAAATATATTCCTGGTACCCATATACGTTTACACTAATTTCAGAATTTTGTTTTTCAAACTTATCGATACCCTTAAACGAAACAGGACTCTCTATTCCCTCCATGTTTAAACTACTTTCCTTTTCTTTCAAAGCTTTATCAACTCTGTCTGGGTTAGTTTCTGTTGGATAAATATCTCTTAAAACACACCATAAAAAGCATTTATTATCTTTATTTTTCATATTGATAACTGCTTTTTTGTTAGCAATCCATTTTGGTAAAGGTAGCCAACCATTAGCTCTTAAAGGAACATAAGTAGCTGTGTGTATTTCTAGTTTTACGATACTCCCAAAAGTCCAACCACTACCTTCTCTTTGGAACTTAGCTAAATTTTCTAAAACTTTATCTATCATTGTATTCAATAAATCCTCTATTTCTTCACTGTTTAAATTTAAATGTTGATTGCTATGAAAAGCACGTTCCACGGGACCCTGATCAATATCTGTCATTAACCACATTTTACACCTAAGTACAAGTTTAACCTTTGTTCGTAAATTATTTCGAAGAGTATTTATAAGAGGCGCCCACGTTTCTGCGAAAAATCTTTGCGGGTTATAATTTCTTCTACCCTCTATAACATATTGATTAACATACTCTCTAAATGCTGAGCGCTCTCTTCTAACCTCAAACGGTTGTCTTGGTGGGTAATTTTGTCTAACATTCTGAACAATTTCATTAAAAACTTGTGGTAATTGATCTTCTTCAACATTATCAGTTAACCAATTAGTAAAATTATTAATTCTTTGTCGAACTGATTGTGGTATAATACTACTTACAACCCTCCCAACATTTGACGCAGCTCTTCCAACTATATTAGAAATTCTGTTAAACCATGACATTTTTATAAAGTAAATATAATTTTCTTATCTTATTATCAAAAAATTTATTATTGAAATTATATATATATTAAATTCTATTAATATATATATAAAATGAACGATGAAATAGAATTTATGAAAAGATATACTTGGCGTGAATTAGTAAAAATATGTGAAACTAAGGTACCTAAAGGATATGGTGATGAAAAAGGTATGAAAAGTCAGCCTAAATATGAGTTAGTTAAAAGACTTGTTGATAATAAAATTAAACCAGATTTAAATAAAAAAACAATAGGAAAAAACTATTGGGGACTTTGGAAACTTAATAGACGTTAATCCTATATTTATCTTTCCAAACCCTTCCATTCCAATTCTCAATCGTTTGTGGACTACGGTCTATAAATTGACCTGCCTTATAAATTGATGGAAAGGTTTTTATTTCTCCAGTTTCAACATCCTCTAAACTAACTTTCTTAGGGTTTTTCATAATAGTTTTTAATCTATCAAACTTAGGGTCTGTGCTTTTTTCTTCTTTAGGTGATTCACTCGGATACAGTCCATGTTCTTTCACCAACTCAACTAAACGCTTTTTATCCCAGTATGAGTAGAAATTTATATTATTTTCTTTAAGAATTTGTTTTAAATCTGTAGTCTTTATCATTTTTATATAAAAAAGAAAAAATCTTAATACACTACACTCATTTTATTTCCATCAGACTGAAAGTTAATTAACCTATCACTAATAATAACAGCATATGCCTCTGTATTTGCAAGCACATTTTCAGTAAAATATGTTTTGATTTGGATATCAGTGACAGAGTATTTCAATTTCTCACTCTGTTTGGAAACATCAAACAAAAACAAAGGATAAAGGGTTTTATAATCTGAGGGAGTAATGTTAGGGTTTGACACCATTTCATTCATGTTATAAAACTTAGACCTAAATAGAGAAGCGTCCCCATACACTCTACTAAATTGGTTTGCGGTAAAACTGAGATTATAATCAACAGCGGGATATCTAGTAGAATTTAACGTAACATAAATGTTTTTAACGTTTCTATGGTCAAATATAGCTGGATTTTGTTGTTGGTCACCGCTTTTACCAGTTTGAAAACCAACAATGATAAAACGTGGCACTTCAGGTGATGATTTGACAGCAAGTCTCCAGGTAAATGATGTTGACTCGGGAACCGCAATAGAGTCACACTGCCTCATTCTATATCCAACTGGTATTTTTTCTTTTTTCTCAATAATTTTATAAAGTTGCATTTTCTCATCATCTGCAGGTAGCACGTGTGGTATAAACCAAGATACTCTAAGTAAATTAATTCTACCATCAGCAGGAGCAGCACCATCTCGAAAGATTGCATCATTATCATTATTTCTCGTTAATGTGAGAGTTTGCTTCATTCCATACAATATCTTATCATAATCATCACAAAAACCAAATATATGTTTTAATGGAACTCTGAAGCTAAAGGTACCTCTTGGAAGAGGGTCATTAATAATATAATTTCTTCTTACAATAAAACCAGTGTTTCCGGCACCTGCGTTAGCTGCTGTATCTTTATACCATAATTGATTTAACCCTTGTGATTTAGAGAAATCATCCGGATATTTTAACAAACCAAGCATTGTAGTAGCCTGACCAGGATTCAATACAGATTCAATCTCCATACCCGAAAGTTGATACTTAATATTTTTAAAAAGATACATGAGACCATTGTTTGTTAAAGAAATATTAGTGTTAGCATCATAAACTGCTCCAGTATCACTTCTTACTAATTCACCTATAATAAGTAAATAACTTTCACTAGGATGAGTAAAAATATCTTGAGTCTCAATGTTAATCCTAATTTCTCCTCCTGCGTTGTTGAGATTGGTACCAGTGATTGGTTCATACTCATGGTGTTCATACTCATTAATACTATCATCTTTTAAAATTGGTTCGGTTATTTTTAGAATATCCATTTTATAATAGTGATTATAATTTTTAAATGAAATAAAAATTATAATTGTTCAAAATAAAGCTGGGGAAAAGACTTATTATTATCATTAACAAACACACCTCGAAGTTTAATGCTTTTTGCAGTATTCAGTGTAGTTTTAGGATAAACTCTATTACCGTATACAAGTTTTATTTCAGGTATACCCAAATTTTTTAAATATTCATTCACCTTTTCCTCAATCTCTTTCATCTTGGTTACCTTTTCAGGAGATAACTTCACAACAGCTTTTTTATAATTATATTTCGTTTTATTAATTTCAAGGATTTCACAATCTTTTATGTTTAAAGAAGCGCCTACTATTTCAATAGTAGCAGTATTGTATTTTCCATAATCTACACGATTAAAATTTAACATTCTTTTTTTATAATGAATATAATTTTCTTAACTTATTCATACTGTTTTAATACCCGCTCCACTGTTTAATCTTTTAACTAAGTCTTGAATAGCAATGGCACTTCCATCTATTAATGTACTAATGTTTTGTGTTTTAGGAGTATCATTAGGTTTTGGTGTTGTATTATATTTTTGTAAAATTTGCTTTGATTTTGGTGTTAAAGCTTTCGTAACTAATTTTTTCCCTGCTTCTACTGCTGCACTTTTTCCAACCTCTAGAGCTTTCTTTGCTCCTTCCTTAGCTACACTCTTTCCTACATCAAGGGCAGAAGACGCAATTTGTTTAGCTGTACTACTAGTAAAAAGCCTTGCTAAAAAGTTAGCAATACTATCAAAGATTCCGGAACCACCGTATGAATATCTTGTTTTAAATCCGTGTTTCTTAGTGATTATCATCTTTTTATAGTATAGACATTAAATTTTTATAATCGTGTGAATTTAAAACACCTTGTCTTTTTAATTCATCACAAATGCTTACTAACTCGTTTCTTACACCTGTATTACCTGCTTCTTTACTTGCCATCAACAGGTCTAGTCTTTCTATTAATGCGTTAGGGTCAGATGGGATAACAATTCCTCTTCCAAATATTCTCATATCATACCAAAAGTTGGAAAGTATGGCTCTCCATTTATATGATTTACCACTTTTTGGATAATTAGATCTTGGATCATTATTACGATGGAGGGTATTAGTTTTTATCATTATCTCCTTATAATTTTCTTTATCCGCTTTATCATACATAGCTTTATCTGGGTTTTTAGATGTGATTAACTCCCATAGACCAGGGGTACCTGGAAACGTATCTCTACCAATAATAATATCATCATCATCAATTTCAACCATTTTGCGACCAATATAAAACTTCCCCCCTTTATCATATATTCCATATTTTTTGTCAACTCTAGGATTACTTAAATACTCCTTTGCTGTTTCACCAAAAGATATTAGGTCTTCTTCTGTGATAGATGGAAATGCTGGAAAAGGAATATCCTGTGGTAAGCTTTCTACATCTTCTTCAAGTCCTCCTACACCTTCTTTAATAGGTTTAAGTCCTTCTGTAATCTCTTTTGTTGCAGCTTTTTGTGCTTCTGTAATCTCCTTTGTTGTAGCTTTTTGCGTTTCCGTTATAGGTTTAAAAAACTTTGACAAATCAGTTTGAAGTTGTTGTTCACCTGTTCTCTCTGCTAGTAGATTATCACGAATATTTTTTTTCGTTTCGAGATACTCTTTTACAATTAAGTCTCTTTTTGCAGGGTCAGTTATTTTTAGAAATGACATTTTTAATTAGCAACATATTTTTTTAACATAGTTTTTATCGTAGTTTTTAACATAGTTTTTAATATATAAGAGCATATATAATGCTTTTATATATTTATTCATCTCCTATTTCACATTGACATTTACATCTAAACTTAGGTAATTTAGGTAACTTAAAAGGTATACTAGACAGTATGTTTGTTTTCGGCAAGCCTCCGAAGAAAGGACTCCCTCGCTTCTTGCCTCCCTTTCTCAATCAAACTTTCCTTTTCTTCAGATGTTACCTTCTTTTTAAATTTACTTCTTATTTCACTCTTCATGTCTTCATATTTATTCATTTCATCCATTATCAACTTAAACTCATCATCAGATATGTGGTTATCCATTAAAGCCTTTGATACATGATTATCTATAGTATTAAGTTTAGCAGCAGCAAGCATTTGAATCTTCAAATGTTTTTCAGCTTTAGAAGTAGTTTTCCTAACAAATATTTTACTAACCAATGAAGAAAGACCAATTACGCCAGCGGCACTCTCTAATCCAACAGCAACAGGTGCCGCGGCAACCGTAGAAAGCAAAATAACACCTGCTCCCCCCAATGCTAATGAAACAACAACCAATGCACCTTCAACATTATCAACTACTTTAACCATTCTAGCATACTTCTTATTCAATCTCTCCCTTTCATTTATTTCCTTCTTTAGAAAATTTTGTACTTCAGATATTTTTTTAAGTCTATAAGAATGACCATTATCCATTGTTTCCATTTCAATAGGTGGGGCGTTAGGGGTAACCTGTTCTTTGGGTAATATAGGATATATTTTATTAGGGTGTTCCTGATTTGTATCTGCCATTTTATAAATATAATAATTTTTTTTATGGCAAATATTTTAGATAGCAGAATAACTCTCCCTCAGGTATTTCGATTGGTTTTTGTGAGAAATTATAAATGTAGACTAAGATATCATTAACATCATTATCAAGATGTATACCATTAGAAATGGTTAAACTATCTTTCCATTTATTACTAATAGATATCACTACAACTCCTCGTGTAGCTATATAACCAAATCCTAACGGAACTCTCATACCATTATTAGGAGGAATCTTGATAGTTACTTGTGAGTATATTTTCCATTTTAGAGAATCTTGCTTTAAGGGAGGATATCTTACTCCATGTAAATGAGGTTTCCAAAATATAGTTTTATGTTGGGTAGTAATATTAGGTTTTATACCAAATTTATGTATATCCATTTTTATTTATTGTAAATAATATTTATAATATAGCCCCTAGGATAGGGATATTAGCAAATGGGCTATTAGGCCCAAGTAAAAGTCCTTTTCCATCATACATTTTTCCTCCTTGCTTTAAATACAACCCATCACCAACAGACTCTAATCCTTTACCTTTATATGGTTTTAAGTATAATCCACTTCCATCAGTTTCAACTTGACAAACACATCCTCCTTTTTTAAGATAAAGACCTGACCCCATAGCTTTTTGAACACCTGTTTGAGCTAATCCAGAAAGAGCACCAACACCTAAAGCTGGTAAAACGGTTTTTGCAAGCATCGGTAAAGCTCTAGCAGCTAACCCAGCTAACATTCCGAGGAAACCTCCCTCTATTTTCATGTTATGTTTAAGTTGTTTTGTAGTCATTCTAATAGTTATACCCACACCATCCTCATAGGCTTTAGCCATTTTCTTCGCTTGTGAATTGGTAATTGCTAAAACATCATTACCTTGTAAATCTTCATGACCTAAACGAATACTTACTGGGCAACTAGCTTTAACAGCATGTTGAAGTTTTTGTTTTTGCCCTTCAGATATATTTACTTTAACATTAGTGTAACTTGTCATTTTATATACGAGTATTTTTTTATTTAGCTTATCTCGCTTCTCTAATATGAAACCTAATCGTTAATTTTTCACCTCTAAGATTTAGTAAATTACCATCTTGGTCCGTAATATCTACATTTAGGTTATGTATTTCATTTAACGTTATTGGTAAGTATACTAAATTAACTGGTGACTCAATTATCTTATATCCAGGTGCAACATCTGGGAAAAAAGAGTAAATAGTATTTCTTGGTGTACCATTAACATAACTTCCTGAGATAATATCTATGTTAACTAGCAAACTATTTATGCTAAGAATGTTTACTACCTCCTCTGACTCGTGAAATCCTTGCGTATATTTAGCTCTAGTAAATCCTAATACTTTAGCGATGGAACCTGGTTGATTAAAATCTACTTGATAATTATTATCAATAATAAGAACAGACTTTAGGGTATTAGTGTTCGCAGAAAAGTTAATAGGATACTCTTCATTAACTCTATCGTAATGGTTATTTTTTCTCATTTCCTGGCGAATCGTATCATTAATGTCAACGAGGTCATAACTTCCTTCAGGTATTTTTATTTTAATCCATGTGGTGCCATTGTCTGGAGAATAAACGAATGTGTTGTTCGTTTCATCAATGTTTGGAAAAGAGTAGTAAGTTTCAAGGTTTACCATAGCTATTTCATATACTTTATCCTTTTCCAGTTGAATTGGAGGATTAAACCTTGTTCTAAAACGTGTTTTGTTATCGCTTACTATGATTTGAGACGATGATTTATGGCTCGTATTTTTTACAATTTGTCCTAAAAGTTCTTCCATTTTATAATATTTAAATATTTTTTATACTGATTTAGGTATGTAGAAGTTATCAAAACCGTTTCTATACTTTCCATCATGTTTTTTACTGGTTAAGTCAATGATAGCAAAACCATGTGGTCTTTCCCATGCCTTTTGACAAAACTTTCTAAACTCATCCTTAGACATATCTTCACCTATGTGGTCGCTATAAATATGATTAAGGTTTTTTAGGTCTTGCCGGAAAAGACAAATAAAATTAGCGTTTTCTCTAATAGTTTGTCTAGGTAGTCTAAAATAATTCTGTGAGAGGTAAAAGCAGTCAACATTACTATGCCTTCCTCGAATGTAGTAACACTCACATTTATTTTGCCTTTCTAAAAGTAAATCATCAAAAATCATTAAATTTTTATTTCCTGAGTTTAACTCTCTCGGGTCAGGTACATCACTAGCATTTTCAAAGAAGTTGCAATTTATATCCGATTTGTTTTTAATCGTTTTAACCCATTCTTCAACTAAAGCTGTTGGTGGAATGTTTGTTTCTTGTATGTCATCACGCATGTTAAACAATCTTAAGATACATTCTTTTGGTAGTTTTTCTTCAAAAGCCTTTTTTAGTATTCGGTATTCCGGTTGAAAAAGACTTTTTCCAAAAACACTTAAATCGTTGTAGTCAAGCCAATCTGGTCTGAGTAAAAGGTTTAACAATAAAGTAGTTTTACCACATCCTGATTTTCCTATAATTAAACCCCTAATACTTTTTGGTAAAAGGGAGTGATTAAATCTCTTTGATACTACTTCATTCCATGATAAGTTTATAATATCCATTTTTAATTAAATACTTTTATTTTTTATATATAAAATAAGATGTATTGCGTTAAATGTAAAAAACATACAGATACGAATGATATAAAATATTCTGTTTCTAAAAATGGAAAAAATATGATGCAGGGGAAATGTGTTATTTGTGGAATAACTAAATCACAATTTATAAAAAAAAAACTACCGGGAGTAGTATATTAAATAAATTTATAAATAATTTACCTGTTGAAATGCATCTACCAGGGCACAACTTTACAGGACCAGGTACCAAACTAAATAAAAGACTCAATCCAGATTTAACACCGAAGGAGTGGAGTAAACCTATAAACCGTGTTGATAAAGCTGCTTATCACCATGATGTTTGCTATCTTCAACACAACGATACTGCTACAAGAAACGCAGTGTGTGATAAGAATATGTTAACGGAGTTAGAAGGTATTTACAATCCTAGTATTAGAGAAAAAATGGAAAGAGGTTTGGTAAGTAGACTCATTGGAACGAAAATGAAATTTGGAATGGGAGTAAAAAAAAAAATTTAGCGGAAGAATTACATAAACCTGTAAAAAGAAATTTTAAGAAAAGGAGAGTTAGAGTAAACGGTATAGATAGGATATGGGCTGCGGATTTAGTAGACATGCAAGCATTTTCTAAGTTTAATCGTGGTGTTAAATACCTTCTCGCTGTCATCGATATCTTTTCTAAATATGGATATCTGGTGCCATTAAAAGATAAAACAGGAAAATCTGTTGCTATAGCATTAAAAAGTATTTTTAAGGGGAGAAAACCTGAAAAAATGTGGGTGGATAAGGGTAAAGAGTTTTATAACAAAGATGTAAAAGACTTGGTTGAATTATATTCTACCGAAAATGAGGAAAAATCTAGTGTGGTTGAGAGATGGATTAGAACAATGAAAGAAAAAATGTGGAAGTATTTTTCCGCTAACTCTACAAACGTTTACATTAATGTGCTACCGGATTTAGTTAAAAAATATAATAACACGAGACATTCATCTATTAAGATGACACCGGTAGACGCTAGTAAAAAAGAAAATGAAACCAAAGTTTGGAGAAATCTTTACCCTGATCATTTAGAAATAAGAGACTCTAATCCTAAGTTTTCCGTTGGAGATAAAGTAAGGATAACTAAAAAGAAAAAGACTTTTGAAAAAGGTTATACAACAAGATGGACTGAGGAGGTTTTTACAGTTTCTGAAGTAAAACTTACATCACCTATAACATATAAAATTAAAGATTTTAATGGAGAAGAAATACAAGGTACCTTTTATGAACCTGAACTGCAGAAAACCAGCCAAGAGGTGTATAGGATAGAAAAGGTTATCAAAAAAGGAAAAAAGAAATCTCTCGTAAAGTGGAAAGGTTATCCCGATGAATTTAATTCATGGGTTGACAATAAAGATATTAGAAATATTTAACTATAAAAAAATGTCAAATATTTCGATTGAAAACGTAATTTTACCGAATAAACCGTTGAACAATTTCGAATTAGAGGGTGCCGTAAAAAGATTAAAGATTCCTTATTTTAGAGGAGTTTTTTTACTAGATACATTACCGAGAAAACCGAGTAAAAAAGAATGTGGTATAGTAAACTTTGATAAAAGTAATGGTCCTGGTACACATTGGGTCGCTTGGTATAAAAATGGTAAAACTAAAATTTATTTTGATAGTTATGGTATACAACCACCTATTGAAATTCGAGATTATTTAAAAAGCCCAATACAGTACAATACTGACCAATTACAACAAGCTGGACAAGTATTTTGCGGTCATTTATGTTTGTACATTCTAAAAGAGTTATCTAGAGGTAATCAGTTTCAAAATGTTTTAAATAAACTTTTTTAGTACTATATAAAAAAAAATGCCTGTTAACAAATTCGGAAGAATGAAAGATGATGGTGAAACAAGCGGTGATGGTGTGTCACTCACTTACATAAATAATAATTTTTTACGTAAAGATGGAACAACTGTTGTTAGTGGGTCTATAGACATGAATGGTAATACATTAACAAGGGTTAGTAATCCAGTAAATCCTCAAGATACAGCAACTAAGGCTTATGTTGACGCTAACTCAGGGTTGTTGAGTGAAAACGGAGGATACCATGTTACTGGATATTTAAATATGGGTTTTAATCCAATAAGAAATGTTAAGGATCCAAAAGAACCAGGTGAAGCTGCTACTAAAAATTATGTGGATAATGTTGATAGAGCCTTTGTTTATAAAGATGGAAGGTGGTATGAGGCAGATGATGCAATCTCAATGGGAGGACGAGTAATTAACAATCTCGGAATCCCTACAAGACACGACCAAGCCTCTAATAAGTTTTACGTGGATACCGCTATTGAAGCGGCTACCGCAGGTGAAAAAGCTTTAACAAAAAAACAAGATGGTTCCTATTCAATAGATGGTGGAATAGATATGAATGGTAACTCGATTACTGGTTTACCTAATCCAGTATCCCGTGACTCTGCTGTCAATAAAAATTATGTTGATAACGGTGGAGCTATTATAAAAAATCCGGATGGGAGTTTCATGGCGGTGACTAACATAGACCTTCAAGGTTTTTCTATAAAAAACGCAGCAACACCGGTAGAAGAGAGAGATTTAGTGACAAAATCCTATGTGGATAGAAAAGTATCTCTTCCTTCTCTCATAGGTCCTAAACCTATTATAACTGTGTGGGCTGAAGAAAATGGACCATTAGGGGATGGTAATTATGAGTTTTCATTCGGTAATGGTAATTCAGGTAGAAAGCATGGTTTAGGGGGTTATTGTATGAGTGCTCCGGGTAGAATCATAAGAGGAAGTTTAACGGTTGTTAAAGATAATGCTAATGTACGAGGAGAAGAAATAAAAGTTAATATATCGATAAACGGAAATGAGCAGGTTGATTACTCTATTATTAAAAAAGAGGATGAAACTTGTAGTTGTGTAGTTTTTCCGAGGGCGTTGGAGGTACAACAATGCGACATCGTAAACTTTATTTCAAGAACAGATAGTCGTAATGTAACACACGCTTATATATCTATTTTGATAGAGTTAGACTTGTAAATATATATAATATATTATAAAAAAATATATTATATATTTATTTAGATTTCTTCATATCACTTAAAATATCTATTAATCCAGCAATAATTAATTCTAATTCTTGTATACGTCTATCTAGTTTAATTATTTGTTTTTTAATAATATCATTATTAATAGGTTTATCTTTTTTCTTTGAAAATAGCTTCAGAAACTTCATTTTAAATATTTTACAAAATTCTTTTAACAAAAAAATTATTGCCTACATATGGGGCATTTATTTAAAGGATGTATTTTATCACATTCCTCACATATACATAGATGCCCACAATTAATGAATGTTATATTAGGTTTATTAATGGTACATATACAGCATTTTTTCTCTAAAAATAATTTTTGTTTTCGATTAAAATTTGTTGGTCTAAGTTTTAAGAAATCTATGCTATAGTAATCTCTATCTCTTATGACAAAAAAAGAATCATTAAAGTCACTTCTATTAATAAAAGTTATTTTACCCAATGCATCAGTAATTTTAACAAGTGTAGCGTCATTTCTATTAGTTCTAACATAATTAGATAGTGTTACATTTTTTGTTAATTCTTTTATTTTTTTTAATGCTTCATTCACATCAGGGTCTCCATATAAATTTTTTAATCTATTACTAAATTCTATAAAAGGTGAAAGAAAATTAAAATTTCTCGACTTTTTACTTGGTTTTCTATAGTATAATAATGCTTCAGGTGTAAATTCAAAAACATAGTTTTCACAAAAATTTATTTCATTTTGATAAGGAATTAGATGTCTTCCATTTTCTGGTCTAGTATCAAACCAATAAGGTCCAACTCTTTTTCTTTCTTCAGTTTTATTATCGTAGAGACCCACCCACATAGATAAATTATGTGTACCATGAGCCTCCATTTCTTTACTAAAACAATAATATATAACAGGTGCCGCTTTTCTCAAAGCAGTACAATAATCGTTATGATGGATATTTGGGAAATATACTTTTCTTCCTGGAATTTCGTAAATAGGTATTTCATTAAATTTATTTTCAATATGTTTTTCTAAGTTTTGTAATTCATCAGAGGTAAGCCAATTTAGTACTTTTGCTTTAGGTGGCATTGTATCAAGTACATCATAAAAAACTTCATTTTCATTTAAGTTAACCATCTTGAATTATTTTATGACTTAAAATTTAAAAAATTCAAAAAAATTTTTTCTTTATTTTTGAATTTATGGTAAAATGGATGTAGTAATTAGATGGTGTGTCGACACATGGTGGAGCCCCACACATTAGTTGGTGCGTTGACTTATCTATTAATTGATGCGTTGGTTAGTGGACACAATTGTTAATCGATGCGTTGGTTAGTGGGTGATGAAATTTATTTTCTTTAGAATTATGAAGAAAATAGATTTATACAAAAATCATATGGGCATTCTGGCACATTTTATAAATTGTGCCGGGATGCCCATTTATTAATCTACTTGTGGACCATATGCAATTTGTTGTCTATAAATACTTTCGAATTGGACAAGTCTAAAATCTTGTGGTCCGGTAAAGAGTTAATATCGCTTAAACGCCATGATTGCCGTTTACCACGCTCCTGATCCTCGTAAAATATTTGGTGATAATCAGGCCCCGTATTTACCAACCATTCTTAAGAACGTTCTTGGTCTCGGTCTCCAGAATTTCCTAAATTTGAAAATAACACAAGTTGTGTTACTTTCAAATTTAGAAAATCTTGGAGAATAAGACTATGAATATTCTTAAGAATGGTTGGTGAATACGGGCCCAGTTCATGCGAAATTATTTCAACATTTGTCTACCCTTTTGGATGAAGTTATGTGAAATGTTATTTTCTATTTTATCTCTAGAAACCACCCTTTCGTGCTGAACCTGATGGGCTTTAGTAAGCTTGGTAGAGAAAATGCCTGTGATAACTCCAAAACCCATTCGTTCGTGTTGTTAGAGAACTTGTTTAGAAAAAATGCTTACTTCAAGTTCTTTTGCAGTAAGCCGGACCATACTCCACATCTATTACTTCGTGAAAATTGTTATTGTACTCGTATGACGCCTTGCCTTTCCTTTTTTGGCATAGTTCAGTCACGATGGTCTCACACCAATATGCTTCAGATCAAAACACTGTTTGTCATATGTTTACGAATACTTGTATGACTTTTCGCCTTCACTTTTCCCCTAAGTCCATCTCGGTGATCTCACAACAATGTCCTCAGGATCTGAACACTTTTTTCGTCATATACGAGTATATATTTATGAATATTTGTATGACTCTACCTTCACTTTTTCCTTTCGCGTGGTCCCACATCAGTATGCTCAAGATCAAAACACCTTGTTCTTCATATACATGTATAATTACAAATACTCTTATGTTGTCTTACCTTCACGTTTCCCATACATAAATCTCTGTGTTCTCACACAAGTGCGCTCACGATCTAAACTCTTTTTCGCAGTACAAAGTACATGGTGACATGTATGATGCCTTACCTTCACTTTTACCGTACGTCAATCTCGGCGGTCTCACACCAGTATGCTCTAGATCAGAACAGTTCTTTGCCATATATAGTTCAAGTTGCTCCATATTCTTGGTATATTCACCCAGAAACAGGGGTTTAGCAATCCAGTTTACCATCTTGCCATGCTTTTCATCATCTGAAACATAGTAATTATTATTAATATAGAAATAACAAAAGCAAAGTAAATAATAACCACAATGTCATTTAGTCTTTAGGATAACAAATCATTTTCTATTTCTGAAACTAGTAGTAGGAGAAGTAGTAGCAGCAGAAGTAGTGGTAGTAGTAGTGGAAGAAGAAGAAGTGGTAGTGGTTTATGTATGATGATGATGACGACCATGATGATGATGATGAGTTCAGAGTTGCACCATCATCATCTTCATCACTTTTATCATAGCCATTATTATCATTAGCCGAGGATAGCTTTACATCGACAAGCATTGTGTAGGAGAGTTTGAAATTTGTGAATCGAGATACTCAACGTTAGTCAATATGATTAACCATTAAAGCACCTTATTAGTTTTCATATTTCCACGACCATAGCGGCCAGTGTAGATCAAGATCAGACTGCACAAAACGTGCGGCCTAATATTTGATCCACACAGTCCGCTGGGCCTAAACTCTAAAGAGAAATACAATTCTAAAAATGCAATTGAGCCGTGCTCTGTGAAAAGGGGGTTTGATGCATCTGCGAAAAGTTTCGACCCAGGTCAGCCTGCGCAGTTCGCACAGACTGACCTGGGCCGAAACTTTTAACTATTGGTGAATTTTCTGTATGTACAAGGACTAGTCTACCTCATGATTAAGTCGATTTTTAAAAGAAGTGGCTATTATGGATCTATAAGTATTTTATGGCTTGCTGGGTACTATGGATCACGGAGATGCATTAAGCCACCTTTTGCCAGAGCATGGTTCAATTATTTTGGTCTTACTTACAGCCTGAAAATACCTGTTTGGACTTTTTAAGGTTTACTCATTGCAGCAGTTTTGCGGCAGACTACTTTAAATGAATTCTTGTGAAACACGGAAAGGCAACATTGAATAAAAGCTTAATGCAAGATTTCATGTCAAAACATTGGGGCAAATGGAGAAATTACTCGTTAAAAAGACTAATCAGACAAAGAAACAAACACAAATAGCCACACACAACCTGTAAAAACTTCGACTTTGTAATCATCAACCTGCGCTCAACCATGTATGAAACAGGCCTAAATGCAATCTTCGACGGCCTTTACTTCCATAATAGACTTATTTAGGTTTGATTAAATTTCGTGTACCATGATGATAAATAGATAAACCGAGATACGCCTGTATTTCGTAATTGCGCCCAGAATTGGTCAACTCTTTGTCGGTATAAATGATCGTTCACAGACTACACTAGATCTTAATGTACATAATGGGAATATGTTGTACATATAATTCGTGTACCATAATGGTATACCACAGGCCTTTGAATCTCCATTGGTCTATCACAGAACACTGATGTTTTCATTGGTCGATTATCAAACTCTGTTACTATAAATAACATTTATCATCCCAAAAACTCAAGAGGTGGAACGACATGGAAGAAAATTTGACCCCTTGTCCCTTTTGAAAGTGAATATTTAACCGAAAACGGCAGAGGCCTTTGGTGTAGATGGGTTCAGAAATAAATTTTATATTCTTCCCTGACTTTCGAACATCTTAAACGAGTCTTGCAACCAAGCACTGACGCTGATTTCATGAATGTTATAAACGGTTCTGCATTTTTCGGATCTCCAAACCGCTGACGTCATACAATTAATAATCCAACAGCAAATCATAATTAAAGTGAATTGACTCTCAGAAGACCTACCGGAGCTTTTTACCAATAACTGGTGCGCACTTGAAAAGATTTGAAATGGTAGATGAAATTTGTGATGCTTGATAGATGAAAAGTAAAATATAACAACAAAAATTTTTCTCAGTACTTTTATTTATACACCAACTGAAAAGATCTCATTTCTTATTTTTAAAAAGAATGGTTCATAATTCTGTGCGGGATAATGAATCGTGTGACGTCATTGCATGTCATTCCGGGAAATGTAGAAGTTTTTCTATAAAAATAATGAGATCAGCTTCAATACATGGTTGCAAGAGTCGTTTGAAACGTTCGAAGGTAAGAATACGAAAGAAAAATAAATCATTTTTGAACGCACCAGCACCGACCGTAAGGTCATATTTTTCCGTTTTCGGTTAAATAGTATCTTTTAAAGGGGGTTCAAATTTACCCGATTTCGTTACACACTTTATTATACCATATAGAGGCGAAGACAATGAAAATTTCGTTATTCCGTGATAGACCAACAGAGTTTCAGTGGCCTCTGGTAATACAGACAAAATGCTGACATATCTGCCTTTCTTTTTGTCTCACCAACTGGTCCAAATGCGTTGGTATGAAATGCTAGAAAACTCTGTTTCATTGGTATTTTGTGATCCATTATAACACAAAGATAAATGGAAAGACGCATACCTTATTCGTTGAGACCACAATTGGTTAAGTGCTTCTGTAGAAAATATGATATTTAATGTACATAGAATATGCTTACATTTCGTGTATCATTGCGTCATACATAAAAACCGAGACACAGCAACCTTTCTCATACCCAAGAAAAGACCTAGCCGTGTTGGTATAAAAAAAAAATCTAGAAATCTATGTTTTACTTACATTTCGTGTACCATGGTGACATTTAAACGTATATAAACCGAGATACTACTAACGCCAACCTATCTCATGGCCCACACAATGGGTCTAGCCGTTCAGGTATAATATACTAGAAATATATTTTTTTGCATCAATTTTGCCAAATAGATATACAGAGACATACCCCCTTTCTCATTGCACCCATAATGAGTCTACCCGTGTTGGTACAATATACTAGAAGCCCATGTTTTACTTGTATTTTCTTTACCATGATGTCATGCAGATAAACCGAAACATAACCGTCTTTCTCGTGGCGCACATAATGGATTAGACGTGTCTGTAAAGCATACTATCCAGACATTTTTGGTTTTACATACATTTCGTAAACCATGATGTCATATAGATAAACCCTAACATTATTAGTTGTACGGTCAGGTGGCAGGGGACTTGGAAACTTGTTCACAGCTGTGGCGAATCATTTCATCCCGAGCCGAAGGAGAGTCGGCGACTTGATTTCCCACAGCCGTGAACAAGTTTCCAAGTCTCCTTCCATCTGACCGTACAATGTATTTATTATAGTGGAAAGTTTTAGTTATACTAGAAATCTTTGTTTTACTTACATTTCGTGAACCATGACGTCATATAGATAAACCGAGACACCCCCGCCTCCCTCATGGCGCTCACAATGGGCTTAGCCGTGTCTGTATAAAATGTGATTGGCCGTAAGCTGAACCAACTGGCAGAACACCCAAGGCACGACAAAACGGCGTCCATTCCCCTCATATGTTCTGTCATACTGTGTCCGTTATAGATGTCGCATTTCACAACCTGGAAGATCGTATAATTTAATTGGTGAGACATGATAAGTGGGACTGACTTTAACGTCATACGGGAGAGTCCAGCAGAAAAGCATTTCAAGGTCCAAGCCTATCATTGGTAACATCGGCGGATCCAGCGCGGGGTGGGGAGGTGTCAGAGGGTCCGACCCCTCCCCCACTAGAATTTTCAAGTAACTGCTGTCTGCCTGAAATTTTGACTAAGTATGAATGTAGCAGTAGATTCTATACTATTTCCTTGCATAGGTGTTCCAGTAATATTGTTCGCAGGCACACTTTAGTACCGGTATAGACACTGACAGGAAATATAAACATTATATGGCCTGCAACACACGAAAAGGGGCATTCGGGCATTTGTGTAAAGTGTCATCTCGGATCAGCCTGCATAGTCCGCACATACTAATCCGAAACGACACTTTCCGTTTTTATGTTATTTTCTGTTTTTCCCAAGTCTACTGTAGCACAAAATCTAGTGTAGTCGTAAAGTGCCGTCTCGGATCAGCCTGCGCAGACTGCGCAGGCTGATCCGAGACGACACTTTACGCAAATGTCCGAATGCCCCTTTTCGCGTGTTGCAAGCCATATGCAGTAGCAAATTTGAACATGTAATGATCGATTTTCCGTACCCCCCCCCCCCCGGAAAAAAATCCTGCATCCCCCCATGGGTGAGATATAGAAATAACCTATGTGAGCTGTAGCCGTTATATAACGTTTTAACTGACGACAAAATTTCAATGTCGGTCATAATGAAAAGATCAGCAAATAACAAACTATATCAGGTTCAAATGAGGCTATTTGCCATTGAAATGATCGAAAACATGGAGGGAAAAGCAGAAAATAATGTAAACATCATTTTCCCCTTTTCTCACAATGTTTTCTAAAGCCTTCATCACAGCCGATAAAAAATCTCAATCTCTCTCGGAACCTTCCCAGATCAAAAGTCAACCAGTATGACGAAGTTGTACACAGCAATATAAAAGTATACTTTAGAAATTGTTAGTTTTTTTTTTCAGAGCTATGATTACCGTGCATCCTCTTGTCACGTGACATCTAGTTTCCTATAGTGTCCAGCCCAGGGTCACTCCCATATGGCCAAAACCGTCACAGTAGTGATAGTACAAGGGCTTACTTATCACAAATAACAAATCGACCCCTTCATCACTTTACCTAACAGTCCAGAATTTGAACTATCCTGAGAAAGAAGTATTTTAAGCGCATTGTTGAAAAAGGAGAAAATGCTGGTAACCATATATTCCTCATCATTTTCCCACGATGTTTGCTACCCTTCCAAATAGGAATCGAATTGTTTAAGCCACATCAAATATATCGTCTGCTAAGGCTTGCAGTTTGGAAAATCCTAAAATTTTCCATCAGGTAAAGATTCAATGACTGACACACGAAGACCCCCTCCCCCCTGACTGTTTTGAAATAAAAAAAAAAATTACAAAAAAGACACAAGAAAAAGCCAACAAAAATACTGAAAGAAACAGTGGGGTGGTTAACGGAATTACAAAAATGAAAGACGGAGGGACGACCGGACAAATGGCCGAGTAGCCAGAGAATTGACAGAGAGAGAGAGAGAGAGAGAGAGAGAGAGAGAGAGAGAGAGAGAGAGAGAGAGGGAGAGAGAGAGAGATGATGATGATGATGATGATGATGGGGTATTCCAGTCTTCAAAGTCAGTCAGAGACTGTTTAGGGGTAAGCGGTTTTAATTGTGCTGCCTTGCAGGCTAGGCAGGTTTGTTCAGTTTGCAGCAATTCACGTATTATATCAAATCAGCTAACTCATTATGTACCCGAGATTTTTTATCGGCCCTAAAGAAGGCTTTAGAAAACATTTTGAGAAAAGGGGAAAATGAAAATAATGTTTTTGTATACTCTTTTAACAAAATTTTACCTCAAACACCAACTCATGCCAGATCCTATATGGCCTGCAACACGCCAAAAGGGGCATTCGGACATTCGCGTAAAGTGTCGTTTCGGATAAGCCTGCGCAGTTCGCGCAGGCTAATCCAAAAGGACACTTTCCATAGGTAATTTTCTGTTTCACGCAAGTCTACTGTAGGGCAAAATCTAATGTTGACGTAAAGTGCCGTCTCGGATTAGCCTGCGCGGACTGCGCAGGCTAATCCGAGACGACACTTTACGCAAATGTCCGAATGCCCCTTTTCGCATATTGCAGGCCATATTTTATAAAATGAAATTTAACCCTTTTCCAGACGTCAAAATATCATACTTGTCCAAATTGAAAGCACTTACAGACATCCAATCAAATGTTGTGGAAATGATGAGATTTTCTTTGAAGACGGTAGAAAACACTGTGGTCACCAGTATTTTCTCCTTTTCCCCAAATGTTTTCAAAACTTCTTTTCTCAGGGGCGTTAAAACACGGGATTGTGTTCGCAGGGGTTAAATATAGCTTATAACTCATAAACTTAAAAAAAAAAACATAAACAACAACAACCTTGGGTAAGACCCTTGAGAGCCCTAGCTTAGTACTGGTAAAACCCAGAGTACATGAATATGTGAGCTGTCGCCGTGGTATGACTGAAATAATGTTGGAAGCGGCGTAAAACATCAATCAATCAATCAGTCAATCATGAGTGGCTACTTTGAATTTCGGAATAAAGCGAACAAAGTATATATTGAATGTACTTAGGAAAGTTATTTCACCTTTGCAACAATTAACATAATTTTATTTCATATCTTACTACCAAAGGACCATCAGGTTTAACCTCAACCGCGTGTCACACTTTAACTAGCCGTTATACATGTGGAACATTACAACAATCTGCATTTCTGCGTTCTCAAATCATGTCAGGTTGCGTGTGTAAAGAGTTGCATATCGGATGAGACCGAAGGTCGAATCCGATACGCACCTCTTTACACAGGCAACGGGACATGATCTGATCATACTGACTGTTATAACGTTCCTTTTATTACATACCTTACCATTATGACTGTACAGAAACATCACAAAATCAATTATATAAAAAAAAATCAGATAATATAGTTTTTGTACATGCTACAAGAAAAAAAATCAGATTATATATTTTTTACAAGCATGTACAATTTTTATGAATGGCGGATTAATGTGTAAATGATGGTAAGTCTGCATAGATCAGTCTATCTGTTTAAAAAATGGCTGTTGCTTGTCCTCGACTTATACAAAAAAAAGCAAAAACTGGCTAAGAAACTTTTTCAGATACACTGAAAAGGTAGTCAGTGGTTATTATTTACTGTCACTGTCAAGATTAGTACGAATTCTTTACGTTTAACGCGGTAGCAGAGTTAAAGTGACAATAAAGGCCAAGAGTGAACAAAGCTGGTGTTTAAATGCATTTAAATTTAGATCATAACATTTAAAAGTATGGAAATTATTGTGAAGATGATAATCTGTCATTGTATGGTCGGTCCAAGTGTTAGTTGCTGACAGAGAAGTTAATTTCAAAACTAGGTTAAAACCTGCCAGCTAGCTGTGTCTTTTGTTTACTTTTTGCCTGATTTTAAAATTCTTTTTTTTTCTGTCAGCGACTAACGTATGGCCCGACCGCATGATAACAGATTGTCATCTCCACTAGGTTTTCCATACTTTTAAATGGTATAATTTAAATTTAAATGTATTATGACACATGCTTTGATATTTTCGCTTTACTGGGCCTTTAAGCTTGTGATTATTAATCGTGGTGCTGAAGTTCAAAAGTGTAGCATCTAGAAATACCCTTTCGAAACTACACATGTTCTTGTAATGGGCATGTAAACGGACAAAATCAAGTTCTGCCTACAAAACAATTTTACAGAAAAAAGTAGACGGCAAATAACAGACAACGTACGTAGCTATAAATATACTAAGATGGGGTATTCGTGCTTCGTCATGTCGAACGTTTTCGGAATTTGGTGCAAAGATTCAAACGTTATTTCACAAAAGTCGTCCGTGATCATGATTATGTTTTACACAGTGTATATGACTCATACTGGAAATTTGACAGTTGTATTTATGATTTAGATAACTCAGATCATTTGTAAGTACGAGTACATAAAAAGAAATAATTGAGAACACGTAACGGTTCTGTCTTATTTTTTTCTACTTTTTGTGTATTTTCATACATGTGACAAAATATCGACGTTTAAATAATAATTGCCTGCAACACGAGAAAAGGGGCATTCGGACATTTGCGTAAAGTGTCGTCTCGGATCAGCCTGCGCAGTCCGAGCAGGCTAATCTGAGACGGCACTTTACGACTACATTGGATTTTGTACTACAGTACATTGATAGGAAAGGATTTGTCTCGGACACGGTAGACAGGGTAGATTGCATTGCTGGAGGGGGAGAAAATATTGTAACTTGCGTTTTCTCCTTTTCTCACTGTGCTTTTAAGAGTCTTCTTCTTCGTCAGGATCGTTACAACTAGGTATTGTTTGGAAAGATGTTAAAGGGTGCAATTTTTAAATGTTAAGGTAACGTAAAAGTCGTTATGCTATTAACACAAACTCATTGTTACAACATTTTTTTTTATGATTTTAACATGGTCATGTATTGGAACGTAACTCATCTACTATGTATAATGTTTGTTTCTACATGTATTTTTTTGTATTATGGGCCGGTGGCCTTATTACTTAAAATAAAGTCATTGTCATTGTCAAAAAAAAAAGTAGACTTACGCAAAACAGAAAAGTACATAAAAACGGAAGGTGTCGTTTCGGATTAGCCTGCGCGGACTGCGCAGGCTGATCCGAGACGACACTTTACTCAAATGTCCGAATGTGACTTTTCGCGTGTTGCAGGCCAATATATATTTTCAAAAATATGATTATAAATAAACATGTTTCTACCTACCTGAAAATAGTATTTAGGTCTATATACCTACCCGTAATTTACCACTTATATCCTGAATCTTATCCGGGTTCCGAACAAGGGCTTTGACCTCATGACCTCGATCCAGGGCTTCCCTTATGACCTCCTTTCCTGTTGGGCCAGTGGCCCCTAACACACAAATCTTCATAATTACACAGCCTTACTAAAGGTCATGTAGTAAATATTCGGTAACACACTTTGGATTATATTACAAAAAATACTATGCTTTACTCTCTTAACCATTTACCACCTGTAGATGACCTATATAAGCAGACCAATTCTGAAAACATTGTGACAGAAGCAGAAATTGCTCGAATGAGCAAGAAAATGCTGGCTATCAGCATTTTCTTCTTTTTCCTCAATGTTTTTAAAAGTCTTTTTCCTCAGGGTCGTTAAAACATGAGCTTGCTTTGATAAATATTTAAAACTTAATAAGCTAAAAAACTTGTCCATTTTGGCAAAAGGGTAACAAGCTTTGTCAGCACAAGTTAGATAAGTTTACGAAATTATCAAATTTCTTGATTTAAGGCTTTACCAAACGACAATATTTTGGACACCACCAAATTGAAAGCATCTGCACACGACGCACTAACTGTAGGTCAAAATATGAAATTTGTTTATCATAGGGTAGAAAACATTGTGGGCAAAGGAGAAGATGCTGGTTAACAGCATTTTCTCCTTTTCCTACAATGATTTTCAAAAGGGCTTTTTCCTCCCGGTCAATAAAAGTCGTTATTGTAAAGGGTTAACCAAACAATCCTGTGTTTTAACCACCTAATTCTTTCGAAAATATTGTGGAGAAAAGAGAAAATGCTGGTAAGCAGCTTTTTCTCCTTCTCACACAATGTTTTCGACCCTATCAAAGACAATTTGCATACTTTAAACCATATTCGTGTTGTCGTCCACAAATGCTTTGAATTTGGACAAGTTTTGACGTCTGCCCAGAGCTAACTCATTGCCATTGTGGTGTCCGTGGTCGTGAGGTAGTGCGTCGGCCTCATAACCAAGAGGTTCCGAGTTCGATACCCGGGAGCGGGTGTCAGCTTTGGGATTTTTCATTGGCCCACACATTTCGGCGCGAGTACTGGTGTAGTTCCCAGGAAGCAGAATGGAGTGAGATTAGTATAAGTTGTAAGAACTTGTTTCTCAATCGATGTAAAAATCGATATGTTTAATTTTAAACTCATTGCCAGATAGCAACATCATGTTCAATGGAAAGAAAACCGATTTCTGCAAGTCTGGACCCGTAATCACCAACCATTCTTAAGAACATTCTTAGTCTTATTCTCCAAAATTTTCTGAATTTAAAAGTAACAAAACCCCTGCTTGGCTAAACTAAATGGTTTAACCAATCAGAAGTTATGTTACTTTCTTCAATCTGGAGTTAGAATAATATCAAGAGTGGATGGTAAATACGGACCCAGGATGTAGGCTCGCCTAAGGAAGATTCAGGGTCGGAATTCACAACAAAAATCTCAGTTTCGTTCTTAGTCTTATTCTTGATTAAAAATAGAAAAGATAACGCAACTTCTGATTGGCTAAATCATTTGATTTAGCCAATCAGAAGTTGTGTTATTTTCAAATTTAGATAATTCTTGAGAATAAGACTGAGCTTGTTCTTAAGAATGGTTGATGAGTACGAATCTGGGACTTTGTGATAAATAAAGATTCTTCGACTGCTTTAGAAGTACACGTTGTTTACTATATAGTATTTCTTTAAGACTGGCGGCTATCTTTTTTCTTAATCTCTTACGAACAAAGTCCGCAGCAAAGAAACAAATGAACAAATGCACGGCAGAAATACAGGGACTGGGCAGGATTAGAACCTAGAACGCCCGGACGAAAGGCCAACACCATAACCACTGAGCCAAAGAGAATTCTCCCTAACGCAGTAGTTAGGTGTTGTATTTAAATCGGGATGAAGCCATGCATGAAGGAGTGGTCTCCCGTAACAAATCCTGTACCAAAAAATCCCGAGTTATGAATACCTCGAGAAAGAAGTCTTTTGAAAATACCGTGGGAAAAGTAGAAAATGCTGGTAATAAGTTAGTTTCTCCTTTTCCTAAACGCGTTTTCTACCCTTTCAAAGACGATTTCCACACTTTGAGTGACATTTATTTTGTCATCTACAAAAATTTGGACCCTTTTACAGAATAGGCTATTTCCACCATTTGAGGCACGTCTGATTTTTCGTCTGCAAATGCTTTGGTTTTTGTCGTCTGGTTAAACTGTAACAGAGCAGAACGATTTTGGTGCGAAATCAACAAAATCAACAAAGCAACCTTACTGCAAAATTGACCAGCCCGCATAGCTCAAGTGGTTGAGCGTAGGACTCTTAGACATCAAGTTTCGGGTCAAGTTAGGATGTGGGTTTGCTTCCCACGGCTGGTCATCTAAAATTACCAATATTCTGTCGGATGAGACATTGAAGCGAGGTCCAGGATGACGGTGCTATACCACAAGCACGTCAAAGAACCATGCGTAACTTAGAATGGGTTTCGTCCTGTATCGGCACTAATCCCCGTAACAATACTAGCAGCCTTATAATAATAATAATAATAATAATAATAATATCTTTATTTAACAAAGGTAGCTTATTAAGACATCATTACACATAATAACAACAGCATAATGAAATACTTATTTACAATAAGGCCTTCAGTAAAACACACACGCACGCAAAATTCTCGCCTACAAATACACCCCACCTCCACACACATACACATGGACATACATTTTGATTACAGACTCAGAAAAATGATAGTTTCAACAAGCACGTGTAGCAACATCACGAAAAATCATTTACAGACATCAAATAACTTTTTAGATTTCTTTTGAAGGATTCGATATTACTGATTGACTTGATATGCAATGGAATTGAATTCCAAAACTTCATACCGCGCATAGAGACAGATTTTTTCATATACTCAGTTTTGGGGATGCATTGATGTGAAATTTTATTATTTGTTTCTGATCTAAGTTTGTAAAACAGATTGCTACTTAAATTTAAAAGACTTGACATGTAAGGAGGAGTTAAGCCATTTATTGTTTTATAAACCATCAAAATAGTGAAGTATATGCTGCGAGTTTTAAATGATAGCCAATTTAATGTGGCAAAATTTTCCTTAGAACAGGAATTATCCTTGCAGCTCTTTTTTGAATTTTTGTCATTCTACTTATAAATGCAGATTTGCAGTGACTCCATGCGATACACCCATAATCGAAATATGCCCCTTCAGGGGGCGTCGCGCATATCGGCAACCGATGGCAACGATAAATAAATGCGAATTCCAGCAATCACTGCATAATTAATTGGAAATTCTCAGATGCCGTAGGGAAAGAAATTGCAAGCTTTTGCGCCATCTTATCGAGAAGAGCAGGCCATTTTAGTTGATTTTGATTTTGGTTGAGGGTCACCAAAAGATCATTCCTGTGGATTTTTATTTTTTAAAAATCTATCCAGTGTTGTAGAACCAGTTGTTTAACTCTATACCAAACAACAAAATTCTGGACTTGTCCAAACTGAAAACATTTACAGACAACAAAATAGATGCGGCACAGAAATTGAATTTTTCTTCTTTTTTTTTTTTTATAGAGTAGAAAAGGTTGTAGGAAAAGGAGAAAATGCTGGTTACCAGCAATTTCTCCTTTTCCCACCATGTTCTCAGAAGCAGTCTACCTTAGAGTCGTTTTGAGTCGAGATTGTGTGGTAAAGGGTGAAAGTAAAAGTTGATGGACGCACGGACGGACGACGGACAAACACTGGTTAAAAAAGATCAGCTTTGAACACTTTCTGTCCAGTTGAGCAAAGTAAAAGCTATTATCTAGAACCCATAAGACCAGGCGCATAGCCAGGCGGAAGCTCGGAAGCCTGGGCCTCAACATTAACCATTAGAGTCAAATAAACAACATACGCTTTCTCCACCACGAAAAGAGACCAAATCATCTCAATTCAAATTTGCTTTTGTCGAAAAAAAAAAAGGGAATAATTACAAATAACAGACAATGTAGATCAAAGAGAGAAGAAAAAAGAGAGTAGAAAATTTTTAACAAGTTAAACTTCGTCTCTACTACATTCCTGGCTACACACCTGAAGAATATGGTGTCTACGGACCTGAAAACTATAGTGTTAAGGTTTAATACGTATACATGTATATATGCGTACTCTTTATACAGGGTTAAAGAAAAGAAAGGTAACACTTTCATGCTTCAAGAATTTTGATCTACTGTTAGATAAATCGCATCAAATACGCATACAAATTAAAAATAAAAAACAGATTTTCGATTTTAAAAAAAAATGGATTTAACTCTTTACTAAACGAGAAATATTAGCCAAATTGAAAGCATTTACAGACGATATACTACATGTAGTATCAAATATAGTTCATAAGATAGAATTGGCCCTTGAAAGTGTAGAAAACGTTCGGGGAAAGGAGAAAATGCTGGTAACCACTAACCAGAATTTCTCCTTTCCTCACTATGTTTTCAAAAGCACCCCCTCACAAGTTCGATAACCAAGACTGCCTTGAAAATATAATTTACCCGTTACTTTCCGTGATTAAAACGACCCTCTGGAAGAAGGCTTTTGAAAACTGGTTACCAGTATTTTCTCCTCTCTCCACAGTATTTTTCTACTCTATCAAAGACAAATTCCGTTTGATTCACTTTGATTTTGAAATGCTTTAAATTTCGACAAGTACATGATTTTGTTGTTTGGTTAAGAATATTTATTGTATTCTTTTCCGCGAATTACTGGGATTTCACAGTGAATAACACCACTAGTGATGATAAATAAGGTATCATCACTAGTGACGATATAGTCTTAGAATGTTTGCCGGAACTACTTTTTTCCTGTATTGCTCATATTGTACCATTCTTGATAATTATTAGAATGAAAAAGGCTGAATTAGGAATATAATAAATAGGATAATCAACTGGTTGTGTGTAATATTAAAAATCTGTCACTCGAAAGGGGTGTGATGCGGTTATAAAAACTCCACCTTAAGACACTTTTTTTTTTTAAACCCCATCATACCCCATTCTAGTGACAGAATTTTCGTATCACACACAACCAGTTGATTATCCTCTATTTATCACATAAAACCTCCTCCGGCAGTGTATTAAACCCATGACTTATTTATTATAATACACTAGTGTATTATCGGTTTTTTTGGTCCCGGATCTGGTTATTTTTGTAGTTATGAGAGCATAAAGCCGGCGAAACCAACCAAAGCACGTGCAACAATTTGTACTACTTCGCCATTTCGCGGGAAAATGATTTCGTTGTTGCCAAGAGGTATACGTGTGGAAAAAAATATGATTTTCGTGTTTGATTACAACAAGAAATGCAGCATAATTTTTGTAAAGTCAACATAATTGTGGAAATATTCGATTTACTCCCTCCATAGACTGTTTCATTCTACTTTCGATGTAAATGTAATGAAGCTATCTTTCTGTGTAAGCACACGTTTCAAACCGAACTTCATCGGTAAACATGGACTTGTGAACGGTATATAGGCTGAAGGTGATGATGAATGATACGTATTTGTTTGTCATTCATTTCAGGTGATAAATAGAATCTCACATTTGTGTTTATGTATTATTATTTTTATCAAACTCGTTCACTGAAATATATATGACGCTCGCCAAGGCTCGCCCATATCATTAAAGTTAACTCGTTTGATAAAAATGATAATACATAAACACGAATGTTAGATCCTCTATATCTAAATCTATAGATAGCTGTAACAAAAAACGCTACGGAAAGGATATTTGACGACAACTGAATGCCATTTTTAAATGGCAAATAACTATTATTGGAAAAGGAGGAGCTGCTTGTTACAAATATTTGTAGGCCCTACCTTACAGATTGTTTTCAAAAGGTGTCATTGTCATTGGCGTAAACGCAGTTATTCTGCTGTAAGAAGCAGTTAACCTTCTTCACAACGATTTGACACTGAAACCATGGTAATATGTGACTGACGGTCGGTCGAACTCTCTTTTCTGAATCTTTTCACAACGATCTCGGATACAAATGCCACGAAACCCAAAACTATTCCACCTGCTGCAACGTAAAATGCACTCTGCACGTCGACAAGTTTGATTGGTTTCGCCTCAGGCAGGATGTCCCCGGAGCATATACTGTTTTTAGGCCACCATTTTCTTTTCCAGACTTGCAGCAGGCCTGATTCGTGTATAGACAACATTCTGTAAGGAGAGGTATAACTTTTTAACCCTTAACTCTTTTACTACGGAATAAATAAATAGTATTTATCCTGTCACCTTCTACAATTTCGACCCGATAACAGGGTGCCGTATTTTTGTTATCCGTCAGTTGGTTACGTGACCGCTAAGTGCGCACCTGCTAACTGGGACTATTTTCAACCAAGCGTCTTACTGCCGTAATTAATGAATCAATCGCTAGCGAATACTTTTGCTCATTTAATTAATAGTATGTTATGTTAAAACACATTGTCTTCTTCGCCACAATATTTTTCTGCGGATATACGTCACGTTTGATAATTATGACGTAGCCAATATCATTTATATCGTCATTATTGCAGCTGCATATCCAGAGGGTTTTGTAAACACGGTTCTTCATTTTTTAAAGTTTCTCATAGATTTAGTGAGAAAGATGTCAAATGTGCCTTATTTCGAGCGAAATGTTCAATTTAGTCGGATGTTGGATTATAATTGAGAAAAAGGATAAAAAAAATAGACGGTTGGTGTCTTGGATTGGGAAAGTCGATCAGGCTCGGCTCCGGAAATTTATTAAAGGTACGATCTTTATCAAAGTTTTTTTTTTTTCGTTTGTTTGTTTTGTTTTGTTCCGTTACAGTGAGTGACAGGATAAATAGAATAGATGGTTGGTGTCTTGGACGGGTTAAGTTTATCGGGCTCGGCTCCGAAATTTATCCGGTTCGCCTTCGGCTCACCAGATAAATTCCTCGGCCTTGCCCGATAAACTTAACCCATCCAGGACACCAACCATCTATTCTCTATTTACTCAGTGGCCACAAATGAAATTTCGCTACAAGATCAATATACGGTTCGTTCATAATCTAGAATAACACAGTGGACAACGTAGATCACAGATCAGACTGCACGTTTTGTGCAATCTGATCTTGTTCTACACTGTCCACAAAAGCTTTTGGTGTCGTCTATGGTATGGAAAGAGTTAAGTTTTATGCTGCTAAGAGCGACCCAATGTGCTCAAAAGGACTATCTAGATCAAAATCAGACTGCACAGAACGTACAATGTGATCTTGATCTACAGTCCTAAGCGATGAGGATTTTCCTGTGAGAAAAAAAATCTTAGCTCACACTGCAAATACTGTGCAGTCTTATCTTTATCTACGCTGTTGGAAAAAATCTGCTGTTGTCACTACCACTACTACAGCTACAACAACAACAACTACTACTACTACTACTACAACTAGTATTTCTCCTACTTCCACCACTACTACTACCCCTCCACCTCACATACTACTATCATGACTGTGAAACCACTTACACTTCAACTAAACAATGACTACTATAGCTACTACTCTTACTAGCCTGCTCCCTACTATAACTACTACTACTACTACCACTACTACTACAACAACAACTGCCACTGCTACTAATACAACAACTACTATTTTACTACTTCTGCAACTACCACATTCACCAGCCCTGCAACTATCAATACAATACAATACTTTATTCAATTTCATGACTTTTATACAGCTGACTCTTCAACTACATAATTACTACTATAGCTATTACTCTCACTAGCCTGTTGCTACTATAGCTACTACTACCACCACTACATATGAGCCATGCTCTGGCAAAAGAAGATTTAGTGTATCTCCGTGATCCATTATATCAAGCAAGTCATCACATGGTTGTGGATCAATAAAATCTGTTTTGTCCAACACCTGACTGAATAATCAGGTAGAATGGTCCTTAGACATGCAGAAATCGACCAAAATCAAAAAGTTTCAACCCATGTCAGTCTGCGCGGACTGCGCAAGCTGACATCAGTCGCTGCTTTTTGCAGATGCCTCTTAAGCCTCTGTTTTCACAGAGCAAGGCTCATATATGGCCTGCAACACGTGAAAAGGGGCATTCGGACATTTGCGTAAAGCGTCCTCTCGGATCAGCTTGCGCAGTCCGCGCAGGCTAATCCGAAACGACACTTTCCGTTTTTATGTAATTTTCTGTTTTGCGCAAGTGTACTGTATCACAAAATCTAATGTAGTCGTAAAGTGCCGTCTCGGATTAGCCTGCGCGGACTGCGCAGGCTGATCCGAGACGAAACTTTACGCAAATGTCCGAATGCCCCTTTTCGCGTGTTGCGAGCAAATTATTATGATCACAACTTACTGTTCGGAAAAAATCCTGGTATGGGGCGAGTTATTCGTGAAACCAAAGGCGTACTTTAGTGGCAGAAATCGTTCTTTTATCATCATCAGCTTGCAGTTCTTCGCTATTTCCACTTCTATTATTACCGTGTCGCCTGTACATAGCAGATTCAAAGTATTAGAAAGTACATGGAGCAAGGCTTCTATTTTTCACACATTTACCATCTTTCCCCTTCCCTCTCCCACAGCAACCCTTTAAAAGACGAAAAAAATATGATTCGTCCAGATTTAAAGCATTTAAAAAGGAAAATGGCATTTCAAAAGGAAAAGAACTTGTCCTTTTGATGCTAATAACTAGCGATTTTTTCCACATCGTTTTGAAGACTTGAAAAGATGCACTAGATATTAGCAGTTTTTTTCTTTTTCCACGATGTTTTCGATAAACTTCTTCTTTGGGTTCTTAAAAACAAAAGATTTTTGGGTTATAGTGTGTTGGATTGGTGTTTTACTCCGCTTTCAACGATACGTCAGTCAGATCACATCAACAGCTTAGTTATTCCTGAACTACCGTAGTTTCACCTGTAGTAGGTGAGGACAGGTCTTGCCCAAGGACACACACGAACATTTTGGCGTTGTCTTCAAAGAACAGAACCGGAATTTCCAGACTGCAAATCCAACGTCTTAACCACTGATTTCTGGCGGACCCATTTATGCATATGAAAACTACTAGCAAACGCAATTAACCCATGAATTATCCCCAACTTTACACTTTGATAAGGGAACAGCGATGTCTTCAGACATAGCAGAGGGGTAACTTCTATGACAAAACAAACAAACTACCAGACGGACAGTCGAATAGATGGATGGACAGAAACACATAGATCAAAACGCTAACAGGCAGACACTCCGGCTCTTACAGACACACAAACACAGACAGACGCACATACACATCACAGACTGACAATCTGACAGACAGACAGTCAGACACTAACAGACAGACGCTACCCCCTCTCCATACACATTCGCAACCTACCTATCCAGCCATATCCCCCTTTTTTCACCTTAGCTAAATGGACGTCTATGTCTACAGACATAACAGATGGGTCACTTCGATTAAATTCTATCATAAGATCGCCGACTTTTCGAAACTCGTCCGTCTTGGATGTCTGGAACAGGAAAACTGACTGATTAGTTGATTGATTTCTTCCTTTGACCGTTTTCCGAATTTTACTGTGTTTTCACGATTTCGAAGAAGAGTGCGTTTGAAAACAACGTGGGAAAAGAAGAAAATGCTGTAAATTGCTATACTACTGTTTTCACACAGTGTTTTCTACCTTTATAAAAGTGTAGTCCATCATTTTAGCCAAATTTTCATGCATTCAGCTCTAGAAGTCTAAAACTGTGTCGTGTGGCGGAGAGGTACAATGCAATTTTGAAGTCTTTGAAGATAGGCAAAACTACACTTTTAGCACAAATTTTTATTGAAGAATTTAATATTTGTAAGTCTGTTATCTTTCGTCCATATCTGTAGGTTGTGGTAGTTGGAACATGGAAAAATACCAGATAAAAAATGCTTGTTACGAGGACTCGAACCCATGACTTAAAAATCATAATCGGGCCCTTCTACCGACACAGACATTGTGTTTCAATATAAACTTGTCATGCCAAAAGTTGGCAACCCGTCAGTAACGGGGTCAGAAATGACACAGTTAAAAATTAGAATAAAGGTTTACCACAAACACGAATTCCCAGTGTGTGCCGGCTTGTGTCCCCCATTTGTACGTGTTGGACAATTCTGCCATTTCTTCTAAAGTGTTGAATGGCGGTTTGTCTTTGGAGAGCGTCAAAAAGGCGATCAGGTTTCCGCAGTATATTCCTACGATGATGATAGAGAATATCCACCAACTGCTGACGAACGTTCTTCCAGCGAAGGATTCTGGGAGATTCACGCCACCTAGCGGTAGAAAGGGAATCTAGAAAGAACGAATCGGATACAAGAAAGTCCGCGTGCATGACCGTAGTTTTCCTTCCAATAGACCCCTTGGTTCATTTCAGTGCCAATCGTATCCATATATATCCGTATCCATTGATACACGAGAGTCCAAGACTGGGTTTCTTACTAGTTCACCTCGAGTTGTCTGGACAGGTAGAGTGCCTCTGAAATTTATGTTTTGGCTGGGAATCGAATCTGGAACTACAACATCGCTGCACCCTATCCCAACCTCGGCATACGCACCAAAGAATTTCTAATACTCAACCGGTTAAACTAATTTGTATCTAATAAACTATGCAAAAAGGCAGGGAAACTAAGTTCATTATGGGCTTTGCATAAAGGGAGATAGAGCTTGTATATGATAAGTTATGCTTAAAGGCAGGATAGAGCGAGTTACAAGGTATGCCACACATACAAGACAGCAATAGCAAGTGCATGAGAGGCAATGCATGATGGGATCTAAGAGCGTGTACAAGATAGGCAATACATACATGGCAGCAATAACAAGTACATGAGATGCGATGTACAATTAAGGGTTGAGCGCATATTTTTGTGTTGTTATCGAGAAATAAAATGCAATTGCCTTATTACATGGCAAATAACGCCCGAAGGGCATTATGTTAAACCATGTAATATGGCAATTGCATTTTATTTCTCGATAACAACACAAAAATATGCACTCAACCCTTATAATTGCACTCGCTGTTCACTTGAATCAATTTTCGAGAACGATATAGAGAAAAAAAACACGGACAAATACGACAGTAAACACAAGTTAATTTCCTTGGGGGATACCTGGTGTGGCACGCATGAATACACAATCTATTTTTAGCTTTATAACAAATGTTTTTCAGTCAAAGACGGCCATTATGCTGACTTTGAAATCAATACAAACAAAATAGAAATTTCTGACACTGTCTATGAAAAATCCAGTCAATATCTAAACTTGAGGCTGAGCGGACGATATGTTCAGTCGAGTGACATTTTTATAGATATTTTGTAAAGAATAGGTCTACATACCGCCGGCAAATCTGTTCTTGAGGGGTATCTACCCATTATCTCCCGTTAGATGGCATTCTACAAATACACATCTATCTAATATGGGCATTATGGGTGCAGAACCGGACTACTTTTCAAAACAACAACCGTTACTTTGAATTTCAAAATGAAATAAACGTTTACTCAGTAAAACGCTACCTGGTGCGGTTCATTCAGCTATGATCGGCTAGCATGTAACCTATGCATCGGTCATTTATTAAAACAGCACCTACATGCTTGGGTAATAGGCTAATAGCTTCGGTATAAGCCCTACTTTTCCCAAGTATTCGGGGATGGGTGATGCGTCATAGCAAACAGGTCGAATCTTCCAAGAATATGACATGCGTAGACAACGGGTATCTACCTGTAGCCGACATAAAACTATCC
Organism: Hippopus hippopus; assembly: GCA_946811185.2. Taxonomy (NCBI): domain Eukaryota; kingdom Metazoa; phylum Mollusca; class Bivalvia; order Cardiida; family Cardiidae; genus Hippopus; species Hippopus hippopus. The sequence continues at coordinate 10,535,588 of OX328110.1, forward strand.
GAGTTTTCTTCATGCAATGAAGTGAATGACGCCACCGTTTTGTGAACTGCTTAATTGAATGTAAACACCAGCGTCACAGCTGTTAATTTACAAACTGGAATAATGTGACGATATTCCGATCTAAAATTATGTAAGCTTCCCTGAACAGTCCTAAGACACTTTCACAAGTGCAACTAAAATTCATCTCTCCATTTATTTCTTTCTAAGTCGCCTGTTTGAATTAATTAACAATTCTTACTTCAACACGTCCACTTCTACATCTATTTGTCTTTTTTTTTTTGTCTCCCAGTTCTAGACTTGTTTCAAATACCACCACTATCACGCCAACATCTTAAAATTTTTGACACAGTGAATTCACTTCTCCCGATCCTTCCTTTTTTCTGATCAATAGACAACAGGTAATCTATTTTTTTTTTCATTTAAATCCTCGCGATAAACGAACTCAAAATAACTCCATCATGAAACGAGTAAATTTTCTGTTTACGCACTTAACTCCGTGACCTGGTTTTTACATAGAAATCGACTGCTGACGTATTGAATGATGCAACTGATGACGTCGACCATTCAAATACTTGACTCACAGCTCGGTGTATTTTTTTATGTTTAGGATGCAAATAAATATAATAAATATTCATCGATTGTTCAAGTTTATTCGGGAGGTTTTCTTCTTTTCTTTTTCAAAAGAAATCACTCTTTCAGCACTGGACTGATTTAAAGATTGAAATCTAAAAATAGCACATAAGGAGCTTGCGCGAAATCTAAAATTAGATAATACACAACAAATTGGAAAAACCGAAAGTAGTCCCCTTGCCCTCATCGAAAAATGGTATGACGGTTTTTTGGTAACATGACCCGATTTCGACAAATCAAAGAAAACGATTTAGGTTACGAGTGCAATTATAGGGGTGTAAGCGCGTGATAGACTACACATAAAAGGAGGCAAGAGCAAACACATGATTTGCTATGTACAAAGGGATGTAAAAGCGTGTACATTATGTAAGGTACATACAGGGAAGTAAGAACAAGTACATTATTAGATGTACGATCAGGTGGCAGGCGACTTGGAAACTTGTTCAGGGCTGTGCCGAACCGTGTCACCACCTCGCCTCTTCGGCACGGTGGTGACACGGTTCACCACAGCCATTAACAAGTTTCAAAGTCCCCTGCCACCGGATCGTGCAACGAATTTATTATACAGCAAGGTATGGTGGCATATTTCTACCACGAGATACGAGATAGCTATCATGATAATTTTAGAAAACTATCACGATAAATTAAAGTTTCCTGAAAATTTTATCGTAATAGCGAAAAATTTCCTGAAAAAGTATCACGATAAACTAAATATTTTAACGCAAAATTTCTCACTCGTGCTTGAAGCTGACATGCGAAATAAAATTATCGTGATAGTTCTATCCTATTCTCGGTATCTAAAAATAGAAAATTCACCATTTGGCTGAACTCGGCAGTTTTTCACTTCACAAGATCGCAGGAAGTAAAAATTCCAATTATTAACAATTGTAGCTTGATTGGTAAATTTTGACAAGACTCGAAATTAACAGGAGTCTGTAAAATCAGAAAGACGACACGAAATGTCTCCTACGAACAACTTTAAAATCATTCAGGGAAAAGGAAATTCATAAGGACGTAAACGAAGATGTTCCGAATTCGTATCTTATTATAAATACCGTGAATGTCAGTTGTGGGCACTAAAGCAAAAAGAAAAAGAAAATAATGATAACAGTTAGAATTATCGCGATATTTTTATCGTGAAAATTTTTATTATCTAGATAATATTTCCAGGAAACTTTGTTTTATCACGATAGTTCTCTTAAATTATCGCAATAGCTATCTCATATCTCGCGGCAGAAATATGCCACCATAGCAAGGTTTCACCATTCCAACATGTATTCAGTGAAATTTCCCTGTTTTTTTATGGTTTCACAATATGAGTACGCTGAGGAAATATATTTTCCCTTCAGAGTGCCCCAATTCAATGAAAACTGAAATCACTGAAAATTGACGTCACTGAAACCTTGGTAAAACGTTATTTTGGTGTATTAATTTGATGATGTCACTGCTATAGACATTCGACGTATCTTATTTTTATTAAAACCTGGATTTAAACAACCTCAGCTTAAATAATTATGCATTTTAATGATTTGTTGGCATTAGTTGCCTCAAACGACCATTACGTTATCCTTTTTTCGTTACAATGAATGAGTTTGGCACTTCACATTTTGTTTACCAGACGAAGGAATGGCTCATTTTAGCGCCATGTATTTGTTTTACGATATATATTCGTTTGTTTTCAAAAATATTCCATTTTTGCCGCTTCAATGACAACTGTCAAGGGAAACTAGTAAGAATATGGTGCAGGCTACTCAGTATGTTTGTCTTTTAGGCGGCTCGCATCGATAAAGGATGTTGTGCTGAAAGTGTAGTTATGTATTATGTGATTTATACGGTAATATATGTTCGGGACATCTTATCCAATCGGATCGCTAAGAGTTTTTTTGCAGTATAATAAGATAGACTATATTAAAAAGGAAAACATGAGCGACTTCATGAGAGTCCATGTACAAAGGGCTGTAACGACGTGTACGTCATAGGCTATACATATACAATGGAAGTCAGAATGCATACATGAAAATCTATGCATGAAGGGATGTAAAAGAGTGTACATGAAAAACTAAGCACAAAGGAAGCTAAAAGCGATGCATGAGAAGCTAAGTATAATTAAAGGGATGAATAGCGTGTAAATTATAAACTACGCATAAACGGATGAACAAGTTATGCGGAAATGAAAGTAAGAGCAATTACATGACAAGCTATCTTTAAACGGAAGTAAAAGGGATCTAAGAACTTGTACATTGTAAGCTTAGCTCAAAAGAAAGTAAGAGCAGGTACTGTAAACCAAACTGTTTATGATAATGATAGAAGTCACCATACCTTGGCACAGAAGAGCACCATACATATACCAGAAAGAGTCAATATATGTCTTCAAGCCACAGTTCTTAGGCAAATGGGCGTTATCTGGGTGGTCGAAAAACGGATTGAACCTGAAAAGATATAAGCTCTTTATTCCATTTATTTGGCGCTGACACTTGCTGCGGTTGAGGCAAAACTGGAAAAAGCTAAAGAGAACAAGACAAAATATCCCGATTCTTAATTCTTTCTGCACAAAAATGTACAACTACTTCCGACAGCTCAAAATACTGTCTACTTAAACCCATAATTATTTTATTGTTATAGGCTTGACTACAAAAGCGGGCGCTATAGATTTACGATATGACCATACTTTCTGTGCAGTCTGATCTTGATATATTCCGTCCACAAAAGGCCTTTGACTTTGCCTTTGGCGGTGACGGGTTTAAATACTCGTTCAGCCTTTCATGCAGCTTTAAAGATTACTTCAGTCATATCGCGGTGGTCAGTGCACATACCTATGCTCTTCTGGAGCTCATTTTAGTAGTACTTCTCACAACATTCTTTATAAGCCACTGTGGCTGCTTTCTCATGCTTTCTCAGATAAACATCGTCGAAACAAGCTCAGTGGCGAGAGAGGAGTGATTCTTGTTGAAATCACCAGGTGTATCATTAGTTTTCGAAAGAACTTAATCGAGTTGTGTATCGAAGCTGCAAACAGTGGATATCAAGCTCTGTATGATACCGACAGAGCTACCAGGAACGGTAGGGTGTCTTTAGGGAAGGTGAAAGCACCCCAATCCCATACATCCTTCTGTATCAAAAACCTTACGTTAACTATTAACCCTTTATTAAACAAACCCGGGTCTGAACAACCCTGAGAGTGAAGGCCTTTGAACACATTTTTTGCTACTACATCAAAAGCAAATCTCATCGTTTTAGTAATACATGTACATATATTTATTTGTCGTCTGCAAATGTTTGCGATTTGGATCAGTTTAAATTTCTTGCGTGTGGTAGCGGGTTAAAAACCAATTCCTAAAGAATCGTCAAATTATTGAGAAACATTGAACATTCTACCTTTCCAGAAGAAAAGCCAATAAAGATGCAAAGGGAAGCATTGCTCCGATAGCCACTAGAACACGCCATTTAAATGGATCCACCAAGGTCCGCCATTTTCCTTCATTCGGATCAGGTTTCTTCAACAAAACGGAAGTGTCACCATAGTAAAACGGAAATGCGAAGTCCATCACCATTTCCCGCTCTTTTTGAATGCTAATGTCGGCAGCCACAATATCAACCTCCTGGATCAAATTTCAGTAGAAATGAATGGTCTGTCCATTAGTACGAGATCGTTTTGCGATTAGGGACGTTGTTTTGTTATTTGTTAGTTTAGTGGTTAATCTGGTTTTCAGTATTGTTTCAATTATATCGTGGGCGGCTATGCTGTTTTCACTCTTTCCCAGAGTTTCTATTTCTATTTGCAATTACTTTGCGAAACATTCTTTCCAAGCCACTGGCTGCTTCTCCACATAAACGTTATCGAACCAACGTTCAGCTGTGAGAGAGGAATGAATCTTATCGCAAATACTATCATCAATCCTCGGAAAGAATTCGGTCGACCAAAAGGATTGTACCAGCAACCCCGACTGAGCAATATTTTATACTCGTAGATATCCTGACACAAGTTTGCAATAAACGATTCAGAGCTAGGCACAAATTATGTTGTCTTCGTGACAATGAAGAACAAGATCAGACTTTCATTTGCGGACGTTGTAAAATCAAGATAAACTTGCACAAAAAGTAGTCTAATCTTGGATCTACACTGCTATTTTCTCAAATGTTCACCCCTTAAGTTGCAATGACTCGGAATGCTTACTAAATAAGAATGTCCATTCCCGATCAATGTCCACCAATACAAACTGCTATTTCAAAAGAGGTTAGAATATTTTCTAGACATTTAAATTAGCTGACACATGGTGCCAAACATTGTGTAATCTCATTTATGGGTATCCGGCTGACCCTACAAGTACCTTCACAAATATAGTAAACCTTTATGGTCAGTGTAGATCAAGAACAGACTGCACAAAATGTGCGTATCTTTACAAAGACACAAAAATCATGTATCTCATATCTCCACATTTGAGTAGTGAGCTGACCGGTGTAAATATCGTATCAGACTAAAACTTTACCTCTTTCACAACTGAAAGATTAAATTGCATTTTCTCACTGGCTTAAAATACAGTTCTCCTGCAAGATCAAGAGACAGTTTGGTCATAATCTAGAATAAAGCAATGGACATTGTAAATCAGAGCTCAGACTGTACATTCTGTGCAATCTGGTCTTGATCTACACTGTCCACAAAACTTTTGGTGTCATCTATAGTATGGAAAGAGTTAAACTGCTAAATAAATCAAACAAAAATTTCCACTCAATAGTGAAAACCCAAATATTGCGGTTTCAAAGTTTATTTTACCGGAAGGAAACTATCTGATCGGGCATGGTAGATCAAAGATCAGAATTCACGTTTTGTGCAGTCTGATCTTGATCTACACTGTCCGCAGAGGCGCCTTTAGTCGCGCTTAGCAGCCTCATTATGATGTTGCCATTCCATTTGTCCAAAGAGAATCGAGCACACAGACATCTTACCTCTCGCTGTAACTGTCCAATCATTCCATTAAATGTGAGATTGCTGTCGGGACTTCCCCACTTCCTATCGTCCGGCTCTGTTAGTTCATATCTGGATAACGATATTATGATACGAGTAAAATGAGTACGTCGTATTTACTCTGTAACACTGTAAAATGCGAAGTTTTGACCAACACCCTTTTCTTAGGAAGAATACATTTAACCCTTAACCTGCGAAAACGAAAATTTCTATTCAACAGTAAAAACCCACATATTCCAATTTCAAAGTTGGTGTAATGATAAAAAAAAAAAGTAGAGCAAGCTGACAAACGAACAAAGTCAATAGTCGGTCATCTAACGTGAAAGATGAAATCATAGTGGGAGAAAGTAGAGGGAATAGACAGTCGAGCTAAGCAAAAGTCGGACAACTTACGTGAAGTTCAGAGTTCGAGCGAGTTCAGCAAGCAAGTCATGACACATTCCCTCATAGATCACCGTCCCATTGTCTTCCCTCTTGATGACAAACGGCGGATACTGAGGTAGAAACAACAACAACTACTGCAAAAATAACGATGACGACGACAACGACAACAATAACGAAGACGACGACAAGAACAATTCAAATTGGCAAACTTGTGACCAGATATTCTAACGGTACAATCAGAACTTGTAATTACAGGGAGTCTCATAATATCTGATGCCATTTGCAGGCTCATTATTTGTTTCATTGAGATTGATGCACTAATAGAGACTACTTAATGTTATTGTATACATTTTAAAGTTTCATCTCATGTATAACACATATCAGATATTATGAGACACCTTGTACGACTCACTGTCTGTTGTCGTTGGCTTGCATTTTGCGAAAAAAAATTAGTTCAATGGGATTGAGTTCTGAACGTTTAAGGAAAAAAATTAGAAACATACGTCCTGCACATTTACATTTCTTTGTTAACGATTGATTTATAGAGTAAGATTTTACACCACTTTCAATTTTACATCAGTCATATCGTCGCGACATATCGTGCAGACAGGTCACTTACTGATGTATATCACACCACTACTAGAACAAGGTTCTGAAGTGTCTTGACCAAGAATAATTTCTACATTTTCAACAATTATGTACAGAGATGACGCTTCTTTTCCTTAATCGTGTCAAAATATAGACACCAAATTACCTGTCTCTTTTGTCCTTATTTAGAATATTGGTTCAACCGGTGAAACTTTGGTTCAGATTTTTTACCTGGAACAATTTTGCCATTCCTTGGTCCATAGGGTGTATTCGTTTAGGACATTAGCAGAAATTTCAAGTCAAAACTTAAACCCATAAAAACAAGCTTTATTGTTAGATTAAGGTCGTAAAAGAAGGAAAAGACGAAAAATAAAAAGACTTTTTTTTTCTTCTTTCAGGAGAGAGAGGGAGAGCTTGTAGCAGACTTACATGTAGAGTCGATACCAAAAACTTCCTTTTATTATACCCATATTTTGTGTTCGGAAATAAATCTGATAGGACGAGAATGTCTCCTGTTTTAACGGAAACATATCCAACCAAATCAAAGTGACGACCACGTGACGTGTACATGAGTGTTTCGATTCTCAGCGCTTCACATTCACGGAGTACAGGGTGCCACACAGTAGAATTCTGAAAACATTAAATAACGTCAACAATCATTACTTCAAAGCAAGCTTTTGTTATCAAAACCTGGGCTTGTAGTCATTCACCGTTCTGATTAGCAATCTTGATCCTTAAGAATTTTAGAAATTTGAAAGTCACGCAATTTTTTGTTGGTTAAACCAGTTGGTTTAGCCTAGTAGAAATTACTTTACTTTCTTTATCTAGAATTACACAGAGAATGGTTTCTGAATACAGGTCCAGGATTCGTGCATTTTATTGTAGAAAGTGTTAATGATGTTACGAAGGGATAGGACTGAATGATCGACTGTTCTAAAGTGGACATTATTTGCCGTTTTCAACATTGATATTTCATAGGTACTTTGCTGAAGGTCTGTAGTACACTGCCAAAGGACACTTCCCGTTGACGAGCTTGGCCAGCAAAAATCGATACCAGCATTTCATGATCACAAATCAAACGCCCTTTCCACCAGGGCTGCGTTTCTATAAACTGTATAGATTTAAGCAAATTATTTGGAATTGTATATACACATATACGATCCCTACTTTACCCAAAGGTATGAGCTGGCGTTAAGTTATGCAAATATTTACTTAAGTTGTAAAGTTATGCAGTTTAGTGAATCTTATTTTCAGACTTGATGCCTGATTACCTAAACTGTGTACACAAATTTCGTGCTGACACAGTTTAGGGAAAGGTAGCCCAGGGTAATGGGTAGTGGGCACCATCGATTTTTCTCCCGAAAGGGCGCCATTACTGCTGTTGATAGCTCTCATCTGACTACTGGAATAGTAATGATGTAATACAAAATATTCCTATCCAAACAAATGAGATAATCTGATCATGTTTCATGAGCATTAAGCAAAAAACGTGGCTGTTAGAGTGTAAACAAGTATTTTTTTTTTATGTTTTTATCTACCAATCTACGTTTTGATCCAATTTCAATATAAAAAGACATAAAATCAAGTGATTGTCTTCCAAATACTAACTACAATTAACAAGTATCCGATAGCTTGGGAACAAGTGTTCCGCCACAACTGTATCAGAGATTATCCATTCTAAACTAGACGGTAAACGCTATATTATGAAGATTTCTTTCCAAATTTCATGAGCGATAGACTGACTTAATACTGTTGCTTTTGATTTCCTTCGAGGTTTATTTGAAACAGGAGCGAGCAAGAGAGGGAAAGAGAGAGAGAGAGAGAGAGAGGGAGAGGCGGGCAGACAGACAGACAGACAGACGGACAGAGAAACAGACAGAGAAACAGGGCGAGAGAGAGAGAGCGCTGTCTAAAATTAACCTGTTTCACTGAATTCAATACAGCGGCTACAAGACTTATGTTGCTTAAATCATGCTGTTTGCGGAATAGTGCTTCTCTGATAGATTCGTAGAACACCTGTAAAATAATTAGTTATACAATTATAGCAAATTGTTGTTACACACCGTTTACAACTCTCATGCACCCTTCTTCGCAGCAGAAGAGGCTGAGCCCTGGTGAATGAGTAGATTAGCACAGGGCAAGTGACAAGTAACTGAGCCGCGCTCTCGGAAATGGGGCTTAATACATCTCCGTCATGTATTATACCAAAAAAGTCATCGGGTCATTATAGAATATATAATATATATAAAATCCATAGTGTCAAACAACTGACTGTATCATGCGGTAGACTGGTCCTTGTACATGCAGATAACTCACCAAAGGCAAAAGGTTTCGGCCTATGTCAGCCTGCGCGAACAGCGCAGGCTGACATGGGTCGATACTTTTTGCAGATGCATTAAACCCCCTTTTTACAGAGCATGGCTCATTTGTATTGACGGAGCTACAAGTTTGTATAATATAACTACATAGCATAATTGGTCCATGAATTTGACCTGCAATATAAACTACTATTTACCCTATATTCTCGACTATAAAATGTATTCGGCTATAGGACGCAACCCCTTCTCAAGATTATGGTTTTTTTTAAGGGCGCCCTTTGGTCGAAATAATACGTATAATTCGCATTCCAGCCGAACTACAAAGCTTTGGTTGCTATAATTAAAGGCTTTATACGATCTCCCAGAAACAGACTAGGTAGATGGCTGTGCGAAAAGAGCGGTCTTCACACAACATAGCTCTCATAAGCTACTTACACAGGACTACTTGCACAGTCTTTGCAAACACCTAGTCATATCTTTTTTTTTTTCAGTTTGGATAATAATCAACTTAAAATGCTCAAGGAAGAACCCTTTTGCTTTGGGGTCACAAAGGTCAAAGGTAAAGAGCATTTGAGAACTTAGTATAAACTTGTTTCTGTGCTCTTATTCCAGTCATTGGACCAAGAGCAATGAAAATTCGCTCAAGTATTGCTTATGTTTGTTTTTGTTTGTTTGTTTGTTTGTTTGTATTTGGGTTTAACGCCGTTTTAACAGCGTAGGTTATATCACGGCGGTTAGTGCACATACGCCTGTGTTTTCTGGCTTTCTCACACCAGAACTGACACAACTTTCTTTCCAAGTCACTGACTACTTTTTTCACATGCATCAGAGGTGAGAGGAGGAAAAATCGCCGAAAAGAAAGTTTGCCTCAACCGGGTATCGAACCTGCAACCACCAGGTCATGAGTCAGATACGCTAACCACTGAACCACCTGGGCGGGCGTATTGTTTATGACTAAGGGAGAGGTCCGACTGTATTTGAGTGCAAAAGGTCAAAGGATCATGGGAGAAGTTTGTATTAAAATGCTTCTGTCCTTTCACTAAAAGCTATCTGCAATCTATCTCACAGCGAAAATTTACACTACGATTGCCTGTGTCTAGAGGAAGATTCCTATTGTTTTATAGGTCACGTAAGGTCAAATAGGTCAATTCTATCTGCTAATTCCTTGGTTTATTTGATTCGAAAATGGTGCTTATCCTACGACATTAGACACTCATCGAAGTATTCGTCAGCCTGCGGCAATTCTACTCTATTTTCCAAAAAGAAGAAGAAGAAGAAGAGGATACGGATAAAGAAGATGACGAAGAAGAACAACAACAAGAGCAAGTGCAATAAGAAGAAGAACAAGAGCAAGTGCAATAAGAAGAAGAACAAGAGCAAGTACAAGACGAAGAACAAGAGAAAAGACAAGAAGAAGAACAACAAGAGCAAGTACAAGAAGAAAAACAAGAGAAAGTACAAGAAGAAGAACAACGAGAACAAGTGCAAGAAGAAGAACAAGAGAAAGTACAAGAAGAAGAAGAACAAGAGCAAGTACAAGAAGAAGAACAACGAGAGAATGTACAAGAAGAAGAACAACAAGAGCAAGTGCAAGAAGAAGAACAAGAGAAAGTACAAGAAGAAGAACAACAAGAGCAAGTGCAAGAAGAAGAACAAGAGAAAGTACAAGAAGAAGAACAACAAGAGCAAGTACAAGAAGAAGAACAAGAGAAAGTACAAGAAGAAGAAGAACAAGAGCAAGTACAAGAAGAAGAACAACGAGAGAATGTACAAGAAGAAGAACAACGAGAGAATGTACAAGAAGAAGAACAAGAGAAAGTACAAGAAGAAGAACAAGAGAAAGTACAAGAAGAAGAACAACAAGAGAAAGTACAAGAAGAAGAACAACAAGAGAAAGTACAAGAAGAAGAAGAATTCCTACCGTCTTGCTATTATCTATATTAACCTCTGGAATGGGAATTATGGCTACATTATCAAGCTGACCGGCACACGTGTTTAAGGTTTCAGAGACGATGTGAGAATGGTCGTAAGTCACGACTAGCCATTGCGAGAACTGTTTAATCAATGTTTTATTTCTGTTATCCACGTCAAAATCGTTGGCCTGTAAATAAACACGTATACTTTTAACCCTTAGGCTGCTAATTGCGACTTATTTGCCTTTTGCGGACAGTGTAGATCAAGATCAGACTGCACAGAACGTGCAGACTGATCTTGGATCTACACTGTCCGATAAGGGGATACTTTGTCCAAAAATAGATTTGAAATAGCAACATTCGGGTTTTATTTCGGCTGAAAGTTTCGTTTCACTTATGTAGCAGGTTAACTCTTGATCGGAAGACAAAATTTTGGACTTGTCCGTATTTACAGCACTTCTGAACGACAAAACAAATATGCTTCAAATGACAGAATTACTTTTTTTTTTTCAAAGTTAGAAAGTATTGTGGGAAAAGGAGAAAATACTGGTTAGCCGAATTTTCATCGCCTCTAACGCTGTTTCAAAGGCTTTCTTCCTAAGGGTCTTTTAAAACTACACGTAGGGTTTGTTGAGAAAATGATTAGGTCCTATCAATCTTTCATTTTCTTTTGGAAAGAGGCAAAAAGACTCATATACTAATTCTCTTGGGTATATTGTTGTCTTTATTGTCAACAATATTTCAGTTACATCAAGGTGGCCTTTTCTCAAGTTTATTACCATTCTTGAGTTTCTTTTTCAAATACCCAACACGTCAATCCTCAGACGACGCCAGCTGCTTTCCCACACAATGACCAAATTAAATTTGAATATTGTTCAAAAGGTGGTTTGGCTGAACAGAGTTTTACTCCGCTGAGAACAAATTTTGGCGACAGCTCAATTACTAAAGTTTTTAATGGATATTGATCATATTGATTTGAAGGCTGGGGTTCTGTTGTTTCTTGTTCAAGAACACTCTTACTTGACAAGCGCTGCAAGCGGGATTCGATCTAAATAGAAATCCAACGCTTTAATCAGTGAGCCAGGTTCAACCCGTGCTGCAAGTTAATTTGCTCATCTCCTTTTCTGAGTTACCTTACCAGTGCTAAATACAATGGCCTTTCAAAACTACCGGTGCTGGCTTTTTCACAGATGAACTGAATCATGGATAGAGTTTGTCACGTTGTCAAATACGAGCATAAACCCTTGGAGGATTATCAAGCCATGTGTTATAAATAATCAGAGGAAAATCAACCGATGCAGTATAAACCCCTAGAAGAATATCAATCCCGGCATTGTAAGCCCGCCGAGAAATATCAGTTCCTGCCTTATCAATTCTCAAAGCATTATCAATCTCTGTTTAACTGTTTTCACGACCCTATGTAAGAGGCCTTTTGAAACATTGTGGGAACAGGAGAAAAGGCTGGTAAGCAGCCTTTTCTTTTTATTTTCCTTTTCCTCTTTTGATCTGGAATAGTCTAAAATTTGCCGGAAAGGGTCAAAATATATGAGCCATGCTCTGGCAACAGTGAGCTTAGTGCATCTTCAAGATGCATTATACCAAGCAAGTCATTACAAGATTATAGATACATAAGATCCATTTTGTTTAACAAACGACTGGATCTGGGAGAAGAATGGTCAATTATTGCCATGCAGAATATTGACAATGGCAAAAAGTTTCGATCCAAGTCAGCCAGCGCGGACTGCACAGGCTGACACGGGTCGATACTTTTTGCAGATGCATTAAACCCCATTTCACAGAGCATGGTTCGTATGTAAAATAGAGCACAGAATAGGCACAAACTAGAATTTTGAATTTCAAATTCTGACCAATTTTTATGAACCAAACAATCAAACTCTAAGCTCACCGCTTTAAACAATCGTCTAAGACATCCGAACTCGCACATAACAACATAATGTATTTCTGTTGTTAGACTTAACGTTTTGTTGTAGGTCTCACTGAGGACACTGCTCAAGTCGGACAGTCTGTCCAGGTTGTAGAGTACAAATAGAACACCTTTCTGTGACAGTATGTCTACCAGCGCGCTCACCTTGCCCTCTGTAAAAATGGGAAACATTTGATTTTGTTAACTATTTCACTGCCGACAAAATGAGTTCAACATTTTCCAAAGTCTAAATAGGGGATCGAGCCAGGAACCGGGATTAAAAGTCAAACACTTCAGCTCTCAACAACGAAGGAAATTTTTGTCAACAATTAAAGTCTAAACGATGAAACCAGTACATGAATATTTAAAATGGTGTTTGGAGTGCATTCATTTCTATGCTATTATTTGCCAAGAATGAGTTCGACAAGTAAGATTTTATAATGGACTTGTTACTACCAGATGAATGCATCGAAAAGCATAACAACATAAAAGAAATTTCTCTGTACATGGCGACGACCAGTCACCAGTCTATAAATTCCTTGACTTTTCTTTACCAATACATATCGCAACATCCTGTCAAAACCACTGGCTGCTTTCCCCCCATAAGCGTCGTCAGATAAATATTCAGAGGTGAGAAAGGTATGAATCCTGTCGTAAAGCCTATCATCCGTTCTCGGAATGATTTTTAGTGGAGGTTATACCGAGCCAGTAGCCTACGGTTCCAAACTCTGTACGTTACGGACTATTTGTCTCGGTAGGACCAAATTTACAGCCTAAATGGATTGGTTTGCGAACAATGTGTTAAACAAAATCAAGAAGTGTTTGTCTTTCTGACATTAAAAGCTGCATTGAACACTGTTTAAGGAACATCACAGCAGCAGGTGCACCTATCCAATACTCTTTCCGGTCAATGACTCAGAAATGTCAGGAATATGATGGTATATTTTTGTCCGTGAATATATTGAATAAACAGGTTTTTTTTTTATAATTTCCAGGCAGCTAAAGGCGACTTCAGGCGCTTTTAGGGACATTTTTGGCCAAGATCAGACTACATATATCGTGTAATCTGATCATCACCTTTACAGTCCGATACGATCAGTTCTATCCGCCGCAAAGAGCTTTGAAATCGTAATATCATTCAGATCTTCGTTTATGATATTTATGTCGTCGAATATGATTTATCTCCCCTTCAGACGACGATTTTTTTTTTTTTTATTCTATACTTCCAAATTAAAAGCATCTACCGACGACAAATCATATTTAGCTCAAACAGAGGGATTTGTTACTGAAAGGGCATAAAACAGTGGTGAACAAGGAGAAAATGCTGGTTATAACCAGCATTTTCTCCTTGTCTCACAACGTTTTCAAGTTCCACTTTGCTTATAGTCGTTACAATTTTGAATTGTTGGGTAAAGGATAGAATTACTATTGTGATAAAAGACAATCAAACGGACCAAATCTGCGATTTACAAAAAAAAACTTACCTGTACTATTTTCATGAAATATGATCACTTGTTTCCATGACAACTGTTTGATAATCAGTGAGGCAAGGATATTTGGGGCATCCAGGGGTACCTGCAAAATTCGGAGGAAAAAAATTCAAATTTGGTCAATCTAAATCGCGGAATACCGTATATCTCTAGAATTAGACGTTAGATGGCTTATCTTCACTTAAAAACTTTTAATATTTAGATTTTGACATAAATTTGCCTCTGACATAGAGATAGACAAAATTGGCTTTGAGATTAATTAGGGCGAGAAAGGAAATCAAATTTGGCCAATGCGGAATCTACATCTGGAAAATCAGAGGTACTATAGGTTGAATTTTTGATAGACAGGACCCGACATAAGTTGGTGTCTTAGATAGGGTCTACATAGAATCTGATAGAAATTAACTTTCGAGGTAAATCAGTGAGAGAAAAGAAATCAAGTTTAGTGTTGAATCTGAATCAGGTAAAAATCATTCAGATTTCTAAAATTAGACAAGTGTTAGTTTGTCTTTGTCGTCTATAAATACGTCACCTTGTCGATTCTTGTTCCATTCGAGGTTCTCGTTACGTCGAACAGGTGTTCTATACAATACGGCTGGTTCAAACCTATAACCGACGGCTCCGTTACCTGGCAGGTCTCATAGTGTTCCGTCGTGGCGGTATCATAATGTCTTATATTCTGTCATAAAAAAAATAACATAAAGATCATTGGAAAAGTTTTCCTTGTTGTAAATAGGATTTACTCCGCTTTTGAACAGTATTACAGTAATATCTAAGCGACAAGCAGTCGGTCTCTTAAGTGCTATGCCTATGAATTTGGTCTCTGTTTTTGACCGATAATTCGGATAATTCGGATATATTGCTTAAATCGAAAGTCGTGCTAGCCGCCGGGAAATAATATTAATGTTCATATATTTTATGCCATTAATAATTCAAACAAACAGACAAGCAGACAAAGACATGATGTGTTCAAATTATATCATGTGTTATTACTTACAGACACGAAAACCACATCACCACTATAATCAGCAGCATTATCGTCAACAGACAACATAAAAGAAATACAATGTATCATTAACAACAAAATTATAATAAAAAAACAACAGCATCATTATAATCATCAATGACATAATCAACAGTCTCACCAACTACAACGATATCATCATCGTTATCATCACTATCATCATCATTGTCCTCATCATCATTTTCATCATGATCATGTTCATCAGCATCATCAGCTGTATCAAATTATCATCATCATCATCTTCTTCTTCTTCTTCTTTTGCTGAGGTTCTGCGCGATTCAGTGGTAAAGTGTGGGACTCGTAACCTGGAGGCCCCGGGTTCGAGCCGCACTGGATCCACTAGGTCTTTCGTGGGAGTGTCTTTGGGCAAGACACGTCAGAGCCCTAGCCTACTACTGGTAAAACCCAGGAAATGCATGAATATGTGAGCTGTCGCCGTGATATGACTTAAATACTGTTGAAAGCGGCGTAAAACACCATTCAATCAATCAATCATCTTTTTTTGCGGCACCAAGATCAACAACCAGAAAAAAAAACAACAACGACAACAACGACAAAACAGCAACAAAAATAATAACGAGTATGACATTAAAATGAATAATAAACGTGAGACTTGTATTCTGAGAATTTAAGTACATAAAGTTACTATAATTAGAAATCCTGATCAAACTTGTCTGATACCAAAAAAAGCATTTTCCGACCCCATTAATGCACACTGGTAGTTAATTGATCTATTTGAACGATGTTTTACCTTATTAAAATTCCCTTGTGGAGAAAATGTTTTCGCTCTAAGTGAAAATGATGCCTTTATCTGAATAATTTCTGAGAAACCCTTTCTTACGTGTTAGCCCGGCCCTTATACGGATGTTAAACGCGACTCAATGCACTTTTGAGGACAGTGCAGATCTAAGATCAGACTGCACGGAACGTGCAGTCTGATCTTGGATCTACACTGTCCGATACGGTGATTTTTTCCGGCGAAAAGGACTTTGAAAGAGTATAACTTGGAGTTCTCTTACAGATTAGCTTCATATGGGCAAGGTAGACCAAGACAGTACATGGTAGATTAAAATACCTAGGGAATAAACTGTGCGAACATTCAAATTAATTTGATAGTAATCTTTTTAATCTACAGACCAAATTACTGACTTAACCCGTTACTGTATCAGCTTCTGAAAACATTGAGGAAAAAGGAGCAATCTCTCCTTTCACTATAATGGTTTTTTTAGGTTGAAAAGTGCCATTTTTTTCTCTGAACGTCTTTCATTATGTGTGTTTTGCAACTGATTCTTATAGGTCTAATTCCGTCAATAATGTAATTGGTGAAACTCAAAACCAAACAAGTTCATAACGACAGGATGTGTTGTAACCACTTGACTCAAGTTATATGTGGATTGTACGTAGTTTAAGATCAGACTTTCAGAGGACCTACAGTCTAATCTTGGATCCACACTGCCTTTCACGAATGAGACAATCTGATAAAAATGGCATTTAACCCTTAGGCTAATAAGCTCAGCTTACAAGCTTGAAACAAGCATTATTCGGGCTTATGTGATCGGCTTGAAAGTTTCGTTTAACTTATTTAGTAGGTTAAGTGTTTAAAAAAAACGGTATTTTTTTATTCTAGAACGACTGAAGATGTCTTTTTCATCTACAATTAGCGGTCGAGACACGCACACAACACATTCTTATCTTATTAGATCGCCAAAGCTTGTCAGAAGTTTTTTACGCCATTTCACCTCAATAGGCAAAACCAGGGAGGAGGTTTTAGACGGAATAGATCAAGATGAGACTGCAAAGACCGCACAGTCTAACCTTGGATCTATACCGTCGCTTGTAAAGTCAAGTCTATATGATAAAGACCTTTCTCAGTTTCAACAGGTTGTATTTTTCAACCGTGGAAAAAGCTTCAGTTTACATATTTGTTGCTTCAAGAGTTAACCAACAAAGTGTCAGTTAAATTAACCCTTTACGTACCAATCAGTCTTGAGTTTTAACGACCCTTAAGAAGTATTTTGAAAAAAAAAAATAAATAAATAAACATGTGGAAAAAGGAGAAAATAGTCTTAATCAGCATTTTCTCCTTTCCAACAATTGTTTGTGACACAAATTTCAATTGTTGAGTCACATTGATTTTGTCGTCTGTAGATGCTTTCAGATTGGACAGGCCTAAAATTTTGTCGTTTGGTAAAGTGTTCAATTGAATTTTTCAGCTAATAGCAGAACCGAAAATTTTGGGATTTCAATATTATGTTCCAGCCGAAAATCTTTGCGTCTCGGACCAAGATCAGTTTATGCAGACTAATCTTGGCTTTTCACAGTCCGATATTCCTTGAGATACATTGTACATAAAAAAAAAAGTTTTGAGTCACAGTGTCCGAGTCTTTTTTTTTTATTCAGATATGCATAGAAAGTAACATATCATCGGCAGCTATACAAATATAGCATCATTGATATGGTCTATCAGACGTCTACGGTGGCATTGACGTGATATTTGTTTTACATCAGTATACGCATGCGTGCAACATCAGATGCTTGTGGTCAAAATAGATTTATACCGTTTGTCACGGGATGCAGAAATCGACGGAAATTCTTGTAAATCAAATCTGTCCTTCTTGTGTACGAGCCTGATTCTTTCAAAGAATCGTTCCATAGTACCCTTCATGAAAACGAAGTAGTTGCTCAGTCGTTTTCAACAACTTATTTTCATAATTCTCTGTTTAATTTATGCTCCCTTAATATATTTATTTCATTCCCTAAGCCGCGCACGGTTTAATTACCTGTAAGCACTGGTGAAAAAAAAAAACGGATAGAACTGATAATGTTTTAAATTGATAAACTCTTTAAATCTATTCATGTCCGTTTCTAGCGTGTAATTGTTTGACGTATTTGTTTGCCTACTCGGCCTGACAACAGGAAAATACGGTCCATATTGAAATCCCTTGTCCTGTTTATCAAACAATCCCGTGTTTTATAGACCCTCCGAAAAAGGCTTTTGAAACATTTTGGGAAAAGGAGAAAATGCTGGTAACCAGCATTTTCTCCTTTTCCCGAAATGTTTTCTACCTTAACAATGGCAAATGTTATCATCTGAACCACATTCAGTTTGTCATTTGAAAGTGTTTTCAAGTTGGAAAAGCCTAAACATTTTGCAGTGTGATAAATGGTTAGGGATCAATATGGCTGGATATTTTAGGTACATTGTATCGTATGATGGATTTTAGGCATCATTACTTCTGACATTTTTTTTTTCTGTGACAAAAGGTGCTATTAAAACTTCGATATTCATTTTCCTCAATACTGTTTTCAATACATGTGCTAATCCAGTAATTATGTTTACATGCTTTTTTTTTCTAACATTATACTTCATAGGCTTTTTTCATCGGTTGCGTCCTGGAAAACAGAAATAGACAGCTTCAGAACATATTTGTATTCAAATCATTAAGCAGAAAAACATTCATTGTGCTTTTACTCATAACCAGTCAGCTGATTATTGTTTCGACGATGGTTATGCGGGAAAGCAGCCAGTGGCTTTGGAAGAAAACTGACCTATGTTAGAACAAAGAAAACCCAGGAAAGCATGGAGAGGAACAACTGCAGCCGGTTATCAAAATTATTCCCTCTTCAAAACAATTTATTTCGACTGGTAACAAAACACTTTTCTGGCACAGTGTAGCAAAAACCAGACATCACCTGTCTTAAATATTTTTTCCTATTACCACATGAATTTCATTTAGTGGTGTCCGTGGTTGTGAGGTAGAGCGTCGGCCTCGTAACCATAAGGTCCTGAGTTCAATACCCGGGAGTGGGTGTCAACTTTGGGATTTTTCATTGGCCCACATGTTCGGTGCGAGTACTGGTGTAGTTCCCAGGAAGCAGAATCGAGAGAGATTAGTATAAGTTGTAAGAACTTGTTTCTCAATCGATGTAAAATAGATATGTTTAAACTAACTAATTTCATGTATATCAATGTGATTAACCCTTTACCACACGACAAAAGTTTAGACCGTATGAAAATTACTACTAGTATTGTGCACAACGAATGAAATGTGGCTCAAAAAATGAGATATGTCTTGAGAGAGCAGAAAATAATTGCGGGAAATGGGAAAAAAAAGCTGGTTACTAGCGTGTTCTCCTTTCTCAACAATGTTCTTAAAAGTATTTCTCTTTAAGGTCTTTAAAATGTGTGATTGTGTTGTAAAGCATCGAGGATTCATGGTGCTTATCTGTATACAACAAGGGTTCTTTACAATGTGGTCTGTCGCAAGTTTGTTTGAGGAAGAAGCAAGTAAATCCTTTCACTGACAGGGTCGACATCAGTGGCTTTTGTCGAGAGCGTAGATCAAGGTCAGACTGCACAGGGCATTAGACTTTATATTGGATCTACATCCACTCATAACTGCGTTCTATACTATTGCCAAAGCTTCACTACATTTGCATATAGCCGTGCTCTATGAAAAGAGGTTTGATGCATCTGCAAAAGGTGTCGACCCAAGTCAGCCTCTGCAGTCCGCGCAGGCTGACCTGGACCGAAACGTTTTGCTATTGTTCAATTTTCTGCACTTTAAAGAACCGTTCCACTTCATGATTTAATAGTCGTTATACAAAATGAATTCTATGGATCCACAGCTATGTGATGCCCTGTTTAGTACATGATGCATCACGGAGATGCATTACGACCCCTTTTACCAGAGCACGGCTCGGTTATATTAGACAAAAAATGTCGAATGGGTGATGAAGAGTTGAGGCTGCTCATCCCAACTTCATGCGTTTTTTGTGGAAAGGGAAGATCAAAATTAGACTGCACAGAATATGCAGCCCAATCTTTAGTCTATACTGTCAGATACTGTGAGTTTTATTAAAGTGGAATGAACTTAGAAACCGCATTAAATTAATTTGGTTTTTGGATATTGACTGAAAAATGTTATTTCATCTATTTCGCAAATTAAACTTTTAACAAAAATCCCGATATTTAAATATCGGGATTTTTGGTAAAAATTAATTTGCGAATAGAGAAATGCTGGTTACCACTTTTCATTTTCCCACAATGTCTTCAAGAGCATTCTTTTCGAGGTCCGTTAAAACTAGGGACTGCCACAATTTTTCTACATATCAAAGACAGAAATCAATCTTTGAAACGCATCTACTTTGTCGTCTGCAAATGCTTCCAATTTGGTCGAGTCCAAATTTCTTCCTTTGATAAAGTGTTAACGATCTGCACGAGACGGGCTTTTCAAAAATAGGAGAAAATAATGGTTAACAGAATGTTTTCTACCCATTCATAAATGAACCCCATCATTTGGGTCGCATTTGATAATCTGCAAACGCTTTCACTTAGGATGAGTAGTAAGTTTCGTCGTTTGGTTCGAAATCAACGGTTAACTCTTTTCTACATTCTTGAGTTTTAACGAACCCGATGAAGACGCTTTTGAAAACATTGTGGGAAAAGGAGAAAATGCTGATAACCAGCATTTTCTCCTTTTCCCACTATGTTTTCTACTATTCTCAAAGCATGATTCGATTTTTGAGACATTTTTTTTCTTCGGTCTGCAGATGCTTTGAATTCGGACGGGTCGAAAATTTTGTCGTTTGTTAAAGAGTTAACATAAACAATTACCTTTAATGAGTAGGACGGTTTGTCTCCCCAAAGTATCACAGGTTTGTTCTCCGTTCTTGTGATCAGATAGTTCGAGATAGTCAATAGTTCGTCATACACTATAACTATAAACTCGATGTCGAGCGAACCTTCAAGCAGTCGAACTGAAATAGAATATAAGATCACATGACTGAGTTTTTGTTGCTGTTACAGGCACAGTAGCGGCCAAATGTAAACATTGCGGACGATAAAATGCATTTAGAATTGAATCATACTGCCTAAAAGTATGGAAATTATTGTGAAGACAACAGTCTGTTTTTTTTATACGGTCAATCCAAGTGTTAGTCGCTGACAGAGAAATAAATTTCATAACTTGGTTATTAGTAACCAGGCAGCTCTATCTTTAGTTTAATTTTTGCCTGATTTTAGACTTTATTTGGCCCCATCACACAATAACAAATTGTAATATTTAAATTATTTCCCATACTTTGAAAAAGCATGATTTAAATTTACATGTATTTTAACACCTACATTGTTTGTTTTTGGCCTTTATTGGACTTTTTCAATTAAGGGGTCCTCAACGAAACCACAGGTATATTTTCTAGTTGACCAGAGAAATCTGTGATTTATTCTCCATCCTTGGAACGAGGGGACAAGGGATGGGGGGGGGGGGGGCGGGGGTTGAGAGAGCGAGCAGTCTGTCGTAGACGATAACTTTAATCTCGATGTCAAATGAACCTTCCAGCAGTGTAAATAAAACATGAATCATGCTTTTGTCTTACCGGTAATGGTGTTTTGAGCGATATCACAGGTGTCATTTTTAGACTAGCGAAGCTAGTCTATAGGCATCCAGATTGAGCCAGACTCAATGTAAACAAAAAAACCCACAGTTGCCAAATACTGCCTCACAGAAAATAATTTATTACTGTTAGGAATAATCTTAATTCTGTCATATATTACAATTTTGACAAAAAGCACAGAATCTCTACCATTCCGATTTAAACATATCAGTAGTATAGGGAGTCTCTTTGTACATCAGACAGGCCTGGTCTGATGTACAAAGAGACGTCCCTGTAGTCCCTACGTTGCCTACCCTGCAGAGAGTTTGTCCCCAGTTTGCCTACCCTGAAAGAATTTACATTTTTTATAATACCCAGTTTGCCTACCCTGAGGGGGAATTTATCTGCAAATAAAGGGAAAGTAAAGGGTAAGTGACGGCCAAAAATGACGCATTTTCGAGGTCTCTATAAGGATCTGACAGGTCTGGTCACTGAGTTGGACTTAGTTTTTTTTACCCATATGCTATTAGGATTACTTTATTGTTTACTTCTATCCACTACTTGGCCTTTAAGTGGTTTCTATCTAAAAGCCTGATCACTGCGTTGGACTTAGTTTTTTTCACCCTATGGATGATTTCTCTCTCTAAAAGCCTGAACACTGAGTTGAACTTAGTTTTTTCACCTATGAATGATTTTCTCTCTCTAAAAGCCTGAACACTGAGTTGGACTTAGACTTTTTTCTGCATCTATGAATGATTTTTTCTCTCTAAAAGACTGAGTACTGAGTTGGACTTAGACTTTTTCTGAGTTTTTTACTCTCTGGAGTGTAACTCTCTGGAGTGTAACTCTTCTAAAAGAAATGACAATTTTGAAGAAAGATAGAACTTTCGTGGTAGATGGTTAGTCCTGAAAAGGACTGTTGGGTTAGCTCTGAAAAGAGCTGTGACAATTTGAAGAAATGATAGCTTGAAGATAGAACTTTCGTCTGACAACTTGAAGATAGAACTTTCGTCTGGCATCTTGAAGATAGATCTTTCGTGGTAGATGGTTAGTCCTGAAAAGGACTGTTGGGTTAGCTCTGAAAAGAGCTGTGACAATTTGAAGAAATGACAACTTGAAGATAGAACTTTCGTCTGACAAGTTGAAGATAGAACTTTCGTCTGACAACTTGAAGATAGAACTTTCGTCTGGCAACTTGAAGATAGATCTTTCGTGGTAGATGGTTAGTCCTGAAAAGGACTGTTGGGTTAGCTCTGAAAAGAGCTGTGACAATTTGAAGAAATGACAACCTGAAGATAGAACTTTCGTCTGACAAGTTGAAGATAGAACTTTCGTCTGACAATTTGAAGAAAATGACAATTTGAAGAAAAGATAGAACTTACGTCTGACAATTTGAAGAAAGACAGAACTTTCGTGGTAGATGGTTAGCCCTGAAAAGGGCCGTTGGGTGTCCTAAAAAGGACCTGGTTTGGAGGTTGTGTTTTTAAGCACAACCTCCAACCTTTCTGCAGGCTGGGCAGCTACTCGCCGCCCGCCTCTTTAGCCTTTTCAGCTGCTGTGCGTCAAGATTATACTCCAGCGAGAACGGTGGCTCGTTGTCCTCGTTCCAATTTTCAGTAGAAGGCACAATGAACTCCTTTTTCTCCTTCTTTTTTGCGGATAGCAGTGCAATTTCCCAAAAATCCATATCTTTAATCGAACACTCCATTTTGTATCGACTTGAAGAAAATGAACGATGTGTGGGAAATATCGCTGGGTTTTATAGCTTTACAGAAGGATTGAACTAGTTGACCCATGACGTCATTTTCTCCTATGTTTTTCCCGCGTCGGCGTTTCATGCTGTTTTGGCTCCAAATTAATGTTATCCAATCAGAATTATCGTTGTTTTTCTAATACTAAATGTTTTATTGTTGACCAATCTATAGTTTTGTTACATTTTCTTGTTCGGGTTAGAAAAAAACTAGAGTTTGACTATCCTATAACTTTTTTTGATTATGAGTCTTCTGACAAAATGAAAAGAAAGATGTTTATTTAAGATAGCTAGCCCTGAAAAAAGGGTTGCTGTTTTTTGTACAGAATACACTTTTTTTATCCTCCCCTCTTTCTTTCGATTGATTCCATTTTATCTAGCATTTGCATCAGATGCTCAATTTCATGCCTGATATATCTGAAACGTTCTCTTTCGTCTAACCAGAAGAGCAATGAGAGAAAAAATGTCAATCCAAACATTATGGGATACTGAGCCAGCTTTTACGATAGTTAATGGTGAATGAGAAAAAATAATCAAGAGCTTACTGTTTTATATGTGCAATGGGTCACTTTTTTAGGCTTTTTTTGATTTTATCCCTATATCGCTGAGATGGACTTAGTTTTTTCTGCATCTATGAATGATTTTTTCTCTAAAAGCTTGAGCACTGAGTTGGACTTAGTTTTTCTGCATCTATGGACGATTTCTCTCTAAAAAGTCTGACCACTGAGTTGGACTTAGTTTTTTTACCCATATGCTATTAGGATTGCTTTATTGTTTACTTCTATCCACTACTTGACCTTTAAGTGGTTTCTCTCTAAAAAGTCTGACCATTGAGTTGAACTTAGTTTTTCTGCATCTATGAATGATTTCTCTTTCTAAATGCCTAACCACTGAGTTGAACTTAGTTTTTTCTTCACCTATGAATGATTTTTTCTCTCTAAAAGCCTGAGCATTGAGTTGGACTTAGTTTTTTCTTCACGTATGGATGATTTCTCTTTCTAAATACCTAACCATTGAGTTGAACTTAGTTTTTTTGCATCTATGGATGATTTCTCTTTTTAAATGTCTGACTACTGAGTTGGACTTAGACTTTTTTCTACATCTCTATGGATGATTTCTTCTCTCTAAATGTCTGACCATTGAGTTGGACTTAGACTTTTTTCGGCATCTCTATGGATGATTTCTCTAAAAGACTGAACACTGAGTTGGACTTAGTCTTTTCTGAGTTTTTTTTACTCTTTGGAGTGTAACTCTTTGGAGTGTAACTCTTTGGAGTGTAACTCTTCTAAAAGAAAGAAGTTTGACAATTTGAAGAAATGACAATTTGAAGAAAGATAGATCTTTCGTGGTAAATGATTAGCCCTGAAAAGGGCTGTTTTTAGAGAAGGGCTGATTTTTGAAAATGTTTATTCAGTATCAGCATCAGTCGATTCGCTGTATGACTCACTCCTTTCAGCGGCGATTTGCTCGCGGAAAAGACGGTCTACCTGCTCGGTTTTTGAAATAACATACTGAAAATACATTTCAAGCATGCCCTCAATAATGAGTTCCTTCATCCGAAGGTTATAACAGAACACCCTGTTATTAGCAAGCTCAGCCCTCTCATAACGCTTTCTTACTCCAACTAAGCGTTGTTGCAGTAAAACGATTTGCCTCTTAACTCTTGTTATCTTTCGTGCAGCATCCATCCAAGTGAACCGCATGTCGAGTGATGGTCTTGAAGCCATTGTGAAAAAAATGAAATGTATGGAAAATAAATCGCAGAGATTTATAGCTTTTCAGACGGATTGAACTAGTTGACCCATGACGTCATTTTCTCCTATGTTTTTCCCGCGTCGGCGTTTCACGCTGTTTTGGCTCCAAATTAATGTTGTCCAATCAGAATCACCGTTTTATTTCTAATACTAAATGTTTTCTTGTTCGGGTTAGAAAAAACTAGAGTTTGACTATCCTATGACTTTTTTTGATTATGAGTCTTCTGACAAAATAAAGTTTTTCTGTATCTATGAATGATTTTTCTTTCCAAATGTCCGACCATTGAGTTGAACTTAGTTTTTTCTTCACCTATGTATGATTTCTCTTTCTAAATGCCTAACCATTGAGTTGAACTTAGTTTTTCTCATCTATGGATGATTTCTTCTCTCTAAATGTCTGGCCATTGAGTTGAACTTAGTTTTTTCTTCACCTATGTATGATTTCTCTTTCTAAATGCCTAACCTTTGAGTTGAACTTAGTTTTTCTCATCTATGGATGATTTCTTCTCTCTAAATGTCTGGCCATTGAGTTGGACTTAGACTTTTTTTACATCTATGAATGATTTCTCTTTCTAAATGCTTAACCACTGAGTTGAACTTAGTTTTTTCTGCATCTATGAATGATTTTTTTTCTAAAAGACTGAACACTGAGTTGGACTTAGTCTTTTTCTGAGTTTTTTACTCTTTGGAGTGTGGGCCTTTGGAGTGTAACTCTTTGGAGTGTAACTCTTCTAAAAGAAAGAAGTTTGACAATTTGAAGAAATGACAATTTGAAAAAAGATAGATCTTTCGTGGTAGATGGTTAGTCCTGAAAAGGACTGTTGGGTTAGCTCTGAAAAGAACTGTTGGGGTAGCCCTGAAAAGGGCTGTTTTGTTTTGGAGGCTGTGTTTTTTTCTCTACCGACAGCTTTTCTTTGGCTTTTTTTGGATCTTGAAATCAACGTGATTATCTCTGTTTTTCCCGTATTTGCCCTGGCCTGTCATTATTGGTGTAGTTGGCTTTTGATCAACTCGCTGTTTCTTGTGGAGATGGCTATCGTCTTCCTCAGATTTCCGTTTTCTTGGCTTTGTTGTTCTTGGTTGTTTTTCCTTTGGCTGATTTTTCTTCACAACAGTTACGATAGAGTCCACTAAGTTGTGAAGATTGGTTTTATCAAACTCAAACTCCACAGGGATCTTCACAGGAACTGGTGAAATGTGCTGACTCTGCTGGCGTAGTGTCTCAATATTTTTACTGAGCTGCTCGGTGTTTGTGTTTAAAGTTTTAATCTCCTCCAAATTTTGGTTAAAAGTCTCCAGTTGTTCTAAGATCCGAGTCATCATGGCATCTTGTTTTGAATTTAACTGTTTCATCTCTTCACAAATGTTGTCCAACACCGTCTGTGGGTTGATAATTGTCGAATTTATAACTGATGAAAGAATGTCTCCATTGTTTTCCACTGGTGGAAAATCGTCCAAGTTGATTTCATCTAAGTTGTGCTTCATATTGAAACTGCTTCCGAATATTGACACTGCTTTCGAATATTGATACTACTTTCGAAGTGTTCGTTACCTGAGAGTCAAAGAAATGGTGAATGTATGGAAATAACGCTGGGCTTTATACGTTTACAGAGGATTGAAAATTTTAAAGAGCGCGGACCTGGCAAAAAACACCAGGATTGTACTGTGTGACACCGAATTAGGAGTGGTGAAAAAACACCGATATAACCATCGAATTGATTGCACAATGTTAATGAAACGCCGACGCGGGAAAAACATAGGAGAAAATGACGTCATGGGTCAACTAGTTCAATCCTCCTGTAAAGCTATAAAACCCAGCGATATTTTACATAAAAACATATTTGTTGCAGGATGGTTCGAATTCTTGTGTGCCCTCACTGCGCAAGCAGATGCCAGATAGAGTGTGGAAAATGTTTTGCCATACTTGAGTATCTTGGGCAGAAACATAACTGTCCAGATACAGATGAAGGATTTTACGATGATGATGAAGGTTCATCGACTTGCTGTGAACACTGTGGGTGTGAAATCACCCCAGTGGATCGGCTAGAAGAGTCGTAGAGCTCGATGTTATCGTGAAATCCTTAAAAAAGCCCTTTTCAGGGCTAACCATTTAGCACGAAAGATCTTTCTTTTCAAATTGTCAAAAGTAAAAAGACTTACAGTCAAAACTAGAAAAAAGTCAAAAGTAACAAGTAATTATTTTCATGCTTTTATTTTCAAAAGAACTTATGTACAATGAAAAAATCAAGTCATGATCTGTAAAAGACAAAAAAATGAATGAACTGTAAAGACAAAAATGAATGAACTGTAAAGACAAAAAAATGAATGAAAAAATCAAGTCAGTCTTTTTTGTTTAAATTCAAAATGAAATCTTTTTTCACTCAGTATGTTTTCTTTTTTTCTTCGGGATGTCAGATTCACATTTGGTTTTACGTTTTCTTTTCCTTTCGTTGTTTTTTAATACCATATCTGGACAGATTTTACCCTTGTGTTTTGTTGATTTGCAAAAGAAACAGTTCTTTGTTACTCGTTTTTTCTTCTTTTCGTTGTTTTGCTGTTTTTCCTCTCCGTACGAACAACCCGGTTCTGCAGAAAATTCGTTTTTTAGATCCAAAGTTTGTTGTTTTCTTAGATTATCGCTTGTAGATATTTTTTTCTCTACCTGTTCTGTTATTTTGCAGATTTCTGATTCGGTGATAGCCGTTGTGTCGTTCTGCATGTCTACGGTCTGAGTTTCAATGGATGATGTAGCTTGTGGTGAACTTTTTTTCCATGTATTTTCGCTGTAGAATGAATTTAGTGTCCCGACGAATTTTATATGTTGGAGACCGTCAACGTTGTAAAACGATGGTAAAATTTCGATGTCATGACTGTGTGGATTCACGTAGACAAAAACAAATGTTCCTATCTGATTTTCTTTTTCTGGACATTCTTTGGCCCAATGTCCTGCTTCGTTGCATGTAAAACAAATATTTGTTCTCTCACCATTCACCCCATATCGTTTGTCAGTCGTCGCTTGATCCATAACTCTGTATCTGGTAGTACGGTAAACATCTTTTTCTTCTAAATGTTGGTGGGATAAAAATGATCCCACGTAGTTTCCGATATGTTTAACATCATACTTTGATGGTATATTGCTGATCTCATAATCGTAGGTGCATGGATTAACATACAGATGCACCCTCTTTCTAAGTGGTGATGTATTTTGCAGCTTTAACTCGCTCATATTCTTTTATCAACTGTACTGTCTGAGATTGAGTAGGAGAATGATTAGATTTTCACAACTGTCGTCTCTATTTATACACTGTTGCAACGGAGAGGCTATATAAATTGTTAGTTTTTCTCACTTCTGCATTATTGTCTTTTCACTCAGAGCTAAAACGATGGGTAAAAGAAAAAGAATAATAACCTATTCAAACAGCGAAAGTGACGATGAGGTATTTCCACCAACAAAAAAGAAAAAAACTAGACCGTTGAAAGAAGAAAGTGACAGTGACGATGAGATATTTCCACCAACAAAAAAGAAAAAAACTGGACCGTTGAAAGAAGAAACTGACAGCGACGATGAAAGTATCAACTCTAGCTTAGACATGAAAAGTCTATATGATTTAACAGAAAGGGGTAATAAGAAGTCAAGAAAATTTAAAACAGAATCACATGTGCTGACGCTGAGTTTTAAGAAATTTAAAGAAATATCACCTCAGAGACTACTTGGATTATTTGACGATGTTACCCATGAAATCATTCGAAAGTTAAATGCTAACCCGACGGACATGATTAGAATTACCATCAATCATCCTTCGTTGGAAATGGGGATCCATATTCCTTTTTTAACCACAGAACAGTTGCAAGGTGAAACTATGTTGAATGAAATTGAACGAGTTCAACAATCGAATACAGATTTCGTCTTGAATGATGGATTCATGACATTTGACATTACACATACAATACCACCAAGTGGTAGCGGAAAATATAGAGCATCATCTGAATTAGATTCAAAGTTTTTTGTCCAGAAGAAAAAATCCATTATTCAAATTAGCAATCATGACCAACTATGTTTTGCAAGAGCCGTTGTTGTGGGAATTTGCTACAGTGAACGTGAAAACACCGAAGCATGGAATAGAAAATGGCGTCGTATTTGTCGTTCAGACCTCACTCTTCAAAAGACTGAAGCTGAGAAATTGTTAAATGAAGCTGGAGTTTCACCAACACAGCCTGTAGGAATTGATGAATACAAAAAAATTCAAGCATTCTTGTATGAAAAAGGCTATGTCATTAAAGTTCATCAACAGCATTCAAAAGTGGAAAAAATATTTAAACATCCAGAAGTGAAAACCAATAGTAAGATCATACATTTGTACTTTCATCAAAAACATTATGACTACATCAAATCTATCAAAGGTTTTTTTTGTTGTGCATATTATAGTGAGTTCTGTGATGTGGGTTACTCTCAGCGGGAAAGTCATGCTTGTTCAAATATCTGCAAAGGTTGTTGGCGCAAAGGAAAATGTCCATCAGAATTTAAAGAATATGTTTGCAGTGATTGTAGTAGACGAATTTTTAGTGCTGAATGCTTTGAAAATCACAGAATTGTTCAAGGTAAAGAAAAGAAATCCATTTGTGAATTAGTGAAACTCTGTTCGAAATGTGGTGCACAATATCTTGTCAGAAAGAAAAATCATGTTTGCAATGGAAAGAAAAGGTGTCATATCTGTAAGAGAATTGTTAACTTTTCTCATCGATGCTATATCCAGCCTTACCAAAGTAAGTTGAACCATGACAGCGATGACGAGACGAGTTCTTCTGTAGTCAAAAAACCACAGTTTATTTTCTTTGATTTTGAATGCAAACAAGACACAGGGGTGCACATCCCGAATTATTGTATTGCACACAGAGCGTGTGTTGAATGTATCGATAAATCATTTGATTTTCATTGTTCTACATGCAGTGAATTTGAAGAGGGTAGGGAAGTTATTTTTCAAGGTGAAGAAACTTTGAGTCAATTTTGCAAGTGGCTCCTTTCAAAACATCATAAAGGAGTCACGGCTATTGCCCATAATTTCAAAGGTTATGACGGTCAGTTCATTCTTGGCCATATTGTCAAAGTTGGGTTAAATCTTCCAAAATTGATCATGAATGGAAACAATATTATGAAGTTAGAGCTGAATGGTGTGCGTCTGATCGATTCTTTCAATTTCATGAGCTTTGGTTTGGCAAAATTTCCAGCCACATTTGGTCTTCAAGAAATGAAAAAAGGTTACTTTCCTCACTGGGCAAATACAGATGAATTTTGGAGTTACATTGGACCTTACTTGGATATATCTTATTACAAACCCGACTCAATGTCTGAAGAGGCTAGGTCAAAATTCATAGTTTGGTATAATGACAAAGTTCAAAAGGGTGAGGAATTCAATTTTCAGAAGGAGATGGAATTGTACTGTAGGTCAGATGTTGATATCCTCAGACGAGGATGTGCTGAATTCAGAAAGCTGTTTATCGAACAGGGTGGTATTTGTCCATTTTTAGAGGCGATTACCATTGCAGATGCCTGTAACAAGGTCTGGCGAAGCAAATATTTGCCAGAAAATCAAATAGCTATCATTTCAAGCAAAGACTCATTCAGACGTCGCTTTTCTATGAAAGCGATACGGTGGGTTCAAAGCCTAGCTCTGGAAAAAGGTATTAATATTCGGCATGCAAAAAATGGTGGGGAAGTTCAAATCGGGAGATATAGTGTAGATGGTTTTCACCGTCAATCAAACACTGTTTATGAATTTCTTGGGGATTTGTATCATGGTTGTCCTGTATGCTATACAGATCGAAAACAGATCAATCCTATTAATGGGAAATCCATGTCTGAATTGTACGAACGTACTTTTAAACGTATAGCAGATATCGGAAAAATGGGTTATAATGTAGTGTACATTTGGGAACACGATTTCGATGCTAAGATGAAGGATAAAGAGTACAAAAAACTCATTGAAAAGTTATATCCACATTCGGACCCTATCGATCCGAGGGATGGCCTGTCTGGGGGAAGATGTAATGCAATAAAAATTGGCTATGATGTTGATGAAAAAAGCAAGAAGGAAATCAAGTACATCGATATCTGTTCTCTGTACCCTTATGTTTGTAAACACAAATCCTATCCTGTAGGTCAGCCAGAAATTTTGTCTGCTGAGAATATTGACATGAACAATATTCGACAATATGAGGGGTCAATCAAATGCAAAGTTTTGCCTCCAACTGATTTGTTTCACCCCGTTCTCCCAGTTCACTGTAACAACAAAATGATGTTTCCACTCTGTATGAAATGTGCAGAAGAAAGTTCAAGCATTTGTAGGCATGGTAAAGAAGAGAGGGCTTTGGTCGGAACTTGGGTTACTTTTGAATTATTCAAGGCTCTTGACTGTGGTTATCGATTATTGCAAGTGTATGAAATTTGGCATTTCAATTCTGTATCAGATCAGTTCTTTAAACATTATGTGGACAATTTCTTGAAAATTAAGCAAGAAGCCAGTGGTTATCCAGATTGGTGTCTTTGGGGAAAATTAGCTCAGCGTGAAAAAATGTCCAAGACGGAATACATCAGTGATCCGTCTAAATATTTTGAATTAGTCATCAATCCCAATTTCATTGTAAAGCATGTAGAAATCTTTGACGAGGAGTGTGCATTCATCTTGGTTAACTATGAATCAAAGTTGGAGCATATTGACACCCATGCTACAGCCAATGTGGTAGTAGGGTCTTA
Organism: Hippopus hippopus; assembly: GCA_946811185.2. NCBI lineage: Eukaryota > Metazoa > Mollusca > Bivalvia > Cardiida > Cardiidae > Hippopus > Hippopus hippopus. The sequence continues at coordinate 10,567,452 of OX328110.1, forward strand.
CGTAACAGCTTATGCAAGGTTGGAATTGTACAGCGTTCTTGAAAAGTTAAAAGATAGAGTTCTGTATTTCGACACAGATAGTTGTATGTACATTCACGACCCTGAATTATGGAATCCTCCTATTATTAACAGTCGGTTAGGAAAATGGACTGATGAAGAGCCTGCTTGTAAAATTACTCAATTCAGAGGGCTTGGGCCTAAGAATTATGCTTACAAAATGAAAACAAAAGATGGAGAAGCGATAAGCAAATGTAAAGTAAAGGGGATTACTCTGGATTACAATACAAAACAGGTGCTGAATTTCGATACATATTCAAAATGTGCTTTGGATCGCACAATAGAAATCAAATTCAGTATGATTGTAGAATTAAAAGACACAGAGATAGAACGGTTACCAGTGAACCACAAACAAAAACGTTTCGCTCTGTATACACCAAGAGAGTTATTGTAAATGGTACTGATACTGTACCCTATGGTTATAAAAGTTTGAAAAAATAATTCTATATCACATTGTTGTGTAGCAATCAGTCAAAGTAAGTCGGGAAAAAATATTAGCCGTTGGTCAAAAAATAACAATCATGTTACCGTTACCAATAGAACTACGTGAAAAAATTTATGGAGCATTTGTTCGACAGCATACGCTTGATGAACGAACACAGCAGATAGCTGCTTGAAAGACAATGTTATTAGTAAACTGTTTCGATCCACAAGTCGATGGACATGTTTTATCATAGGAACAACAGAAGAAAGTTTTCTTAACGTTCTGAAAACGAAATCAGTTCTATTTGACTTTTACTTACGCTACAAAAAAGGATCTGTTCATTCCTACGGAGAAACAATGGAAACCATGTCAGGGTATATTCTATTTGATAGAGATGTTACAGAAGAAGTAGTGAATTCAGCTCTTTCAACAAAAGACGTTTATAGACATGTTGCTCCATTCATAGGAATACGAGATTTCGACGATATGGACAGTGAGTATACAATGTTTTTAGGGTATGACCAATTGCACAAAGACATTACTGAATATGAAGACAAATGTGAAACTCATGGTATTTGCAAATTTGCATTGTAAAAAATTCCTTGCGAATAATTCATTGTGAATAATTCATTATGAAAAAAATATTTCAGTGTGAATTTTTTCATTGTTAAGAAAATGTTTTTTATGCTGTATTGTAAAAAATATTTCAGTGTGAATTTTTTCATTGTTAAGAAAATGTTTTTTATGCTGTATTGTAAAAAAAATGTTTCCTTGTGAATTTTTTCATTGTCAAGAAATTTTTTCATTGTCAAGAAAATTTTTATGATGCATTGCAAAAAATGTTTCATTGTTTAGTTCTGTTCAATAAATAAAAGTTCAATAAATAAAAGTTAAAAAAACAATAGAGCTCTTCATTCTGTTTTTTCCCCAAAGACTTGTTCTGTCTACATTTTTTTCCATACATCGGATCATAACTTTTTTGCTATATTAGCATGAAACGTAGCATGGAAAAAATGTATGTGCTTTCTGCCAGGTCCGAGCTCTTTAAAAATTTCAATCCTCCTTAAACGTATAAAGCCCCGCGTTATTTTCATACAATCATCATTTTTTGACTCTCAGCTAACGATCACTTCGAAAGCAGTATCAATATTCGGAAGCAATATCAATATGGAGGAGATAAATCATCAACTACGTGAGGCTCTCCAAGAATATCTAAATGCAGGTCAACAGTTATTACAACTAAACACTCATTTCGTAGGAGAGGAGGAACAAAACCAACTACAACATATAACACAGCCATACAAAGATCTCGGCGAAAGATTAGTTCAACTATTTTTAAAGACAACACCGGATGTCATTTTGGTTGATATCGAATTTGGGAGAAAGATTACTTTCGATAATGGAGCAATGGTGATCAGAAAGAGAGTTGAAGCATGCCCCATTTGTCAAGCGAATTTCGGGTGCTGTCATTAGAAGTGGAAAAAACAACGTGAGACCAAAAAAAAAACAGCCCTTTTCAGGGCTACCCATCTACCACGAAAGTTCTATCTTTTTTCAAATTGTCATTTCTTCAAAATTGTCAAAACTCAAAAGATTTACAATCAAAAAAAGTCATAGAATAGTCAAACTCTAGTTTTTTTCTAACCCGAACAAGAAAAAAATGTAACAAAACCACGGGTTGGTCAACAATAAAACATTTAGTATTAGAAATAAAACGGTGATTCTGATTGGACAACATTAATTTGGAGCCAAAACAGCATGAAACGCCGACGCGGGAAAAACATAGGAGAAAATGACGTCATGGGTCAACTAGTTCAATCCGTCTGAAAAGCTATAAATCTCTGCGATATATTTTCATACATTTCATTTTTCACAATGGCTTCAAGACCATCACTCCTCGTCACTTGGATGGATGCTGAGCGAAAGTTAACAAGAGTAAGGAGGCAAATCGTTTTACTTAAACAACGCTTAGTTGGAGTAAGAAAGCGTTATGAGAGGGCTGAGCTTGCTAATAACAGGATGTTCTGTTATAACCTTCGGATGAAGGAACTCATTATTGAGGGCATGCTTGAAATGTATTTTCAGTATGTTATTTCAAAAACCGAGCAGGTAGACCGTCTTTTCCGCGAGCAAATCGCCGCTGAAAGGAGTGAGTCAGACAGCGAATCGACTGATGCTGATACTGAATAAACATTTTCAAAAATTCAGTCCTTCTCTAAAAAACAGCCCTTTTCAGGGCTAACCATTTACCACGAAAGATCTATCTTTCTTCAAATTGTCACTTCTTCAAATTGTCAAACTTCTTTCTTTTAGAAGAGTTACACTCCAAAGAGTTACACTCCAAAGAGTTACACTCCAAAGACCCACACTACAAAGAGTAAAAAAAAACTCAGAAAAAGACTAAGCCCAACTCAGTGTTCAGTCCTTTAGAGAAATCATTCATAGATGCAGAAAAAAAACTAAGTCCAACTCAATGGTCAGACATTTAAAAGAGAAATCATCCATAGATGCAGAAAAACTAAGTTCAACTCAATGGTTAGGCATTTAGAAAGGGAAATCATCCATAGATGCAGAAAAAAGTCTAAGTCCAACTCAATGGTCAGACATTTAGAGAGAAACCACTTAAAGACCAAGTAGTGGATAGAAGTAAACAATAAAGTATTCCTAATAGCATATGGGTAAAAAACTAAGTCCAACTCAATGGTCGGACATTTAAAAGAGAAATCATCCATAGATGCAGAAAAACTAAGTTCAACTCAATGGTTAGGCATTTAGAAAGAGAAATCATCCATAGATGCAGAAAAAAACTAAGTTCAACTCAGTGCTCAGGCTTTTAGAGAAAAAATCATTCATAGGATGAAAAACTAAGTCCAGTGATATAGGGATAAAATCAAAAAAAGCCTAAAAAAGTGACCCATTGCACATATAAAACAGTAAACTCTTGATTATTTTTTCTCATTCATCATTAACTATCGTAAAAGCTGGCTCAGTATCCCATAATGTTTGGATTGACATTTTTTCTCTCATTGCTCTTCTGGTTAGACGAAAGAGAACGTTTCAGATATATCAGGCATGAAATTGAGCATCTGATGGAAATGCTAGATAAAATGGAATCAATCGAAAGAAAGAGGGGAGGATAAAAAAAGTGTATTCTGTACAAAAAACAGCAACCCTTTTTTCAGGGCTAGCTATCTTAAATAAACATCTTTCTTTTCATTTTGTCAGAAGACTCATAATCAAAAAAAGTCATAGGATAGTCAAACTCTAGTTTTTTTCTAACCCGAACAAGAAAATGTAACAAAACTATAGATTGGTCAACAATAAAACATTTAGTATTAGAAAAACAACGATAATTCTGATTGGATAACATTAATTTGGAGCCAAAACAGCATGAAACGCCGACGCGGGATAAACATAGGAGGAAATGACGTCATGGGTCAACTAGTTCAATCCGTCTGTAAAGCTATAAAACCCAGCGATATTTCCCACACATCGTTCATTTTCTTCAAGTCGATACAAAATGGAGTGTTCGATTAGAGATATGGATTTTTGGGAAATTGCACTGCTATCCGCAAAAAAGAAGGAGAAAAAGGAGTTCATTGTGCCTTCTACTGAAAATTGAAACGAGGACAACGAGCCACCGTTCTCGCTGGAGTATAATCTTGACGCACAGCAGCTGAAAAGGCTAAAGAGGCGGGCGGCGAGTAGCTGCCCAGCCTGCAGAAAGGTTGGAGGTTGTGCTTAAAAACACAACCTCCAAACCAGGTCCTTTTTAGGACACCCAACAGCCCTTTTCAGGGCTAACCATCTACCACGAAAGTTCTATCTTTCTTCAAATTGTCAGACGTAAGTTCTATCTTTTCTTCAAATTGTCATTTTCTTCAAATTGTCAGACGAAAGTTCTATCTTCAACTTGTCAGACGAAAGTTCTATCTTCAAGTTGTCATTTCTTCAAATTGTCACAGCTCTTTTCAGAGCTAACCCAACAGTCCTTTTCAGGACTAACCATCTACCACGAAAGATCTATCTTCAAGTTGCCAGACGAAAGTTCTATCTTCAAGTTGTCAGACGAAAGTTCTATCTTCAACTTGTCAGACGAAAGTTCTATCTTCAAGTTGTCATTTCTTCAAATTGTCACAGCTCTTTTCAGAGCTAACCCAACAGTCCTTTTCAGGACTAACCATCTACCACGAAAGATCTATCTTCAAGATGCCAGACGAAAGTTCTATCTTCAAGTTGTCAGACGAAAGTTCTATCTTCAAGCTATCATTTCTTCAAATTGTCACAGCTCTTTTCAGAGCTAACCCAACAGTCCTTTTCAGGACTAACCATCTACCACGAAAGTTCTATCTTTCTTCAAAATTGTCATTTCTTTTAGAAGAGTTACACTCCAGAGAGTTACACTCCAGAGAGTAAAAAACTCAGAAAAAGTCTAAGTCCAACTCAGTACTCAGTCTTTTAGAGAGAAAAAATCATTCATAGATGCAGAAAAAAGTCTAAGTCCAACTCAGTGTTCAGGCTTTTAGAGAGAGAAAATCATTCATAGGTGAAAAAACTAAGTTCAACTCAGTGTTCAGGCTTTTAGAGAGAGAAATCATCCATAGGGTGAAAAAAACTAAGTCCAACGCAGTGATCAGGCTTTTAGATAGAAACCACTTAAAGGCCAAGTAGTGGATAGAAGTAAACAATAAAGCAATCCTAATAGCATATGGGTAAAAAAAACTAAGTCCAACTCAGTGACCAGACCTGTCAGATCCTTATAGAGACCTCGAAAATGCGTCATTTTTGGCCGTCACTTACCCTTTACTTTCCCTTTATTTGCAGATAAATTCCCCCTCAGGGTAGGCAAACTGGGTATTATAAAAAATGTAAATTCTTTCAGGGTAGGCAAACTGGGGACAAACTCTCTGCAGGGTAGGCAACGTAGGGACTACAGGGACGTCTCTTTGTACATCAGACCAGGCCTGTCTGATGTACAAAGAGACTCCCTATACTACTCATATCTACTTACAAGGTAATAGACTGTACAAGATGTCATCGATAAGGTACAAGATGTTTGCTTATATGTAACATAGTGACCTATGCATATCAGGCATACATCACTGATTCCGACACAGCCCTACTTAAAATTATGAATGGATCTAAAAATAGATACCTCCAGGTAACAAATCCCAGCTACACAAACCCTCACTGGATAGGGAACGCTTGTCATTCCTTCAGTCATTCATTATTTAGATCATTGTGAACATGAAACTGATATGTTAAACTGTTATTTTACATCTTGTATATTAACCCTTCACCACACTATCACGAGTTTTCACGAAAGTGGGGAAGAAGTCTTTTGAAAACAATGCGGGGAAAGGAGAAAATGCTGGTTACCAGCATTTTCTCCTTTCCCCGCATTGTTTTCAGTCCATTTAGAATATGGTTTCATCAATTGGGCCACATTTAACTTTATGGTCTGGAACAGCTTTTAATTTGGAGGGGTGTAAATTTTTTTTTTTTTTTTTTTTTGTTTTTGTTTTGTAAAGAGTTAGATCTAAATAGTTACATGTAACTATTACATCTTGTGCTTTTGATTAACCATATAATCCAATTTAATCCTTAACCTGCTAAAAAAAAAAAGTTAAAACTTTCAAGCTGATGGGAAAACCTGAATATTGCTATTTCAAAGTTTTATTCTTAGGAAAATTTCCTCTTATCGAATAGTCTAGATCCAAGATCAGACTGTACAGTCTGTGCAGTCTGATCTTGATCTACACCGTCTGTCCATCTTTTAAAATCCTTGATGAAAATTGATGGACCTTCATACATGTATTCCTTACGATAGTCCGCCGATAAATTTTCTTTTTTTTTTATTTGATACTGTGTCATCGAAAATGGGGACTTCATGTACATGTATATTTCCATTGTGCACTGATATCTCTTTAACTACCGGACAAAATTTTATGTAACTTCATATTTATCTTGCTTATCATATAAGCCACAGACAATCATTATTTGTTTTTATCTAATCAAATACTATGTTATGGAAAAAGGGGGTTTAATGGATAATTTCACTGTGGACCAATAACAAAAAAGGCCACGTGTACATGCAAAACACAATACCTCTTATATGTTTCTATCAAAGTAGGTCTTTTTAGGCGGGAGATATCATTTCAACGAAATAAACTGATTTAAAATGAAAGTTAACAAACTGAAGTTTTTCATATTTCTTGTTTCGAGAAGTAAATAGTCACGAGCTTTGGGTAAAGTCAATGGATTAAACTTGATCTGCATCAGACCGGATTGGACTTAATAACCGGAATGAATCGATAGAACTGGAACGGACTCAATAACCGAAGTTGACAATTTTTCTTCAATCTTGTATAAACCAACCAAGTTTTATATTTACCATAACCACTTATTTCAAATTCGCTAGTCTGTCAGTACTTTCAGTACTTTGATAAGTTCACTGGAGAAATACGTAATTATTTTGATTTACTCTCGGTTTTGGTGATAAGGATTTAAGTTGTAGACGACAAAAAGATAAATTTAGATTGGGTTGCGTTAATATGATAGAGACTAATAATACAGGAACGGAGAGTTTAAAGCAAGATCAGACTGCATGTATTTGCAGGCTGATCTTGTTTTGCACTCTTTGTAAATTACTTCTAGAGGAAGAGAATTTACTAATATGCTACTATAAGCTCAACTCAGCTTAACATGTTTTGCAGACAGTGTAGATAAAGATCAGACTGCACATAATGAGCATTCTGGTCTTTGCTTTACATTGTCCGACACGTTTAGGTTATTTTTGCTGAAAAAAAAAACATGAAATCTCAATACTCGTAGTTTTTCGTGCACATAATGAGCAGTCTTGTCTTTGATCTACACTACCCGCTAAAAAAAAATGAAATCTCAATATTCGTGGTTTTCACTTTCTGCTAGAAATTTTCGTATAATTTATTTACCAATTTAATGATTTACAAGAGGTTTACCACTCAGGCTTAAATGGAACAAGTTTTATTCTTCCCTTGGGAGTTTAACTATTTATCAAACGGCGAAAAATTGAAATCATCCAAATTAAAAGAATTGCAGACGACAATTTAGATGTGACTTATATTATGCAACGTATATAGTTGTTAATGGATAAAAATAACTGTGGGAAAAGGAGAAAATCTGCTAAACCTTTTACCACAATGTTTTTAAAAGCCTTTTTTTTTCCATTTGGTCGTTAAAACTCGTATTTGTATAGTAAAGGTTTAAAAGCTTATAAACACAACGGTCACACTTATCTAGCCGTGCAAATCATAGCACTGAACGAGTCTGAATAGCTAATGACCCATTCTGTTAGTAACCTTTGTTGGTTTTCTTCAAATGGCACTTTACGACGTTTCCGTCTGTATTTCAGCCAAAGAAAGTGATAGCTTATTTATTCAAAGTGTTCTGGGGTTTCGCGAGCACTACACTGGGACCATTTTATGTGTTGTCCAGGGACGTATGGGTATGACTGGTGGCGCCCTCAAGTTTCGAAACAGGATTTCCTGCATAAACATTTTAGGCGTCAGCCATCGAGCCATGGTCTTGAGCTTTGATCCAATGATAGAAGAAGTGATATATAGAGGATCTCACATGAATGTTTATGTATTATCATTTTTTTTTTTTTTATTCAAACGAGTTGACGAAAATCAAACGCGAGCCGCTTGGAAAGCGTCATGTACAATTTAGTAAACGAGTTCGAGAAAAATAATAATACGTAAAGACGAGTATGAGATTCTATTTATCACATAAAACGAATGACAGACAAGTACATGTAAGTATCTTGCATCATCACCTTTAGCCTATATACTGTTTACCGGTTCATGTCAACAGGTGTACTTCGATTTGAAATGTATGCATACACAAGCAGATAGTTCTGTGACATTAACATCGAAATTAGAATGAAACAGTTTTTAGAGGGAGTAAATCGAAATAGTTCCACGATTTTGTTGGTTTTGAATAACCTTCGCTGCTTTTCTTGATGTTATTAAACATGAAAATTGTGAAAGTTCCCCTTATATACGTCTTAGCAACAACCACGCCATTTTCCCACGAAATGGCGAGGTTGTACGAATTCCTGCACGTTCTGTGGTTGGTTTCGCCGCCTTCACGCATTGATACCTAGCCTGGGTCCAGGCGGTAAAATTCTCTGAATTGCTTCGTATCACGCTCTCTTAATCGCGGTCTGCTATAGATCTTTGGCAGTTATCTGTTATTCGCTTCCCTTATTATTACCGCCAGGGGACATTCGAGGGTCTCCCCATGACTATGTAATGCAGATATTCTAATTATAGACTTGATTTATTACATGACATCACAATGTTGAAAACAATGGATTCGCGCGTTTTAGACCAATTCAAATACAACGAGGGTGATTTCATATACGAGTGACTTTCTCAAACCGGTAGGTGCCATCAAAATACATCGCGACCTTCAACAACCCTTATTACTGTTAAACTACCCTCTATAGTCATAGTGAATAACCCGGGTTTTTTTTGGGGGGGTCAATATTTTCAAGGATGGTTCACAAACAGGAAGTGATCAAACTGACTTTATTAGAATTTCGGTATATATTTTCAGTCATTTATGTTCGAAGACTGATTGCAGCGACATCTACTTTACACCACTGTGAGATGGAATAAAGTAGATGTCACTGCGATCAGTTTTCGAATGTCCACAGGCCGTCATTTTTAACAAAGTAAAGTCCATTATCTCCCGCTAGATGGCATTCTACAAATACACATCTATCTAATTTTGGCATTCTGGGTACAGAACCCGACTACTTTTCAAAACAACAACCGTTACTTTGAATTTCAAAATGAAATAAACGTTTACTCAATAAAACGCTACCTGGTGCGATTCATTCAGCTATGATCGGCTAGCATGTAACCTATGCACCGGCATTTATTAAAACAGCCCCTACATGCTAATAGGCTAATAGTTTCGGTATAAGCCCTACTTTTCCAAGGTATACGGGGATGGGTGATGCGTCATTGTAAGTAGTAAAGGAGGAGAGCATAGACACCTGCCAGGCCAGGGCAGGTGTCTATGCTCTCCTCCCTGAGTGTCCTACATCACCACCCCTGAAAGAAATTTGTCCTATTCTGCCCTCCTGAAAGAATTTATCCCTTGCAAAGGTTCACAAAAGGTCCGAAAAGTTGCGAGTAAGCGATAAAGTCCGAGATTCCGCATGAAAATGTTACTATAAATAGAATCATAGCATTCAAAATGGCGGCCTTGTGACTGACAGTCTGGGTAAAAATCCACCCCAAAGAGACTACCCTGAGTGGAATTTTTCTGCAAAAAAGGGAAAGGGGGGGAGGTGGGTCAAAAATGATACATCTTCGAGTGCTCTATAGGGATCTGTCAGGTCTGATCACTGAGTTGGACTGAGTTTTTTTCACCCTATGAATGATTTTCTCTCTTTCTAAAAGCCTGATCACTGAGTTGGACTTAGTTTTTTCTTCGCCTACGTATGATTTTTTCTTTCTAAATACCTGGACATTGAGTTGGACTTAGTTTTTTTCTTCACCTATGTATGATTTTTTCTAAATGCCTGGACATTGAGTTGGACTTAGTTTTTTCACCCTATGGATGATTTTTTCTCTTTCTAAATGCCTGGACATTGAGTTGGACTTAGTTTTTTCACCCTATGGATGATTTTTTCTCTTTCTAAATGCCTGGACATTGAGTTGGACTTAGTTTTTTCACCCTATGGATGATTTTTTCTCTTTCTAATTGCCTGACCATTGAGTTGGACTTAGTTTTTTACCCTATGAATGATTTTCTCTCTTTCTAAAAGCCTGACCATTGAGTTGGACTTAGACTTTTTTCTTTCTAAATGTCCCTGGACATTGAGTTGGACTTAGTTTTTTCACCCTATGGATGATTTTTTCTCTTTCTAATTGCCTGACCATTGAGTTGGACTTAGACTTTTTTCTTTCTAAATGTCTGAGCACTGAGTTGTACTTAGTTTTTTCTTCACCTATGTATGATTTTTTTCTCTTTCTAATTGCCTGACCATTGAGTTGGACTTAGACTTTTTTCTGCATCTCTATGAATGATTTCTCTTTTCTAAAAGGAATTTATCCTATATCACTGAGTTGGACTTAGCTTTTTTCACCCTATGAATGATTTTCTCTCTTTCTAAAAGGTTGACCATTGAGTTGGACTTAGTCTTTTTCCGCAATTATGAATGATTTTTTCTTTCTAAAAGACTGAGCACTGGGTTGGACTTAGTCTTTTTCTGAGTTTTTTTACTCTTTGCAGTATAACTCTCTGGAGTATAACTCTTTTGGAGTGCATCTCTTCTAAAAGAAGTTTGACAATTTGAAGAAATGACAATTTTGAAGAAAGATAGAACTTTCGTGGTAATGGTTAGTCCTGAAAAGGACTGCTGGGTTAGCTCTGAAAAGAGCTGTGACAATTTGAAGAAATGACAACTTGAAGATAGAACTTTCGTCTGACAGCCTGAAGGTAGAACTTTCGTCTGACATCTTGAAGATAGATCTTTCGTTGTAATGGTTAGTCCTGAAAAGGACTGTTGAGTTAGCTCTGAAAAGAGCTGTGACAATTTGAAGAAATGACAACTTGAAGATAGAACTTTCGTCTGACAGCTTGAAGATAGAACTTTCGTCTGACATCTTGAAGATAGATCTTTCGTGGTAGATGGTTAGTCCTGAAAAGGACTGTTGGGTTAGCTCTGAAAAGAGCTGTGACAATTTGAAGAAATGACAACTTGAAGATAGAACTTTCGTCTAACAGTTTGAAGGTAGAACTTCCGTCTGACAATTTGAAGAAATGACAATTTGAAGAAAAGATAGAACTTACGTCTGACAATTTGAAGAAAGGTAGATCTTCCGTGGTAGATGGTTAGCCCTGAAAAGGGCTGTTGGGGTGGTCCTAAAAAAGGACCTGGTTTGGAGGTTGTGTTTTTTAAGCACAACCTCCAACCTTTCTGCAGGCTGGGCAGCTACTTGCTGCCCGCCTCTTTAGCCTCTTCAACTGCTGTTCGTCCAGCCCAAAGTCCAACGAGAACGAAGGCTCAGCGTCATCGTTCCAATCTTCTGTCGATGGTGCGACAAACTCCTTCTTCTTGGCGTCCATCTTTTTTTTGGATGACAGCTGCGCAAGCTCGCTGAAGCTCATATCTCTCAAAGCACACTCCATATTGCAGTAAAGTGAAGAGAATGAACGATGTGCGGGAAATGACGCTGGGTTTTATAGCTTTTCAGACGGATTGAACTAGTTGACCCATGACGTCATTTCCTCCTATGTTTTTCCCGCGTCGACGTTTCATGCTGTTTTGGCTCCAAATTAATGTTATCCAATCAGAATCAGCGTTTTATTTCTAATACTAAATGTTTTATTGTTGGCCAATCCGTGGGTTTGTTACATTTTCTTGTTCGGGTTAGAAAAAACTAGAGTTTAACTAGCCTATGACTTTTTTGATTATGAGTCTTCTGACAAAATGAAAAGAAAGATTTTTATTTAAGATAGCTAGCTCTGAAAAGAGTTGCTTTTTTGTAAAGAATGCACTTTTTTATCCCCCTCTCTTTCTTTTGATTGATTCCATTTTATCTAGCATTTGCATCAGATGCTCAATTTCATGTCTGATATATCTGAAACGTTCTCTGTCTTCTAACCAGAAGAGCAATGAGAGAAAAAATGTTAATCCAAACATTGTGCGTTACTGGTTCAGGTTTTACGAAAAGTTAATGGTAAATGAGAAAAATAATCAAGAGTTTAGTGTTTTATATGTGTAATGGATCACTTTTTTAGTTTTTTCATCCTATGAATGATTTTTTCTCTCTAAATGGAATTTGTCCCTATATCGCTGAGTTGAACTTAGTTTTTTCTGCAATTATGAATGATTTCTAAATGTCTGAGCACTGAGTTGAACTTAGACTTTTTTTTACCCTATGAATGAATTTTCTTTCTAAAAGCCTGACCATTGAGTTGGACTTAGTCTTTTTTGCATCTATGAATGTTTTTTCTCTAAAAGACTGAGCACTGGGTTGGACTTAGCTTTTTTTTCATTCTATGAATGAATTCTCTTTTCTATTTGCCTAATCATTGAGTTGGGATTAGTCTTTTTTCTGCATCTATGAATGATTCTTACTCTTTGGAGTGTAACTCTTTGGAGTGTAACTCTTTGGAGTGTAACTCTTCTAAAAGAAAGAAGTTTGACAATTTGAAGAAATGACAATTTGAAGAAAGATAGATCTTTCGTGGTAGATGGTTAGCCCTGAAAAGGGCTGTTTTTGAGAAGAGCTGATTTTTGAAAATGTTTATTCAGTATCAGCATCAGTCGATTCACTGTCTGACTCACTCCTTTCAGCGGCGATTTGCGCGCGGAAAAGACGGTCTACCTCCTCTGTTTTTGAAATAACATACTGAAAATACATTTCAAGCATGCCCTCAATAATGAGTTCCTTCATCCGAAGGTTATAACAGAACACCCTGTTATTAGCAAGCTCAGCCCTCTCGTATCGTCTTCTCACTCCAACTAAGCGCTGTTTAAGTAAGACGATTTGTCTCCTTGCTCTTGTTAACCTTCGCTCGGCATCCATCCAAGTGACGAGGAGTGATGGTCTTGAAGCCATTGTGAAAATGAAATGTATGGAAAATAAATCGCCGAGATTTATAGTTTTTCAGACGGATTGAACTAGTTGACCCATGACGTCATTTTCTCCTATGTTTTTCCCGCGTCGGCGTTTCATGCTGTTTTGGCTCCAAAATTAATGTTGTCCAATCAGAATCAACGTTTTATTTCTAATACTAAATGTTTTATTGTTGACCAATCCGCAGCTTTGTTGCATTTTTTCTTGTTCGGGGTTAGAAAAAAACTAGAGTTTGACTAATCTATGACTTTTTTTTTATTGTAAATCTTTTGAGTTTTTGACAATTTTGAGTTTTTGACAATTTTAAAAAAGATAGAACTTTCGTGGTAGATGGTTAGTCCTGAAAAGGGCTGTTTTTTTTTTTTTTTTTTTGGAGGCTGTGTTTTTTCCACTTCTAATGGCAGCACCCGAAATTCGCTTGGCAAATGGGGCATGCTGTATTCTTCCTCCCAAATTCGATATCAACCAAAATGATATCCGGTGTTGTCTTTAATAATAGTTGAAGTAATCTTTCGCCGAGATCTCTGTATGGCTGTGTTATACGTTGTAGTTGGTTTTGTTCCTCACCTCCTACGAGATGAGTGGTTAGTTGCAATAACTGCTGCCCGGCATTTAGATACTCTTGGAGAGCCTCACGTAGTTGATGATTTACCTCCTCCATATTGATATTGCTTCCGAATATTGACACTGCTTTCGAAGTGATCGTTAGCTGAGAATCAAGAAATGGTGATTGTTTGAAAATAACGTGGGGGTTTTATACGTTTAAGGAGGATTGAAATTTTTTAAAGAGCTCGGACCTGGCAGAAAGCACATACATTTTTTCCATGCTACGTTTCATGCTAATATAGCAAAAAAGTTATGAGACGTTGTATGGAAAAATGTAGACAGAACAAGTCTTTGGGGAAAAAACAGAATGAAGAACTCTACTGTTTTTTGAACTTTTATTTATTGAACTTTTATTTACTGAACAGAACTAAACATTGAAACATTTTTTTGCAATGCATTATAAAAAATTTCTTGACAATGAAAAAATTTCTTGACAATGAAAAAAAAATCACAAGGAAACATTTTTACAATACAGCATAAAAAACATTTTCTTAACAATGAAAAAATCACACTGAAAAAATTTCTTAACAATGAATTATTCACAATGAATTAATCGCAATGAATTAATCACAATGAATTATTTTTTCACAATGAATTATTTTTCGCAATGAATTATTCGCAAAAACAGTATATAACAAATTTTTTACAATGCAAATTCGCAAATACCACGAGTTTCACATTTGTTTTCATATTCCGTAATGTCTTTATGCAATTGGTCATACCCTAAAAACATTGTATACTCACTGTCCATATCGTCGAAATCTCGTAGTCCTATGAATGGAGCAACATGTCTATAAGCGTCTTTTGTTGAAAGAGCTGAATTCACTACTTCTTCTGTAACATCTCTATCAAATAGAATATACCCTGACATGGTTTCCATTGTTTCTCCGTAGGAATCATGAACAGATCCTTTTTTGTACCGTAAGTAAAAGTCAAATAGAACTGATTTCATTTTCGCAACGTTAAGAAAACTTTCTTCTGATCTTCCTATGATAAAAAATGTCCATCGACTTGTGGATCGAAACAGCTTACTAATAACATTGTCTTTCAAACAGCTATCTGCTAAATAAGTTTTGAGAACGAGACCCAACCCCGAATCGTCCACCATCATCGCAATAAAGTTGATTATACCATACACTTTGTAGGATTTTTCTCCTTTTGCAATCCACTTAAACAATTTTCCGATCCAAATTTTCACACAGAAAAATTTAATGTTAAGTTGTGTTCGTTCATCAAGCGTATGCTGTCGAACAAATTCTCCATAAATTTTTTCATGTAGTTCTATTGGTAACGGCAACATGATTGTTTTTGACCAACGGCTAATATTTTTTCTCGACTTACTCTGACTGATTTTTACACAACAATGTGATATAGAATTATTTTTTCAAACTTTTATAACCATAGGGTACAGTGTCAGTACCATTTACAATAACTCTCTTGGTGTATACAGAGCGAAATGTTTTTGTTTGTGGTTCACTGGTAACCGTTCTATCTCTGTGTCTTTTAATTTTACAATCATACTGAATTTTGATTTCTACTGTGCGATCTAAAGCACATTTCGAATATGTATCAAAATTCACCACCTGTTTTGTATTGTAATCCAGAGTAATCCCCTTTACTTTACATTTGCTTATCTCTTCTCCATCTTTTGTTTTCATTTTGTAAGCATAATTCTTAGGCCCAAGACCTCTGAATTGAGTAATTTTACAATCAGGTTCTTCATCAGTCCATTTTCCTAGTCGGCTGTTAATAATAGAAGGATTCCATAATTCAGGGTCGTGAATGTACATACAACTATCTGTATCGAAATACAGAACTCTATCTTTTAACTTTTCAAGAACGCTGTACAATTCCAATCTTGCATAAGCTGTTACGTAAGATCCTACTACCACATTGGCTGTAGCGTGGGTGTCAATATGCTCCAACTTTGATTCATAGTTAACCAAGATGAATGAACAGTCCTCGTCAAAGATTTCTACATGCTTTACAATGAAATTGGGATTGGTGATTAATTCAAAATATTTAGACGGTTCACTGATGTATTCCGTCAGGGTCATTTTTTCACGCTGTGCTAATTTTCCCCAAAGACAGTTCAACATAATCTTAGCAAATGATCTTCTCCCAGGATTTCTTTGAATACAACTTGGATCAAGACGAACACCTTCCGCCTTCTCATATTCACAAACGAACTGATCTTTTTCTGAGTCTGATTGACACCAACCTGGATAACCACTGGCTTCTTGCTTAATTTTCAAGAAATTGTCCACATAATGTTTAAAGAACTGATCTGACACAGAATTGAAATGCCAAATTTCATACACTTGCAATAATCGATAACCACAGTCAAGAGCCTTGAATAATTCAAAAGTAACCCAAGTTCCGACCAAAGCCCTCTCTTCTTTACCATGTCTACAAATGTTTGAGCTTTCTTCTGCACATTTCATACAGAGTGGAAACATCATTTTGTTGTTACAGTGAACTGGGAGAACGGGGTGAAACAAATCAGTTGGAGGTAAAACTTTACACTTGATTAATCCCTCATATTGGCGAATATTGTTCATATCAATATTCTCAGCAGACAAAATTTCTGGCTGACCTACAGGGTAGGATTTGTGTTTACAAACATAAGGGTATAGAGAACAGATATCGATGTACTTGATTTCCTTTTTGGTTTTTTCATCAACATCATATCCAATTTTTATTGCATTACATCTTCCCCCGGACAAACCATCCCTCGGATTGATAGGGTCCCAATGTGGATATAACTTTTCAATGAGTTTTTTGTACTCTTTATCCTTCATCTTAGCATCAAATTCGTGTTCCCAAATGTACACTACATTATATCCCATTTCTTCGATATCTGCTATACGTTCAAAAGTACGTTCGTACAATTCAGACATGGGTTTTCCATTAATAGGATTGATCTGTTTTCGATCTGTATAGCATACAGGACAACCATGATACAAATCCCCAAGAAATTCATAAACAGTGTTTGATTGACGGTGAAAACCATCTACACTATATTTCCCGATTTGAGCTTCACCACCATTTTTTGCATGCTGAATATTAATACCTTTTTCCTGAGCAACGCTTTGAACCCATCGTATCGCTTTCATAGAAAAGCGACGTCTGGATGAGTCTTTACTTGAAATGATAGCTATTTGATTTTCTGGTAAATATTTGCTTCGCCACACCTTGTTACAGGCATCTGCGATGGTAATCGCCTCTAAAAATGGACAAATACCACCCTGTTCGATAAACAGCTTTCTGAATTCAGCACACCCTCGTCTGAGGATATCAACATCTGACCTACAGTACAATTCCATCTCCTTCTGAAAATTGAATTCCTCACCATTTCGAACTTTGTCATTATACCAAACTATGAATTTTGACCTAGCCTCTTCAGACATTGAGTCGGGTTTGTAATAAGACATATCCAAGTAGGGTCCGATGTAACTCCAAAATTCATCTGTATTCGCCCAGTGAGGAAAGTAACCTTTTTTCATTTCTTGAAGACCAAAGGTGGGTGGAAATTTTGCCAAACCAAAACTCATGAAATTGAAAGAATCGATCAGACGTACACCATTCAGTTCTAACTTCATAATATTGTTTCCATTCATGATCAATTTTGGAAGTTTTAACCCAACTTTGACAATATAGTCAAGAATGAACTGACCGTCATAGCCTTTGAAATTATGGGCAATAGCCGTAACCCCTTTATGATGTTTTGAAAAGAGCCACTTGCAAAATTGACTCAAAGTTTCTTCACCTTGAAAAATAACTTCCCTACCCTCTTCAAATTCACTGCATGTAGAACAATGAAAATCAAGCGATTTATCGATACATACATCACACGCTCTGTGTGCGATACAATAATTCGGGATGTGTACGCCTGTGTCTTGTTTGCATTCAAAATCAAAGAAAATAAAGTGTGGTTTTTTGACTACAGAAGAACTCGTCTCATCATCGCTGTCATGGTTCAACTTACTTTGGTAAGGTTGAATATAGCATTGATGAGAAAAGTTAACAATTCTCTTACAGATATGACATCTTTTCTTTCCATTGCAAACATGATTTTTCTTTCTGACATGATATTGTGCACCGCATTTCGAGCAGAGTTTCACTAATTCACAAATGGATTTCTTTTCTTTACCTTGAACATTTCTGTGATTTTCAAAGCATTCAGCACTAAAAAATCGTCTACTGCAAACACTGCAAACATATTCTTTTGATTCTGATGGACATTTTCCTTTGCGGTAACAACCTTTACAGATATTTGAACAAGTATGACTTTCCCGGTTATTGTAACCCACATCACAGAACTCACAATAATATCCACAACTAAGAAAACCTTTGATAGATTTGATGTAGTCATAATGGTTTTGATGAAAGTACAAATGTATGATCTTACTATTGGCTTTCACTTCTGGATGTTTAAATATTTTTTCCACTTTTGAATGCTGTTGGTGAACTTTAATGACATAGCCTTTTTCATACAAGATTGTTTGAATTTTTTTGTATTCATCAATTCCTACAGACTGTGTTGGTGAAACTCCAGCTTCATGTAACAATTTCTCAGCTTCAGTCTTTTGAAAAAGGTGTTTTAAACGACAAATACGACGCCATTTTCTATTCCATACTTCGGTGTTTTCACGTTCACTGTAGCAAATTCCCACAACAACAGCTCTTGCAAAACATAGTTGGTCATGATTGCCAATTTGAATAATAGATTTCTTCTTCTGGGCAAAAAACTTTGAATCTAATTCTGACGATCTATATTTTGGTTTTCCGCTACCACTTGGTGGTATTGTATGTGTAATGTCAAATGTCATTAATCCATCGTTCAAGACGAAATCTGTATTCGATTGTAAAACTCATTCAATTTCATTCAGCATAGTTTCACCTTGTAACTGGTCTGCAGCTAAAAAAGGAATATGGATTCCTATTTCCAACGAAGGATGATTGATGGTAATTCTAATCATGTCCGTAGGGTTAGCATTTAACTTTCGAATGATTTCATGGGTAACATCGTCAAATAATCCAAGTAGTCTCTGAGGTGTTAATTCTTCAAATTTCTTAAAACTCAGCATCAGCACATGTGATTCTGTTTTAAATTTTCTTGACTTCTTATTTCCCCTTTCTGTTAAATCATATAGACTTTTCATGTCTAAGTTAGAGTTGATACTTTCATCGTCGGTGTCATTTTCTTCTTTCAGCGGTTTAGTTTTTTTTCTTTTTTATTGCTGGAAATATCTCATCGTCACTTTCTTCTTTCAACGGTCTAGTTTTTTTCTTTTTTGTTGGTGGAAACACCTCATCGTCACTTTCACTGTCCGAATAGGTTATTATTCTTTTTCTTTTACCCATCGTTTTAGTTCTGAGTGAAAAGACAATAATGCAGAAGTGCGAGAAAACTAGCAATTTATATAGCCTCTCCGTTGTAACAGTGTATAAATAGAGATGATAGTTGTGAAAATCTATTCATTCTCCTACTCAATCTCAGACAGTACAGCTGATAAAAAATATGAGCGAGTTAAAGCTGCAAAATACATCACCACTTAGAAAGAGGGTGTATCTGTATGTTAATCCATACACCCATGATTATGAGATCAGCAATATACCATCAAAGTATGATGTTAAACATATCGGAAACTATGTGGGAACATTTTTATCGCAGCAACATTTAGAAGAAAAAGATGTTTACCGTACTACCAGCTACAGAGTTTTGGATCAAGCGATGATTGACAAACGATATGGTGCGAATGGTGTGAGAACAAATATTTGTTTCACATGCAACGAAGCAGGACATTGGGCCAAAGAATGTCCAGAAAAAGAAAATCAGCTAGGAACAATTGTTTTTGTCTACGTGAATCCACACAGTCACGACATTGAGATTTTACCATCGTTTTACAACGTTGATGGTCTCAAAGATATAAAATTCGTCGGCACACTAAATTCATTATGCAGTGAAAATACATGGAAAAAAAGTTCACCACAAGCTACATCCTCATCGGTTGAAACTCAGACCGTAGACATGCAAAGCGACACGATGGATATCAACGATTCAGAAATCTGCAAAATAACAGATGATTTAGAGACATTACGAAAAAATCTAAGAAATCAACAAACTTTGGATCTAAGAAAACAACAAACTTTGGATCTAAAAAACGAATTTTCTGCAGAACCGGGTTGCTCGTACGGAAAGGAAAAACAGCAAAACAACGAAAAGAAGAAAAAACGAGTAACAAAGAACTATTTCTTTTGCAAATCAACAAAACACGAGGACAAAATCTGTCCAGATGGGGAATTAAAAACCAACGAAAGGAAAAGAAAACGTAAAACCAGATGTGAATCTGACATTCCAAAGAAAAAAAGAAAAACATACTGAGTGAAAAAAAGATTTCAATACAATATTGAATATAAACAAAAAAAGACTGACTTGATTTTTTCATTCATTTTTGTCTTTACAGTTCATTCATTTTTTACAGTTCATGATTTGATTTTTTTCATTGTACATACGTTCTTTTTGAAATAAAAAAATATAAAATAATTACTTCTTACTTTTGATTTTTTTCTAGTTGTGACTGTAAGTCTTTTTACTTTTGACAATTTGAGAAGAAAGATCTTTCGTGCTAAATGGTTAGCCCTGAAAAGGGCTTTTTTTGAAGGATCTCACATTGACATCCAGCTCTACGATTCTTCCGCCCGATCCACTGGGATGATTTCACACCCACAGTGTTCACAGCAAATCGTCGAACCTTCATCATCATCGTAAAATCCTTCATCTGTATCTGGACAGTTATGCTTCTGGCCAAGATACTCAAGTATGGTAAAACATTTCCCACACTCTATCAGACATCTGCTTGCACAGTGAGGGCACACAAGAATTCGAACCATTCTGTAACAAATATGATTTTATGTAAAATATCACTGGGCTTTATAGCTTTACAGGAGGATTGAACTAGATGACCCATGACGTCATTTTCTCCTATGTTTTTCCCGCGTCGGCGTTTCATTAACATTGTGCATTCAAATCGACGGTTATATCGGTGTTTTTTTCACCACTCCCATTTCGATGTCACACAGTACAACCCCGGTGTTTTCCGCCAGGTCCGCACTCTTTAAAAATTTCAATCCTCTGTAAACGTATAAAGCTCGGCGTTATTTTCATACATTCACCATTTCTTTGGTTCTCAGCTAACGATCACTTTGGAAGCAGTATCAATATTCAGAAGCAGTTTCAATATGAAGCACAACTTAGATGAAATCAACTTGGACGATTTTCCACCAGTGGAAAACAATGGAGACGTTCTTTCATCAGTTATAAATTCGACAATCATCAATCCACCACAGGAGTTAAATTCGACAACCATCATTCCAGCGACGGTGTTTGACAACATTTATGAAGAGGTAAAGCAGCTAAATTTGAAGCAAGATAGCATGATGACCCGGATCATAGATCAGCTGGAGACTTTAAACAGGCATTTGGAGGAAATTAAAACTTTAAGCGCAAGTACTGATCAGCTCAGTAGAAATATCGAGGTACTACGCCAACAGGATCAGTGCATTTCAACAACTCCTGTGAAGATTCCTGTGGAGTTCGAGTTTGATAAATCCAATCTTCACAAGTTAGTGGACTCTATCGTAAGTGTTGTGAAGAAAAATCAACCAAAGAAAAAACAACCAGAGGAAAAACAACCAAGAAAAACAACAAAGCGGAAATCTGAGGAAGATGCTAACCATCTCCACAAGAAGCAGCGAGTTGATCAAAAACCAACTACACCAATATTGACAGGCCAGGGCAAATACGGGAAAAACATTGACAATCACGTTGATTTCAAGATCCCGAAAAAACCAAAGACAGAGCGAAAACAACCAAGAAAAAACAACAAAACGGTAGGAATATGAAAACAAATATGAAACTCGTGGTGTTTGTGAATTTGCATTGCATAAAATTTGTTATATACTGTTTTGCGATTAATTCATTGTTAATAATTCATTGCGAAAAAAATAATTCATTGTGATTAATTCATTGCGATTAATTCATTGTGAATAATTCATTGTTAAGAAATTTTTTCAGTGTGATTTTTTCATTGTTAAGAAAATGTTTTTTATGCTGTATTGTAAAAATGTTTCCTTGTGATTTTTTTTTCATTGTCAAGAAATTTTTTCATTGTCAAGAAATTTTTTTATGATGCATTGCAAAAAATGTTTCATTGTTTAGTTCTGTTCAATAAATAAAAGTTCAATAAATAAAAGTTCAAAAAACAATAGAGCTCTTCATTCTGTTGTTCCCCAAAGACTTGTTTTGTCTACATTTTTTCCATACATCGTCTCATAACTTTTTTGCTATATTAGCATGAAACGTAGCATGGAAAAAATGTATGTGCTTTCTGCCAGACCGAGCTCTTTTAAAAATTTCAAGTCTCTGTAAACGTATAAAGCCCAGCGTTATTTTCACACATTCACCATTTTTGGCTCTCAGCTAACGATCACTTCGGAAGCAGTATCAATATTCGGAAGCAGTATCAATATGGGGGAGTTAAATTATCAACTACATGAGGCTCTCCAAGAATATCTAAATGCAGGTCAACAGTTATTACAACTAAACACTCACTTTATAGGAGAGGAGAAATAAAACCAACTACAACCTATAACACAGCTCTACAAAGATCTCGGCGAAAGATTACTTCAACTATTTTTAAAGACAACGTCTGACATCATCTTAGCCATTTACCAAGCGAATTTCGGATGTTGTCATTAGAAGTGGAAAAAAACATAGCCTCCAAAAAAACAAAACAACCCTTTTCAGGGCTACCCATCTACCACGAAAGTTCTATCTTTTTTCAAATTGTCAAAAACTCAAAATTGTCAAAAACTCAAAAGATTTACAATCAAAAAAAAGTCATAGATTAGTCAAACTCTAGTTTTTTTCTAACCCCGAACAAGAAAAAATGCAACAAAGCTGTGGATTGGTCAACAATAAAACATTTAGTATTAGAAATAAAACGTTGATTCTGATTGGACAACATTAATTTTGGAGCCAAAACAGCATGAAACGCCGACGCGGGAAAAACATAGGAGAAAATGACGTCATGGGTCAACTAGTTCAATCCGTCTGAAAAGCTATAAAACTCAGCGTCATTTCCCGCACATCGTTCATTCTCTTCAATTTACTGCAATATGGAGTGTGCTTTGAGAGATATGAGCTTCAGCGAGCTTGCGCAGCTGTCATCCAAAAAAAAGATGGACGCCAAGAAGATGGAGTTTGTCGCACCATCGACAGAAGGTTGGAACGATGACGCTGAGCCTTCGTTCTCGTTGGACTTTGGGTTGGACGAACAGCAGTTGAAGAGGCTAAAGAGGCGGGCAGCAAGTAGCTGCCCAGCCTGCAGAAAGGTTGGAGGTTGTGCTTAAAAAACACAACCTCCAAACCAGGTCCTTTTTTAGGACCACCCCAACAGCCCTTTTCAGGGCTAACCATCTACCACGGAAGATCTACCTTCCTTCAAATTGTCAGACGTAAGTTCTATCTTTTCTTCAAATTGTCATTTCTTCAAATTGTCAGACGGAAGTTCTACCTTCAAACTGTTAGACGAAAATTCTATCTTCAAGTTGTCATTTCTTCAAATTGTCACAGCTCTTTTCAGAGCTAACCCAACAGTCCTTTTCAGGACTAACCATCTACCACGAAAGATCTATCTTCAAGATGTCAGACGAAAGTTCTATCTTCAAGCTGTCAGACGAAAGTTCTATCTTCAAGTTGTCATTTCTTCAAATTGTCAAAGCTCTTTTCAGAGCTAACTCAACAGTCCTTTTCAGGACTAACCATTACCACGAAAGATCTATCTTCAAGATGTCAGACGAAAGTTCTACCTTCAGGCTGTCAGACGAAAGTTCTATCTTCAAGTTGTCATTTCTTCAAATTGTCACAGCTCTTTTCAGAGCTAACCCAGCAGTCCTTTTCAGGACTAACCATTACCACGAAAGTTCTATCTTTCTTCAAAATTGTCATTTCTTCAAATTGTCAAACTTCTTTTAGAAGAGATGCACTCCAAAAGAGTTATACTCCAGAGAGTTATACTGCAAAGAGTAAAAAACTCAGAAAAAGACTAAGTCCAACCCAGTGCTCAGTCTTTTAGAAAGAAAAAATCATTCATAATTGCGGAAAAAGACTAAGTCCAACTCAATGGTCAACCTTTTAGAAAGAGAGAAAATCATTCATAGGGTGAAAACAGCTAAGTCCAACTCAGTGATATAGGATAAATTCCTTTTAGAAAAGAGAAATCATTCATAGAGATGCAGAAAAAAGTCTAAGTCCAACTCAATGGTCAGGCAATTAGAAAGAGAAAAAAATCATACATAGGTGAAGAAAAAACTAAGTACAACTCAGTGCTCAGACATTTAGAAAGAAAAAAGTCTAAGTCCAACTCAATGGTCAGGCTTTTAGAAAGAGAGAAAATCATTCATAGGGTAAAAAACTAAGTCCAACTCAATGGTCAGGCAATTAGAAAGAGAAAAAATCATCCATAGGGTGAAAAAACTAAGTCCAACTCAATGTTCAGGCATTTAGAAAGAGAAAAAATCATCCATAGGGTGAAAAAACTAAGTCCAACTCAATGTCCAGGCTTTTAGAGAGAAACCACTTAAAGGCCAAGTAGTGGATAGAAGTAAACAATAAAGCAATCCTAATAGCATATGGGTAAAAAAACTAAGTCCAACTCAGTGCTCAGTCTTTTAGAGAAATCATTCATAATTGCAGAAAAAGACTAAGTCCAACTCAGTGATCAGGCTTTTAGAAAGAAAATCATTCATAGGGTAAAAAACATCTAAGTTCAACTCAATGTTCAGACATTTTGAAAGAGAAATCATCCATAATTGCAGAAAAAGACTAAGTCCAACTCGGTGATCAGGCTTTTAGAAAGAAAATCATTCATAGGGTAAAAAAAGTCTAAGTTCAACTCAATGGTTAGGCATTTAGAAAAGAGAATTCATTCATAGAATGAAAAAAGCTAAGTCCAACTCAGTGATATAGGGATAAATTCCTTTTAGAAAAGAGAAATCATTCATAGAGATGCAGAAAAAAGTCTAAGTCCAACTCAATGGTCAGGCCTTTAGAGAGAAACCACTTAAAGGCCAAGTAATGGATAGAAGTAAAACAATAAAGCAATCTTAATAGCATATGGGTAAAAAACTAAGTCCAACTCAGTGACCAGACCTGTCAGATCACTATAGAGTACTCGAAGATGTGTCATTTTTGGCCGGCCCCTTTGCCTTTAATTGCAGAAAAATTCCACTCAGGGAGGGTAGAATAGGTAAGAATAGGGAATATAAAAAATGCAAATTCTTTCAGGATGGCAGAATAGGGACAAATTTCTTTCAGGGAGGGTGATGTAGGGCACTCAGGGAGGAGAGCATAGACACCTGCCCCTGGCCTGGCAGGTGTCTATGTGTCATGAGGGCGGTGAGATCGGGATTGACGGTCCGATCCCAAGAGAGCAGACTCAACGTACGTCCGTTTACTATCGATTCATTTACTACTATATTGTTTACAAACAAAAGTGACGTCATCAGTGAAAGGTTAACGTTACGTCAACGCGCTAAACTTTCCCACGTTCCCGACATCCTCCGGGCCGCAGAGAAAACCCATTCACAATCCATAACGAATTGAAATTTCGCTTTCTCCGGGCTCTAAAGAATAATCGCATTCAAATTACACTGAATACTTATATACTAACAAACAGATGAACAATGGAATATCTTTAAAGTCTATAGATTTGAAATGATGAATAGTGATTAACTGTAGCCATCTTAATTGATAGATCGAGAGTCTTAAATATCTCTGATATTGTCAACGCGTAACTCTAACGGGTACAGTTTCGTTATTGGTCGGTTAGTAATTCCATTGCTGGTCCGTAAATTAACTGCTCGAACGTGTCCGTCCCTTCCGGTGATGAGATTTTCTACAATACCAAGTTTCCAGTAAATACGCTTAGTGTCATCGTGTATCTGGACAATATCTCCGATTTTTACTTTAGTTTCTGTTTTCCCGGAAGCTCGTTGGTATTCCCTTAAGGCGGTTACATACTCACGCCTCCACCGTGTCCAAAAACTCTGCAGGATTTCGAACTTTGTTTTTGCTTCTTCGTTTAACTTTGAATGTGATTTTGGGTGAAAGTTATTTTCAGTAGGCCTTTCATCTGGGTATGAAAATGACTTAATCCTTCTTCCATATAAAAGATGTGAGGGAGTAAGTGGCTCTGGGTCATTTATATACGCAGAGTTATGTGTAAGAGGTCTGTCATTCAGGATCAATTCAATTTCTGTAACAAGGGTGGATAAATGTTCACTGGTAATATATGAACGGCCTAATACTTTATTGATGCATGTTTTTGTGAGACCTATCATACGTTCCCAAAACCCTCCGTACCATGGCGCTCTTTTAGGTATGAACTTCCATGTTGTTCCATACTGTTGTAAAGTTCTATTGACTTCCGTTGATTGGGTAAAATGTCGTAATGTTTCTGCGGCAGCGACGAATGTAGAACCATTGTCTGACAACATTACCTTTGGAATGGATTTCCTACTGGTGAATCGTCGAAACGCTAAGAGAAATGCTGCTTCAGATAAATCATTGACGATTTCCAAATGTACCGCCCTTGTACTGGCACAAGTAAATAGGCAGATGTATACCTTCATGTCTAAACGGTCTGGTGATATTACGTGTAAGGCCCCTGTATAATCGACGCCTGTCACTGTGAAAGGAACACTTTCGTTGAGTCGATCTTTGGGTAAAGGCGGTGGATCCGGTTGATCGTAGGCTTTACCTACAACCTTTCTGCATGTGACACATTTTCTTATTATCTTTCTTACAGCTTGTCTGATAGCGGGAATCCAGAATTTCTGTCTTATAGCTGCTATGGTCATTTCCGATCCAGCATGTAAGTTCTCACAATGTATATTTGATATTAACATATCTGTGAATTGATGTGTTGTGGGTAGCAGAATGGGATATTTTGTATCCATCGAAACACTAGCATTGTCAATCCGACCTCTGCACCGAATAATGTCGTTTTTATCGAGGTATAGTCGTAGTTGTCGAATCAAATCAGTTCGTTTTTCAGATTTTAGATTGAAAATGACGTCCTTGTATGACTGCGCTTGAACGGCACGTATCCAGTCTATCGACGCACTATTGATTTCGTCAGCAGTTAAATGTTCGGTACGTTTCTGTGATTTCTCTGATTTCAAATTCCAAATAAAGCGTTTAACACGCGCAGTTGTGCGCAGCAACTTCTGAAAAGAGCTGAATTTGTTTATGTCTAACACCTCCGAGATGTTTCCGTTTTGTTGTTGACCCATGGGATCCTTTCCGTGTTCAAAATTCAAATCATTGTCTTCGCTTGAAATTGAGAGAATTGTTGACTGACTGCAATCCCAAATCGGCCACTTAGCTTTATCACTTAACCAAGCTGGCCCCTTTTTCCAGAGAACATTTTCTTTACATTCCTTCGTAGTAATTCCTCTTGTCTGTAGATCTGCCGGATTTGTGTCCGTAAGGATGTATTTCCAAGGAAATTTTTCAGTCACTTGTTTTATTTCCCTAATACGTGTTGTGATGAATTTATTTTTTACTTTATCGGATTTAATCCAATGAAGCACTATTTGACTATCACTCCAAAAAACGGCATCATCCAGTTCCAATTCCTTCATAAGGTGTTTTCCAACTCGAGTTCCTATAACAGCAGCCATAAGTTCTAGTCTGGGTAATGTCATCCCCTTCATAGGGGCAACTCGATTCTTTGCCATAACAAAGGCTGTTTCTCCATTTCTAACTATATATGCGCAAGCCCCATATGATTTCTGACTTGCATCAACAAAAACATGAAGTACTGCTTTTCCGTGAGATTTGTTTTCGAGTGAAAAGTAATAACGGGATAGTTTTGTCTCTTGCTGTACAGATTGTATGTCCTGTAATATTTCGGTCCATTCATTTTGTAACTTTTCGTCCAATTCAACATCCCAAGCATAACCGTCTTTCCACAATTTTTGTATTAGTAGTTTAGCTCGGATGGTGACAGGGCTAAGTATGCCTAACGGATCATAAATCGACGATGATTTCTTGAGGATTTCACGTTTTGTAACCAATATTACGTCAGCTTTGCTGTCGTGTTTTGTCGCAAATGTGAGTATGTCTGACTCGGCATTCCATCTCATGCCTAATAATTTCGTTTTTTCATCTTTGTCTAACACGTTTTCAGAAACTGCTTTTTTCCTCAATTTTTCACTATTTGAAGACCACCCTCGTAGATTAAACCCTGCTTTCATTAGTGATTGTCGGCTATTATTGAAATAATCAATACACTCTGTTTCTGTATCCACACTTGTTATTATATTATCTACGTACAAATCCCTTTTCATGGCATTCTCAAGCGGCGTGTTTCCATCACTAAGGTGTTTCAGTAGCGTAGCGTTCAAAATAAATGGAGAGCAGGTAGCTCCAAATAGAACGGATTTGAAACGGTAGGTACATAATGGACTGTTTGGATCAGATTGGTCGCTCAACCAAAAAAATCTGGTTACATCCCTGTCATCCTTGTCAAGTCCCACATGCAGGAAGGCTTTCTCTATATCTGTGGATATTCCATATTTTTTCATCCGAAATCGAACAAGAAGACCTGTCAGTTCGTTAAGTATTGGTGGGGTAGAACACAGGCAGTCATTTAAACTTGGTGAATATCTATCCTGTTTGCAACTACAATCATAGACGATTCTAATAGGCGTCGTAGTCGAATCCTTTTTTACAGGATGATGTGGGATATAGTGAACCTTTGAGCTATTTTCTTTCTTGTGTGACACCCTTTCTATGAAACCTCGCCTCTCTTGCTCCTTAATTATATCTCCGTATAATTTTAGCATTTCTGGTTCTCGTGCTAGCCTTCTTATTACATTTTCCGTACGTCGTCTTGAGATTGTTTCATTTGTAGGTAGCTCAGCGTGATCTAATTTCCACGGTAATTTAGCTATGTATTTTCCATCTTTATAGCTAATGCTAGTATGCTGGTAGTTTTCTAAATAGGATTCATAATCTTCCGCTATCTGGGTATCTTTAATTCCTAATGATTCAACATTCAAAAACTTTTCTAATTCACACTCTTCTTCTTTGTGAGAAACTAGGACATCCATAATGTAAGCACCTGAATGTGTATGTCCCTCTTGTGTTGGACCCGATAGCAAAAAGCCTAACTTTGAACTGACTGCGGTTGGTCCATTGCCTCTTACGATTTGATCGCCGACGAATGTCCAGTAATAGTCTGCTCCTATAAGCATGTCAACTTCAAAAAACTCTGTTTCATTTATGGGCATGGCTAATTTCAAACCCTTTAGATATGGTAGATTCGCGTACCCTTTATGACTAGCAGCAATTGGATTTCCAATTTTCGGAATGATCAGAACCTCAACGGGAATTCTCTGTTTGTTTTCTGTTACGACGTATTCTTTGGCAACGTCCAATAGCCTCGTCCTAGGAGTCGATTGTTCAAATCCGGAAATCGTTAAACATTCTTTCCTGATTGGTTGAATTCTGAGCAGTTCCGCTATAGATTCGGTAATGAACGATCTTTGCGCTCCTTCATCAAAGAGAATCTTCGTGTCATGATAAAGTCCGTTGTATGATAGTGGTGCAACGGCAGTTTTCAAAAGCACGTTTTTACTTATTCCGGAGTGTAGAATAGACATTGTTGTCTCTGTTTTGTTTTCAGAGTTAGTGGGGGTATATGTCGTATCGGATTTCCCTTTAATTGCTCCTGTATTACAAATACTTGTATGGTGTTTCTTGTGGCATTTACGGCAGTTGTATTTGGATCTGCAGTCTGCTACTTTATGGGAACCGAAGCAATTGAAACACAAATTTGCCTTTTTGATAATCTCTGTCCTGGCTGTAATTTTTGTAACGTTTTCGCAATTGACCGGAGCATGAATTTCATTACAAAATATACATGGTTTGTCGTAAATATGGGTGGACTTACTTTGTGGTCGGTTACCATTTGTCCCAGTAGATCTTCCGTTCTTGTTTGCTAACGTATTTTCTCGAGATTTTGTATAAAATGCAGCAGTGCTCATGTACGGAACCGTTTTCTCAGAATTTTCAAATGGGTAGCCTGCTTCTATGATATCTAGCTCGTGTGATAAACATCTCAATAAATTTTGCAACGTCCATTCTGTAGATCCATTTTCACGTGTAATGTTTTGTCGAATTTCTGGCGGTAGCTTGTTCAAAACAATAGGTATGAGAAGTGTACCAAACGATTCCTCTGGGTGTCCGAGCGATTCTAATCCCCGAATGTAAATTTCTACTTTGTCATACAACTGTCTTAGACTAGTATTTGTTTTCAGTGGGGGAAGTAAGTCTAACAATCCTTGCATATAAGTTTGGCTAATTTTATGAGTCTTTCCATAACGATCATGAAGAAGAGATATTGCTTTCATGTAATTTATGTTGGTGAGGGCAAATCCTGTAATTGTCTGTAAAGCTTCACCTTGTAGAAGGGATCTAAGATAGTTAAATCTCTGTACATCGCTAAGGGACGGGTTTTCATGAATAGCGTTTTGAAATGAATCCCAAAAACTCTGCCATTCCAACAAGTTTCCACCAAATATCGGCAATGTCAATTTCGGCAGTTTGTGTGAGGAATTACTCAATAAGACCGTCGTGCGTGATGCATTTCCAATGTTCACTGAAGGCAAACTATTTGCATTTCGTGCTGCTAAATATTGCATAAACGGTTGTGCATCAGGGTTCAGGTTCGATTCTCCATGCGGGGTTTGGTGATTACAACCCGTGTTTAAATTGAATATCTTTTGTAATTCTAAAATTTCCAATTCTAAATTAGAGTTATACTCATCTGAATCCAAGATTTCTTGCTCAGTTTCTTCTGCCAATATTTCTTCTAAAATCCGATTGTCCAATTCTAACAGTGTGTCTTTTTTTTTCAAGATATTGTCCATATGTTTTTGAATCGTCTCAGAATCTGTATTTGCTCTGTCGATGTCGCGTAGTTTGTTGATAATTCGTTTGACCGCTGATCTGTTTCCAGTCCGTAAAGCTCGAAGTTTTTCCATTTTTCCGATTTTTCGTATGCGTATGCGTTGTGTATGCCAACTATACTCAGATTCGAATTGGTCACGGCACCAATGTCATGAGGGCGGTGAGATCGGGATTGACGGTCCGATCCCAAGAGAGCAGACTCAACGTACGTCCGTTTACTATCGATTCATTTACTACTATATTGTTTACAAACAAAAGTGACGTCATCAGTGAAAGGTTAACGTTACGTCAACGCGCTAAACTTTCCCACGTCCCCTTTGCCTTTAATTGCAGAAAAATTCCACTCAGGGAGGGTAGAATAGGTAAGAATAGGGAATATAAAAAATGCAAATTCTTTCAGGATGGCAGAATAGGGACAAATTTCTTTCAGGGAGGGTGATGTAGGGCACTCAGGGAGGAGAGCATAGACACCTGCCCCTGGCCTGGCAGGTGTCTATGCTCTCCTCCTTTACTACTATTGTAGACTGGTCGAATCTTCGAAGAACATGACATGCGCAGACAATGAAGTAAAGTCCGAATGAATGAAAGGAAAAAATGAAAAGAACTGGATCGTAGGCTATATGATACCCAAAAAAGTAGTAATAAGCCATAGGTTTATTAAATTGTTTATGTGATAAATTTAGTTTTTACTCTTTTAATCGTTGAATACATTAAGCGCAAATTTCATACTATTATAGTGAACGCCCCAAAATTCCAGTTTAAAATCTGTTTTAGTGGAATAAATCTCAATATTTTGGAAAATATAGACCAAAGATTAGACCACACGTTTTTTGCTGTCTGATCTTGATGTAAACTGGCCACAAAAGTAACTGAAGCCGGGCACAGAACTTCTTAGTCCAGTCAAATTACTGAAATTTAGGGCTTAACCCAAAACTAATTGCAACACAAGCCATTTTTTGATTTTTGTGAGGGATTACCCTCCCTAAATAACATATAAAAAGTAGGACGAAATCGGAAGATATGAAATTCGATTTTTTCGCGCGTTTTGTTCCCTGCCGCAACTTTGTGTACAAATAGTAGCATATGTGTAAATTTTGCACATTCAAACTATTTTGGGGTTTCTATTACATGTAACATTTTCTGATAACTCTGGTGTTGAATTAACTAAATATTTGAATATTGATCTTCCTTCTTGGTGCTTTTTACGTCAAATAATGAAAGGGCCAATATCAGCTTACCCCACCCACTACATTTTGCACTAGAATTTCAGTGTCATTTTATGGTTTTTTTTTTTTTGCGGAGGGGGGGGGATGAATTACTATGTACATGATCATTTCCTTTATGATAATAAATGCTTATTAAAAGCCTAGACATTCTTTCAATGGCAGTCATCGGATAAAGTCTGGCACAATGTCTTGTGATGGAATCGTGAGTTGCCGAATCTGAGTCTTATTGTAGATTTTGTGAAACAACAAAATTGTCCATGAATAAACTTGAATGATTGGTTGAATGACGTTTTGTGCCACAATCATCTTTGTTTCAGTTATACCACGGTGACAGCTCACTTATTCACGCATTTCCTGAGTTTCACCAGTAATAAGCTAGGGCTCTGAAGTGTCTTGTCAAACGACACTCCCACGAAAAACCCAGGAATAAACTTGAATTATTGTATTTTAAGTCTTATTACAGTTAGAAAACTGTGTAAGGATATTTTTGATAAGATGCAGGTAATAATTCAACCTATGATAATTAACAAAATTTACAACACCTTTTTGGTTTTATACTTACCCTATTACTTTTCAGCTTTTTTTTTTTAACATAAGCAAAACCTTGAAGCACCATTTTAATAAAAGGTAAATACCGCTATCAACTGCAGGGGCATATTAAGTCAATTAAAGGTTAAATACATGTACTCCCACAGATGTATTCAGCCAAAGCTGTCATATGAACAAACGATTGTAGGTCTTATAACTTAGATTTGTAACCCACACATACAAAGTCCCAACTTTAAGATTTCACTATTCAACCATGTAATGTTCTTTTTCTAATCTTATTTGTAATTCCAGCAACAAATTCTTATTCAATTTGTTGCTATTTTAACTTTAAAAAAAGCCACAATACTGGTTTTGTGATTGGTGTCTTTCAAACTTTGTCAGAGACTTACTTTTCCAAGTTAAGCAAACGATAACTGCACGTATGTGTTCAAAAGTCATATATGCAAGGGTTGTCCAAAATGTTTGTACACTTTATCAACAATGGCAGCAGGTTTTTTTATGATAACTGAATGACATCGGGCATATATAAAAGATGATTTATGTTCTGCCGCATCTGTTAAATTTAGCTTTGCACTATGATAAAATGTTCTCAAGCCAACCAGTGGATCCATGACTCGGACAGGTCTTATATATAGAAAAGGATAATTGATAAGTTATAAACAATGTAATGAGTGCTAAATTACATTTGCATAAAAGCCGACGTTATGATGGCAGTTTCAGTTATCACAAAAGAAAAGCATCGACAGAGGTACAACAATATTTGCAACAGTATTATCAAGGAGAAACTTAAAGCGCTAATTTCAGACAGAGACATCAAGCAACAAGCCAGATCCAGTTCTTTGATGATAAAGTACGATAGACATCAATGGATTATGGACACGGACAGGCTGCAGTTTGATTTCCGTATTATTTCCTTGCGTGGTCACAAATAAAAGGATCACGGAAACAAGCAGTTTAGAATACTAGGTGATATAGGGTAGGGGCGACCTTCTGACAATCGAATGACGTCCTTGTGGTGAATATGTAAATTAGGTGATCTCCGTGTATGAACCAGAAGATAACTGCACCGAGAAGGGCAGATTCTTGGCCGGTTTTAAACCAGGCGCCAACCTTTCGAGAATCTCAAGAATCGTATCCGGTTTCAGGCGAAGGTATGACTTGAAATCTACTCGTGACTCCCGCAATAAATTCCACCCCATGTGTGTCATACTAGCCTCTAGAGCTAGGGTTTCACTTAAACAGACCTTTTTGTGTGCTTCTCCAACTTTCTCAATGCAATTTGCTGTGGCAACAAGTATATTTCTTCTTTGCTGAAGAAACACTCCGCACAGCCTCTGTTTTAAAAGAATGTTTCTTCTGATTATAATGCAGACAAAATCACAACGACAGAGAATTTTGTAATCTCAACTTTCATATAAGTTACATGTAAGCCGGGCGGCCCCAGTCAGACAAGACAACTGCCGCCCGGTGCCTGCACAGAAATCGCCCGATACACTGACAATAAACATGCATCAGGCAGTGCCTATTTGAAAAGATGCCCGGATGACGTGTTCTTGCACTAAATGACCTCGAAAGAAAATCGCATGGTCGCCGTTAACTTTTAGGCAGTACCTTAACCTCAAACAAGCGCCGTCTACTGACAAAATTTTCAGTTGTTCTTGTTCATTTGCAACTGCCGCTGGGCTGGTGCCGTCCGATTTTGCCCCGATTCGGGGTAAAAGGTGTACTGTTCATTGGTAGTTCCTAATTTGTGACCGTGCCATTAGAAACGGTCCATTTGCCATGTCCACTCTTTCTTAAGAAATAGGAAAACGTAACTGTATATTGGATTCTGATGGATTATCTACATGTATATGAGTATGGTCAGTGCAAGGTCAGATCCTCGACGCTCTGTCCAGTGAACAGAGACAAAATGATAAAGGAGTGTTCTGCGGAATTTCAGAACGGTTACAACATGGATGATTATCTTCTGCATTATCATCATGGATGGGAGGTGGAAATGATGGGTGAAAATCCTAAAACAAAAGTTAAATTATCGTCGTAGGGATCACTTAACGTTAGGCCTCTGAAGAAAAGTAGAGTTCGCAAGTCCGGCGAAACAGACATGTTTGCTGATTTTTATTGATACCAGTTGCATCTTGCAAGTGAACTGAGAACAGACAGTCATGACGTATCATATTTCTGCAAGTTTTTTTTTTTTTTTTTTTTATCATACAGTGCTAAAATATTAAAAGATCTATATATCTTTATGATAATTTTATATGCAACATAAATGGAAATATCCCCAGTGTATCTCTGTGGAACTCTGTAGCTAACATCTGTAAAGAGTAAGTCAGTGACTACTAACCTATTCATTTGTAGGAAGAGTACGAAAAGAGGTCTTTTGCGGTATTTTCTTACACCGATACTTAGCCTATGATTTATTGTAAATCTAGTTTTCATGCTAGTTTGCAAATGCATGTTGGAATGTCACATGATCATTAACATGCAACGATTATGTGGAATGGCAGTCTAATGGGAATATCATATTCGGATCGCAAAACTACCATCTCGTTTTTTCAACACCAAATTAATACCACGTAACGAAGTGTAACTGTCAAGTTTCTGTACAATTGAAAAGAAAAATATGTTCTGAAGTGCTTATCAGTACTTCAACAAACAAGAATTGATTCACAACAAAAATCTAGATTAACCATTTTAACTGACCGACCTTAGTTTACTGTATATACACAGCGGTCCTTCCCTTTGTATTGGTGGGTGGGGTAAACCAACTCCAGTGTAAAACAAAATTGACAGAAGGGATACTGCTGTGTAAGTAAATCATGGCAGGCAGGTTGTAACAAGTTGCTGTTGGGGTTTTTCTATTACTTTCAAGAAAAAAATCGACTAGGAATGACACGTAAAACTTGCGAGATGAGCTGTAATAAAGTTTAAAATGGCGAAATTCATATGAATAAAAAATGCTTAAAAAATCAAATTTCATATCCTCCGTTTTCGTCCTACTTTACATATGTTAAAAAGGTGTCCCTAAGGATGTTGAAAACAAAAAAGGCGTTTGTGTTGCAATTTGTTTTGGGTCTTCCTACAATTTGACTGGACTATCTAGGTTTATATCGATTTTGTCCCCCCCAGATTCGAGTGACTCTGTTTTTGTACACAGTATATGCACTGCCAATTCGAAATCAATACCTGGACGGTCTCGCTTTTCAATCATTAAAGTTGACTGATAAGTATTTTAAGACGCTTTCAGTGTTGTATCACGACAAAAGTTTTTAATAAATAAATAAAATAAATAAATTAATCAATACATTTAATTAATTAACTTAATTAAATTAATAATTTAATTAATTAATTTTGGGGTCCTACGTGGCTCAGTGGTAAAGTGTAGGACTCGTAACCTGTAGGCCCCGTGTTCGAGCCGCTCTGGATCCACTGGGTTTTTCGTGGGAATGTCCTTGGGCAAGACACTTCAGAGCCCTAGCCTAGTGCTGGTAAAACCCAGGAAAACATGAATATGTGAGCTGTCGCTGTGATATAACTGAAATAATGTTGAAAGCGGCGTAAAACACCATTCAATCAATCAAACAAAGCATGCATTCATTCATTTGTTTCCTATTTTTTGTTCTTCTTTTAAGTGTTTTCCAAATGGACGGCGCTCTGCGAAAAAAGGGGGGGTTCATACATTATATACAGCAAGTCATTGCATTACATCGATTCATTTTGCTTATAACCGGATGAATCATGAGGTAGAATGGCCCTTTGACCTGCAGAAAATTGTCCAACTAGTACTCTGATTTGTATCCTGGGTCCAGGCGGTTATGAATCCTTAACCTTTAAGCTGCTTAGCACGTCTCACTGACTTTTTGCGGACAGTGTAGATTAAGATCAGACTGCACAGAAGGTGCAGTCTGATCTTGGATCTACGCTGTCCGATAAAAAGATTTTTTCTGTAAGAAATAGATATGAAAAAAAAAATTTTTTTTCGGATTTTTACTATCAGCTTGGAAGTTTGATTTAATTTTTTCAGCAGGATACGGATTAATCATTCCTCATCACAGTCTCCTGTCACGATTCATACACATCTGTGATAATAAACCGATAATTCGTTCTTTAATTGTCAATCTTTAAAAAGTAGCGTCCAAATATTAACAAGATAGCCGCATGCGGGTACCAACGCTCTGCTACGGTTGCTTGATTTTCAGTGAAAATTTTAAGTCGAAAAAGGGGCATAACCGCGTCAAAATACTTTGATGGTTACCTCCCCTTGCTCTATAGGCTCCTCTTTTGATAGATATCAACTTGTTCAAGTTTGAAGTAAATATCTTCAGTAATGATAGAGATATTATAAAACGTCACAGTTTTTGCACCACGACAACGACACAGACGACGACGACGAAAGGGCTATTACAATACTCCGTCGTTTTCTCCGAAAACAACCGAACTTAAAAAGGAAAACATGATCGGAACCCGGGCTATCAGAGTTGCTACTGTTTGCAGATGTAGTGAAACACCCTTTCACAGAGGATGGCTGAAATGTAATATTCCTGTATGACATTTTAAACAGATATATATACTAAACGAAAAACACAGAGTAAACAGTGTATGCGATAACTACTTCACGATAAACTTGTGGGAGAACAGCCGGAAAGGTTTGACAACTCGAACAAATACTAGTCATAGTATAAGGAATTTTGGTCATCTGACGAAAAATGTTGAATCAAACAAATAACCTTTAGCTCGACTCAAGTGCCTTTTGCGGATAGTGTAGATCAAGATCAGACTGCACAGAACGTGCAGTCTGATCTTAGATCTACACTGTCCGATAAGGAGATAACTTTTTTCACCAAAAATATCTTTGAAATAGCAACATTCAGACTTTTACTATCAGCTTGAATGTTTCATTTTGTTTCATTTATTTAGCAGGAAAACGGTTGAACTCCCCTTTTTCTTGCATTTTAGCGTTTAAAGTGTTAACCTTGTGTTCGTTTTTCCGTTTAGTACTTCAGCTACAAAGAACGATCAATTTTAAACAATTTGTAATCGACATTGTTTGCATTAGAAAAGGTGGTAATTAACAATTAAACATCTTTTGTGAGAGGGAACCTAGACCATTTTACTCTCAGAATTGTATCGACCAATCGAACCTGCAGACTGTGTGCAGGTAACGTTATATTGTCAAATATATATCGTTATCTCTTGTCGATAAAATTTTATGCTGGTCCAAATTGAAAGCATTTGCAGACAAAAAAAATGTGGTTGGCCAAATAACGAAATATGTTCATGATAGCGGGTAAAAAACATTGTGAAGAAAGGAGAAAATGCTTGTTGCCAGTATTTTCTTCTTTTCCCACTATGCTTTCAAAAGTTCTCTTTCTTTGGGTCGTAAAAATTCGATAAAGAGTTAACCTTTTACTTATTACAAAATTTTAGACTGGTTCATAGTGAAAACTTTCGCGGACAATTCAATTAAACGTGGCTGAAATACTTTGATCCTTTCCAAAGGGTAGAAAACATTTTGATTAAATTGATTAAATTCTGGCTACCTTTTTACCTCTTGTGGTAAAAAAACACGGGATCATTTGGTGAAGTGTTAAGGCCACTAAAGAACTAAATGACTGATTCGATTATTTGATCCAAATGATATTTTTTATTGTTCCAGTTATATCACGGAAACATCTGCCTAATTTGTCTTCACGGGTAGGAAACTTCATATTCAAAGACAATGGCTCTGACGAGAAAATGTTGTGTTGGTCTTCCGTTCCTGAAGATGTCGGCTGAAAAACAACCAAAAAACAGGTTAGCTTGTCATTATTTGTAATCACGTGTTCTTATGTCTTTGAAATTCCAAAAAAAGGAAAATGTCATGCAATGCTCTGGTCTTTCAACGTGTTTTCTACACTACGGAAAGTTGTAACAAGCGTACGATGTTGTCTGAATCATTTGTGGCGTGGGTTGACCTTAGCTAAAATAATACGTCACGGACCTAAATTCAGTCTATTACTGCCATACAACTGGCAATTAAAAGAGAGTTTTGCTGTCCCAAAAGCGTTAATTAATGTCTTGAAATGTTACATTCACTGCTGGAAAGAATTGAAAAAAAATAGCACTAAAAAATGATAAAAATAAAGAAGGGCTCCGATTATGTGGACCGGCTCTGAATATGTAAGTCGGCACCGATCGATGAGGGCTTCCTTTCAGAAATTTAGTTTTCTGTAAAAATTTACTTAGGAAGTAGGCTTTGTTTTTCCGTTAATACCTTTTAGTCCAATATGTAGTACTTTTGTTGAATGGAATATGACCGAATTTATGAAAATACAAAGGACTGGTCTTGTCACGATTGAAAAATCCTGTCAAACCTTAGTCTATCTGACTTTTGAAAATACTTTTTGTGTAGCTTTTGATTCACAGAATGTTCTATACATGTATATAGCGTTTGTCATGCTTTCGTCGTAAGTGAAGCTCACATGTATGAAAAAAAAATATTTGGCATCTTCGGAAGACTATCTGGTCTTGAAACAGTCATTAAAAAGCTAAGTGGAAAATGTACCAACCGTAGCAGAGATACTGAATAGAAAAAAAAAAAAACTTTTACAAAGCGTGAGAAATACAATTGAGCTATTCGCATTACGCGCCTAGGGTATATTTGTAAACACTCTTAACTCTTTTCAACACCTAACACGACACAACAGTATGTCAGATGGGTGGGGTATATACAAGTCTCTAACAAAAAAAAAAATCAAATTCACAAGCACATGAAGACCAAAAAATTTTCATAGATCCCTGAGTTTGATTGTGCTCACTCAGATCTTTCA
The DNA here is from genome assembly GCA_946811185.2 of Hippopus hippopus. Lineage (NCBI taxonomy): Eukaryota > Metazoa > Mollusca > Bivalvia > Cardiida > Cardiidae > Hippopus > Hippopus hippopus. Next base: position 10,606,817 of record OX328110.1, read on the forward strand.
ATGCTCAATCAGCCAAACGCATATTAGATCAGAATATGTTATATATGAGTTATATTCTAAGCCGATGATAAACAAACATCCATCCAAGCGATCACGTTTTATGCAGTCTAATCTTGATCTACACTGGCTGCAGAACCAACAAAGTTGTGACAGGCGCTTAAAGGGTTCATAATGAATAGGTTCGAGTTATTTATTTTTCTTTTTCCGTCCTAGATATTTGTATGAATGTCCTAGACATTGTCGTTTGCACTTGTTTCAGAAATCTCGCGCCGACCCTTCCCCATTTCTAATGTAGAAATCATTCACTTTACGCCGTAATTAGATTAAGATTCTAGCTCCAATATCATGGTATATTGAGTGTGTATGCAAATTAACTGTTTCGAGTCATTATTTAGGAGAAAAAGGCAGTTTGAAGGGTCTTTAAACGGATTATGTAAACTTGGCACCTTCTTTGTCGTGGGTTTTCGTGTTTTCCCTTGCCGAGTATTCCAACAATAGTACAACATTCTGGACTGAAAGGTGTTAACGGGAAAAAAAAAAGCCTACTTCCTAAGTAAATTTTTACAGAAAACTAAATTTTTGAAAGGAAGCCCTCATCAATGGGTCCCGACTTACATATTCAGTGCCGGTCCACATAATCGGAGCCCTTCTTTATTTTTATCATTTTTGTGCAATTTCTTTTCAATTCCTTACCAGCAGTGAATGTAACATTTCAAGACATTAATTAACGCTTTTGGGACAGCAAAACTCTCTTTTAATTACCAATTATATGGCAGTAATAGACTGAATTTAGGTCCGTGACGTATTATTTTAGCTAAGGTCAACCCACGCCACAAATGATTCAGACAACATCGTACGCTTGTTACAACTTTCCGTAGTGTAGAAAACATGTTGAAAGACCAGAGCATTGCATGACATTTTCCTTTTTTTGGAATTTCAAAGATATAAGAACACATGATTACAAATAATGACAAGCTAACCTGTTTTTTGGTTGTTTTTCAGCCGACATCTTCAGAAAAGGAAGACCAACACAACATTTTCTCGTCAGAGCCATTGGCTCTGAATATGAAGTTTCCTACCCGTATCTTTGTACTAAGTTTTCCCAGTACAAAGCTAGGGCTCTGAAATGTCTTACTCAAGGATACTCCAACGAAAAACTCATCGACTCAAGCAAAGATAAAACCCGGGCCGTCAGTAAGAGACTCCTTCAATTTAACCACTGAACCAGTCAGTTATTGTACTGTCATAGCTGAACATTGTCTCGACACTGGCTTTCTTTGTGGAAAAGCAGCCAGTAGTTTCGAAATGGTGTCGTCCGAACTGGTGCTTGGAGTATTACAAGGGAAGAACGAATGCGGTCCAAGAAGAGGAAGAAGAAGATAAAGAAGAAGAGGAAAAACAAGAAAAAGACCAAGACCAAAAACAAGAAGAACAAGAAAAGGAAGAGATGATGATGATAAGGAGGAGGAGGAGGAAGAAGAAGAAGAAGAACAACAACAACAACAACCACGACAACGACGACAACAACAACGGCAAAAAAAAAAGATATATCTTACCTGTTTTGAAAACTTGAAATGTGTCTCTGACATTGATATAATATGTTTGTAAAGTTATTGTTAGGTCATCATCCACAATGTTTTCTGTTTCTTCACGTCTTGCTCCGTGTTCGATGATACCTGAATTAAGTAATTCAAGAATGTTAAAACCATATAAACAATTGGAGATTTAACCAACAAGCTGTTAAGCGTGATTCACTGACCTTTTGCAGACAGTGTGGATCAAGATCAGACTGCACAGAATGTGCAGTCTGATCTTTGATCTTCACTGTCCGTCAGGACATTTTCCCATCAAAAAGTACCTTTGTGACAGCAAACTTTGGGTTTTTACTATCGGCTCAAGAATTTCATTTTACTTATTTAGCAGGATAACTATAAACCCATTACCAAACAACAAAATTTAGACTGTTCCAAAGATAGAACTGCCGCCGACGACAAGCTGAACCTATTTCAAATTAATGGAATGTTCGTTGAAATGGGATAAAACATTCCAGGAAAGGAGAAAATGTAGCATTTTCACCTTTTGCCATAATGTTTCCAAAGGAATTTGTGGTCTTAAGAACTTGGAATTCTGTAAAGATTTAAATCCAAGAGTGCCATATCTTAGTTCTGCACAAAACATAACATTTTATTGTGAGAACTTACAAGATAGGTTTTACTAAAGAAAAAATTCTGTTGGAATTTAATAATCCCCACCAATCTGAACCCATGTGGGGTCCTGCGTGGCTCAGTGGTAGGATGTGGGACTCATAACCCGGAGAGCCCCACCTGATCCGCTGGTTTTTTCGTGGGAGTTTCCTTGAGCAAGACACTTCAGAACCCAGAATAGTAGTGGTGAAACCCAGGAAATACATGAATATGTGAGCTGTCGCCTTGATATGACTGAAATAATGTTGAAAGCGATGTAAAACACCAATCAATCAAGAACTGACAGATCAGTCACAGCTTGATATCTTTATATCTTCTACTACTTCTGTGCAGTCTGATCTTGATCTACACTGTCCACAAAAGCCCACAAAGTCGCGCTTAGCAGCCTGTGTATTAAAATGTTTTTTTTAATGACCAGAACTCTTTGAGGACGAAGAAAAAAATGCTGATTGCTAGCATACTCGTAATCTTCTTTTTTTCCCGCAATGTTTTCTAAAGCCTTTCCCTTCATTTTTTTTTAAAAGAAGAGTACTTAGCAGTCCCTTATTACACCTTTTTTACGCCCTGACAGTTGACTATTTTGAAAAAAAAAATCATAGGTAAAGGAGCTATTATGAGTACCAAATGACTGCTCCTTTCCTTACATTTTTTTTTCTTTTCAATTCATAATGGTGAAGAAGAATCTTTGTGCAATTTTCAATGATTTTGGGCAGGTCAAAAAATTGCCAGTACATTTATCAGGTAACTATATTCGATTTGAACTCACCAATTTTTACACTTGCTCCGAAACATGGCATTGGTAAACCAAAAACGATTAACCCAAAACTAACTTGAAAATACAAGAAATCCATTTTGAAACAAATCGACTTGAAAAACACCAGCCACAAAATCCTCTTTAACTAGTTAACATAATTCTTTCTTCTAAAATCATAGTATTTGAAATCATCGGAGAGTTAATTTAAAAAAATAGATGCATTAAAAAAGTCCAATTCGAACATGCAAGAAATTGATCATTAAACGAAACAAATTCAAAGTTAAAAATGGCACAGAAAAACATCCAACGATTATTTTTGTCTGTTTTCCATAGATTTCCATTTTCTTTTTCAAATTCCTCACTGTCACTAATGCGGCTTATAACTTCGGAAATGCCAGTTACAAATCGCTGCTCTCGGTGTCGTAAAATCAATTATTTATGCTACCCGTATCTGTGAGTTTGCTCCGTTCGTATTTTAAATAATCATAAACTTTTTAAGTCAGTTGTCACACTAGACCTATATCGAACCATTACCCGCCAGGTTCGATAGCTCAGAGGTAGGGCGAGCTTTCGTGGATCTGTGGTTAGGCGAGTCCTTGTACCTCAGTCGTATTGTGAGACCTGATGGCTCGGTGGGTGAGTGAGCTGCTATAGCTTCGTAGTAAGATGAGTTCTGGAGGCTCAAAAGCAAGGCGAGCTCCGGTGGCTCGTTTGTGGGACGAGAACCTGTTGCTCATTGGTCAGGCACGCCCTCGTGGCTAATGGTTAGGCAAGGCCCCGTGGCTAATGGTTTGTCATGTCCCCGTGGCAAATGATTAGGCAAGCCCCCGTGGCTAATGGTTAGGCAAGCCCCCATTGCTCAGTGGTAAGGCGATTTCCTGTAGCTGAGAGGTAATGCGAGTTCCTGAAGCTCAGTGGTCAGGCGAACTCATATAGCCATTTGAAAAGGCGCATTGCAGTATCTCTGTTGGTAAGCAAGCCCCGGTAGCTCTGTGGTAAGGCAAGCAACAGTTACTCTCCGGTAAGCTAGCTACAGTATCTCCTTGATAAGATGAGCCCCTGTAGCTTCGTGGTAAGACGAGTTCCCATATCTCGGTAAGTATAGGCAAACCCGGGTAGCTCCGTGATAAGGCGAATTTCAGTAGCTAGGTGAGTAGGCAAGCATGGGTAGCTCCGTGGTATCTCCTGGACAAGGCGAGCTCCTGTAGCTCCGTGGTATGGCGAGTTCCCGTGTCTCAGTGAGTAGGCAAGCCTCGGCAGCTCCGTGATGAGGCAAGCTCCAGTAGCTCAGTGGGTAGATAAGTTTTTCAGTGGAAGGGAGAGAACCTTCGACTGCCCAGTCGCATGACAAGACCCAATAGTTCAGTGGGTGTGCATGCCCGGTAGGCACGCTGCGAGGCTATCCCCGGTTGTTTTGCTGTAACGTGAGCTCCCGTAGCTTGATGGAAAGGAAAGCCCCTTAGCTCTGGATTACAGCGAACTCCAGTATCTCAGTGGTTCATCTTCGGTTAAGCGAGCACCTGTAGTTCACTGGTAGGACGAACTCCTGTAGCTCAGTGGTAAAGCGAGATCTGGTTGCTCTTCAAAGAGGCGAACTCCTGTAGATGAAGGGCATGGCAAATTCCCTTAGCCCATTGGTAAGGCGAGCCCCGATAGGTCAGTGGCTGGGCAAGCCCCGGTAGCTCCGTAGTCAGCGAGTGCGAGCTCCTTTTGTTCTGCTCTGTAATTTATTAGTGAGATGAGTTCCGGTAGCTCAGTGGGTAACCGAGCCAAGAAGCGGTGGTAAAGCGAGTCCTAAAGCTAAATGGTCGGGCAAACTCTTGTATCGATTCTTCTCAACTCATGAAGTATTTATCACTTTTCATCCACTCTCTCCCGCCTTTTTTTTTTTTAATTTACGGCAAAACAGATGATAATTATATTCCTTGAACACTTACAGACATGACTTAACGCCCATTTTTCAGCAGACCGCATTCGAAAGAAAAAAACGTAATAAAAATAGATATTGTTCATAATGAGTAGTGTATCTTTTTGCCACAGTATTTTATCCATACATGTTAATCATCCGTACGTTTTGCTAGTGTTTTTTTTTTCCAGACGTCTAACTTGTTCTAAGAGGATACCGAAGTCTTGCAAGTCTTGTTTTTACTCCATTTTGATGGCGAAAGTCCTACGTTGTACAGTGGTAGGTGGTAGATTGGAGTCTTATGTCAGTGTTTCGGGGTCTGCTCCTCACTCGAAGAGTTTATTCATTTACCTATTCTTTTTTTTTTTTGTGGGCATGTCCATGGCAAGACATCGGCTATCGGCCTTCGGCTATTTTTGGCGAAAACAAGAATATATAAGCTAATGTCGTGATATGACTGAAACAAAGCCGAAAGCGGAGTAAAACAACATTTAATAGCAATGCATATCGTGGTTTGTTCGACCGTTTAATGCACAATACCGACTTTTAACGTCGCTTGGAAAGAGGCCTTTTTAAAACATTGTTTGAAAAGGAGAAAATGCTGGTAACCAGCATTTTCTCCTTTCGCCACAATGTTTTCTACCCTATCAAAGAAATATTCCACCACTAAAGTTACACTGACATTAACGTCTGCAAATGCTTTTAATATGGACAAGGCTAATTTTTTTTTTCGACTGGTAAAGAGTTAAACTGGTGCAATATAACAACAGTCTGATATCAGTGAAATAGGAATCGTTCTGAATCAAATCATCTGTTTACCCTCGACCAAACAATCCAGAATTTTAATGACCACGAGGAAGAACGCATTTATAAACATTGTGAGAAAAGGAAAATACTGAGAACTAGTATATTCTCTTCTTCTCACAAAGTTTTCTACCATTTCACAGAAAATGTTCATATTTTGAGTAACACTAAATTTTTCGTCTGCAAATGCTTTTAATTTGGACGATGCGAAAATTTTGTCGCCTTATAAAGAATTAATTCTTTGAGGTCTGAATCAATTAAATGTACTTATTTAATGTAAAAAAAAAAAAAATTGCAATGTAAAGAATTTTTGCCGGAATATGTCACAAAATAGAGGAGAGTGTAGATGCAAGATCAGACTGTTCAAAATGTGCAGTGTGATCTTAGATTTACCATGTTTGGCACAGTAATTAATATAATAAGTTGCGTTCATAGCTAAGAGTTATGATTAATTAAGCTATCGACAATTATCGATTTGAGCCATGCTCTTTGAAAAGAGGACTTAAATCTTCTACAAAAAGTATCGACCAGGCCAGCCTGTGCAGTTTGTGCAAGCTAATCCTGGTCGAAACTTCTGCTTTTGGTCAATGTTCTGCATGTCCAAGGGCCATTAAACCTCATGATTCAGTCGGTTGTTATGCAAAATGGATTTAATGGATCCATAGTTCTATGATGACTTACTTGGTACAATGCATCACTGAGATACATTAAACCCTCTTTTCCCAGTGCTTGGCTCTTTTATTTGTCCATATAATGTATTCTGTGTATTTTGAGATGCTATCTGAGCTCTCCCAGTTTAACCCTTAACCTGCTAAATAACCGAAATGAAATTTTTCAGGCGATAGAAAAAAACCTAATTTTGGCTATTCAATAGGTATGTTTTGGGCGGATAACACATCTTTATCGGACAGTGTAGATCAAAGATCAGACTGCACGTTCTGTGCAGTCTGATCTTGATCTACACTGTCCGAAAAAGGTCAGCGAGTCGCGCTTTGCAGCCTATGAGTTAAGGGCATAATTATTCTATTGGAATACAGTTACGTAAATTGAAACCTGTATTGTAAATAACTCTTACACAAGCCACGTACCTTGTGCCTTGTAGTAACACGTAGGGCCCACATGGTGTGGGTTAAAATTCCTACTCGGTCACAAAACTTTCCCAGGATTAAAATTTTACACGTGTCCGTGTTGAAAAGATTAGCAGACGACAGATTAGATATTACCAAAATGAAGGGACTCGTATTTGAAAGGGTAGAAAGTACTGTGGGAAAAGGAGAAAATGCTGCTTACCATGATTTTATCCTTTTCCAACAATGTTTTCAAGAGCCTTCTTCCCCTGGGTTGGTAAAAAACGAGATTGTTTTGGTAAAGAGTGACAATTATTTGCCTCTTCTTTAGTACTTGAAACTATTTTCTGAGCTATATCGCCGAGGCCAGTGCTCCCATCATTGCTTTCGTGTAGTTTCTTTTATTAGCCTATACTAGTACGAGTATACTAGTACTATATTCTTTTCAAACAACTGGTTTTCCCAAGTAAAAGAATGAATCCTTTCCCAAAGACCATTATCAATTTTCGGGATAATTTTATCTGAACTGCATGGGAATCGGACCAGCAACCCTTGGGTAACAAATCGTGTAGGTTACTGGCCGAGCTACCAGGCCCGGGGCCCGGCAGAGGGCATCAAAGCAACATGAGTGAAATAAGTCCTTTTGCAAAGACAATCATCAATTCCAGGAATAAATTTGCCCGAACTGTGAGTCGGACCAGCCTTCATTGGGTTTCATGTCTTGTATGTTACTGGCTTAGGTACCTGGCACAGCATAATAAACTCAGCAGTTCCTGTAGAAACTAGCCCTGTTGATAATTGGGTGCTATATGACTCCCTTCCATGCAACAATACAAACATCGTCACAAATCGATCTCGGACATATGTTGTCTTATGTAAACATCAAATAGAATGATTTTTATTGTTTCATAATGTGTTTTAGAACTTATGAATGAATACATAATTGTACAGAAAATATCTTACAGACATTTGAACCTTAAATAAAGGTAGGGCACTAAAACTGCTTAAAATGATGGTATTTGAAGAGCGGAAAATATTGCGATAAAAAGGAGAAATTGCTGGTCACCAGCATTTTCTCCTTTTCCCACAGTGTTTCAAAAATTCTCTCAGTGTCTTTAAAAAACGGGACTGTTTAGAGTGGATTAATTGATTACGCCGTGGTCACACCTTACGTAGTTGACCATAGTGGGAAATGACCATAGTTGGCCGAAGTTGGACGTATAAAACGTAGTTGAACGTAGTTACACGTAGATAACCGTAGTTCATCGTATTAATGAACGTAGTTTGAACTTATGATTTGCCCGTAGTAAGTACATAATTTTTGAACATGTTAAAAAATTGGTTACGGTTAACTACGATGTTGTGACCCTACTGTGACCGTAGTTTGAACGTTGTTGACCTTATTTAACCGTAATTAACCCTACTTAACCGTAATGTTACTGTAGTCGACCGTAGTTTTGGATAAACATCTTTACTTCCAGGGCGGCATGGCCGAATAAGCGATCAGCAATTTCTGGCTCGTCAACTTCCATATGCACAATGACTGTAGCTTTCCCGTACTGAGCAGGCGCAGTCACAACGTTTTGAAGTAGCTGAACGCAGTTGACACCAATTTACCGTAGTTGCACGTACTTAGGACGTAGTTTATACGTAGTGTAACGTAGTTACTCGTAATTAGACATAGTGATACCCTAGTTAACCCTAGTCACTTTGTTAGCTGTTGAATGAAGTTGACCGCACTTACACGTAGTTCAACCTACTTAGACTTTCTATATTTCCCCTGTTTGCTAATTTTGATTCTACTCCGAACGTACTTCAACTAAGTTGACCGTAGTAACACTATGGCAGACTACGTTTGAAATGAACTATGGACAGCTACGTACATAACCGTAAAAATGACAATGGCTTTAATGATGGTAAGTACGTTGTACACACAGGTTAAAGTAAATTTTCTTGAACATCTAAAGTTGACCAAGAAGTTACAAAGATACCTTCGTGGCCCCTCGAGAGAGAGAGAGAGAGAGAGAGAGAGAGAGAGTTAGTTGTATAGATTGTATAGTGTTGAACACCGTTTTCAACTTTATTTCAGTTATGTCACGGTGGCCAGTGTACCTATCCATGCTTTCCTATGGTCTCTTTTATCAGTACTACGCATGATATTCTTTCCAAGCCACTGGCTGCTTTTCCACATAACCTGTTCGCAAGTCCTGTACGCTACCGACTGAGCTACCAGGGCTCGGCAGAGAGAGAGAGAGAGAGAGAGAGAGAGAGAGAGAGAGAGAGAGAGAGAAGAAGAAGAAGAAGAATTAAGGAGGAAATTACAGTCTGCGTTCTGATTAATTTTCCCTTACCCTTTTCTTTCTAAGACAAGCATTTCAGCCTGCCTTTGTATCGAGATATCTTTAGGCTTTGTACTTGTCTAAAAGAATAGTTTGAAAAAAAGAAAACGGTATAACTTAGGTCGAATCATAACATCAATCCATTCTTCAATGTGTCTGTTGGTTATCTGTCTGTTCTTTGGCAAAACAATACATTCAGACGGAACAATTTTCAAAGCGTACTTTTTGTTTGTTAATTACCTTTTTTGTCTGATTTAAGGCCTCGTTCACCTCTACGTATTTTGCTATATACACCAGATATACACACATAGAGAGAAGTACATTAATGTAACATGCGCTGGCAAAAGGGGGTTTAATGCATCTCCGTGATACATTATATGGCCTGCAACACGCGAAAAGGGGCATTCAGACATTTGCGTAAAGTGTCGTCTCGGATCAGCCTGCGCAGTCCGCACAGGCTAATCCGAGACGACACTTTCCGTTTTTTATGAAATTTTCTGTTTTTCGCAAGTCTACTGTAGCACAAAATCTAATGTAGTCGTAAAGTGCCGTCTCGGATTAGCCTGCGCGGACTGCGCAGGCTGATCCGAGACGACACTTTACGCAAATGTCCGAATGCCCCTTTTCGCGTGTTGCAAGCCATATCAAGCAAGTCATTACATAATTGTGGATCCATAAAATCCATTTTGTAGAACAAACAGCTGAATCATGGGGTAGAATTTTCCTTGGACATGAAGCCCCCTTTTCACAGACCGTGGCCCAATTTTACTTTTTCTATTGGCCACAGGTCTTCCACTAAAAATGGAAGACTGCAAGAACAAATTGCTAAAGGAGTGCTAGTTGTTAGAAAGTGTTTTATAAAGTGTTTAAGCATCTGGCCCAGCGTGCATTTGTATACATAATACGATTTCCTCGAATACAAGTATTAGAAGAAAGCATAGAAAAAAAATAGGAGCTTTGTAGTGGTATAAAAAACAAAAGAACTAGAGGCCCTGAAGGGCCTGAAATCGCTCTACTGGCAGTGATTTTGCTTTTATGTTAGCATACACTACGAATTCATGATGCAAAAAGAAAAAAAAAAAAAATACAAAGATTAAAACAAAAAATGCTGACTTCATCGCATAAACAAGAAATGAAAATTTTCAACTTGAAATAGATACTTTTTCCATACTGTTTCTTGGATTTTTTTCAAAATCAATAGGGTAGAAGCTATTGATGAGATAAACAAACTGTGCAAGTTTCACAAAAATCTGATGACAAATGCAGACTTAATCAAGTAAACAAGAAAAAAAAAATGCAACTTGAAATGGCTACTTTTCCCACATTGTTTGTTGGATTTTTCTCAAAATCAACAGGGTTGAAGCTATTGATGAGATAAACAAACTGTGCAAGTTTCATGGAAATCTGATCCCAAATGCAGGCTTTATCGCGTAAACAAGAAAAAGACTAACGGACGGACGGACGGACGGACGGACGACGGAAACCACGCCATGACATAAGCTCTGCTGGCTTTCAGCCAGTAGAGCTAAAAATAATAGTACAAGCATTGTATGGGAGAAGAAATTCTAGAAAAGACTACTACAGAAAAAAGGACCCCTCAAAAGAAGGCTTACCATAGACGGACGAAGATTCGGTGTTTAGGCTGAAATACGTGAAGGTCGTGCTCAGGCTAAATAGTCAAATTGAGTCATACTCCGTGTAAAGGTGGCTCCATGCATCTGCAAAAGTATCGACTCATAGCTTAGGCTGACATAGGCCGAAACATTTTGCTACTTTTAAAATTTCTGCATGTTCAAGTACCGTTTTATGTCATGATTTTGTCGGTTGATTTATACAAAATGATTTTATGGATCTTAAGTTATATGATGACTTGCTAGGTACAATGCATCAAGGAGAGGCATTTAGCCCCCTTTTGCCAGAGCATGGCTCATTTGTAAACAAATGCAGTCAAAAGGGCAGGCAAGTCTAGATACTTACATGTACAGGTTATGTCAGGGTGTCCATAAAATCTGGGTACGTGGTAAAAAACATACTTTTTAAAACAAAATAATTTTATTCAATTCTAATGTTGATAAATAATATTTTCAACATGATTTCCATCATTTTCAACGCATAATTTGCAAAATTCAGGTGAACTCGATGGAATAGATCTGCATTGCCGTCGATTTCAGCACACTGACTGGTAATGCGTTCTCTCATGTGGTTAAAATCTGTAATCTTGATCGAGTACACTTTCTCTTTTAGCATACCCCAGAAAAAGAAGTCAAGGGAAAAAGGTCTGGTGAACGAGGGGACAACTCCACATGACCTATTCTTCCAATCCAGTGAGGAAAAGTGTCATTCAGCCAATCTCTAACAGCAGTAGCAAAATGGGTAGGGCCCCATCCTGCTGAAACCAGCCCAGACTTCCCTCGACTAGGCGCTCAATTTGAGGCATTAAGTTGTCTCTCAGCATGTTTAGATAAGTCTCACCCGTTACTTGTTCATCAAAGAAAAAGGGTCCTAGCACATGAGCTATCCATAAACCACACCACACCGTCATATTTTGGCTGCCTTGCTGTTTGGATGGATCCATCCAATGTGGATTGCCTTGAGACCAGTACCGGAGATTCTGTCTGTTGACTTCACCATTTACATAAAACACAGCTTCATCACTGAACAATACAAAGTCTTTAGTAAAATTGATATTTTCATCCAATTTATCTGAAAACCATTCGCACATCTGCATTCGTCTATCGGAATCGTCTTCATTTAAGTGATGCAATATCTGTAACTTGTACGGATGATACTTCTCCTCTCCCAGGATTTTGTGGATGGTTGACCATGGAACACCCAACTCTGTGGATGTCCGACGAAGTGATTTCTTTGGGCTAGCAAAGACCTTGGCCAAGACAGCCTCTTTCTCTGAAGTCTTTGTTCGTCCAGAACGGGGTTTGTCCAAGATACTGCCTGTTTCTTTAAACTTCGTAACCAATTTCCCGACGGCAGTAAAACAAATAGGTTGCCGATAAGGGTGCCGATGTTTAAATTCTTCCGCAATTTTGCGATAAGATCATCATACTCGTTCACTTAAGAGTACCAACTCGATTCGTTCTTCTTTAGACAAAGCCATTATTTATTCTAGGGAGGAAAAATAACATAAATAAATAAAATAGATAGTGAAATCCTCTACGTACCCAGACTTTGTGGACACCCTGTATTATAGCATGTTACCCCGTCTAAATATTATACGTACTTTAACTTATGCATTTATGTTAACTGCAAACAGCAATTTTTTTTAGCCATGCTATGTATCTGCAAAAATGTTTCGACCCATGTCAGCCTACGCAGTTCGCGCAGGCTAGCATGGGTCGAAACTTGTTATATGGTATATTTTCTGCATGTCCAAGGACCATTCTACCTTAGAATTTAGTCAGTTGTAATACATATGGATTTTACGGGTCCATTATTATGTGATTACATGCTTAGTATCATGTATCACAGAGATGCATTAAACCCTCTTTTCCAAGAGTACGGCTCATTTATATGTGAGCCGCGCTCTGTGAAAAGGGGGCTTAATGCATCTGCGAAAAGTTTCGACCCAGGTCAGCCTGCGCAGTCCGCGCAGGCTGACCTGGGCCGAAACTTTTCGCTATTGGTCGATTTTCTGCATGTCAAAGGATCAGTCTACCTCATGATTGAGTCGGTTGTTAAAAAAAGTGGCTATTATGGATCCATAAGTATGAGATGGCTTTCTTGGTATGATGGATTACGGAGATGCATTAAGCCCCCTTTTGCCAGAGCATGGCTCATGTATATGTGTAAATTTAGAGTATGTCAACTGGGCCTTAGGAGACAAATACAAACTTTTCCTTTTCAGCGCCCCGGGCAAAAACAAAGGCATTTGCGGACGGCACAGATCAATATTAGGCTAGAAGGTACATAACTTGCAGTCTGATCTTGGAGCTACACCGTCCGCTTTATAGTCCAACCTATAAGATAAAAGAATATCTTGCTTAGTTTCAATGGCCTGTATTTTCAGCCGTAGAATGAATGAATGAATGAATGAATGAATGAATGAATGAATGGTGTTTTATGGCGCATCGACACCTAGAGTTATAGAGCGCGCAAAAAAGAAGTAATGAAAAGAAAGAATAGGATCTAAGAATGTGAGACATGAGTATATGATGAAAGATGTACTATGAAATGGTACCATAATGGGATGTAAAATAAAATAGATATACAGTGATAAGAATAAAGCAGTCTGAATATGAATAAAAGGTTTAAAAACAATACCATAATTTTGTATAAGGTCCAATCTCCTAGAGAAAAGCCATGATTAGTTTGACAACCTTTCTGGTATGCCTTGATCCGTCATTGCAGTTTTGCTAGAATTTATCTGTATTTCATGAAACAGATCTATTTGAATGCTTGATATTGTATACAGTATCTACATGTAGATGAAATTTTCAAACAGACGGATCTTGTATTCTCAAATACCAGCAACTAAACTAAAGTGACCTTTTATAGAATTATTAATTCATTTACATTCAAGATCATTTATCATGCTAGATGAAATATAAAAGTGAAAAATAATATAAATAGAATGTAAAAATACGAGTAATGAATATATGATGAAAGATGTGTAATGAAATGATTCCGTAAAGGAAATAAACTAGATATACAGTGATAGGAAGAAAAAAGTCTGAATAGGAAGAAAAGGTTTTAAAACAATATCACAGTTTTGTATAAAGTCCAATCTCCTTAAGGAAGGCAATAATTGTCTCAGTGTTTACAGAATCAGAGAGCTCTCATTCTGTCAACACTTTAGAGTTTGGAACGAACTGGATGAAGATCCACACAGTGAAGAAAATGTGTTCAACGGAAAAGGGCGCATTGCAGGGAATGCACTCTGGTGCCTCATCACGAGGTCGAGATGATATATAATTATATATTAAGGTCTGAAAGAATTAAATATGACACTTATTTGACGCTGATGATCAGTATTAAACTTTCTATCCTCTATGCGGATCATTTATAAAATATCAGACAGTTTAAGTGTACAAGTATCACAACAGACAAAATTTTAAAAATTTGTTTTAAGCCGATTTTCGATTTTAGCACTTTCTTAAATGGAAGCTTCGACATAAGAGATACTTCGGTAACATAATACAATACTCGTATATATACCCTCTCCTAAACAATTCCTAATGTTCACGACCCCCGGTAGAACAGTTGGTAGCGTACAGAACTTGAGAAGAGGGTGTCGCTGGTTCGATCCCCGGCTAGATCAATTTCTTTCTGAGGACTGATGATTGTAATTGCAACAGGATTCATTCTTCTCTGACCGCTGACTATTGTTTCGACGATGGTTAGGTGGGAAAGCAGCCATTAGCTTGGAAAATACTATTGTGATAAGTAAGAGTAAAAGAAACTCCATGGAAGCATAAGTAGGTGCACTTAGAACCACTTCTGTAATAAAACGGATATTTGTAACAAATTTTCAGCTTCGGTATATTCCTTTAATATTCACCCATGTACTTCAAAATGGATATATATGGATGATTTTTATCCAAAACTTTACAGAAACATCATGGAAGATGGAAAAAATCGCATCTGAAAATTTTATTTCAAAAGGCCGTTTCATGTGGATATTTGTAATAAAATTAAACAAGAATGCGGATATTTGAAACAAAATTTTCAATTTCGCTATATTTCTTAGTTTTCACCTATGTACTTCAAAATGGATATATATGGATGACTTGTATTCAAAACTTTACAGAAACATCATGAAAGATGGAAAAAATCGCATTTGAAAATTTTACTACAAAAGGCCGTTTCATGTGGATATTTGTTATAAGATTAAACAAAACTGCGGATATTTTGTAACGAAATTTTAAACTTCGCCTTATTCAATAAGTAATCACCCATGTACTTCAAAATGGATATATATGGATGATTTTTATCCAAAACTTTACAGAAACATCGTGGAAGATGGAAAAAATCGCATTTGAAAATTTTATTTCAAAAGGCCGTTTCATGTGGATATTTGTAATAAAATTGAACAAGAATGCGGATATTTGTAACAAAATTTTCAACTTCGCTATGATTCTTAGTATTCACCCATGTACTTCAAAATAGATACATATGGATGGCTTTTATCCAAAACTTTACAGAAACATCATGAAAGATTGAAAAAATTGCATTTGAAAATTTTATTTCAAAAGGCCGTTTCATGTAGATATTTGTAATAAAATTAAAACAGAATGGGGATATTTGTAACAAAAATTTCAACTTCGCTATATACCTTTAGTATTCACCCATGTACTTCAAAATGGATACATATGGATGGTTTTTATCCAAAACTTTACAGAAACATCATGGAAGATGGAAATAATCGCATTTGAAAATTTAACTTGAAAAGGCCGTTTCATGTGGATATTTGTAATAAAATTAAACAAGAATGCGGATATTTGTAACGAAATTTCAACTTCGCTATATTTCTTAGTATTCACCTATGTACTTTAAAATGGATAGGTATGGATGATTTGTATCCAAAACTTTTCAGAAACCTCGTGAAAGATAGAAAAATCGCACTTGAAAACTTTATTTCAAAAGGCCATTTCTTGTGGAAATTTGTGATAAAATTAAACAAGAATGCGGATATTTGTATTGAAATTTTCATCTTCGCTATATTCATGAAACATTATGCAAGATGTGAAAAATCGCATTTGAAAACTTTATTTCAAAAGGCCGTTTTTACTCAAGTGGTTGGAATGCAGAACTAGATTGATAAAAAAAAGAGGGGAAAATATGTAATAAAATTATAACCTCACTGTATTTCTTCACTATTCACTGTCATAAATAATCATATAATTATACTGACTGCCTATTGTACGTTTATATTTTGAAATATACACAGTAAAAGAATTAACGACGTTTTATCGGGTTGTCAGTGCGCAACATTTTTGCGCATGTCTCTTCGCTTCTCTGTTTTCTAGCGTAACTTTGTCTGATTGTAGTACTATTATTGGACTACTGATTTTTGCTACAAGACGTTGAGAGAGTAGTGGTAAATACATTTTTTTTAAAAGATCAGTTTATGAAGGTGTAAATCATTCCTAAACAACGAAAACGGAACATGTACATTTGTCGGACATTACTTATCCGGATAGTAAGTTCAGTGTGGTAAAAAGAGAAAATTACAAGTATTTTCTCCTTTTCAACGTTTTCTTACCCTCTTTCCTGGATAGATATTGATAGAAATCAGGATCGTTTGATTCATTTTGCTATAAGGTTCGTAAGTAATCTATGCCTTTGAGTAATTTTGGACAGTTCTACTTGTATTGTTCTTCCATTCTCCCATCTATTAAAATATAACACATGCATTTGGTATTAAACCTTTCCTAAATGAATTAAATTGGAACTTTAAAATTGAAAGAAGCTGCAGACGACAAATTAAACAAGGTTTAAATGAGATTAATAGAACCGTTTGTGCAGAAAAGGTTGTGGGGAAAGGAACAATTGCTTGTAATGAACAATTACCCCTTTTATCAAAATGTTTTCCAAAGCCGTCCCATACCAATGTTAAATCGAGACTATATCAAGGAAAGGGTTGACAGAGTAAAATCTTTATTGTGAAAAAAAAAAAAAACATGATTTAGTGCTAGAAATAATACATCTTACTAAGTAATTTGAAATCTTGGGTGTTTTGTGTCACTTTCTTTGTTCCAAGGGAGATAATTGAGTTCGAATATTGGGAAAAAAAGCCTGGCAACCTATCTTTTTTTTCTTGCAGTTTTTGATAAAGGATCTAATCAAGTATATTTCTGAGAAAAATGAGAAAAATCTTTGCGCTAGATTTTTTTGAGGGTCAAATAATGTCCTGATTTTCTGTGATAAAATAAGCAATTTTGTGGGCTAAGGGTTTTACTGAAACATAGATAGAGTATCATTAATTTGAAATATCTGTTAATTTCTCATCAAAGTCAGAGGATCCATTGTTTCACTATGAATTTAAATAAAACACAGAGAACATGATTTGACTGAAATTACAGATTTTAATCACAAAATTCTGACGTATGCCGCAATAATTGGGTTTTGTGTAATTTGAAAAAAGGGTTATGTTCTTCGTGGGCTCAGAACTTTTTAGTTCATCTGGCAACGTCTGATTATCTCTTCGCATATTGAAAGAACATACTTTGAAGTGTTTCTGTGTCAAATTTCACGAAATTCTCAGAGCTAGAAATAAGTCGATGAAACGCCTTTAATATAATATCATTTGATTTTGAGGATGATGATGATGATGATCGTGATGATGATGATCATTAGCCAAAAAATTGGGCATAAATAAGTGTTCAATAACATGTGATTGTTAATTTTTCAAAAACAGATAACAACTAACAAATGTGATGTATTCGTTGCCATTTTCTTTTGTTTGTGTGTGTGTTCATTTTGTGAGTGTAACATACACGTTTCGGTGCGCATATTAAAACTTAAGCCACACAAACATATCACATTTTATGAACCATATTCGTTTGATGCGCGTGTCATTTCGACCGAATGTATCACACGTGTGACATATTCGGCTGAACTTTTCGCTTATATAACATATTTGATCCGTGACATATACGGTTCAACAGGGCTATTTGTTATAAATTTCAACCTCACTGTATTCCCTGATCATTCACTCAAACAGTTCACAATAGATAAGAGCTATGCTCTGTGAAAAGGGGGCTTGATGCACCTACGTAATGCTTTGTGCCAACCAAGACATCAAAAAATGAAGGATCCATAAAATCCATTATGCCGACCGACAGGCTGAATCATGATGTAGACTGGTCTTTTGACATGTAGGAAATTGATCAGTAGCAAAAAGTTTCGGCCCAGGTCAGCCTAGCGGATTGCGTGGGCTAACCTGGGTTGATACTTTTTACAGATACATTAAGCCCCCTTTTTTACAGAGCATGGCTCATATTTGGTCTGCAACATGCGAAAAGTGGCATTCGGACATTTGCATAAAGTATCGTCCCGGATCAGCCTGCGCACTCTGCGCAGGCTAATCCGAGACGGCACTTTACGGCTACAGTAGATTTTGTCCTACAGTGGACTTGCGTGAAACAGAAAAATCACACACGATCGGAAAGTCATCTCGGATCAGCCTGCCCGGACTGCGGAGGCTTATCCGCGACGATTCTTTACGCAAATGACCGAATGCCCCTTTTCTCGTGTTGCAGGCCGTATGAAAATTGAATCCAAATATTTACGGAAATATAATGAAAAGTGGAAAAAATGCATTTGAAAATAAAATGTTTCAACCTCGCTACGTTTTTTTTTTTACAATATTCACCCATATACTCAAAACAGATACGGACGATTGGCATGGAGCACAGTATTTGTAACGGAAAACGGTTATTTTTAAGGAACTTTTCAATCGCACTATATTTCTTCAATATTCTACCGAACCGTTCCAAACTGATAAATATGTATGGTTTAGGCCATAAACATATCAGAAACATTGTGAAAGGTAGAAAAAAGGAATTTGAAAAATTATTACAAAAGGCTGCTTGTAGCAAAATAAGGTGGAACAAAGTTTTCAAGATCACTATATTTCTTCTATATTCACACGCCCAATTAAAAATGGGCAAAAATGTATGGATTCAATTCTGAAGTTGACAAAAACATCATTACAGGTGGAAAAATGTGTTTAAAAAAAAAGAATGATACAAAGGGCCGTTGAAAATGAAGATCAAAAAGTGATTGAGGCTCGTATGAATACTCGTCGCCGATAAGACGATACCTTTGTTTTTTTTCATGTCTGTCGGTCGGTTGGTCGGTCGGTCACCTTTATGAGAAAACGTGAAACCCCCATGGAAATGGTTTCAAAAGAAATTTGATTTATGGTGTGGGTACAATAATCATAGTAAAATCGGGGGTTTTGGCGTCTTACTCCGTCTAATCTGCTGTCGATTAGATAACTAAGGTAGTGCTCCTATCAAAGTATCTCGGGTTTTCTTTTAAACATGCACTGACCAATTCGAAGCCACTGGCTGCTTACGTTGATAATAACCAAAATACTTCTCAGTGCTTACATAGTGAAGAATTCGGTTGCTATGACTTCCACCATTTATTAATTCTCACTTTCTTTAGGTATGAATCTGACAAATTATGATTTTAGTGTTGCTTTGCACTATTCCAAACATCAATGCGAGTTTTGCGTTTTATTTATATGTGACCTCCACATAAGCTTTTCCAAGGCTACACCTCGGTACTAGCGTTATTGGCGAGGACCGCTAAAACCTCATAACGGCCTCCACATGATTGAATAATATCATAAACAATAACTGATAAAATACGAAAAAAAATGAAAACAGTGTCTAATTCGAGCGAAAAGAAAACACAACGTGGTGGTAAAGAGCGTAATGCTTTTCCCAGGTACTGTTCAAACTGTGATAGTGCCACACATTGTCATAATTTATAAATACGTTCGGTCAGTAATCATCGGCCATACTATATTCAGTAAGTAATCACTGGCCATACTATAAACTGTTCTAGTTTTAAACTAGACGACTTGCTAAGTGACAGACACCTCATGTAACATAATTGAATTTAGAATCGGGCTTTTTTCATACTATATGTGGGCATTCTTAGTCAAAAATTTATGACACAACTTGTGAAATCTTTGAACCCCAGGTTTCTCTTATGTAATTCGAAATATTTGGACCAAAGGGTAATCAAAATGAAAAAAATGTCTCCCTTTGCGAACAGAATATAGCGATGATAATTTTCAACATGATGCGACTTCGATTTCGCATCTGTGCTTTCAAAATAAGCTACTTTTGTCTCTTGGATATCTCGGGAAATGTACCAATGAATGTAAGCTATATACTGGACATCATGCGATTGGCTGTTTTAAGAAGGCGACGTGGTTAAAGCTCCTCCCAATTTTGTGCATGCTTTAAGTTGGCTTGCCCAGCTCCGCCTTAAAGGGTAACTTCAGTCCAAAATTTTTATTTCAAATTTAGATAAAACTATACTAGAGTATGTTAAAAAAAATCTTAGCGTTCTGTGATGCTTACTTCACGAGATATAGAGGTTTAAACTTCGGATTTTCACCTGTCTGAAAGTCGTTAATTGAAAAAGTCGTGACTTCCGGTAGTCTGCCGTGACGTCACAAGTGTGAGAAGATATGGTCGCTATATATGAACTAACGCCGAAAACTGAGAAAACTGCATGAAATTTGTAAAGATATAAATCGCTTTATCACGTTTCAATCACTTGTGTACTGCAAAATTTCAATCTCTATCGCTCTTACGTCTTACTACAAACATAGGAAAGAAATTTTGAATGAATTAGCCCAGTGGAGATGGTACTTATGAACAGGAAAAGTTATTCTTCTAGTGGGGAACAAAACTATTTTGAAATTTATTTCTTGAAGTTATTTCAATTATACCACTGCCTCATCAACGAATTTTAATAGATAAATATAAAAAAAGAAATAATAACTCAAGATAGTTGAAACATGCCAAAAGTCTCTTCTACTAAGTGGTAGAGGGTCTTGTGTGGCTCGATGGTAAAGTGTAGGACTCGTGACCTGGAGGTCCCGGGTTCGAGCCGCACTGGCTCCACTGGGTGTTTCACAGGAATGTCCTTGGGCAAGATTCTTCAGAGCCCATCCTAGTTAAAGTACTGGTGAAAGCCAGAAAAATATGAATATGTGAGCTGTCGCCGTGATATGACTGAAATAGTGTTGAAAGCAGCGTAAAACACCATTCAAACAAACAAACAAACAAAGTGGTAAGAAGTTAAGGTTATCAAAAAAGGAAAAAAGAAATCTCTTGTAAAGTGGAAAGGTTATCCCAATGAATTTAATTCATGGGTTGACAATAAAGACATTAGAAATATTTAACTATAAAAAATGTTAAATATTTCGATTAAAAACGTAATTTTACCAAATAAACCATTAAATAATTTCGAGTTAGAAGATGCTGCAAAAAGATTAGAGATACCTTATTTTAGAGGAGTCTTTTTACTAGATACATTACCGAGTAAACCAAATAAAAAAGAATGTGGTATATTAGACTTTGATAAAAGTTGTGGACCTGGTACGCATTGGGTTGCTTGGTATAAAAACGGTAAAACTAAAATTTATTTTGACAGTTATGGCATACAGCCACCTAATGAAATTCGAGAGTACCTAAAAAGTCCAATACAGTACAATACTGATCAATTACAACAAGCTGGGGAGGTATTTTGTGAGCATTTATGTTTATACATTCTTAAAGAGTTAAGCTCGGGTAAAAAGTTTCAAAATGTTTTAAATAAACTTTTTTAGCAATATAAAAAATGCCGGTCGATAAATTCGGAAGAATGAAAGAAGATAAAATAAGCGGTGATGGTGTGTCATTCGCTTACATAAATAATAATTTTTTACGTAAAGATGGAACAACCGTAGTTACTGGTTCTATAGATATGGCTGGTAATACATTAACGAGGGTTAGTAATCCGGTAAATCCTCAAGACATTGCTACAAAACATTACGTTGATGAAAATTCTGTGGGGTTATTTAAAGAAAATGGTGGATACCAAGCCCTTGGATTTATAAATGTGGGTTTCAATGAAATAAGAAATGTTAAGGATCCTACAGAACCAAACGAAGCAGCTACTAAAAAATACGTGGAAAGAAGCGGTAAAGCAATAGTAGAGAACCGAGATGGTACCTTTTCCGCTATTGCAAATATAGATATGAAAGGATATAGTTTAACTAATCTTTTGGATCCCGCAGATGCCCAAGATGCAGCAACTAAAAGATATGTAGACAGCGCAAATAAAGCTTTCGTTTATGGAGCTGGTAGGTTATATGGCAGTTGATGACGTTTCTATGGGAGGACGAAGGATTAACAATGTTGGAAACCCTTAGAAAATGATCAAGCTGTAAATAAGTTTTACGTAGATACAATCGTTCAGGTGGCTACTGCGGGTGAAAAAGCTTTAACAAAAAAACAAGATGGATCTTTTTCAATGGCTGGGAAATTAGATATGAATGATAACCCGATTACTGGGTTACCAAATCCTATATCCTGTGATGCCGCTGCCAATAAAAATTATGTTGATAACGGTGGAGCTATCGTAAAAAATCCGAATGGAAGTTTCACGGTGGTGGCTGACATAGATCTTCAAGGTTTTTCTATAAAAAACGCTGCAACCCCGGTAGAAGAGAGAGATTTAGCAACAAAATCCTATGTGGATAAACAAGTATCCCTTCCTTCTCTCATAGGCCCTAAACCTATTATAACCGTGTGGGCTGAAGAACAAGGGGGAATTGTAGATGGTAATTATGAGTTCTCATTTGGTAATGGTAATTCGGGTCGCAGCCATCGTTTAGGAGGTTACTAGTAGTATAGGAGGGTAGAATACGGCTCTGACAGGGCCTGGTCAGAGCCGTATTCTACCCTCCCTGAGAGCCCTACATTGCCTACCCTACAGAAAATTTGTCCCTATTCTGCCACCCTGAAAGAATTTGCATTATATCATTTCTACAAAAAATGTCCAAAGAGACTACCCTGAGAGGGTTTTAGCATTCAAAATGGCGGCCGTATGGGTGGCACTCTGGGGATAAAACCACCCAAAGAGACTACCCTGAGTGGAATTTTTCTGCAAAAAAGGGAAAGTTATGGGAAAGTAAAGGGTAAGTAACGATCAAAAATGATTTTCTATTGTCAAGCTTCTTTTCTCTCTAAAAGCCTGATCACTGAGTTGGACTTAGACTTTTTTCTGCATCTATGAATGATTTCTCTTTTCTAAAAGGAATTTGTCCCTATATCATTGAGTTGGACTTAGTTTTTTTACCCATATGCTATTAGGATTGCTTTATTGTTTACTTCTATCCACTACTTGACCTTTAAGTGGTTTCTCTCTAAAAGCCTGACCATTGAGTTGGACTTAGACTTTTTTCTGCATCTCTATGAATGATTTCTCTTTTCTAAAAGGAATTTAATCCCTATATCACTGAGTTGGACTTAGCTTTTTTCATTCTATGAATGAATTCTCTTTTCTAAATGCCTAACCATTGAGTTGAACTTAGACTTTTTTTACCCTATGAATGATTTTCTTTCTAAAAGCCTGATCACTGAGTTGGACTTAGTCTTTTTCTGCAATTATGAATGAGTTCTCTAAAAGACTGAGCACTGGGTTGGACTTAGTCTTTTTCTGAGTTTTTTTTTTTTTTTTTTTTGCTCTTTGCAGTATAACTCTCTGGAGTGTAACTCTTTTGGAGTGCAACTCTTCTAAAAGAAAGAAGTTTGACAATTTGAAGAAATGACAATTTTGAAGAAAGATAGAACTTTCGTGGTAATGGTTAGTCCTGAAAAGGACTGTTGGGTTAGCTCTGAAAAGAGCTGTGACAATTTGAAGAAATGACAACTTGAAGATAGAACTTTCGTCTGACAGCTTGAAAATAGATCTTTCGTCTGACATCTTGAAGATAGAACTTTCGTGGTAGATGGTTAGTCCTGAAAAGGACCGTTGGGTTAGCTCTGAAAAGAGCTGTGACAATTTGAAGAAATGACAACTTGAAGATAGAACTTTCGTCTGATAGCTTGAAGGTAGAACTTTCGTCTGACATCTTGAAGATAGAACTTTCGTGGTAGATGGTTAGTCCTGAAAAGGACTGTTGGGTTAGATCTGAAAAGAGCTGTGACAATTTGAAGAAATGACAACTTGAAGATAGAACTTTCGTCTGATAGCTTGAAGGTAGAACTTTCGTCTGACAATTTGAAGAAATGACAATTTGAAGAAAAGATAGAACTTACGTCTGACAATTTGAAGAAAGGTAGAATTTTCGTGGTAGATGGTTAGCCCTGAAAAGGGCTGTTGGGGTGGTCCTAAAAAAGGACCTGGTTTGGAGGTTGTGTTTTTAAGCACAACCTCCAACCTTCCTGCACGCCGAACAGCTACTTGCAGCCCTCCTCTTTAGTCTTTTCAGTTGCTGCTCGTCCAAGCCGAAGTCCAACGAGAACGATGGCTCATCGTCATCGTTCCAATCTTCAGTAGCTGGTACTGTGAACTGTTTTTTCTCCTTCTTCTTTTTTTCTCTCGATGCCAGCTGGGCGAGTTCCGAAAAAGTCATATCCCTCAATGCGCACTCCATTTCTTAACGACTTGAAGAGAATGAATGATGTGCGGGAAAATAACTCTGGGTTTTATAGCTTTTCAGACGGATTGAACTAGTTGACCCATGACGTCATTTTCTCCTATATTTTTCCCGCGTCGGCGTTTCATGCTGTTTTGGTTCCAAATTAATGTTGTCCAATCAGAATCAGCGTTGTTTTTTTAATACTAAGTGTTTTATTGTTGACCAACCCATGGCTTTGTTACATTTTCTTGTTCGGGTTTAGAAAAAACTAAAGTTTAACTAACCTATGACTTTTTTTTTGATTATGAGTCTTCTGACAAAATGAAAAGAAAGATGTTTATTTAAGATAGCTAGCCCTGAAAAGGGTTGCTTTTTTTTTGTACAGAATGCACTTTTTTATCCTCCTCTCTTTCTTTTGATTGATTCCATTTTATCTAGCATTTGCATTAGATGGTCAATTTCATGCCTGATATATCTGAAACGTTCTCTTTCTTCTAACCAGAAGAGCAATAAGAGAAAAAATGTTAATCCAAACATTGTGGGATACTGACTCAGGTTTTACGAAAAGTTAATGGTGAATGAGAAAAATAATCAAGAGTTTAGTGTTTTATATGTGTAATGGATCACTTTTTAGGCTTTTTTTTTTTTTTTTTTATTTTATTCCTATATCACTGAGTTGAACTTAGTCTTTTTTCTGCAATTATGGATGATTTTTTCTTTTCTAAAAGACTGAGCACTGAGTCGGGATTAGTCTTTTTCTGAGTTTTTTTACTCTCTGGAGTGTGGACCTTTGGAGTGTAACTCTTTGGGGTGTAACTCTTCTAAAAGAAAGAAGTTTGACAATTTGAAGAAAGAACTTTCGTGGTAGATGGTTAGCCCTGAAAAGGGCTGTTTTGAGAAGAGCTGATTTTTGAAAATGTTTATTCAGTATCAGCATCAGTCGATTCGCTGTCTGACTCAGCCCTTTCAGCGGCGATTTGCTCGCGGAAAAGACGGTCTACCTCCTCTGTTTTTGAAATAACATACTGAAAATACATTTCAAGCATGCCCTCAATAATGAGTTCCTTCATCCGAAGGTTATAACAGAACATCCTGTTATTAGCAAGCTGAGCCCTCTCGTATCGTCTTCTCACTCCAACCAAGCGCTGTTTAAGTAAAACGATTTGTCTCCTTGCTCTTGTTAACTTTCGCTCGGCATCCATCCAAGTGACGAGGAGTGATGGTCTTGAAGCCATTGTGAAAAATGAAATGTATGAAAATAAAACGCAGAGATTTTATAGTTTTTCAGACGGATTGAACTAGTTGACCCATGACGTCATTTTCTCCTATGTTTTTCCCGCGTCGGCGCTTCATGCTGTTTTGGCTCCAAATTATTGTTATCCAATCAGAATTATCGTTTTTTTTTTTTTTTTTTATACTAAATGTTTTATTGTTGACCAATCTATAGTTTTGTTGCATTTTTTCTTGTTCGGGATAGAAAAAACTAGAGTTTGACTATTTTATGACTTTTTTGATTGTAAATCTTTTGAGTTTTGACAATTTTAAAAAAAGATAGAACTTTCGTGGTAGATGGGTAGCCCTGAAAAGGGCTGTTTTGTTTTGGAGGCTGTGTTTTTTTTTCGTCTCACGTTGTTTTTCTCCACTTCTAATGACAGCACCCGTAATTCGCTTGACAAATGGGGCATGCTTCAACTCTTTTTCTGATCACCATTGCTCCATTATCGAAAGTAATCTTTCTCCCAAATTCGATATCAACCAAAATGACATCCGGTATTGTCTTTAAAAATAGTTGAACTAATCTTTCGCCGAGATCTTTGTATGGCTGTGTTATACGTTGTAGTTGATTTTGTTCCTCCTCTCCTACGAGATGAGTGGATAGTTGCAATAACTGTTGACCGGCATTTAGATATTCTTGGAGAGCCTCACGTAGTTGATGATTTACCTCCTCCATATTGATATTGTTTCCGAATATTGACACTGCTTTCGAAGTGATCGTTAGCTGAGAGCCAAAGAAATGGTGATTGTATGAAAATAACGCTGGGCTTTATACGTTTACAGAGGATTGAAATTTTTAAAGAGCTCGGACCTGGCAGAAAGCACATACATTTTTTTCCATGCTACGTTTCATGCTAATATAGCAAAAAAGTTATGAGACGCTGTATGGAAAAAATGTAGACAGAACAAGTCTTTGGGGAAAAAACAGAATGAAGAGCTCTATTGTTTTTTGAACTTTTATTTATTGAACTTTTATTTATTGAACAGAACTAAACAATGAAACATTTTTTTTGCAAAGCATCATAAAAAATTTCTTGACAGTGAAAAAAATTCACAAGGAAACATTTTTTACAATACAGCATAAAAAACAATTTCTTAACAATGAAAAAAAATCACACTGAAACATTTTTACAATACAGCATAAAAACAATTTCTTGACAATGAAAAAAATCACACTGAAATATTTTTTTCGCAATGAATTATTTACAATGAAAAAAATCATAATGAATTATTTTTTCGCAATGAATTATTTACAATGAATTATTCGCAAAACAGTATATAACAAATTTTTTTACAATGCAAATTCGCAAATACCACGAGTTTCACATTTGTTTTCATATTCCGTAATGTCTTTATGCAATTGGTCATACCCAAAAAACATTGTATACTCACCGTCCATATCGTCGAAATCTCGTAGTCCTATGAATGGAGCAACATGTCTAAAAGCGTCTTTTGTTGAAAGAGCTGAATTCACTACTTCTTCTGTAACATCTCTATCAAATAGAATATACCCTGACATAGTTTCCATTGTTTCTCCGTAGGAATGAACAGATCCTTTTTTGTACCGTAAGTAAAAGTCAAATAGAACTGATTTCATTTTCAGAACGTTAAGAAAACTTTCTTCTGTTCTTCCTATGATAAAAAATGTCCATCGACTTGTGGATCGAAACAGTTTACTAATAACATTGTCTTTCAAGCAGCTATCTGCTAAATGAGTCTTGAGATCGAGATCAAAACCCGAATCGTCCACCATCATCGCAATAAAGTTGATTATGCCATACACTTTGTAGGACTTTTCTCCTTTTGCAACCCATTTAAACATTTTTTTGATCCAAATTTTCACACAGAAAAATTTAATGTTAAGCTGTGTTCGTTCATCAAGCGTATGCTGTCGAACAAATTCTCCATAAATTTTTTCACGTAGTTCTATTGGTAACGGTAACATGATTGTTTTTTGACCAACGGCTAATATTTTTCCTGACTTACTTTGACTGATTGGTACACAACAATGTGATATAAAATTATTTTCTCAAATTTTTATAACCATAGGGTACAGTATCAGTACCATTTACAATAACTCTCTTGGTGTATACAGAGCGAAACGTTTTTGTTTGTGGTTCACTGGTAACCGTTCTATCTCTGTGTCTTTTAATTCTACAATCATACTGAATTTTGATTTCTATTGTGCGATCCAAAGCACATTTCGAATATGTATCGAAATTTACCACCTGTTTTGTATTGTAATCCAGAGTAATCCCCTTTACTTTACATTTGCTTATCTCTTCTCCATCTTTTGTTTTCATTTTGTAAGCATAATTCTTAGGCCCAAGTCCTCTGAATTGAGTAATTTTACAAGCAGGCTCTTCATCAGTCCATTTTCCTAGTCGGCTGTTAATAATAGGAGGATTCCATAATTCAGGGTCGTGAATGTACATACAACTATCTGTATCGAAATACAGAACTCTATCTTTTAACTTTTCAAGAACGCTGTACAATTCCAACCTTGCATAAGCTGTTACATAAGACCCTACTACCACATTGGCTGTAGCATGGGTGTCAATATGTTCCAACTTTGATTCATAGTTAACCAAGATGAATGAACAGTCCTCGTCAAAGATTTCTACATGCTTTACAATGAAATTGGGATTGGTGACTAATTCAAAATATTTAGACGGATCACTGATGTATTCCGTCTGGGACATTTTTTCACGCTGAGCTAATTTTCCCCAAAGACAGTTCAACATAATCTTAGCAAATGATCTTCTCCCAGGATTTTTTTGAATACAACTTGGATCAAGACGAACACCTTCCGCCTTCTCATATTCACAAACGAACTGATCTTTTTCTGAGTCTGATTGACACCAATCTGGATAACCACTGGCTTCTTGCTTAATTTTCAAGAAATTGTCCACATAATGTTTAAAGAACTGATCTGATACAGAATTGAAATGCCAAATTTCATACACTTGCAATAATCGATAACCACAGTCAAGAGCCTTGAATAATTCAAAAGTAACCCAAGTTCCAACCAAAGCCCTCTCTTCTTTACCATGCCTACAAATGTTTGAGCTTTCTTCTGCACATTTCATACAGAGTGTAAACATCATTTTGTTGTTACAGTGAACTGGGAGAACGGGGTGAAACAAATCAGTTGGAGGTAAAACTTTACACTTGATTAATCCCTCATATTGTCGAATATTGTTCATATCAATATTCTCAGCAGACAAAATTTTTGGCTGACCTACAGGGTAGGATTTGGTTTACAAACATAAGGGTATAGAGAACAGATATCGATGTACTTGATTTCCTTTTTGTTTTTTTTTTTTTTTTTCATCAACATCATATCCAATTTTTATTGCATTACATCTTCCCCCGGACAAACCATCCGTCGGATCGATAGGGTCCCAATGTGGATATAACTTTTCAATGAGTTTTTTGTACTCTTTATCCTTCATCTTAGCATCAAATTCGTGTTCCCAAATGTACACTACATCATATCCCATTTCTTCGATATCTGCTATACGTTCAAAGGTACGTTCGTACAATTCAGACATGGGTTTTCCATTAATAGGATTGATCTGTTTTCGATCTGTATAGCATACAGGACAACCATGATACAAATCCCCAAGAAATTCATAAACAGTGTTTGATTGACGGTGAAAACCATCTACACTATATTTCCCGATTTGAGCTTCACCACCATTTTTTGCATGCTGAATATTAATACCTTTTTCCTGAGCTACGCTTTGAACCCATCGTATCGCTTTCATAGAAAAGCGACGTCTGGATGAGTCTTTACTTGAAATGATAGTTATTTGATTTTCTGGTAAATATTTGCTTCGCCACACCTTGTTACAGGCATCTGCGATGGTAATCGCCTCTAAAAATGGACAAATACCACCCTGTTCGATAAACAGCTTTCTGAATTCAGCACACCCTCGTCTGAGGATATCAACATCTGACCTACAGTACAATTCCATCTCCTTCTGAAAATTGAATTCTTCAACATTTCGAACTTTGTCATTATACCAAACTATGAATTTTGACCTAGCCTCTTCAGACATTGAGTCGGGTTTGTAATAAGACATATCCAAGTAGGGCCCAATGTAACTCCAAAATTCATCTGTATTTGCCGAGTGAGGAAAGTAACCTTTTTTCATTTCTTGAAGACCAAAGGTGGGTGGAAATTTTGCCAAACCAAAACTCATGAAATTGAAAGAATCGATCAGACGTACACCATTCAGTTCTAACTTCATAATATTGTTTCCATTCATGATCAATTTTTGAAGTTTTAACCCAACTTTGACAATATAGTCAAGAATGAACTGACCATCATAGCCTTTGAAATTATGGGCAATAGCCGTAACTCCTTTATGATGTTTTGAAAAGAGCCAGTTGCAAAATTGACTCAAAGTTTCTTCACCTTGAAAAATAACTTCCCTACCCTCTTCAAATTCACTGCATGTAGAACAATGAAAATCAAGTGATTTATCGATACATTCATCACACGCTCTGTGTGCGATACAATAATTCGGGATGTGTACCCCTGTGTCTTGTTTGCATTCAAAATCAAAGAAAATAAACTGTGGTTTTTTGACTACAGAAGAACTCGTCTCGTCATCGCTGTCATGGTTCAACTTACTTTGGTAAGGTTGAATATAGCATCGATGAGAAAAGTTAACAATTCTCTTACAGATATGACATCTTTTCTTTCCATTGCAAACATGATTTTTCTTTCTGACATGATATTGTGCACCGCATTTCGAACAGAGTTTTACTAATTCACAAATGGATTTCTTTTCTTTACCTTGAACAATTCTGTGATTTTCAAAGCATTCAGCACAAAAAAATCGTCTATTGCAATAACTGCAAACATATTCTTTTGATTTTGATGGACATTTTCCTTTGCGGTAACAACCTTTGCAGATATTTGAACAAGCATGATTTTCCCGGTTAGAGTAACCCACATCACAGAATTCACAATAATATCCACAACTAAGAAAACCTTTGATAGATTTGATGTAGTCATAATGGTTTTGATGAAAGTACAAATGTATGATCTTACTATTGGTTTTCACTTCTGGATGTTTAAATATTTTTTCCACTTTTGAATGCTGTTGATGAACTTTAATGACATAGCCTTTTTCATACAAGAATGTTTGAATTTTTTTGTATTCATCAATTCCTACAGGCTGTGTTGGCGAAACTCCAGCTTCATTTAACAATTTCTCAGCTTCAGTCTTTTGAAGAGGGCGTTTTGAACGACAAATACGATCCCATTTTCTATTCCATGCTTCGGTGTTTTCACGTTCACGGTAGCAAATTCCCACAACAACGGCTCTTGCGAAACATAGTTGGTCATGACTGTAAATTTGAATAATAGATTTTTTCTTCCGGACAAAAAACTTTGAATCTAATTCTGATGATCTATATTTTTGTTTTCCGCTACCTCTTGGTGGTATTGTATGTGTAATGTCAAATGTCATGAGTCCATCGTTCAAGACGAAATCTGTATTCGATTGTAAAACTCGTTCAATTTCATTCAGCATAGTTTCACCTTGTAACTGGTCTGCAGCTAAAAAAGGAATATGGATTCCCATTTCCAACGAAGGATGATTGATGGTAATTCTAATCATGTCCGTCGGGTTAGCATTTAACTTTCGAATGATTTCATGGGTAACATCGTCAAATAATCCAAGTAGTCTCTGAGATGTTAATTCTTCAAATTTCTTAAAACTCAGCATCAGCACATGTGATTCTGTTTTAAATTTTCTTGACTTCTTATTACCCCTTTCTGTTAAATCATATAGACTTTTCATGTCTAAGTTAGAGTTGATACTTTCATCGTCGCTGTCATTTTCTTCTTTCAACGGTCTAGTTTTTTTCTTTTTTATTGGTGGAAATATCTCATCGTCACTTTCTTCTTTCAACGGTCTAGTTTTTTTCTTTTTTGTTGTTGGAAATACCTCATCGTCACTTTCGCTGTCTGAATAGGTTATTATTCTTTTTCTTTTACCCATCGTTTTAGCTCTGAGTGAAAAGACAATAATGCAGAAGTGAGAAAAAACTAACAATTTATATAGCCTCTCCGTTGTAACAGTGTATAAATAGAGACGATAGTTGTGAAAATCTAATCATTCTCCTACTCAATCTCAGACAGTACAGCTGATAAAAGAATATGAGCGAGTTAAAGCTGCAAAATACATCACCACTTAGAAAGAGGGTGTATCTGTATGTTAATCCATACACCCACGATTATGAGATCAGCAATATACCATCAAAGTATGATGTTAAACATATCGGAAACTATGTGGGATCATTTTTATCCCACCAACATTTAGAAGAAAAAGATGTTTACCGTACTACCAGATACAGAGTTTTGGATCAAGCGACGATTGACAAACGATATGGTGTGAATGGCAAGAGAACAAATATTTGTTTCACATGCAACGAAGCAGGACATTGGGCCAAAGAATGTCCAGAAAAAGAAAATCAGCTAGGAACATTTGTTTTTGTCTACGTGAATCCACACAGTCATGACATTGAGATTTTACCATCGTTTTACAACGTTGATGGTCTCAAAGATATAAAATTCGTCGGGACACTAAATTCATTCTGCAGTGAAAATACATGGAAAAAAAGTTCACCACAAGCTACATCATCATCGGTTGAAAGTCAGACCGTAGACATGCAGTCCGACACGATGGATATCAACGATTCAGAAATCTGCAAAATAACAGAACAGGTAGAGAAAAAAATATCTACAATACGAAAAAATCTAAGAAAACAACAAACTTTGGATCTAAGAAAACAACAAACTTTGGATCTAAAAAACAACGAATTTTCTACAGAACCGGGTTGCTCGTACGGAGAGGAAAAACAGCAAAACAACGAAAAGAACTGTTTCTTTTGCAAATCAACAAAACACGAGGATAAAATCTGTCCAGATGTGGTATTAAAAACCAACGAAAGGAAAAGAAAACGTAAAACCAAATGTGAATCTGACATTCCAAAGAAAAAAAGAAAACATACTGAGTGAAAAAAGATTTCAACACAATATTGAATTTAAACAAAAAAAGACTGACTTGATTTTTTTCATTCATTTTTTGTCTTTACAGTTCATTCATTTTTTGTCTTTACAGTTCATGATTTGATTTTTTCATTGTACATAAGTTCTTTTTGAAATAAAGAAATATAAAATAATTACTTCTTACTTTTGACTTTTTTCTAGTTGTGACTTTTTTCTAGTTGTGACTGTAAGTCTTTTTACTTTTGACAATTTGAAAAGAAAGATCTTTCGTGCTAAATGGTTAGCCCTGAAAAGGGCTTTTTGAAGGATCTCACATTGACATCCAGCTCTACGATTCCTCCGCCCGATCCACTGGGATGATTTCACACCCACAGTGTTCACAGCAAATCGTCGAACCTTCATCATCATCGTAAAATCCTTCATCTGGATCTGGACAGTTATGTTTCTGCCCAAGATACTCAAGTATAGTAAAACATTTTCCACACTCTATCTGGCATCTGCTTGCACAGTGAGGGCATACAAGAATTCGAACCATCCTGCAACAAATATGTTTTTTATGTAAAATATCGCTGGGCTTTATAGCTTTACAGGGGATTGAACTAGTTGACCCATGACGTCATTTTCTCCTATGTTTTTCCCGCGTCTGCGTTTCATTAACATTGCCCA
The DNA here is from genome assembly GCA_946811185.2 of Hippopus hippopus. Lineage (NCBI taxonomy): Eukaryota > Metazoa > Mollusca > Bivalvia > Cardiida > Cardiidae > Hippopus > Hippopus hippopus. The sequence continues at coordinate 10,639,974 of OX328110.1, forward strand.
ATTAAATCGATAGTTATATTGGTGTTTTTTACCACTCCTAATTCGGTGTCACACAGTTCAATCCTGGTGTTTTCCGTCAGGTCCGTACTCTTTAAAAATTTCAATCCTCTGTAAACGTATAAAAACTCAGCGTTATTTTATACAAAACACCATTTCTTTGATTCTCAGCTAACGATCACTTCGAAAGCAGTATCAATATTCAGAAGCAGTTTCAATATGAAGCACAACTTAGATGAAATCAACTTGGACGATTTTCCACCAGTGGAAAACAATGGAGACGTTCTTTCATCAGTTATAAATTCGACAATCATCAATCCGCCACCGGAGTTAAATTCGACAACCATCATTCCAGCGACGGTGCTGGACAACATCTATGAAGAGGTAAAGCAGCTAAATTTGAAACAAGATAGCATGATAACCCGGATCATAGATCAGCTGGAGACTTTAAACAGACATTTGGAGGAAATTAAAACTTTAAGCGCAAGTACTGATCAGCTCAGTAGAAATATCGAGGTACTACGCCAACAGGATCAGTGCATTTCAACAACTCCTGTGAAGATCCCTGTGGAGTTCGACTTTGATAAATCCAATCTTCACAAGTTAGTGGACTCTATCGTAAGTGTTGTGAAGAAAAATCAACCAAAGAAAAAACAACCAGAGAAAAAACAACCAAGAAAAACAACAAAACGGAAATCTGAGGAAGATGCTAGCCATCTCCACAAGAAACAGCGAGTTGATCAAAAACCAACTACACCAATATTGACAGGCCAGGGCAAATACGGGAAAAACATTGATAATCACGTTGATTTCAAGATCCCGAAAAAACCAAAGACAGAGCGAAAACAACCAAGAAAAAACAACAAAACGGTAGGAATATGAAAACAAATATGAAACTCGTGGTATTTGCGAATTTGCATTGTAAAAAAAATTGTTAGATACTGTTTTGCGAATAATTCATTGTAAATAATTCATTGCGAAAAAATAATTCATTATGATTTTTTTTCATTGTGAATAATTCATCGTGAAAAAAATATTTCAGTGTGATTTTTTTCATTGTCAAGAAATTGTTTTTATGCTGTATTGTAAAAATGTTTCAGTGTGATTTTTTTTTCATTGTTAAGAAATTGTTTTTTATGCTGTATTGTAAAAAATGTTTCCTTGTGAATTTTTTTCACTGTCAAGAAATTTTTTATGATGCTTTGCAAAAAAAATGTTTCATTGTTTAGTTCTGTTCAATAAATAAAAGTTCAATAAATAAAAGTTCAAAAAACAATAGAGCTCTTCATTCTGTTTTTTCCCAAAAGACTTGTTCTGTCTACATTTTTTCCATACATCGTCTCATAACTTTTTTGCTATATTAGCATGAAACGTAGCATGGAAAAAATGTATGTGCTTTCTGCCAGGTCCGAGCTCTTTAAAAATTTCAATCCTCTGTAAACGTATAAAGCCCAGCGTTATTTTCATACATTCACCATTTTTTGGCTCTCAGCTAACGATCACTTCGGAAGCAGTATCAATATTCGGAAGCACTATCAATATGGAGGAGGTAAATCATCAACTACGTGAGGCTCTCCAAGAGTATCTAAATGCAGGTCAACAGTTATTACAACTAAACACTCATCTCGTAGGAGAGGAGGAACAAAACCAACTACAACGTATAACACAGCCCTACAAAGATGATCATTGCAGCCACACTTGAAATGTATTTTCAGCATGCTAATACAAAAAGTGAACAGTTAGACCGTCTTTTCCGCGAGCAAATCGCCGCTGAAAGGGCTGAGTCAGACAGCGAATCGACTGATGCTGATACTGAATAAACATTTTCAAAAATCAGCTCTTCTCAAAACAGCCCTTTTCAGGGCTAACCATCTACCACGAAAGTTCTTTCTTCAAATTGTCAAACTTCTTTCTTTTAGAAGAGTTACACCCCAAAGAGTTACACTCCAAAGGTCCACACTCCAGAGAGTAAAAAAACTCAGAAAAAGACTAATCCCGACTCAGTGCTCAGTCTTTTAGAAAAGAAAAAATCATCCATAATTGCAGAAAAAAGACTAAGTTCAACTCAGTGATATAGGAATGAAATTAAAAAAAAAAAAGCCTAAAAAGTGATCCATTACACATATAAAACACTAAACTCTTGATTATTTTTCTCATTCACCATTAACTTTTCGTAAAACCTGAGTCAGTATCCCACAATGTTTGGATTAACATTTTTTCTCTTATTGCTCTTCTGGTTAGAAGAAAGAGAACGTTTCAGATATATCAGGCATGAAATTGACCATCTAATGCAAATGCTAGATAAAATGGAATCAATCAAAAGAAAGAGAGGAGGATAAAAAAAGTGCATTCTGTACAAAAAAAAAGCAACCCTTTTCAGGGCTAGCTATCTTAAATAAACATCTTTCTTTTCATTTTGTCAGAAGACTCATAATCAAAAAAAAAGTCATAGGTTAGTTAAACTTTAGTTTTTTCTAAACCCGAACAAGAAAATGTAACAAAGCCATGGGTTGGTCAACAATAAAACATTTAGTATTAGAAATAAAACGCTGATTCTGATTGGACAACATTAATTTGGAACCAAAACAGCATGAAACGCCGACGCGGGAAAAATATAGGAGAAAATGACGTCATGGGTCAACTAGTTCAATCCGTCTGAAAAGCTATAAAACCCAGCGTTATTTTCCCGCACATCATTCATTCTCTTCAAGTCGTTAAGAAATGGAGTGCGCATTGAGGGATATGACTTTTTCGGAACTCGCCCAGCTGGCATCGAGAGAAAAAAAGAAGAAGGAGAAAAAACAGTTCACAGTACCAGCTACTGAAGATTGGAACGATGACGATGAGCCATCGTTCTCGTTGGACTTCGGCTTGGACGAGCAGCAACTGAAAAGACTAAAGAGGAGGGCTGCAAGTAGCTGTCCGGCGTGCAGGAAGGTTGGAGGTTGTGCTTAAAAACACAACCTCCAAACCAGGTCCTTTTTTTAGGACCACCCCAACAGCCCTTTTCAGGGCTAACCATCTACCACGAAAGTTCTACCTTTCTTCAAATTGTCAGACGTAAGTTCTATCTTTTCTTCAAATTGTCATTTCTTCAAATTGTCAGACGAAAGTTCTACCTTCAAGCTATCAGACGAAAGTTCTATCTTCAAGTTGTCATTTCTTCAAATTGTCACAGCTCTTTTCAGAGCTAACCCAACAGTCCTTTTCAGGACTAACCATCTACCACGAAAGTTCTATCTTCAAGATGTCAGACGAAAGTTCTACCTTCAAGCTATCAGACGAAAGTTCTATCTTCAAGTTGTCATTTCTTCAAATTGTCACAGCTCTTTTCAGAGCTAACCCAACGGTCCTTTTCAGGACTAACCATCTACCACGAAAGTTCTATCTTCAAGATGTCAGACGAAAGATCTATTTTCAAGCTGTCAGACGAAAGTTCTATCTTCAAGTTGTCATTTCTTCAAATTGTCACAGCTCTTTTCAGAGCTAACCCAACAGTCCTTTTCAGGACTAACCATTACCACGAAAGTTCTATCTTTCTTCAAAATTGTCATTTCTTCAAATTGTCAAACTTCTTTCTTTTAGAAGAGTTGCACTCCAAAAGAGTTACACTCCAGAGAGTTATACTGCAAAGAGCAAAAAAAAAAAAAACTCAGAAAAAGACTAAGTCCAACCCAGTGCTCAGTCTTTTAGAGAACTCATTCATAATTGCAGAAAAAGACTAAGTCCAACTCAGTGATCAGGCTTTTAGAAAGAAAATCATTCATAGGGTAAAAAAAGTCTAAGTTCAACTCAATGGTTAGGCATTTAGAAAAGAGAATTCATTCATAGAATGAAAAAAGCTAAGTCCAACTCAGTGATATAGGGATTAAATTCCTTTTAGAAAAGAGAAATCATTCATAGAGATGCAGAAAAAAGTCTAAGTCCAACTCAATGGTCAGGCTTTTAGAGAGAAACCACTTAAAGGTCAAGTAGTGGATAGAAGTAAACAATAAAGCAATCCTAATAGCATATGGGTAAAAAAACTAAGTCCAACTTAATGATATAGGGACAAATTCCTTTTAGAAAAGAGAAATCATTCATAGATGCAGAAAAAAGTCTAAGTCCAACTCAGTGATCAGGCTTTTAGAGAGAAAAGAAGCTTGACAATAGAAAATCATTTTTGATCGTTACTTACCCTTTACTTTCCCTTAACTTTCCCTTTTTTGCAGAAAAATTCCACTCAGGGTAGTCTCTTTGGGTGGTTTTATCCCCAGAGTGCCACCCATACGGCCGCCATTTTGAATGCTAAAACCCTCTCAGGGTAGTCTCTTTGGACATTTTTTGTAGAAATGATATAATGCAAATTCTTTCAGGGTGGCAGAATAGGGACAAATTTTCTGTAGGGTAGGCAATGTAGGGCTCTCAGGGAGGGTAGAATACGGCTCTGACCAGGCCCTGTCAGAGCCGTATTCTACCCTCCTATACTACTGTTACTGCATGAGTGCACCGGGTAGAATTATAAGAGGAAGTTTAACGATTGTTAAAGATAACTATAACGCACTAGAAGAGGTACAAGTTAATATTGCGGTAAACGGAATAGAGCAGGTTGATTACTCTATTATTAAAAAAGAGGATGAAATTTGTAGCTGTACGATTTTTCCGAGGGCGTTGGAGGTAAAGCAATGCGACATCGTAAATTTTGTTTCAAAAACAACCGACCGTGATGTAATACACGCTTATATATCTATTTTGATAGAGTTAGACTTATAAAGGTCATATTTTATATCATATGACGAAGTAAAAAATGTTGTAATTTCGCTCATATAGCTATATGAGCTAAAAATATGGATCGTTGGGATGTAGTAATAAGCAGGGATATGGTTAGGTTTTAGATTTAAGCAGGGATATGGTTAGTTTTAGATTTAAGCAGGGAGATGGTAAGTTTTAGATTTAAGCAGGGATATGGTTAGTTTTAGATTTAAGCAGGGATATGGTTAGTTTTAGATTTAAGCAGGGGGATGGTTAGTTTTAGATTTAAGCAGGGAGATGGTTAGTTTTAGATTTAAGCAGGGATATGGTTAGGTTTAGATTTAAGCAGGCAGATGGTTAGTTTTAGATTTAAGCAGGGATATGGTTAGTTTTAGATTTAAGCAGGGATATGGTTAGTTTTAGATTTAAGCAGGGGGATGGTTAGTTTTAGATTTAAGCAGGGAGATGGTTAGTTTTAGATTTAAGCAGGGATATGGTTAGTTTTATATTTAAGCAGGGGGATGGTTAGTTTTAGATTTAAGCAGGGGGATGGTTAGTTTTAGATTTAAGCAGGGAGATGGTTAGTTTTAGATTTAAGCAGGGGGATGGTTAGTTTTAGATTTAAGCAGGGATATGGTTAGTTTTATATTTAAGCAGGGGGATGGTTAGTTTTAGATTTAAGCAGGGAGATGGTTAGTTTTAGATTTAAGCAGGGGGATGGTTAGTTTTAGATTTAAGCAGGGATATGGTTAGTTTTAGATTTAAGCAGGGAGATGGTTAGTTTCATATTTAAGCAGGGATATGGTTAGTTTTATATTTAAGCAGGGGGATGGTTAGTTTTAGATTTAAGCAGGGGGATGGTTAGTTTTAGATTTAAGCAGGGGGATGGTTGGTATAATATTTTAATCATACACATGGTTAAAATGTTAATTAAAGCATACATATGGTTAAAAAACTAGCTCATTCGTAGATGGTCAAATTTGTGGTTAAAACCCAGCTCTCTCTATTTTATTACTACTGACAAGCTTGTCCAGTTGCATTTTGGATAGCTTTGAAACATGTTTAACAATTGTTCTGGCTGACGAACAAATGTGATGCAATTGTGAACAAAATGTGTGAATTTCTTTTAACAAAGTGCTTGTGTAATTTGTATCCATTTACAAATAGGTGGGCTTATTTGTTTCCCCCACAAAACAATGTTGGGGTGTGGGTGAGTTAAATAGGAGTTACTTTTTTGGTTGGTCCAAGGACCATCCACCAGTTCTTTGCGTCTTTTTCAGCTCAATTTCCCAACAACTGTTGGACTTTTTTTACTCAAATTTCATACATTTAAAATATGAAGCAAAGATATGCGTGTTGGATTTTGGTTAGATATTTATGATCGTAAGCTCTGCTGGCCAAAGGCTAGAAGACCTTGTGCGATGGCATGTTTCACGGCCTTCCATCTGTTTGTTTGTATTGGTTTTTACACCGTTTTGAACAATGTTCCAGTTATATCAAGGCGAATTTCACTTATTAATGTGCTTCCTGGGTATCACTGGTACCAGGCAAAAGCTCTGAAATGTCTTGTCCAAGGACATACCCACATGACCAGAGGGGTGGTTTGGATTCAAAAGCATGACCCATTACTCATCAAAAAGTCTGCATTACGAATTTTATGTCCTAACCACTGCACCACAATATCAGATCCTCTTTCACAGATTGATCGTATTGTCATAAGGAAGATACCTTTTGAAATTTGGATGATTCTGTAGGAAAACAAGGAATAAGGGGCCTAATGGAAATGTTATGAAAATGTTCTCGTTAATGCAATAATCGGTTTAGCCTACATTTTTCATTCGGTTTTCTTCAAACTTTCACAGAATGATTGTATCATCAAAAGAATGTTACTTCTTTGTAATTTGCTTGATTCCATCAGAAATCAACAAATAAATGCCTTTTTAGCTCAGCTTTTTTGGGGGAAAAAAGTCATGTATTGTCATCACCCTGGCGTCATCAGTGTGGGTGTTGGCAAGACAAACTTTATCATCGGGCATATCTCTGTTATTAATGAAGATATGTACTTGAAACAAGGGATATGTATTCACTACCGAAAGCGCAACTATACTTTCAAGGGAGAAAACTTAATGCATTTTTGCAAGATTTATGCCCCTTTTTCGACAGATTTTCAATATCCAGCACCTGCAGCTGAGCATGGCATCCGCATGCAGTGCTCTTTTTGGCTCACCTGAGCACAAAATGCTCAAGGGGAGCTTTTACGGTCACCCTGTGTCCGTCGTGCGTCGTCAACAATTCTTTAAACATCATCTTCTCCTAAACCACTGGGCTAATTTCAACCAAATTTGGCAGAAATGTTCCTTGGGAGGTCCTCTTTAAGAACTGTTCACAGATTTTGATTTCATCAAAAACTCTGGTTGCCATGGCAACCAAATAGAATTTTCTAAGAATTCTTTAAAAATCTTCTCCTCTGAAACCGCTGGTCAGATTTTGAAATAATTTCACAGAGATGTTCCTAGGGTGTCCCTTTTTAAAAACTGTTCGCGAAATTTTGATCTGTCAAGAAGCATGGCTCTGGTAGTGGGGGCTATTTGCATGATAGGGACATGAAGAAATTTCTTAATTCTTCTTCTCAAGAACCGCTGGTCAGATTTTGAAATAATTTCACAGAAATGTTCCTTGAGTGACCCTTTTCAAAAACTGTTCGCAAAATTTTGATCCATCAAGGAACATGGCTCTGATGGCTGTGGGCTATTTACACTATACGGACATGAAGAAATTCTCAAAAATTCTTCTTCTCTGACACCGCTGGTCAGATTTTGAAATAATTTCACAGAAATGTTCCTTTGGTGACCCTTTTCAAAACTTGTTCGCAAAATTTTGATCCATCAAGAAACATGGCTCTGATGAGGGGAGGCTACTATATGGACATGAAGAAAATCTTAAAAAGTCTTCTTCTCTGACACCGCTGGTCAGATTTTGAAATAATTTCACAGAAATGTTCCTTGGGTGACCCTTTTCAAAATGTTCCTTGAGTGACCCTTTTCAAAAACTGTTCGCAAAATTTTGATCCATCAAGGAACATGGCTCTGATGGCTGTGGGCTATTTACACTATACGGACATGAAGAAATTCTCAAAAATTCTTCTTCTCTGACACCGCTGGTCAGATTTTGAAATAATTTCACAGAAATGTTCCTTTGGTGACCCTTTTCAAAAATTGTTCGCGAAATTTTGATCCGTCAAGAAACATGGCTCTGGTGGTGGGGGCTATTTGCACTATAGGGACTCGAAGAAATTTTTTGATTCTACTTGTCCGGAGCATAACTGTTATTTATGGGTGGATTTCAAATAATTTGGCACAATTGTTCTCCATCATGAGTAGATGTGCCATTTGAATTATTTGTTTGGGTAGATCCAAGGTCAAGGTCATCCTACTGATCCCAGCGTACTGCGGGCTCGACAAGTTGTCCCTGGTGATCTTGATGAAATTTTCACCTTGAATTATGGTCATAGTCCGACAGAAAAAAGTAAACTAATTGCACTTATGTGTCATCTACAGTCACTATGGCAATGTCAGGTGTTGAGCAGGGTAACTTACTTAGTGAGGGGAAGAGCATTAGGAAAAACTGCCTGACACATCTTAAAATCGTACCTTTCAAAAGATTCTTCTTTACGCGATACATACATCTCCCATCTATAGATCCACTTGTCAAAACAGGAGCTGAAGTGATCTTATGGAATTTTATGGATTGTTTTCCAAACAACTATTGGCAAGTCATGAACATCATCAAACTTCCTGTGACGAAGCTCGGTCGGCAATATAATGCAAAAAATTGTTTTTAAACAAGTTTTACCATCAATGAATACTAGAATTCTTCATAGAACTTTTGCTGTAACAATTTATTATCAATTCATTATCATGAGGTCGTTTCTGAGTTTTTCTTCCCATTAATACACAAATCTTTGTTGAATAGCGCTGCTCTAGCACAATATCTACGGTATCAAAAAAGCATATGTTCAATATCCGTTTTTTACAGGAAATGACAAAGTTTCATAATCCCTGATTTTGTGTAGGCCAAAACAAATGTGCCAGAAAACGTTATGTTTGATTTGGTAAAAACATGGCGCTGGGAAAAAAAATTCAGAGCTCTCAAATAACAAGTAATCATGTGGTAAATTTCCAAAACGACTGGAGTTGTCCTGCTCGACTTCACCCTACGTTGCCTAGTGACTGTAAATTAAGCATGAGTGCAAATGGGTTACTTTTTTCTATTGGATAATATGCATAATTTCTTGATGTATCCATGGTGAAAATTTCATCGAGAAAAACATATTAACAAAAAAGTTATGAAACTTTTCCAGATACTTTTCGACCCCCCTCATATGTGCACATTGAAATTTGTGGTCAGATATGACCCGCAAAATTCCCCAAATATTACACTGAAAAAAAAAAACAGTTTTACGGTATATTAATCTACTGTAGTGATAGCTATAGTTATCCTTTGTTGAAAACTGAAGAATATAGTTTTTGGATTGTTGTTCCGTACAACCTTCAGGACTTGATTTCTTAGTGTGTGTGTATGTGTGGGTCTGGATTTGTCCTGCTCCTACATTTATGGGTATACCTAAAAACAATTTGGTGTATTATTCTATATCATGATTATATGTGCCATGTCAACATTTGTAATCTAAAACCTCTTAATTTGGATCAATTTAAGTCTAATTTTTTTGTCAAGGCAAGGGTTAATGTTTCATATCATTATGCACCGATATCTTCATCTGGTTTGGATGAACATTTAATGAGTTAAACTAGAACCATTCAAGCAAAGATCAAGCTAACCCATGACTGGTAAAATTAATAATTCTAAGACACTTCCTTTACAATCTAAAATGAATTGTAAATATAACTTGGCTTTAACATTATTCCTCACAAGTAAAAGTGTCATGTAAAATTGTTACAGTTAATGAAGTTAATATGTTTTCAAGTTTAACTAGTTCTTAGTTAAGTTATCATACCCCCACTAACAAAGTTGGGGGGGGGGGTATACTGGAGTCACCATGTCCGTCTGTCCATCTGTCTGTCCATCTGTCTGTCCATCTGAATTTTTGTTTCAGCTTTAACTTCTAAAGTAAGACAGCTTTCAACATGAAACTTCATACACTGATAGAACTCTGTTGGGAGAAGTGCCATATATAAGATCAATAACTGCTACGATTATTTGTTGAGTTATTGTCCTTTGCTTTTTATGCCCCCGCATCGAAAGATCAGGAGCATTTTGTTTTACCGTTGTCCGTCTGTCCGTCCGTCTGTCTGTCTGCACAAACTTAAGGTGAAAACTTAACAATTTCCTCTTAATCCTAAACTAATTTAGTTACAAGGCTCATATTTGGTATGTAGGTACACCTCATCAATGCACATCTGGTGAATGTCACATGACCTAGATCAAGATCAAATTTTAACCCTTATCACGAAAACTTAACATGAAAACTTAACGTCAAAACTTAACATTTTCCTCTTAGTCCTAAAAAAAGTTAGTTACAAGGCTCATATTTCGTATGAAGGCACATCTCATCAATACACATCTGGTGGTACTAAGGTCAAGGTCATTTGCCAAGGTCAAGGTCAAATACTAAGACAAACTTAACGTGAAAACTTAACATTTTCTTCTTACTCCTAAACTAATTCAGTTAAAGGCTCATATTTCGTATGAAAGCACATCTCATCGATACATATCTGGTGGTACCAAGATCAAGGTCAAATATCAAGGTCACATTTAAAAAAAAAATGACCTTTGCGGGGGCATTCATGTTTCACAAACACATCTTGTTTGAACCCAATTTTTTTATTTGGATATAGCTTCTAAAGTAAGAAGCTTTCAACATGAAACTTCATACACTGATAGAACTCGACTAGGGGAAGTGCCAAATATAAGAACCATAACTCTGCTGTCCTTATTTGGGGAGTAATTGCCCTTTAAAATTTTCAACTTTGAAATTTTGTTTTGTGCATAACTTTGTAAGTAAAAATTATTTCAACATGAAACTCTATAAACTAATAGAACATGGCTAGGAGAAGTGCCATATATAAGAACCATCACTCTGCTGCCCTTAGTTTTGGAGTAAAAGCCTTTTTTTTTTTCAACTTCAATTTTTCGCTTTGTGCATAACTTCCATGGTAAAAATGATTTTGACTTGAAACTTCATACACTGATAGAACACAACTAGGTCTAGTAAAGTATGTAAAAAAGTAACTGTGCTACTTTTATTGTTTAAGTTATTGCCCTTTTGATTTTGTTCGTTTGTTTTACTAAAATTTTGACAGTAACTTTAGACATATTTAACACTGATAAAATCAATAGGAGAAGTGTAGTATATAAGATCCATAACTCTGTTGCCTTATTAATGGGAAATCATATATTGTTAGCATTCTTTTTTTGAGTGTTTTCCCTTTGTTTTGTATCTACTTAGGATTCTTTGTATCCAGAGCATTACTTTAAAGGTATAAATATTTTTTGAAATTTAAACTTCATGCTATGTAAAAACATAACCAGGAAAAGTCTATCTTTGGATTAGTGCTGTTCCAGTGACAAGGCACTTGTGGGGGTATAAATTATGTACGCTTGCGACAGTTCTAGTTTTAAATCTTAGTTTAAAGGCAACTCTTGAGGCTTGAATTATATGTGGCTTGTTGATTCTTCCCAATACAAGAGATTTTTATACAACTGCAACATCTAAGCCATAAAAAACGTCCTATCAAAGAACAAATGATGGAATATGATTCATATGGTTGGAAGAGGTTCATTGGAGAAGAAAATAGTGGTTTCCAGCATATTCATTAGCTTATCCGGGCACAAAGCGCTTAAACAGAGCTTTTTTTGATTGCCCTGTTAGTTTTGTCTTATCTGTTGGTCAACAAAAGGTTACTTGAATTCTTGGCTTGGCTAACATCTTTTGAGATATTTGACAAGTCATTTTGACATACATGTGTCATTTGTCTCTCACTTATCTGTGAATGATACGCCCTAATGGATAATCAGATGGTGGCTTAGACTGAACATTCTACTGGTGAGAATTCACAGGGAACCATAGCAAGATGAATCTGCCACCATAATATTAATGACAATGTTGAAAGGGGAATTAAACCCCATACCATGAATACAGTCATATTTGATGTGTAGCATCACCAGATGGATCTTTTCAAACTTTATTCAAATAATACCCCTTGGTGGAAAATGGCCCTATCTCAAGTATTAACCCTTTCTCAAACAACCCCTTGTTTTTACATGCCTGCAGTACAAGTCTTTTGAAAACACTAAGGGAAAAGGAGAAATTGCTTGTAAGGAGCAATTTCTCCTATTCCCACACTATTTTCTATCCTTTTGGAGAACTTTCCACCATTTTCATCAAATTCAAAATTGTTGTCTGCAAACTCTTTCAGTTTGGAAGAATCTAAAATTTGTCATTTCGGAAAGGGTTTAAAGCTTGAAGAAACTGTGAAATAGTACATATCTTATTGTCTAAATAACCTTAAAATGTTAAGCTTTCATTTTTAGCTCACCGGAGCACAAAGTGCTTGGGATGAGCAATTTGTGATCGTCACTGTCTGTCGTCTGTTCATCCACCAGTCCAGAATTAAAAAAAAAAATCTTCTCCTCCTAAACTTACCATCCGATTTCAACAAAAATCCATTGAGTGATCCTGAGGTCATGCACTTTCAAAATACTTCAATGAATGGAAAATTATGAAGAACTTTGGTTGCCATGGCAAAAAAGTGAAAAAATCTTTAAAAATCTTCTCAGCCTGAACCATAAGGCCTAGAGCTTCCAAATTTGGCATGTAGCATGGCCCTCTACCAAAATACTTGAAATTATTACTGTACAGTGAAAATTAGCTCGATGTTGTGGGATTCCAGATTTTACATAGAGATAAAGAAGGAAATCTTTAAAAAATCCCAAACTGTAAGGGTTAGAGCTTTCATAACTGGTATGAAGCATGGCCTTATTGACTTCTACCAAAATATTTGAAATTTGGATTTAACGATGAAATTTATCCGTATGTTGTGGGATCCTTGATTTAACATAAAGAAGGAAAACTTTAAAAATCTTCTCCCACCAAACTGTAAAGCGTAGACTTTTCTCATTTGGCATGTAGTATGGTCAAACGGACCTCCACCAAATTACTTCATATCATCTCTCTAAGATCAATATAACCCTATGTTGTGGGGTCCTGGATTTTACATAGAGATAAAGAAGGAAACCTTTAAAATCTTCTTGTTCCAAACTGTAAGGCCTAGAGCTTTCATATTTGGCAATTAGTTTTGTCTTATTGACCTTTATCGAAATACTACAAATTATGGTCGTAGGATTAAAATTGGCCATATGTTGTCTTATATAGAGATAAAGAACAGAATCTAACCATAAGTCTCAAAGTTTTCATATTTGACATGTAGTATTGTCTAATGTACCGTCACAAAGATTCTTCAAATTATGATGAAAGGGTCAAAGTTGGCCCTATATTGTGGGGTTTTGGGTTTAACAGTGAGACAAAGAAGGAAATGATGTAAAGTTGTCTTTCTCCAAATTGAATGGCCTACAGCATTCATAATTGGGGTGGAGTATTGGCAACTGAATTTTACCAAAACAGCTCAAATTGTGATTAGCACTAGATTGTTGGTGCCTTATCTTCATATTATCTAAACATATGGCTAAGAGCCTTCATATTTGGCATGTAGGATAATGAACTGACTCTGGATAAGCCAAGATTTTAACTCAGGTGAGCTATATAGGACCATCATGGTCCTCTTGTTTAGCTGACCTGAGCACGAAGTTAGGTGAGGTATTGTGATCATCCTCTGTCCGGCGTCCATAGTGCATCATGTGTCAACATTTCCTTTGAACAACATCTGCTGAACCACTGAGCGAATTTTTATCCAAATTTGACTAAAATAGCTAAAAGAATTGAAATCCATGAAAAACTCTTGTTGCTATGGTAACATCAATGAAAAATTGAGAGAAAAAATTACTAAAAAATTACATCGTCCTGACCCAGAATGGCCTTGAGCTTTGACTTTTGGCGTGGAGCATCAGCTCATTGACCTTTATGAAAACTGCTCAAATCATGACCCTGTAGTCCCCAGGGGGTGTGTGTCAGGCTTTCAAAGAAATAAAGAATGTTATCTTTATACGACATCTCCTAGACCACTGGGCCAATTTTAACCAAATTTAGCAGGAATTTTCCTTAATGAGGCCTCTTTAAAAATTGCTAAAACAATTGAAATCTATGAGAAACTCTGATTACTTTTGCAACATAGTGAAATTTTGGGAAAAAAATATTGAAAAACGATCTCCTCCTGTCCTAGAGGCTTAGACCCTTGTTATTGGCATGGAGCACCAGCTCAAGGACTTCTATCAAAACTCCCTAAATCATGACCCTAGGGCCTCAAGGGGCTGATCCCCAGGGGTGGGGGTGTTCAGGCTTACATAGAAATAAGGAATGTTATCTTTCAACCTCCTAAAGCAGTGGGCCAATTTTAACCAAATTTGGCAGGAATGTTCCTCAGGTGGTCCTCTTTAAAAGTTACTCAAATAATTGTTATCCATGAAGAAACTGGTTGCTCTGGCAACATAAGTGAAAATAACAGAAAATTAAAATATTATCTTCTCCTGACCAAGGAGGATTAGAGCAGTTGTGTTTGGCATGCAGCATCAGCTCATAGACATCTATGATAATTGCTAAAATCATGACCCTGTGGTCCCTTCAAAGGAAACAAAGGATGTTTTCTTTAATTGAAATTTGGTCAGTTATTGAATAAAATTGTTCATGTAATTCTTTTTATTTCCACAATAAATTACATTGAATCATGCTATGTTTTATTTTGTATTTCAGTATTCCCTTGCTTGGCTGTCTGAAAAGCCTTAAAAATCTCATTATTGGATTGCTTGCCAGGCTTGTTATCCCCTCGCAACTATGTTGGGGGGGGGGGGGGAATATAGTAACGGGGCTGTTTGTGTGTTCGTCCATGTATACGTCCGTCCATCACCTTCTTGTCGCCTCTCTACAGGTCACATTTTTCATCCGATCTCTTTCAAAGTTTGCGTGAGTTGCCCTTGGTGAGACTAGGCTACCTATTTTAAAGGTCAAGGTCACAGGTCAAATTCTGGAAGCTGGTGTGTACTTTTGTAAGACAATATTAGTTAATGGCCAAGTCTATTTAGATGTAAAAGGGTTAACGTGAGGTGAAAACAAGTATGTGCACGTGTAGACATCAGGCCCCGTGCTTATAAAACCTTTTTTTTTGTCTTGTTCTGAGAATTTACTGAAACTTACAGGATACCTCTAGTGTAGCATATAGAGAATTGTACCTGAGACTCGTTTTATTTCAGATATATTGTTTTGATTTAAACAGGCAGTTACAGCAATTTCTAAGTTGGGTGTTAAAAATAGGCCTTATAATCACAGGCCCTAGAGAATCTCATCGTTTTACCCAGAGCTTAGTTCCAAACATGTAGGGTCCCGTGTGGCTCAGTGGTAAAGTGTTTGACTCGTAATCCAGGGTCCTGGGTTCGAGCCGCACTGGATCCTCTGGGTTTTTTCGTGGGAGTGTCCTTGGGCAAGACATTTCAGAGCCCCAGCCTAGTACTGGTGAAACCCAGGAAAGACATGAATAATGTGATCTGTCGCCGTGATATGACTGAAATACTGTTGAAAGCGGCGGTAAACACCATTCAATCAATCCAAACATGTAAATATAGGGTTGCCTGACGCTCGGGTAAAGGTAACCAACAAAGATATAAAGAAATGAAAATGCAATGTTTATGGAATCTTTCTGTTATGTATGCTACTTATAAACACATGTAGCATATTAAAAGCGATCTATGATTTCAAGAACCTTTTCAAATATGTCTATTCCATGATTTTCCGACACCCAATTTTGAGGACATTGTAACAATAGTTGTTCCTTGCATCTTTCACTAATTGTAAAGGAAGACGGATTAAGCATCGGTTGGTGAATATCTCCTTGGAATAGTAAATTGGCATTTTCGTTGTCGGACGCAACCGGCTGTTCACGCTGTGGCTGTTCCACAGGTATATTATTTGCTCCCGCAGTAAAGAGACGCAACGGTGAGGATTTTACAGTCCTTATCCGATGATTACACCAAGCACTTTTCCAGATATCAAGTTTTTCGTTGATTTTTCTTTGGTAGACATAGTGGTGTGCGAATAGATGTAAATCACTTAATGGATCTAATATTTCTTCATCTTCCATGAAATGGAATAAGTCATAGAAATACGTAAGCACCCCTTCGTAGACATCCCGCCAAAGTCGTTCTATTCTCTGATTGTGTGTGCTTTTTCCTGCAATCACATTATTTGCACTCCTAACTTGCAGCATGTATTCCGCAATTTTTAGATTTTCCAATTCCTGGTCACAGCGTACTCTTAGCGGTGTTCCGTACTTTTGAACAGCGGACATGAAACATTCATGAATCGTTGTAGCTTTGTTGTTGTCGACACACTCTAAAAAAACAATGTAACGGCTAAAACCATCTACTCCTCCTGCAATTATGAAACGCCACCTAATCAGTTTGTGGTTTGTGTCAACATGCCAAAGATGATTTGGAGCCATCACGGAGTAAACCCTTCTGTGAAGACGTCGTCTCCGTCGCTCCATTATACCGGAAGCGTCGATTGAATGAAGAACTTCGCGCAAATAGGATCTGGTTACCTGAAACATATAAAACAAAGCATAAATAAATATAGAAATTAAAAATAAATAAATAACAGTCAAAACTAGCTATCTTGAAACGGTGTTTCATGTATGCGATCAAAGACTATGGAAAGCCACAGCTATCTTGTACTTTTCAATGCAAATTATTTCACCATCGTTATAGTTTAATATATTAATTTTATATTCGAACCCTCAGTATATTCATCTACAATACCAATAAATTGAAAGGAGTATTCTTTGTATTAATCTTTAATATTTGTTAAACAAGGTAAGTGCGTCCGCCTTGGTAGCGGGATGGTTCGAACAATGTTATAACTGGTTCGACGTTCGTTGAAGCGCCATCTCGCTGATCGGATACGTATGCAAATTTCTGCCAAGCGTCCGGATTCCACTGATACAGTGCACTGAAGGTTACCCGTACGCCAAAATTTCAAGCCTTTCGAACTATGTTTTTATGAATACATTTGTCTGTGTTTTAGCCGAAGCAGCGACGTGTCTAGAAAAAAATAATTAGGTCGGTATTTAATACGATTTAAGTTTTGATATATTACCGGACTAGTGTATACGGTTATCTTGATGAAATTTTCAGGAATGATAATTTGATGTATTGTGCTTATAATCAGAAAAAAGTGAACTGTTAGCACTAATGTACAATCTTCAGTCACTAGGGAAACGTAGGGTGATGTCGAGCAGGGCAACTCAAGATTATCTCATGATTACCTGATGTAAGAGAGATCATAATATGTATTTTTCAATGCTATATTTTATCCAAAATACACATGACTCTTTCGCGAACATATGCCTTGGCCTACGTAACGTAAATAAATGAAACATTACATCTTTTCCTGTTTACAACCGAGGTTAGATCAACTAGTAAATATGGTGCTAGAGTAGCGTTCTTCAAGAAATTTTTGGTTGTTAATGAGCAACATACTGTTATTTCAGAGACGGCCCCATGATAATGAATACTTACGGCAAATCTTCCATGGAGAAATCTAGCATTTATCATTGTTACAACGAGTTAAAGAACGATTTTTCGCATGATAACACCGACCAACAAAGATCTGCTGGACATCCCTGCTCGACGTCCCTGACGTTCATGATTTGGCATTCGTTTTTCGCGAAGCTATCACTAACTTCCACATGATCAATTCATGTCCTGCTTGGACAAGTATCTATAGCTTGGAGAAGTGTGTATCGTGTAAAGCAGAATATTTTGAAAAAGATGTAATTTTCAGATGTTCCAGGCAGGTTTTGCTGATGATGTATTCCCTCCATTAGTAAGTTGCCCCGCTCGACGTCACCCCACGTTGCCATAGTGACTGTAGATTACGCATTAGTGCCAATAGTTTGCGGGTTTTTTTTCTGTCTGATTTTAAACCTAGTTTTTCAATGTATCAGTGGTGAAAATTTTGTCAAGATAACCATATATATAAAATAAAGTTATGACACTAGTCAAGGAATAAACCAACAACCCTCGTACATGTGGAAAATATGAAAATTCGTACAAACTAATGACGACAATTTGCCACCTGAACATAGTTTATTAAGGAATTTTTCGTGAAAACCGCATATAACTGTACTTGAATCTGTCCACCGGAATTCGAAAAGTATGAAATAGGTACAGTGAAAAGTATGAAATCTGTGATTGCATTAAAGAAGTACAATATCTCAAAATTGAGTCTCTCAAGTGTTTGTTTGGCTTTGTAAGCATTCGATAGAGAATTCCTTATGACTCCTGTTTTCAAAAGAACAAGTACGAGTCATTTAAAATATAGTCGTAAAAATGCGTGTAAACTAATAACGTTATCCCCGGATAAAATTATTCGGCACATCACTATATTCAGATAACCTCGATCGCGACCTTTTATACGGGTATACTAATTACCGAAATGTGGCAAAATGTAGATATCTAATAAACGGAATGTAACAGAATGTTACGAAATGTAGGTGCCTAAATCAGTTTGTAAATCATTTCGTAACATTCTGTTGTTTCTGCTTCTGCATTCCGTAACATTTCGTGAATAGGGTATCTACATTCCGTTACATATTGTAATAATTTGTTGCATACCATAAATTAGGCATCTTCATTTCGTTACATTTGTAATATTTCGTGACATTCCCTGAATAAGGCTACTACATTTCGTTACATTCCGATAATTAGGCAGGACCTTTATGACTGCATACGAAACCGAATAAAGGAATTTCGGAATTTAATGACGATGAGATGCTACGATATTTCATCTGGACATTGTCGCCTTCCAGGAGGTTCCCAATTGCCGTATATTATATTGAGAGCTCTAATTTTGGATATAATTTTACAGTATATCAGTATTTTAGGGTATAGATAAGGCTAATTTTGAGACATTGTACTGCTTTGAATAATAAATATTGTAAATTAAATTACTTGACCAGGTTTAACTGAGACTACGTGCATATTCCGTACATATTCAGAATTCTTTTAATAGATCTCCGGTGGTTAAAATACAACGGTCGAAAGATTCGGATCATCGCTCGGGTATTCCCGTAACCTGGAATAGATTTCGACTGTAATCGGGAACCCTCGGCGATTCTACGTAGAATCGCCGAGAGTTCCCGATTGCAGTCGAAAATCGCCGAAATCATAGTGCCTACGGAAATTAATGAGTCTCAGTTAAATCTGTTCTACCTATATCTTCAAACAAATGTAATCAGGTTACTTACTTAACCCTTTACCAAACGACAATTTTCTACTCTGGAGCAAATTCAAAGCATTTGCAGACGACAAATCAAATGCTGCTAAAGTTAAAATTTCTGTGTTTGACAGGGAAGAAAACATTGTGGGAAAAGGTGAAAATACTGGTTACCAGCATTTTCTCCTTTTCCCACAATGTTTTCAAAAGCAATCTCTTTCAGGGTCGTTAAAAGTCGGGATTGTGTGGTTAAGAGTTGACATGAAGTTTGTATAGAACGTAAGGCAATTAACAGCCCTTTTACATGACCGCCTCACCACACAAATATTACTTTTGAACTCACACTGCATTTCTCGCAGATACATTTATAATAACAGTGGACGAAACTTCACATCAAAAATAATCGTCAAAATGAAATTCCGGACAGACAAGAGGATGGACTGACTGAGTTAGTCCAGTATGCCCATAAAGCTTTGTTTAAAGGGGGGAGGGTGTGCTATAATAACTCAAGAATGAAAACAGTATTCTGTAGTATGCCATTGGTAAATACTAACGAGTAGTAAATGGTAGCAATATTTATTCGGTTTGTTCAGGATACCTGTAAACTAGCAAATTTGCAAGAGCAGCGCATGCGGGTACCACGATCTGCTATTGGTGCTTGTTAGAGAGGGAAAAAAACCTAACCCGAAAAAGCAAAGGACTTAATTCTTATATAAAGTGTTGATATTTACCTCTCTTTATGTATGGGCTATTTTACAAGTTCTCGTACATTTCGAGAATCTTCCAGTAATAGCTGAATTTAATAATGATGTTAGACTATATATACGTGGTTCCTCCAAGTTAAATGGAGGATATGTTCCGAAGGTATGCAAAATCTGCTAATCTATAAGAATATGCCAAATTTGATATATCCTGTCATAAGATTTCTATTTTCAAACCAATTGAAATCCTATTTCGAAGAAACCCGAGGTATTGCTACTACCTGGACGTCGTTCCGGTAAACCACATAGATTGTTTGTACTATCAAACAACTACCGGTGAGCGTGGCACCCACATGCGATGCTCTTGTTTAAACGAGAACTGTCCTGGATACTCACCTTAATTCCATGTTCCTTCAGAATATGCCTCATCATACATTCTCCACATCTGGGATACTCTGACAGAATTACTTTCATCTTTTCCTTTAATGAACTGATGTCTTTTCTAGTGAATTCTAACACACTAAGGTCGAACATTCGCATTCTCCTGTACACCGTACTTTCACTCATTTTAAAAAAAGTTCAAGAAAAACAATGTGATATTTACAATGATGATGCTTCCAATGAATAAAACCACAAACATAATAAATAGGGAATCCATTCCTCAACCTGCTCCTTTATATGATGAAAATTTAATAATAAATAAATATGAAGATTTAATAAATGAAATACAAGAATTGTTACTTATAAAAAGGCAAATGGAATCAGAATATGGTTTACGTCCACAACCAATTTACCAACAAGTTTTATGTCCACAACCAATTTATCAACTAATAATTGTACAACAACCTATAGTACAACCAACTGTACAACAACCTTTATGTTCATGTTCACAACCAATTGTACAACCTATAGTACAACCAATAGAACAACAACCTATAGTACAACAATCAACGAATCAAGAATCATTTTATTTTTAAATCATGAATCAAAAATATAACTTTTATAAACAAAGTTATATTTTATAATGCCCCCAAGCTAGTGTGTCAATCTTGTTTTCCAAAACAAACCTTTTATCATCACTTGATCCTAACGCTTTTTTGTTTAACTCTTCAGTATACATATTATGACCCCTACTTCTTAAAACAGTCATCTTTCTATACTGATCCTTTTCTGTAAGCAAACACTCTTTGTAATTATCAAAATTTGTCTCTTTCTTGATAACCGCTTTTTTAACACCTTTACATCTTTTATCTTCCTCACCATCTAAAGTTTTATAAGCATACATTTTTGCTCCTAGACCAACAAACTCAGTCATAATCTTATCACCTAACTCAATTTAAACTTTCCAACTACTCTTGCATTACAATCATTTTTTAAGAAATGATTTTTAGGATAATTACTTGTATCAAACATTTCAGGTACATCTTTTTCTGTATCCTTATACAAATCATCAGTTTCTATCTCAAGAATAAAACTATCCGTATCAGTATAACACAATCTAACTTTTTCACCATACTTCGCTTTAAAGTAATTGTAGTAAGTTTTGTGCATATGTGTTTTACTAATATCTAAAACACTCATTCCTGAATAAACAGGTTTGTTGTATTTTATATTAGTCTTCTTCATATGCATAGCTACAAGGTTTTCATCAAATATTGTTGTATGCCTATAGTTTGGTTTTGATGCAAGCCTTTTTACTTTATCATCATTCCTAACTAGATGTATATCTACTCTATTTCTCAAGTTTTCCATGGTCTTACCAAAAACAGAGTTATTCATCAACTTAAAAAACTCTTTTTCGAAACTATTTTTAGCCGCTGTTCTTAGTTTAATGTTTGTATCAATATATTCCTTAAGCCACGCACTTTCCTCAAACTTAATTCCACGATGTATTTTTACAAGCTTTAAACCTAAATCAAGGCATGTTTTTAAAACCTCATAATGTAAAACATAATTTTTCTTTTCACCTAAGTTTGGAATAAGTTTTTCTACCTTTTTTATCTTTAAACGTTCTGGTGCTAAAGGAAAGTCGGTGTGTAAATCGTGTAATTCTTTAGGGTATTTTAAATCTACTTCTAATATGCATGGAATTTTTTCCCATTTTTCTAATTCTTCTTCATTTATCCATTCAAAGTTATGAGTAGGAAGAGGGCGGCTCATTGCCCAAGGGTAAAGGCTGTTTGCGTCTATATATAATAAATATTTCAAAGGTTTACTGAAATCATACTTTTCCCCCATATACTTATTATTTGCTACCGAGTTTCTTTTGGTACACATGCTAACACCACCTCTGATACTCATTTCTACCATCAAAAGCATGTCAGGATCTGATAAAAGTTCTAGGTTTACTTTTGTTATTTTCAATGCTGCATCCCAAGCTAAACCAGGAGCAGTATAATACCAACTAGGATCTAAGTCATAGTTTTCACGACAAACACCTCTAAAGTTTTCGAAAACATCTGCTAAAAGCAATACATCTATTTTATTGTAAAGTTCTAAGTAATCCTTAAACGTTTTCATATTAAAAGCTTTCCAAACTTTTTGCGCATGAGTATAATCTTCATCTGTAATTCCTTCTTTGTTCCAACTCCAGTAAAATGCTTCTTTGGGTAGTAAATTCTCTTTCTTTAAGTTTATCAAATGAATCTAGGTACTCATAAGGAAAAACTCCTTTTCTCCTAACCAAAGGTAGTTGTTCTTTAGTGAAATATTTTGATAAAATTTTAAACTGACTTTCCTCTAAGTTACTTCAAAGTTTATCCAAACTAGAAGACATAAATTTAAAGCTATCAAGAAATCTAATTTTATGGTATTTTTTCCCCCCAACCCAAATGTCTTTACTAAAACTAATATATTTCTCTTCATTATTTGGAATACAATCAATCTTTCCACTAGTTTTACCAAGATATTTAATAAAAAGATGAGCATCATATCCGCTGAGATTATGAAAGTACACAGGTGTAAAGTTTGAGATTTTAGCCCTTAGGTTACATTTATTGTGTGCGGCGCCTCTATATTTACCTGTAAAATGGCAATGATCTCTTACTTTGTAATTATCACGAGTAAATTCTTCATTACAAATCCAGCAATGTGTTTCTTTTTCATGTTCTTTTTTTTTCCTTTTCTACCATTTCAATAGGTATCGGGTTTTGATAGTACTTTTGATGAATTTCCTTTATATCCTTTTTTAACCAGTTTATAAAAACTTCTTCTGCTTTTTTCCCGGTATAGTTTCTTTCTATAGGAGCAAATACATTATCATCGAAACATTTTATAATATAATAAAAGCTACAAGGTATGTGTTTTTGACTTTGTATAGTGTAACTTTCTTCTGGGTTTGGTTGGCATGTGGTTATAGGTTTTAAAATACTTTCGAAATCAGCGTATACAGCAAAGGGAACCGGAAGTTTTCTAGCATGGTTTACGAAATGTAACATGGTACCTTTTTTTGGCATTTCTAAAGTAATAGGCTCATGGTTGTTACAGTATTGCATATGCTTTTCTAAAAGTTTTTTACTACCAAAATGATTTAAACAACGTTTACAATATTCTATACCACCATTGTTAGTTACTTGGGTTCTCATCAGACCATTAAAGTTTTTTATGAGGGCATAGTGCATGTTTTCTCCATCTTTAATAAAAAGAAGGTCAATATGATTACTTTTTTCATCTTTGGTAGCCCTAAGAGGATAAATTTTTTCATTTTTTGTATACCCATAAACGTTTACACTAATTTCTAAATTTTGTTTTTCAAACTCCTTGATACCCTTAAACGAAACAGGATACTCTATTCCCCCCATGTTTACACTATTTTCCTTTGCTTGTAAAGCCTTGTCAACTCTTTCTGCATTATGCTCCTTAGGGTTTAACGCTCTTAAAACACACCATAAGAAGCATTTGTTATCTTTATTTTTCATGTTGATAACTGCTCTTTTGTTTACAATCCATTTTGGCAAAGGTAAGTGACCTCTAGCTCTTAAAGGAATATAAGCAACTGTGTGTAATTCCAACGTTAATATATTATGAACTACCCAATCACTACCCTCTCTTTGAAATTTTGCTATATTTTCTAAAATTCTTTCAATCATAGTTGTATAAAGTTCATGTTCATCGGTTCCCTCTAAATTAGTTAAATGGTCACCTGAATAAAAAGGTACGTATGCTAATTTAGAATCAGTTATTCTTCTCATGATACATTTAAAAATTAACCTGACTTTTCTTTCACGGGTATTTCTTAAAATATTAGACATACCATCACGTGAACCTTCCAAAAACTCATACGGATTTAAACCACTTATTCCATTTATTATATACTGAGTTGCAAAATTGTTTAAAGCAGATGGGCCCTCTCTAATCTCAAACCTAGATATTGGAGGGTAATTTTCTCTAACATGTTCAACAATTTCATCCAACACTTGTGGTATCTGTGCCGACTCCACATTACCAGTTATCCAGTTACCAAAATCAGTTATTCTTCTTTGTATGGGTTCCGGAACGACAGCCGAGGCTAGTCGTCTTGCTCCAGAGTAAGCATTAGACGCAGCTCGTCTAGCTACATTTGTAAATCTATTAAATAAAGTCATTTTTTATATATATAAAAAAAACTTAAGTTAAATTTTTTTTTGTTTCAAAAAATTTTATTACGACTTCGTCATTGTCATAATAAAATTATTGAATGTTAATCTTATATTTATTATTCCAAGTTCTCCCATTCCAATTCTCAATCGTTTGTGGGCAGCGATCTATAAATTTACCTGCCTTATAAATTGATGGAAAGGTTTTTATTTCACCAGTTTCAACATCCTCTAAACTAACTTTCTTAGGATTATGCATAATAGTCTTTAATCTATCAAACTTAGGGTCTTTACTTCTTTCTTTTTTAGGTAACTTAGGTGACTCCTCCTCTGGTAACAATCCATGTTCTTTCACCAACTCAACTAACCGCTTTTTATCCCAGTATGAGCAGAAATTTATATTATTTTCTTTAAGAATTTTTTTTAAATCTGTAATCTTTATCATTTTTATATAGGAAAGAAAAATCTTAATACACTGCACTCATTTTATTTCCATCAGACTGGAAGTTAATTAACCTATCACTAATAATAACAGCATATGCCTCTGTGTTCGCATTCACATTTCCATCAAAATTTGCCTTAATTTGAATATCAGTAACAGAATATTTTAATCTTTCACTCTGTTTGGAAATGTCAAACAAAAACAGAGGATATAAGGTTCTATAATCTGAGGGGGAAACGTTAGGGTTTGACACCAACTCATTCATGTTATAAAACTTAGATCTAAATAATGCGGTGTCTCCATACGCTCTACTAAATTGCTGTTTAGCAAATGAAAGATTGTAGGGTATCGAGTAGCATTTAACATAACATAAATATTTTTAACACCTACATTGTTAAATACAGATGCATTTTGTCTTTGGTTATTACTTTTATTAGTTTGAAAGCCGACAACGATAAGACGTGGTACCTCAGGAGATGATTTAACAGAAAGTCTCCAGGTAAATGATGATGTCTGAGGAACTGCGATAGAGTCACACTGTAGCATTCTATATCCAACTGGTATTTTTTCTTTTTTCTCGATAATTTTATAAAGTTCCATCTTCTCTTTATCAGCAGGTAGCACATGTGGCATAAACCATGATATCTTATTTAATCTAATTCTACCTTCAGGAGCAGCGTTGATTCGAAAGATTGCATCATTATCATTATTTCTTGTTAAGGTGAGAGTTTGCTTCATTCCATACAATATTTTATTATAGTCCTCACAAAAACCAAATATATGCTTTAAAGGAACTCTAAAACTAAATGAACCTACTGGATCAATTGTATTATTAATGATGTATTGTCTTCTTATTTCCCATCAGCTATTTTGATCGTCTGCATTGATTGTTGTATCCTTATACCATAATTGGTTTAACCCTTGTGATTTAGAAAAATCATCTGGATATTTTAACAACCCAAGCATTGTAGTAGCCTGACCAGGATTTGTTATGGATTCAATATCCATACCTGAAAGTTGATACCTAATATTTTTAAGCAGGTACATCAAGGCGTTGTTTGTTAAAGCAATATTAGTGTTGTCTGTGCCTATAACATAAGGATTTCCATCAGCATTCTTTACTAATTGTCCTTCAATAAGTAAATAACTCTCACTAGGATGTGTAAAAATATCTTGGGTTTCGATACTAATTCTAATATTTCCCCCTGAGTTGTTGAGATTTGCACCTGTGATTGGTTCATACTCATGGTGTTCATACTCATCAATACTATCATCTTTTAAGATTGGGTCGGTGATTCTTAAAATGTCCATTTTTATAATTACAATTATAATTTTAAATAAATAAATAAAAATTATAATTGTGTTACTTTACTTTAAATCTCTAACCAAAACTGGGGAAAAGACTTATTTTCATCATTAACAAACACACCTTTAAGTTTAATGCTTTTTGCAGTATCTATTTTAGTTTTAGGATAAACTCTATTACCATATACAAGTGTTATTTTGGGTATATCCCACTTTTGTAAACGTTCATTCACCTTTTCCTCAATCTCTTTCATCTTGATTACTTTTTCAGGAGATAACTTCACAACAGCTTTTTTATAACCATATTTCGTGTTATTAATTTCAAGAATCTCACAATCTTTTAGGTTTAAAGATGCACCTACTATAGTAATAGAACTAGTATTATATTTTTCAT